>JAYGXS010000002.1:7357304-7367665 GCA_036362985.1 Ligula intestinalis | reverse complement strand
CCATACGATCACATTTTTGCAGTATTTACACAGCTCAAGACACAGAAGTCGACCCAGGCCAGCACCAGCACCAGTAATGAGAACAACCGAATCTTCCAAATTTGACAACTTCCGCTTAAATAAGTACCACAGACCGACGGCTACAGCGACAACTAAGACGAAGAACACAAACCACAACATGGAGTTCGAGTTGACGGAAATACGGAAGCCGTAAGTGGGTACCAAAACCTCCGATTTCTAAAGTATTGTAACGCCCGAGCGCCCTGTTGTCCTTTGGTAGCGTGTCTTCTTTCTGATTATGGCCGGTACTCAGTCGTTCTTCTACGTACGTTGTCTTCTGGCTGACTCCACACACTGTAATTCCACTAGAATGCTCGTTCACAGGAACAGTCACTCGTCGAGATGATAAGCCGAGGACAAGTGTTAACACACACATATTTATTACGAGTACAGTAAGATAATAATGATAATAAACTGTCATACAGGCGAACACGTAGCCGAAGAAGACAATCGGGGAAGGTGGAGCTGGAGACTACCACCGGGGAAAGGAAACACTCCGTGAGACCCTCGCAGGAAGGGCAACTGTTATTCACAACTGTCTACTATGGAGGGTGGGGCTGAAGACCACCACCAGGGAGGGGACAACCAATACACCACTTTACCTGCGAGGCCACACCGCCTACAACATCCTGGACTCGACTCAAAGTCACCGCGCCGACATAATTAAAACAAGGAACAATCTCATTGTTCTCTGGATACTACAGTATGCGATAAGTGACTGTGCACTGCCGGGCTGTATCGCGGGCACCACCTGCGTTCCCTATTGGACGACTGATAATGTAAACTGTTTTCATATATGTCCCTAAACTCTTGTTTTAGCCCCTTCTTGTGTTGTTTATCTAACGTTTGCTTCTTGCTTAGTGGTTTTGTTTCATTTATCGATATTTATTTTGATTTTATGCTTCGTTTTGTGCGTTTCAGTTTTGAAAAGAAGCCAATAAATGAAAACCACGAGCGTCGAATAGAAAATGTAGGCAACCTGTAGTAAATTGCAGTGTAGTGTCCGGGTGGGGAGGAGGACGGTAGTTGAAAATAAAGCTGTGATTCCGAGCCACAGAGCTGTCGGGATGGAGGGTAGCACATTTCCGCGATGTGGCTTGGAGGCCCGGTTCTGTGCGATTTTAACGGGATCTGATAGCGGGGCTCATGATTAGAATACCAGGCCGAAATCCTTTTCTGAAACAGTGAAGAAGAGGCTGTAGACTCGTCTAACAGATTCTAACTAATTCAAGAGACCTCAAAATTTTCCGCGACATGGCAGAAGCTATAAATTGGGTGAGGGTGTGTTTATTGATAACGGATCGACGATGAAACTTACTGTGCATTGGATAGAGGAAACGTGTTGATTAAGCTAGTAAAAAGCGATGCGACCAAAAACAGATAGCTGAATTCGGATATGTAAAAGCAGTCCGACTGGGAAAAAAGAAACGATGCAAAATTAGGTAAACGGAAACACCATCCCAAAATAGGCGGAAACGCTTCGAACGGCATGGAAAAAAGATCAAAAAAAATTATCGAATATACAGATATGACAAATATATAATACCTCGTGGAACTCTGAAAATCAAGGTAACTTGTGTCAGTCGTTTCAGGTGTTTATAGTCAGGGATGTTTCGTTTCCGCAGGAGGCTATTCCGACCTCTTTGCTTTGATGCACTTGTTGTTAAATTGTTATGGGTTTTTGAATTTTGTGAACAGTTTTGTTAGAATGAAAATGGTTCAGGCATTTACAGATCCTGTCAAGAGGATTCGCCATCTGACGAAGTAGAGAAGAGAGGAGAAGAAATGATATGAACGTTTGAATGCACATGACATTAAAAATTTTTTGTTCACTTAAATCTAACACTAGAAGACACTTTGTTCTCAGGTATGTGGAGGGCAGCTTGACAAAATAATTTCGTTGGTCATTCGTGTCATCAACTTTATTGTTGCCCGAGCTTCCAATGATAGACAGTTTAAAACACCGCTGGATGAATTTTGAAATAACTATCACTATCTGATTTTTCAACACAATGGTCGTTGGTTCTCAAAAAGGAAGGTGTTTAGCCGTTTTGCACATTGCCTGAACTAAATCTGGATTTCCTTGAAATGTAGAGCATTGGGTGTCGTGAGCTAGCCGAAACTGAGTGGCTCCTCACGTTTTACTATCTCGTGGATATGATCGAAAATCTGAACCAACTCGAATTTTAATTACAAGGCAATGGAAATACAGTGTTATCCTTCAACAATCCGTATATACTTTTGAAAACAAGCTTTTACTCTTTACCATGGATCTTGAAACAGATCGCTTACTACGTTTTGAAAAACTAAGACAATATCAAGATGCAGGCGCAGTAAGTGAGTCTACTCAAAACCTTGAACTCCAACAGCTAGTTGGCTTCACATTTAGTCTCCTACAGTTGTTCAAAGCACGCATTGTAGAATTTTGAGAGTACAATCGTCTTTTTATGTTCATCAGCCATCGAACTGAGTGTTCACTGAACAAGGCCCACCTAATTTATATACCTGGTCCCTCCGTTAGATATTTTGAAGAAGAATTGACTGACCTGAAGGCCTCAGACATGTGGGTGAATAAGTTCAAGTCAATCAGTGAAGATTTGGAATGAATCGCATGACATAAAGTGTAGTTGGCAAGCAATCACATGTAGACAGAAATAAAAAATCTTCAAGCCGAAGTCTAGCTGATAATCAAAACTCGGAACACGCTTCCGGTCACATACCACACACTGCAGCGTGTAAGTATTGCTATATTGAGCCTGTTTGATCTACGTATAATATGTTTATTATGCCAGTTTACAGGCAATTGTAAAGAGTTGGTAATGCACCTCTTGGGCGCCTTCCAACACCTCGAAGACCGGAAAAAACCTAAAAAAACTCCCGATGTTGCGGCCAGTATTGCTTTTGGTTCGGTTTTTTGTTTTGTCAATACTGGGTGAGATAGGGAGTTTGTTTCAAGTGAAAAAAACCTGCCTTCAAAGGTAGGATACAAACAGAATAAATGTACAGTTGTAAGCTGAGTTGACTCATCAGCAGGAGAAATTTTGCAGATCGTTGAAGGACATTAGTTCGAGACGCAGAGGGTTGGCACAAGAAAACAGTGTTCTCAGTCTTCCTTCAATGGTTGTTGGCGAAAGTTGCGCGCTATCGGCTGAAGTTAAGCCGACTGAGGGCTGCTGCTTCAGCAGCATTATCTTCAGCATGAAGCCTGGTGGGGTTCAAAGTCCACGAACGCCATCAGAGTGAAAGAGAGATCCCACCGAGTCAGCACCCAAAATTCGTGAAATTTGCCCTGAATGTAGAAAACTAGTTAAAGCTCTCTTAAACATAGGGTATGCATATGAGCAGTCATTCTAACATCTTAGATACATCAATTCCACCCTGCGATCACGTCTAACGAATGAAAGCCTCAACGCTTGCATGAAGCTTAACCTCACCAACTACCAACTAGACTATAGAACCATCAGCGAATCAATGTAAGACCAGAATTCGCATTAACAATGAGTATTATGAGAAAATTATTTTAAATAATAAATTCAGAGGCTAATTATACTCGCATTTGATTGAATTGTATCTTCAAATATAATATATGGCTCTCACTGATATATATTCCCAAATAATTGCTTTCTTTTCTCCCTGAGTTAAAAAGGTTGGTATACACCATCCAAGCCCTAAAGCTGAAACATTTCCAACTCAGCTTACTCCGTCGAATACTGAGATCGAGATGGCAGGACAAGACGCCCTGGATTTGACGGGAATTCTCATCACCCACATCATGCTGAGGTAGCTGCAACTGCACTAGGGCAGCCACTCGGTAAGGGTGGACGATCAACGGCTACCCAAGCGACAATTTTTTTACAGTGATGCCGCTGTGGATGCTTGCTACGAAGGAGGATAAAATCTGGGCCACAAGTACACTCTGAAGAACTCCCTGAATCACCTCCAAATCAACATGACGAGCTGGAAAGAACGCGCACAGGACCGATCTTCTTGGCGAAGAACTATAAAACCGGCGCACCTATCTACGAGGTCATTCGGACCACCGCCGCCAAGGCGAAAATGGTGGTCTGCAAGTCCCAATCCTAACAGACGAATGTTGTAAATGCTCAGGCCCTTTCAGGCTACCCGCGCTGTAAAAGCACCTTGCGTGCACGTATCGGCTAGGTCGGTCATCTCAAAACCCATTTCACCATCTTTCCGACGAAATCCACCTCTTCGGCATTAAACACTTTAACATCGATCCCTTACAGCCCACAAAACCAACCACCATGGACACCACACCCCTAAATTACTCTACCACCTCCCGACGCAGAACCTCCTGCCACCATCTTCATCATCACATCTGAGTCCTCCATCAGTACTGGGGGCTGTAGCCTAAGCTGCCCTCACTGCAATTGCACATTCATATCACGCATTGGCCTGACCGATCACTTGCAAATCTATCGTATAGAGACTGGTGAACCAGTGCCTGGAGCACCAACACAGAACAGACCGCCGCCTATAGTACCCTCACTGCCCATGTGGACTAACTCATCGCGTCAGTCCAATAGGTCACACGTGCATACACGACAGCGGCATTGATCATAATATCGATACAGCCAGCATATACTACGCACACATCACCAACTTTAGCCCCACTCATTCAACCGGCATGATCATCACCAACTCCAGCTCTGCAATTCTGACACTAACCAATTTATCCTGTCTTCATTACAATCCTGAAAGGCTGATTAAGGTTAACCTGTTTCCCCTATCTTATAGACAATTAAGGTGCGATCTGCTAAGGACATACAGCATATCCACAGCCATTACTGTTCGCTAAAACCTCAGGATTTTTTGAGATAACAAACATGGCTCACCTGCGCGGCCATCCGTATAAGGTCTTCGAGGTGTTGGAAGGCGCCCAAGAGGTGCATAACCAACTCTTTACAATGGCCTGTAAACTGGCATAATAAACATATTATATTATATACACATCTAGATCCATGTACGTTTTCCTCTAGTCAGCGGGAGGTTTGACCGCGGAACTCGCTCTCGAATGAAATATTGATACCCGATACTGTTGTTTTGCTCAAAGGACAGGTGAATTACTTCGTTTTTAATAAACGACGACTCCTACTGCATGACTGTTTCAGCCAAGCATGACATTTAATTCATGAGTTCAAATTATGGGCATCACACCACTACATTGTTCCTCCAACCATGATCAGGTAAACTTTATATTGGCTATATTTCATGCTGTGTATACCATTGCGATTTATCCCGAAAAGGTGCTATCGTGAAAATAAAAATAATAATGATAAACAGTGAACTCTTATAAAGTAATTGTCATCGGCAGTAAAAAACTCCTAAATCGGTGGATGAGTTCAGCGGGTCACCGATTTCCAAAAAACTATAAGAGGAAAAACTGCCTTAATAGGTAACAGGGTTTGAAGTGGTTAGATTGGGACCTGATGTTGAGGGTTCGGGACGTTTATGGTCATGGGAAAAAATAATATATTGTTGAGTTAAGAAGGAGTCATCTGAGACAACAGGAATAGACAGTTGAAGTCAAGGCAACATCACCCAGATGCGACCCACCTGACTCCAGAGCCCATCAAAAAGTTTGCAATAACCATAAATAGCCACCTCGAAGACCACATAGGAGGTTGCAAAAACGGAAATAGTTAGCAGCCCTTGGAAGTGATGCTTGACTTTGACTCCAGAGCCCTTCGTTAAGTTGGCGATAACCATTAATAGCAACCTCGAAAACCATAGCGAAGGTTCTCATTTTATTTTTTTCTCTTTTAATACCTGCTTTGCAAAGCTCACCGTAAGATTGCATGCTTTTAAGCATTGCCAACTCACGCATTTACCGGACACAATCAGCTCAGCGTGTGTTGTGTGTGAAGCAGCTGATGAGTGGACTAAGAGTCAAAAGACGACAGCTCCTGCTAACCCCAGCTTGTGTAAATCCTGGTGCATGTGTCAAGGAGCAGGTTGTGCTGTGGCATAGAGAGACTGAGTTCGGCACTCAGCGCATTTATTTCCTCACTATAAACGATTTTCAAACTCTTGAAGTTAGTACGGTGCTCTAAAAGCCACGGCTCAGAGGGTTACTGTTACGGTGGCACAGAAAATGAGACAAAATTCTAGACATCCTGTGGTCACACTAACAAAGGAACGCTGATATGCGAAAATGCGCAGACAAAAAAGAGCCAAGTGCACGCATAACAGCGCCGCCAGGTTATACGCAACATTTAAGGCACAGATATAACGAGACGGCTGCCCGGAGAGGCCACTTACAGAATGGACCCATCAGAATGGACAAAGCGGACAAAGGCCGATTGTCCTAAAAATGGGATCCCGCACGGAAGGCGGGACCGGCTGCACATGGAGAGAACTTTATGGACACGCGTACAACTTGATGAACCCACAGACAAGTTGAAGCCCATAAGGGTGTTTAATCTGGACGCAGAAACTGTTGCAGTAAACTTATTCTCTGTTATCTTATCTGTTTTCTACTCCGCGCATCCAAATGGGGGTCATAGCAGTTGATGCAGTCAATCCAGTGCGTGACTTGTTGTGTGGAGTCGCTGACTGGCAGACTGAGAGTCAAGCTTCAGTTACTTTCTTAATGTGGCCGTCGTGGCACTCCCATATAAGCAGGAGCCTAACCAGGTGTTGTGGTGGCACGTATTGAAGGGGCGGCCGCGCCAGCCACCTGTGCTCTCTCCACATCTCCGGTCTTCTTGAATTTTGTCTTAACACAGGTTACAGATGGAGGATTGAGGAGAGAGTGGAGTTGTCATTTTAGGTCGAAGAAGTTTAAAATCCTCTACATCCTTTCTCCAACGAAAATCATGCTTGATGCTGCACTAGAAAGCGATGATACAGATCATTAAGCCAAAAAGCATAGGTCTAGAAAGGCTCGAAGGTCTTAACGGGCCAGGGGTGTGCAGTCAGCTAACCCAAAAACCGGCACATCAGGACCCATCAAACCTAAAGAACCGGATACAGATGCCCGCTTGGTTGTAACTCGTGAGCTCGCAACAGATGCACCAGTGAGTCACAAGCAGAATATAGTTGTAAAAGGGGCTCCAGAGATAGCGTCAACAATAACACAAGAACGAGTTGATGCTGATATGGACTTGGATTTGGAAATGTTTGACGAAACACCTGAATCCTGCATATAGGATCATGTTTCAAGCCCACGGGCTACACCATCGTCACTCGGCTTAAGCGACACTAGCAAGTATCGTATTTGCATCCAAGTACCGCATCGTTGCTTGACTCTGCACAAGAAAGCGATGACTAAGAGGTTGACAAGATCATAACTCAAAAGAGGCATAAGCCTAAGAAAGCCAAACGGTTCACGGGCTTGCACTCAGCTTACCCAATAGCCAGTACATCAGAACCGAGTGTACCGGATACAATTGCTCCCTCGGCCGAAGCACATGAGTTCGCCAAACATACCCCATTGAGTCGCAAGCAGAAAATAGTTGGTAAAGGGGTCGCAGAGTCAGAGTCGTCAATTGCACAAGAACGAATTGACCATGACGTAGGTCTTATGCGAGTTTCCGCCAAACCGTTGCTAAAACCAGGCGAGTCTTTCCACATTCTTAAGTCATTTCGAAAATGAAAAGCTCCAACAGCTCCAGAATCAATTTCTCGGCCACTAACTCTTAAATTTATTTTAGAAACTGAAGCACAGGCAAAACGCTTGCTAGAGCGCAAACCATCCTTATGATGCCTGAATTCGCAAGTTTTCTTCAGCCGAATTTCGAGTTGAAAGAGCGGAGAAAGATGAGACAGATAATAAAAAAGCTGGAGAAACGGAGAACCGATGGCGAGATAAATCTCAAAATAAGAGAGGAACAAATAGTTCAAGTCAAAAGGACATCTCTCTGTTCGAAGCCGGTAACAGTGACGACCCAGCTGTCCCGCCACCGAAACCTAAGACATGCCCTCTTAACTTTGTCGTTTTAAATGCCAGATCACTGCTTAGTAAAATGCCTCTGCTCCAGACTCTGGTTTTCGTCAACCGCCCAGACAGCTGACTCTGAACTCTCTGTTCTAGGGTATGCATGCGTTCGGAACGATCGAAACAATGGCCGTGATGGAGAAAGCTGCATCTATATAAAGCAGCCACTTGCATATCTCCGTTGGACTATCCACAATTTACAGCGGTGGAGGAGGAGAGCTACTGGCTACGAGTTGTTCTAAAAAACAAATACTCCTTACTGATTGGCTGTGTTTATCGCCCACCTAATGCCAATGCAGACTACGATCTTTGTCTCTCGCAGGCATTTCATGCCGCAGCTGACTTGAATCTTAAGTATTGCTTGATTGCAGGCGATTTTAACCTTCCTGACGTGCAATGGTTTCCAACATCCGGTCCTTGAAAGTTCGAGAACTTACTTGAGGCAGTAGATATCGGCATGTGGGATCAGGAAGTCGATTTTCCCACACAAAGAGCAAACATACTTGACTAATTTTTTGGAGGGGATGCGAACCATTTTCAGTTTCATCCTTAGACGCACTTGGGAGTTCAGACTATCTCACAGTTGTAAGTGAACTAGAACTGGAGGTGGATGAAACATTTTCCCAAAAGTATAGTTTGTATCATGACTTCCGATCAGGAAACATGGCGGACCTACTGGCACATCTAAACGCTCTCTACTGATCTGAATTTTGCCAAAAGTTGAGATGTAAATGTTTGTACCGATGCACTGTACAAAGTGCTGGATCCACTCATCCACCACTTTGTCTCCCATAAGAAAGAAATACATGTCAAAGATGAAGTGTACCTTCCTCTGTCTTTCCGTCGTAGGCTGCGTAAACTCTCTAGTCGTTTGCATCGGCAGAACAACACTTCCGTTCTGCCCTTGCTCACGCTGATCTTTGAGCAAGCTAAGAAGCTCTCCAAAGAAAAGCAGATAGCCGATGAGGCCCACTTCGCTGAAAATCCTTCCCTTAATACTGCGAAACTCTTTTCGCGTACAGTAAAAGCGCAGGGGAAAACGCAACACTCCATGCTTCAAGACGCCTTAGGAAACTTCATAGCTGACACTAAGTTGACCGCCGATAGCTTCAATGCGTTCCTATCCAAAACGTTTAATCAAAGCTCGTTCGCTGCACCTCCGGCTATCCGGGCTTGAACGGGTTCAGTCCTCGAAACCATAAGTTTTACCGGCTGGGATGTGACTGCAGCCATTCGTCGTTATCGTCAAACTTATAGTTCAGGACCAGATGGCATCCCAGTTAGCCTTCTAAAAGCTGAAGCGAATGATAACTTTCCGGCTATTCTTTGTAAGGTATTTAATCTCGCTCTTGAGAGTGAAACCTTTCCTTCGTTGTGGAAGAAATCGCACATAATGCCTATTCGCAAGCATGGCCGATCGACCTCATTCGACAACTTTAGGCCAATAAATACACTTCCCGCAGCCTCGAAGATCTTGAAGACCTTGATCAAAGAAAAGACGATGCGTCACTTTACAGAGAACAACCTGCTCAATGCAGCTCAACATGGCTTTCTCGAGAAATGATCTTGTGAAACCGGCCAGCTCTCTTTCTTCGATTATTTGCTGCAATCTAGACACAGTGGTTTTGCCATTTATAGCGTCATTTTTGATTTTACTAAGGCCTTTGATGGGGTCGATCATAACCTCCTTCTTCTGAAGCTCGCCTCCTTCGGCATAGGTAGCAAGCCTCTGACCTTAATATCTTCCAATTTGGATGCTCACACACAACAAGTAAAAATTTCCAATGTTATCTCCAAACCCACGCATGTGAGGAGTGGAGTTATACAGGGTAGTGTACTGGGTCCGCTCCTATTTTGCCTGTTTGTCAACAGCGTTTCAGATTTTTTTTCAGTGTGGTAAACCCTTAATGTACGCTGATGATTAAAAAGTCGCTTATCGATATAAACCGGCAGATCGCAACATCGTGCTCGAGCTGATAAAAAAGGATCTTTAGGCCTTCGCCCAGTGGTGTCGCACATGGCGCCTCACCCTTTCATGGCACGAATGTTCCGTTATGGTTGTTGGCGACGATCATCAATAGGAATTGAGCATCGACAGCCACGAACTAAATGTCCCAGGAATAATCAAGGATTCAGGCATATCCTCTCTCATAGTCTCAATTTGTCAGAGCGCTGTGCCCTGATAGTCTCGAAAGCACGCCGAATCACCGGATTTATCTTTATAAATTTTAAGACTAGTCTTGAATACTGCTCGCCCCTATTCAGTCTTCTGCACACTAGTGGACGGAAGAAAATAGAATCGGTGCAGCACTTCTTCACTAGAAGAGTTTTCACTACAGAA
>JAYGXS010000002.1:7290091-7344175 GCA_036362985.1 Ligula intestinalis | reverse complement strand
CCATACGATCACATTTTTGCAGTATTTACACAGCTCAAGACACAGAACTCGACCCAGGCCAGCACCAGAACCAGTAATGAGAACAACCGAATCTTCCAAATTTGACAACTTCCGCTTGAATAAGTACCACAGACCGACGGCTACAGCGACAACTAAGACGAAGAACACAAACCACAACATGGAGTTCGAGTTGACGGAAATACGGAAGCCGTAAGTGGGTACCACAACCTCCGATTTCTAAAGTATGCGATAAGCGACTGTGCACTGCCGGGCTGTATCGCGGGCACTACCTGCGTTTCCTATTGGACGACTGATAATGTAAACTGTTTTCATATATGTCCCGAAACTCTTGTTTTAGCCCCTTCTTGTGTTGTTTATCTGTCGTTTGCTTCTTGCTTAGTGGTTCTGATTCATTGATCGATCTTTCTTTTGATTTTATGCTTCGTTTTGTGCGTTACAGTTTTGAAAAGAAGCCAATAAACGAAAACCGCGAGCTTCTAATAGAAAACGTAGGCAACCTGTAGAAAATTGCAGTGTAGTGTCCGGGTGGGGAGGAGGAGGTTAATTGAAAACGAAGCTGTGATTCCGAGCCACATAGCTGTCTGGATGGGTGGGAGATGGGTAGCACATTTCGCGATGTAGCTTGGAGGCCCAGTTCTGTGCGATTTTAACGGGATCTGATAGCGGGGCTCATGATTAGAATACCAGGCCGAAATCCTATTCTGAAACAGTGAAGAAGAGGCTGTAGACTCGTTTTACAAGAGACCTCAAAATTTTCCGCGACATGGCAGAAGAGATAAATTGGGTGAGGGTGTGTTTATCGATAACGGATCGACGATGAAACTTACTGTGCATTGGATAGATTAAACGTGTTAATTAAGATAATACAAAGCGAAGTGACCAAAAACAGATAACTGAATTCGGATACGTAAAAACAGTCCGACTGGGAAAAAAGAAACGATGCAAAATTAGGCAAACGGAAACACCATCCCAAAATAGGCGGAAACGCTTCGAACGGCATGGAAAAAAGATGAAAGACGACTTATGGTATGTAGAGATGTGACAAATATAGTAACTGAGTGGCTGAGTGGCTCCTCACGTTTTACTATCTCGTGCCCTAGTAGCAACTAGATATCTATTAGATGCACGTTCACAGGCTATTGCTAGATATATGCGATGCTGTAACGTAATTGGTTGCCGCAATAATGCAATCTGACATCTGATTGGTTGGCGCACTTTAAGCGCATTGCGACATCCGTCCGCGCGCGTAACCGCATTATTTGACGTGCGTGGCGTGCAGCGTGTATACGTACTGCAACTACTGCCTGACAAATCCACTGCTATTCCATAATATTTCTGTTGTTATTACCTATAATATTTCTTATCTTAACAGTTTTTGCTAACAATGTTTAAGGGTGAATCCAGGAGTACGCGAAAACGCCGTTTGAAGAAGTATTTTGAGGAGGAAATGTTGGCTGTGGAAGAGGCCATGAAGAAGAGAGCGGAAGCCGACTTTATGGTCGTAAATGCAGAACTAGAGACCCCAAACGTCTCTGATAGTGAATTAGGTGATGATATTCCGGATGCGTTGTCAACAGTAAGTGATGATGATTGGGTTCTTACAGGAGACGAAGAGGAGGAGGACGAGAAAGTGATCGAGGAGGCTGTAAGCACGGAAACGGAACAGAATACAACGCACAGTCCCTATAGTGAGAGGTTCACGCGCACTGCAGGATGGAAGTGGTCATAGCGATAGGTGGATCATCTATGATCCCAATACCTCCATAACTAACTCTCGTTTTCCTGTGCGATTGTAGATACCACTATGTTCCACCGAAAACTCTCTCAACGTCAAAAGAAGTGCGGCATATACGGCGAGGATTTTATGGTAGGCATGGAGGCACAGGCCTCAACAGTAAGTCATCCCATTAACACTATTCTGCTTCTTAGGAAACAGACCCAGATGAGGTGTTTGAGAAAAGCGAAGACACTCTGCCCACTGGCGGGGACTTTATTGAACCCGCCAGTGGCAGCCAAGAGGCCGAGGATGATGATCCCGGTATACGACTCTTGTGTAACATGCTTTCTCAGCACATGCACGAGGACAGAGAGAGGCTTAATCGCCTAGAATACATGCTGGGAAAAGTGCTGTCACGGCAGCGGCAGCTCGAGGCCCTGATTCGTCAGCAGCCAAATGCCCTAACGTCGGTTGATTCTACCATCATTCAAAATCCCGTCGAAAAACCGCTCCGGACAGCTTCCGACTTCCGGAAACTAAATACCCAGTAAACAGATGATAAATTCCGTAAAGACTTGGTAAGCAGCACATTTCGTTAAATTTACTTTCCTTAGATTACGTATCTGAATGGACTGGGTGGAAGTAAGCTTGATGATTTCGTCAAGCGGATTTTCGCCGCAGTTTTTGATAACGAAATCAGTTTGCACCTTAATTTTAAGGGCAAAAAGTGTAAACTGTCCCTTGAAAAATCTGCATTTTACAATTTATTCATGGGTAAGTCTCCTAATATCATCGCCACAGTTTATTCTTAGACCTATTCGGCGCCTGGAATAGCGAAAGGAAACATAAGGTGTCGGAACTGGAGGACGCCGTCAAGCGGCGTCTGAAAGTGATGTAAGACACCGAAAATCAGCGCCAGGCACGCCTTAAAAAGCACTCTGCGCCAAATGGTAAGTCTACGTATACATACTTAGCGTTCACATAACTTCTAGAAATAACGGCTGGCCCTTCGGGAGAAGTCGAAGACCAAACGGGACAATAATATCAAGACGCCAAAACTGAGGCCAAGAGTCCATGTATATTTTTATTTTGATAATATTTTAATAAACGTTTCTAACAATATTACTAAACGTCTTCCGACTTATGATTATAACAAATGAAAGGAGGTTTAAACGTAATAAATGGGTCGTTCTGCCACGAAAGGGGCCCACTGCAAAGCGAAAGCCGCCATTATGGCCGATCGCTATGTATCTTTATAAATAGATATTAGATAGATATATATAAAGGGGTCCAAAATAGATCTCGACTAGATATTAGAATATCTATGGATAGAGATTCTATAGACCTTCCATAGACGTTAACTGCTACTAGGGTGGATATGACCGAAAATCTGAACCAACTCGAATTTAAATTACACGGCAATGGAAATACAGTGTTATCCTTCAACAATCCGTATTTACTTTTGAAAACAAGCTTAAACTCTTTATCATGGATCTTGAAACAGATTGCTTATTACGTTTTGAAAAACTAAGACAATATAAAGATGCATGCGCAGTTAGTGAGTCTACTCAAAACCTTGAACTCTAACACATAGTTGGCTTCACATCCAGTCTCCTACAGTCGGGCAAACCACGCTTTTTAGAATTTTGAGAGTACAATCGTCTTTTTATGTTCATCACCCATCGAACTGAGTGTTCACTGAACAAGGCCCACCTAATTTATATTCCTGCTCTCTCCGTTAGAGATTTCGAAGAAGAATTGACTGACCTGAAGGCCTCCGACATGTAAGTGAATATGTTCAAGTTACTTAATGAAGATTTCGAAAGAATCGCACTACCTAAAGCGGAGTTGGCAGGCAAGCACATGTTGACAGAAATTTTAAATCTTGAACCGTAAGTCGGCTGATAATCAAAACTTCGAACACGCTTCCGGTCACATACCATACACTGCAGCGTGTGAGTATTGCTGTATTGAGCCTGTCTGGATGTACGTATACATGAGAGCAGTCATTATCACATCTAAGATACATCAAGTCCACCCTGCGATCACGTCTAACGAATGAAAGCCTCAACGTTTGCATGAAGCTTAACCTCACCAACTACCAACTAGACTATAAAACCATCAGCGAATAAATGCAACACCAGAAGTCGCATTAACAATGAGTATTATGAGAAAATTCTTCAAAAGAATAATTTCAGAGGCTTATCATACTCACATTTAATTGAATTTCATCTTAAAATATAGCATATGGCTCTGGCTGAAATATATTTCCAAATAATTGCTTTCTTTTCTCTCTGAGTTAAAAAGGTTGCCGGACCCTTGTCTACACCATCCAAGCCCTAAAGCTGAAACATTTCCAACTCAGCTTACTCCGTCGAATACTGAGATCGAGATGGCAGGACAAGACGCCCTGGATGTGACGGGAATTCTCATCACCCATATCATGCTGAGGTAGCTGCAACTGCACTAGGGCGGCCACTCGGTACGGGTGGACGATCAACGACTACCCAAGCGGCTTTTTACAGTGATGCCGCTGTGGATGCTTGCTACAAAGGAGGAGAAAATCTGGGCCACAAGAACATTCTGAAGAACTCCCTGAATCACCTCCAAATCAACATGACGAGCTGGAAAGAATGCGCACAGGACCAATCTTCTTGGCGAAGAACTATAAAAACCGGCGCACCTATCAACGAGGTCGGTCGGACCACCGCCACCAAGGCGAAAAGGGTGGTCTGCAAGTCCCAATCCTAACGGACGAATGTTGTAAAGGCCCAGGCCCTCCCAGTCTACCCGCGCTGCTAAAGCACCTTGCGTGCACGTATCGGCTAGGTCGGTCATCTCAAAACCCATTTAACCATCTTTCCGACGAAATCCACCTCTACGGCATTAAACACTTTAACATCGATCCCTTACAGCCCACAACACCAACCACCATAGACACCACACCCCTTAATTTCTCTACCACCTCCCGACGCAGAACCTCCTGCCACCATCTTCATCATCGAATCTGAGTCCTCCATCAGTACTGGGGGCTGTAGCCTAAGCTGCCCTCACTGCAATTGCACATTCATATCACGCATTAGCCTGACCGGTCACTTGCGAATCTATCGTACAGAGACTGGTGAACCAGTGCCTGGAGCACCAACACAGAACAGACCGGCGCCTATAGTACCCTCACTGCCCATGTGGACTAACTCATCGCGTCAGACCAATAGGTCACATGTGCATACACGACAGTGGCATTTATCATAATATCGATACAGCCAGCATATACTACGCACACATCACCAACTCTAGCCCCACTCATTCAACCGACATGATCATCACCAACTCCAGCTCTCCATTTCTAACACTTACCAATTTATCCTGTCTTCATTACAATCTTGAAAGGCTGATTAAGATTTACCTGTTTCCCCTATCTTATAGACAATTAAGGTGCGATCTGCTAAGGACATACAGTATATCCACAGCCATTACTGTTCGCTGAAACCTCAGTATTTTTTGAGATAACAAACATGGCTCACCTGCGCGGCCATCCGTATAAGGTCAATGGTTAATATACACGTCTAGATCAATGTATTTTTTCCTCTAGTCAGCGGGTGGTTTGACCGTGGAACTCGCTCTCGAATGAAATATTGATACCTGATACAGTTGTTGTGCTCAAACGAAAGGTGAATTACTTCGTTTTTAATAAACGATGACTCCTACTGCATGACTGTTTTCGGCCAAGCATGACATTTACTTCATAAGTTCAAATTATGTGCATCACACCACTGCATTTTTGCTCCAACTATGACCAGGTAAACTTTATATTGGCTATATTTCATGCTGTGTATACCATTGCGATTTAACCCGAAAAAAGATAAGTGCTATCGTGAAAATAAAAATAATAATGATAAACAGTGAACTCTTATAAAATAATTGTCATCGGCAGTAAAAAAACTCCTAAATCGGTGGATGAGTTCAGCGGGTCACCGATTTCCAAAAAACTACAGGAGAAAAAACTGCCTTAATAGGTAACAGGGTTTGATGTGGTTAGATTGGGACCTGATGTTGAGGGTTCGGGATGTATATGGTCATGGGAAAAAATAATATATCGTTGAGTTAAGAAGGGGTCATCTGAGACAACAGGAAAAGACAGTAGAAGTCAAGGCAACATCACCGAGATGCGACCCACCTGACTCCAGAGCCCATCAAAAAGTTTGCAATAACCATTAATAGCCACCTCGAAGACCACAGCGGAGGTTGCAAAAACGGAAATAGTTAGCAGCCCTTGGAAGTGATGCTTGACTTTGACTCCAGAGCCCTTCGGAAAGTTGGCGATAACCATTGATAGCGACCTCGAAAACCACAGCAAAGGTTCTCATTGTATTTTTTTCGCTTTTAAAACCTGCTTTGCAAAGCTCACCGTAAGATTGCATGCTTTTTAGCATTGCCAACTCACGCATTTACCGGACACAATCAGTCCAGCGTGTGTTGTGTGTGAAGCAGTAGATGAGTGGACTAAGAGTCAAAAGACGACAGCTCCTGCTAACCCCAGCTTGTGTAAATCCTGGTGCATGTGTCAAAGAGCAGGTTGTGCTGTAGCACAGAGAGACTGAGGTCGGCACTCAGCGCATTTATTTCCTCACTATAAACGATTTTCAAACGCTTGAATTTTGTACGGTGCTCTAAAAGCCACGGCTCAGAGGGTTACTGTTACGGTGGCACAGAAAATGAGTCGAAATTCTAGACATCCTGCGGTCCCACTAACAAAGGAACGCCGACACGCGAAAATGCGCAGACAAAAAAAGAGCCCAGCGCACGCATAACAGCGCCGCCAGGTTATGCGCGACATTTAAGGCACAGATATAACGAGACGGCTGCCCGGAGAGGCCGCTTACAGGATGGACCAATCAGAATGGACGAAGCGGGCAAAGGCCGATTGTCCTAAAAAATTGGATCCCGCATGGAAGGCGGGACCGGCTGCACATTGAGAGAACTTGACGGACACGCGTACAACTTGATGGACCCACAGACAAGTTGAGGCCCATACGGGTGTTTGATCTGGACGCAGAAACTGTTGCAGTAAACTTATTCTCTGTTATCCTGTCTGTTTTCTACTCCACGCATCCAAATGGGGGTCATAGCAGTTGACAACTGATGGGATACTTCTAATCACGCAGTCAATCCAGTGCGTGACTTTTTGTGTGGAGTCGCTGACTGGCGGACTGAGAGTCAAGCTTCAATGACTTTCTTAATAATAATAATAATAATAATAATAATAATAATAAGGTTTATTTGTAAAGCACATCTTTGGCGCCGTCAAAAACCCCGGAAGGCAGGAAAAAACCTAACCCAAACCCCTTCTTTCGCAGTGACCATTGTATTTGTTTTGGTCTTTTGCTAGGTCAATAGTGTGCGAATAAGGAGTTTGTTTTAAGTGAAAAAAACCTGACTTCTAGGAAGCAAATCTAGAAAAACATGAAATAAAATATCTATACATTGTAGGTGTTACGGTTTTATAGTAAGAATACTTGGGGTCTGGAAAAAACTGCTATGTCCTTTAAATGAGGTATACTTAGCCGCGGTCAGTTTGAAGGTGAAAAAATCAGCTGAGGATATGGCGTCTACCATATGCATGGGTCTGCTCGATACGGAGATTACAATCGTTGTCCAGTGGCACAAGTTTGCTAATTAGATGGGACGTTGCAGATGTCTGAGGTGTGTCGAGGCAGCTGCGAAGCACCATCGTCATTCAAGTGTATCGGCAGAAGACATTCGGCCTTTCGTTTGTCGAATATCTAAGTGAGATTGAGATTTACATCATTAGTATTTATACTTCTGATACAATATAAATGGAAACAATATCTATTTTAGTATAGTTGAAGAGAAAATTATTTTCTTTCATAATAATTTTTTATAAACATTTAGATATTAGTAGAGGAATATTGGAATAGATAAATTGTTCTTAGTTTTTGTTTTTTATTTTTATTTAAGGATTGGAAAAGGAGGCAAGGCACAATTTTGCTTAAGCTTTGATTTTATCAGCGTTGGAAACCGTCGACTGGAAAACTTCCAGCATTTGCCAGTTTTCTCCAAAATGTTCGGGAACTCTCCTGGACCGTTATATCCCTTTTGGTCCGAATTGGACGTCAAAGAACTGGTTAGCAAAGTGTCCTATTTTGTTCAGAAATATATGCGTCATGTCATTTGATAATAACTGTTTGGTCTTTCTTCTAAATTCGGCTAAACTGTGGCTTTTGCGAATATCGTTGGGTAGGGCATTCCATATGATCGCATATCTTATGGTGTAGAAATTTGATCGCTGGGCCGTCCTAGCTTTAGCGTTATGAATTGTATGTTGGTTGTTTCTAGTGGGACGGGAACCGTTTTGATTTGTTAACATATTATTGCTAAGGATGTTCTGATTATGTGTCACTTTAAATAGGAAAGTTAAACCATTTTGGAGTCGCCTTTGCCAGAGGGGTTTAAGGCCATATCTATTGTACATTATTGAATAGGAGTCTCGGGCGTCATCGCGTTTACACAGAACTCTGGTAAACCTTCGCTGGATTTTTTCTAGTTTCTGTCTGTCATCTGATGACATGGTACCGAAAAATATTGAGCAGTAATCTAGAATAGGTAAAACGTACATTTTGTAAAGTTTAGTTTTAAGTGTAATTAATGTGAAATTTTTACTTATGAAGCCACATAGTCGATTGGCTTTTGGTGCGATTTGTTTAACATGTGGGGATAAGTCAAGAGTATTAGAATAGCTAAGACCTAAATCTTTTAAAGATGTAAGCTCTTTTATTTCTTGACCACTAAACATTATGGGGGGAAGTTTTAGTGGTCCAAAAATCATGAGACGACATTTTGTTGGTGAAAACGGCATTTGCCACTGAACACTCCAGTCGTTTAGTTTTTGAAGGTCTAATTCAATTGTTCTATGCACACTACTTATCGAATTTTTGTTATAGGCATATGCGAGTTTTAAGTCATCTGCATATAAAAATGTTTTACCAGATGTCGATATCGTGGATAACTCATGAATGTAAATGAGAAATAAGAGTGGACCTAGGATAGTGCCTTGAAAAACACCACTGCTTATATGAGTTGGTTCTGATACTATATTTCGAAGTTGTACTACTTGAAATCGGTTGTGAAGATAGGATTTGAGGAAATCAAGGAGGGGGGGCCGAATCCCGTGACTCACTAGCTTCACGATCAGTCTTTTATGTGGAACTTTGTCAAAGGCTTTTTTAAGATCAAAGTAAATTGTAGCTACCGTGTTCCCATCATCTCGATTTCTGGAGACGAATTCCAAGAAAGTGAGATGGCAGGACTGACATGACTTTTTAGGTAAAAAGGCATGTTGAGAGGGAGGTATGAGATTTACATTCGTCAGATGGTCTAACATTTGGTTATAAATTATTTTTTCTAAGATTTTTGCTAAAACTGATGTGCGGTGAACACCACGATAATTTTGGGCATTGGACCGATTTCCGTTTTTGTAAATTGGGGTGATACATGATTTTTTCCAGATTTCTGGATAAGTACCATTTGACTGCAGTAACGAGAAAAGGTTAGACAGAAGTATTGGGGCATATGTCATATGTCTCAGTATGCAAGGAGGTATTCTATCCGTTCCATATGATGTGGAATTGGACAGTTGGCGGATAGCTTTCTCTACAGTTTCTTCGTTAAACAATATCTCTTTTAATACTAGTGCCGTCATTTCTGTTGGTTGGGGGATTGGTTCTTCCTCGACTGAATAGTTGGTTGAGAAATACGCGTTGAAAAGATTTGCTATTTGGTTGTCATTTGTTATTACCATTCCTTGGTCATCAAGCATGATTTGGGGGCCTTGTTTTCGATGATTATTTATTTGTTTTCTGAAGATTTGGGCTGTCCCTTCTGGGGACTCGATTGCCCGAAGTTCTGCTGCTATCGTCTTATTTGTTTCAATGTTCTGGGCTAACTCGTGAATCTCTGTAATGCGTCTTAGCGTAGATAGATAACTAATACATGTGGCCGTCGTGGCACTCCTATATAAGCGGGAGCTAACCAGGTGTTGTGGTGGCACGTATTGGAGGGGCGGCCGTGCCAGCCACCTGTGCTCTCTCCACATCTCCGGTCTTCTTGACTTTTGTCTAAACACAGGTTGCAGATGGAGGATTGAGGAGACAGTGGAGTTGTCATTTTCGATCGAAGAAGTTTGAAATCCTCTACGTCCTTTCTCCAACGAAAATCCTGCTCGATGCTGCACTAGAAGGCGATGATACAGATCATTAAGCCAAAAAGCATAGGGCTAGAAAGGCTCGAAAGTCTAAATGGGCCAGGGGTGTGCAGTCAGCTAACCCAAAAACCAGCACACCAGGACCCATCAAACCTAAAGAACCGGATACAGATGCCCGCTGGTTGTAACTCGTGAGCTCGCAACAGATAAACCAGTGAGTCACAAGCAGAATACAGTTGTAAAAGGGGCTCCAGAGATAGTGTCAACAATAACACAGTAAAAGCGCAGAGGAAAACGCAGCACCCCATACTTCAAGATGCTTTAGGAAACCCCATAGCTGACGCTAAGTTGACCGCCGGTTGCTTCAATGCGTTCCTATCCAAAACGTTTAGTGAAAGCTCGTTCGTTGCACCTCCGGTTATCCAGGCTTGGACGGGTGCCATAATCGAAACCATAAGTTTTACCGTCTGGGATGTGACTGTAGGCATTCGTCGTTATCATTAATATTATAGTCCAGGGCCAGATGGCGTCCCAGTTAGCCTTCTAAAACCTGAAGCGAATGATAGCTTTCTGTCTATTCTTTGCAAAGTATTTAATCTCGCTCTTGAGAGTGAAACCTTTTCTTCGTTGTGGAAGAAATCGCACATAATGCCTATTCGCAAGCATGGCCGATTGACGTCATTCGACAACTTTAGGCCAATAAATACACTTCCCGCAGCCTCGAAGATCTTGGAGACCTTGATCAAAGAAAAGATGATGCGTCACTTGACACAGAACAACCTGCTCAATACAGCTCAACATGGCTATCTCGATACACGATCTTGTGACTCCTGCCAGCTCTCTTTCTTTGATTATGTGCTGCAATCTAGAGACAGCGGTTTTGCCCTTTATAGCGTCTATTTTGATTTTACTAAGGCCTTTGATGGGGTTGATCATAACCTCCTACTTCTGAAACTCGCCTCCTTCGGCATAGGTAGCAAGCCTCTGACCTTAATATCTTCCTATTTGGATGCTCGCACACAACGAGTAAAAATTTCCAATGTTATCTCCAACCCCACGCATGTGAGGAGTGGAGTTATACAGGGTAGTGTACTGGGTCCGCTCCTATTTTGCCTCTTTGTCAATGACGCTTCAGATTGTTTTCAGTATGGCAGACCCTTCATGTACGCTGATGATTTCAAAGTCGCTTATCGATATAAACCGGCAGATCACAACATCGTGCTCGAGCTGATAAAAAAGGATCTTCAGGCCTTCGCCCAGTGGTGTCGCACATGGCGCCTCACCCTTTCATGGCACGAATGTTCCGTTATGGTTGCTGGAGACGATCATTAATATGAATTAAGCATTGACAGCCACGAACTAAATGTCCCAGGAGTTATCAAGGATTTGGGCATATTCTACTCTAAAAGTCTCAATTTGTCAGAGCATTGTGTCCCGATAGACTCAAAAGCACGCCGAACCACCGGATTTATCCTTCGAAATTTTGAGACTTTCAATGATATATCTAGCCTTTTAATATGTACGTGAGACCTAGTTTTGAATACTGCTCGCCCCTATTCAGTCTTCTGCACACTAGTGAACGGAAGAAAATAGAATCGGTGCAGCATTTCTTCACTAGAAGAGTTTTCACTACAGAACACCGTAACTTAGCCTACCAACAAAGGTGCGAACTTATAAAGCTGGATCCCCTGTGGCTTCTTAGATTGCAGAAGGGTCTATTTTTACTGTTTAAACTTTTGAATGGTCAAACCTTTAATCCCCTTAGTACAATGAGGGAGCTTGAGCACTCTCGACGCGCCAGTCATCGAGACGTATTTTTATTTCTTCCTATGGCACGTACAGTTAAGTAGCGGCAATTCTTTTCAGTAAATGCCATATCAATCTGGAATAAGCTGCCCAAAATTATTAAAACCCAGTAAAACTACCCTATGTTTAAGAGAGATATAACTAGTTTTCTACATTCAGGACAACTTTCACGAATTTTGGGTGCTGACTCGGTGGAATTTCTCTTTCACTCTGATGGCGTTCGTGGACTTTAAACCCCGCCAGGCTTCATGCTGAAGATAATGCTGCTGAAGCAGCAGCCCGCAGTCGGCTTACCTTCAGCCGATAGCGCGCAACTTTCGCCGACAACCATTTAAGGAAGACTGAGAACACTGTGTTCTTGTGCCAACCCTTTGCGTCTCGAACTAATGTCCTTCAACGATCTGCAACATTTCTCCTGCTCTGAGTCAACTCAGCTTACAACTGTACACATAGTTCGTTTGTATCATACCTTTGAAGGCAGGTTTTTTTACTTGAAACAAACTCCCTATCTCGCCCAGTATTGACAAAACACAAAAGCTGAAACAAAACCAATACTGGCTGCAAAATAGGGAGTTTTTTTAGGTTTTTTCCGGTCTTCGTGGTGTTGGAAGGCGCCCACGAGGTGCATTACCAACTCTTTACAATCGCCTGTAAACTGGCATAATTAACATATTATATTATATTTTAAATATGGTTGTTTCCCTCTTACGAAAGCCTTTCACCTTTACTCTGACCAACGTGCCCGTGCCTCATTCCCCCAAGAATGCTGCTCCTGTTGACATTTTTTTCCAGTCGAATACTCAATGGTGCTAAAACTAGCCCCCAGCCAAGTGGTAGTTTAACACTGTCCACACCCTCCGCACGGCTACCGATTGGAAACTATCGTGGGGTCCTCACAGGGCGCGCGAAGCCCGCTCCACTTCAATATGGGTAACTGGTTTAAGGGAGTAGAATGGGTGGGGCACATTGGAGGACAAATCAGTGCGCAGTAATCATGTTAATTAAGAAAGTCACGCGTGTAAATAGGAGGATGCTGCTTTGACCTTTGGCAAGGTCCCTGAGGTACATTTTAATATCATCACTAACCCCTACTGGACCAACGGCGGGCGCGTGCAAGCTATGGGGTCTTCACTGACCTTGGGCGAGGTCACTGAGGTATATTTTTTAACAGAATTACCAACCCCAACTGCACTGACGGCAGGCGAGCAGAAGGATGATTGTGGAAATTCAGCCTACTTAGAATTGGCAAGTAAGCTGTTATTCTCATGGTTAAGCTGCAAAGTCAGTTTGCCTAATATGCTGACTGAATCGGGTATTGTGTATTTTGGCCCCCGAGGACCTCTCTACTGTTCAATATCACCACCAATCCCCAGAGAAGAAATGGCTGGCGCTAGGGGAAGGTTATGTAAAATTCACCCTACTTATGATTTGTAAGTAAGCAGCTACTGTACATGTTGGCCTTCCAAACACCCTCTACAGTTTCATGCCCGGCCACCTTGCCTTTTCCACAATGCTTTTGACCCCCTCTGCATCAAGAAACAACTGTTTCAAGGGCCACTTGGATACACCGGCTCGCTCTCTCGGCCTTCCACAAGAAACTTGACTAGACACAGCGCTTACCCACCTACTTGCTTGCGCACACTTGCATTACTTAGTACCACGGTTGGTGCAACGCATGCCTGTCGGATAACAACGAGGCCACTTGCATACCCCCGGCTGCTGACACTTGATATTGCCTTACTCTACGCCTCTGGTTCGACTGCAGCTGTCACCACCTCGCTGACCTAAAAACACTTTTAGTTAAAACCCACCAACCCCCCCCTTGCCAGTGCAGTTTTGACTCTGCACACGCCCATCCCCCTTTTACGCTGGTGTTTCAGACCAAATCGGGGCCCACAGGACTGCCTCATGAATAAAAGTAACGACCACCGCCTCTCCCACTTTATGTATGCATTGTAAATTGTTTATCCTTTACTATTTTGCTTTATAGTACCGCTCTGTTTTGAACGTTAGTATGATTGGGTTTGACGTACGCTTGGCTGCTGTATACAGAGAAGTCAACAAGACTTAAGAGGAGTAGATCGTGCGCGAATCTACTTTCACATTAACCCAACGCAAGTCCCCGCGTTTGCTTCCAGATTGCTGTAACTCATGTTCGAAATCGACGTTCGGCTTGCCAGACTGACTGCTAAATGAAGAATCAGGCTGCATTGGCTTTTATGGTACTCTCACACAGCGGGACCCGAGCTGGTGTGATGACACACTTATATGTGCATAATCGTCGCGCCAGCCACCTGAGGTCTTAGTGGCAGGTTCATGATAGCTGGTCCAAGTGAGGTAGGAGAAGATAGTACGGCAGATGCCAGGCAAGTCTACTATCACTACCGACTAAACCACGTGCAAGTCACCGTCCGTATGCCTGCCCTGGTTTGGTGCACACAGTGTATATCCCGCTGGAATCGATGGGGGTCTAATTGTCGCAGTTGCTTGACGCAATCACAAGCAACCAAGTTCCGCAGTCGCCATCACCACCGGTTCTACAACCGATGATACCGACAGTCATAACTTTAACCCGCTAATTCAGTCTTGTGAGAACACGTAGCGATAAAGGGTTTATTATAGACGCTGTCTGCCACAGACGACAAAAATAACGATGAGGTGGAGTACAGAGCAATCATAATCCTGAGTTTAAGTGATCTCCTCAAGCGACACAGAGGTAGCTAAATTTCGTTGGTGAATGTTCACCGACCGCTAACGGAACTCACTCGTCTGACTCTGCCTAAGATTACTAGCCACTATGACTTCTGTCAGGGCAATAGAAATAAAACCCAAAGCAGAGTCAGATGAGTGAGTTCCGTTAGCGGTCGGTGAAAGTTTATTAACGAAAGTCAATAGCTCCCGACATAAACCGGCAAGACAATGAGCCTGTAGCCCACTGGTTAGGGCGTTAGGCCCTTGGGTGTTGCACCACTTGAGACTGGGTATGACTGGCTGACGACTGCTAATGAGCCATAAATGACCATTCCAGTCTCCAACCTGTCTTTGTTGGCAGCATTATCTATAGAGATAGTTATCCTTGCTGTAAATTCCCATTAGATATGGGTGACCATGTTGTTACATCCTTCAGTATGGAATTTAGCTCAGATAGGGCTCACCAACTACAAGTACCTGCAAGCATTACCCACGTGATAAACATTTTGGTTAACGGCATTCTGTGAACGTTGCGCTGATGAAAGCCTCTGCGCACGAGAGTTTGACGCAGCATAAAAGTGTGTGCAAGTCGAAGAGACAGTCATTTAGCCGCCGGTGATCGTACTCGGGGTGCTTACTGCCATGCAGCGCCTTTCGCGCGTAACAATAGCAGTCTGGCTATCGGCCAATCACATCTAACTAAACGGACCAATAAACTTCAAGACCAACAAAGACATGCAGCCCATCGCTCATGGCGCTGTAATGACTCGTTGACTTCAGGTTACCAGACCTTTGCACCCCCCCCCTGTAGCTGTCAACGGCTCCGTTATCGATACGAGTAAGTCAACAGGTATCGATTTTTCCATAGTATCAAACACTGCTTATCTACCGAAGAAATGATTTATTTTTAATGCTACTATTTACCATACAGACGCTGGTATTCTGCCGCTGCATGACACAGCTGCGGCTCATCAGTTAGCCCCCCAGCATTCTCCATAGTAGATACACCAGTTCGGGCGCGAATAGGAACGGCACCCCCTCATACTCCTTACAAACACAAACACATTGAAAACAGAAAGAGACATGTGTATCCGGGCCTTGGCCAAATGTGTGCATTGGATGTAGCTGAAGTAATTCATGCGTGTAATGAGCCGAAGACCGACGTTCGTTCGTTCGGTAGATGCAAAGATTAAATACCCACTGTGCCACAGCAGCGGGTGCTCAAATAAAATTTTGACTTAGCCGTGAGAAGTAAGTATCCCACGATTGATTTTGCCATTTCCCAAATAACTTCGTAAGAAGTTATACTATGAGAGTATTATTGCCGATTCAATCTATCATTAGAAAAATTATTTCAAGAATAAGAAGAAGTACATTCCTTGGCGACCGAAGTGAAACCATGAGCGAAGTAGGAAGAATGTATAAAAACAAAAACTTGCGGTAAGGATTCAGTATCAGTATCAGTATATTGAGGGTATGTAGGAAAGTTTTCCTTTGAGTGCCCTATTTGTACATTTGTGCAGTGGTAGCAAAAAAATTGTTGCTTAGACTGTTGGCTAAGCCAGTTGTCCTGTGTCATAGGATCAAAATAGGAGCAGACAGTAAAAAAACTCCTCAGGGATTTTTAGGAGAAAAACTGTCGCCCTTGTGGGGGTAATGCGTGGGATTTAGGAGAAAAAGGGGGTTCCCACTGGGGGGGGGGCATTGCAAAGATTCCCAGGATCATCACCGTGTGGAAGCCACGTCCTGATTCTTCCTTGCTGATTGCAGAGTCCGCCAACGGAACTGGAAAAACAGAGGCGTCCGTCCAGATCGTCGACAGTCCGCTTTGGGTCGAACCAAGGGTGAATGTTTAGACCGTCAGGTCTGGCTGATAAGATCGCCAGCGGGTAATCACGGTACGCAGATAACCAAGTAGGGTAGACCGCGGAGACCTCCGCATGAGGCTAAACAACATTCTCCAGATATGGCGATTTTGTCTCCTTAGTCAGCGTTGATGCCTTTGGCTCAGCGGCAGTAGCCGTCGCCGCTGCCGCCTCATCAGCCGGCACAGACGGATAGAGGCGTTCCTTCAGGTTCTCGCACCTCGCCTCGTCATCACCACTGGCGCAAACTTTGTCCGGCCCAGCAGGCGCCTTCGGTAAGTGCATATTGCTCAGGGGATCGTAAGCTGCGCCCTGAACACGCCCCATGTAACGATTCGACATGCAGGTGACCACCACGGCGGCCACAACGTCACCGGCATTCATGCGAATCATGCGCAACAGGAACATGCCATCACGGCGCAGAAACAGGGTGGCGAAGTTCTCTGCGCCTCGCTCGTCATAGGGCTCCAGCTCGTCAGCCAGGCTGAGGTATTTCACCACGTAGGCGGCCTCTACAGACCGGCAACAGAGTCTTCCGAGCCAGGTGAAGAGACTGATTGTATTGAGCCCAATTGCCAGAAGAATCCACCACCAGAGGAAGATGTAGATTTTTTCATTCAGCATATCGACAGGCAAGGTACACTGGGTGGTGATGGCATTGAACTTTGAACCCAGGTTCCGCACCGGGGTAAAGCAGAAGCCAACGCGGGGGAAGACGAGGGTCACCTGCCAGTCATGGCCGTCAATGATGTTGCGCAGGGTGAGCAGGCCAAAGGCGTCCGGCAGACCCAAGAAGGCCTGCATCAGAAACATTTGACCCACGGAATTTAACAGATAGAGCACCTTCAGAAACACGTAGGCAGACACTAGGGAGTTGCCGTGACGTCGTGAACACGCTGAGCCGGCAAGATCAAGCACGGCCGGTTTGTAGGATCGCCCGTCAGAACCACCGCCTGTTGACACGTCAAAGATGTTGCTGCAGTTAACTTGCTTCGGTTTTATGTCTGATGGGAGGCACGCAGCGGACTTTATCGCTGCGCGCTTACGTTCCTGGAAAACCATGAGTTCCACGTAGAATGCCAGCTCACGGATCATGCCATCACGAGCAAACGCTTTTGAGGTAACAGCTTGAACAGACAGGTTGATTGCATGTTTGAGGTCTGAACCACTGCTGCGATAGCAGAGCATCTGCCAAAACACTCTCGGCAGGTAAAAGAGGATGCACTGCAGGCCCAGAACGAATGGCACCCATTGGTAATACAAAATTTTGTGATGTTCAATTTGGTCCCATTCTTCTTTAGATGTAGGCACCTTGCCTGCATAAGAAATAGGCAGAGTGCCCTGAACCCAACAGTAATTCTCTGTATATTCCAGTAGATTTGTACCTCCAACTTGGGTGGCAATATAACAAGAAATTGACTTCAAAATGTACTGCTTTGCGGTGACAATGAAAGTGCACAGTGAAATGATGAGGATGGTGAAGATGAAGTTGAACTTATGATGATATCAGCGAAGTCCTCGATACCGGCGTAAGTTGTGAGTTTAAACTTCGACACATAATTGATAAACGCGGAAGCAACCATTGTATGCGGCCGCTTAGCAAACTTCATAGCTGACACTAAGTTGATCGCCGATAGCTTCAATGCGTTCCTATCCAAAACGTTTAGTTAAAGCTCGTTCGCTGCACCTCCAGCTATCCGGGCTTGGACGGGTTCAGTCCTCGAAACCATAAGTTTAACCCTCTGGGATGTGACTGTAGCCATTCGTCGTTATCGTCAATCTTATAGTCCATTACCAGATGGCGTCCCAGTTAGCCTTCTAAAAGCTGAAGCGAATGATAGCTTTCCGTCTATTCTTTGCAAGATATTTAATCTCGCTCTTGAGAGTGAAACCTTTCCTTCGTTGTGGAAGAAATCGCACATAATGCCTATTCGCAAGCATGACCGATCGACGTCATTGGACAACTTAAGGCCAATAAATACACTTCCCGCAGCCTCGAAGATCTTGGAGACCTTGATCAAAGAAAAGATTATGCGTCACTTGACAGAGAACAACCTGCTCAATACAGCTCAACATGGCTATCTCGATAAACGATCTTGTGACACCTGCCAGCTCTCTTTCTTTGATTATGTGCTGCAATCTAGAGGCAGCGGTTTTGCCATTTAAAGCGTCTATTTTGATTTTACTAAGGCCTTTGATCGGGTCGATCATAACCTCCTCCTTCTGAAACTAGCCTCCTTCGGCATAGGTATCAAGCCTCTGACCTAAATATCTTCCAATTTGGATGCTCGCACACAACGAGTAAAAATTTCAAATGCTATCTCCAACCCCACGCATGTGAGGAGTGGAGTTATACAGGGTAGTGTACTGGGTCCGCTCTTATCTTGCCTGTTTGTCAACGGCGATTCAGATTATTTTCAGTATGGCAGACCCTTCATGTACGCTGATGATTTAAAAGTCGCTTATCGATATAAACCGGCAGATCGCAACATCGTGCTCGAGCTGATAAAAAAGGATCTTCAGGCCTTCGCCCAGTGGTGTTGCACATGGCACCTCACCCTTTCATGGCACAAATGTTCCGTTATGGTTGTTGGCGACGATCATCAACCGGAATTAAGCATTGACGGCCACGAACTAAATGTCCCAGGAGTTATCAAGGATTTGGGCATACCCTACTCTAATAGTCTCAATTTGTCAGAGCACTGTGCTTTGATAGTCTCGAAAGCACGCCGAACCACCGGATTTATCCTTAGAAATTTTAAGACTATCAAGGTTAGAACTAGCTTTTATAATATGTACGTGAGACCTAGTCTTGAATACTGCTCGCCTCTATTCAGTCTTCTGCGCACTAGTGAACGGAAGAAAATAGAATCGGTGCAGCACTTCTTCACTAGAAGAGTTTTCACTACAGAACACCGTAACTTAACCTACCAACAAAGGTGCGAACTTATAAAGCTGGATCCCCTATGGCTTCGTCGATTGCAGAAGGGTCTATTTTTACTGTTTAAACTTTTGAATGGTCAAACCTTTAATCCTCCCAGAACAATCAGGCAGCTTGAGCACTCTCGACGCGCCAGTCATTGAGACGTATTTTTATTTCTTCCTATGGCACGCACAGTTAAGTACCGGCAATTCTTTTCAGTAAACGCCATATAAATCTGGAATAAGCTGCCCAAAAGTATTAAAACCCAGCAAAACTACCCTATATTTAAGAGAGCTATAACTAGTTTTCTAAATTTAGGACAACTTTCACGAATTTTGGGTGCGGACTCGGTGGAATCTCTCTTTCACTCTGATGGCGTTCGTGGACTTTGAACCCCGCCAGGCTTAATGCTGAAGATAATGCTGCTGAAGCAGCAGCCCGCAATCGGCTAATTCTTCAGCCGATAGCGCGCAAATTTGCCGAAAACCATTGAAGGAAGACTGAGAACACTGTGTTATTGTGCCAACCCTCTCCGTCTCGAACTAATGTCCTTTAACGATATGCAACTTTTTTCCTGCTGATGTGTCAACTCAGCTTACAACGGTACACATAGTCCGTTTGTATCATACCTTTGAAGTCAGGATTTTTCACTTGAAACAAACTCCCTATCTTGCCCAGTATTAACAAAACACAAAACCTGAAACAAAACCAATACTGGCTGCAACTAAGGGAGTTTGTTTTAGGTTTTTTTGGTTTTCGAGGTTTTGAAAGGCACCCAAGAGGTGCATTACCAACTCTTTACAATTGCCTCTAAACTGGCATAATAAAAATATCATAGAAACTCGAAAGAGTAGGTACAGGGATACCACCAACTCTATGGCCAGCTCTTTTAATATTTTTTTAGGTATCTCATCCGGACCTGACGACTTCGTTTTTTGAGCTATAGAAATTCTCGCAGAACGGTAGCTTCCGTGAGTACAACCGAGTCTATGATTTGCATCTCACCCATAGTGCAGTTTACAGCGGTGAACTCAGCCTCTCTCGTAAAGACCGACTGAAAGGAGCAGGATAGATGTTCCGCCTTTTCGTTAATCTCGCAAATTTCTACACCGTCGTCTGTTTTTAACAGGGGAATAGGGTCTCTATCTCGAGTGCATTGTCTAACATAGTTGTAGAAAAGCTTTGGTTTTCCTACTGCACGTTTTATTAGATTACTCTCGAAGTTTTGGCGGCTAATTCGTATCAGGCTCTTAACCCTGTTTCTCTGCGCCTTATACCTATTGTACGATTTGGGGGTCCTCTCTCTGCGATAGGCTTTCCACATCCTTTCTTTGTGGTTTTCTTCTCTCTTTAACGTCGGCGTTAGCCATCGAGGCCTATTTGTTTCTTTCTTTACCGTGATAGGACAGAAATTGGTAGTTAATCCATGAACTACGGCTTTGAATGCCGACCAATCATCAAGAACGCACCCAGTGAATATTTCGTTCCAGTCTATCCCGCTCACTGTTGTTTTCATTTGTGCAAATTCCCCTCTCCAGATGTTGCGTCTGGTTACCACACTACAATCAGGCACAGAGAAGAGTGATTATTCTCACTGTAGCACTACGTGATCACTTTTTCCGAGAGGTGGTAAACAATTTACAATGTCCACGCTATCAGGTGCTTTGGTAAGTACTAGGTCTAAGCAATTAGCTTGTTGCCCTTCGCGTAGTCTGTTCGGATATAGGACGTGTTGCGTTAGGAAAGATGCCTGTACTGTGCACAGGAGTCGGCGATCGAAATTTACTAAGGAGCCGGGCGCAGAACTCACATTCCAGTCGATGTGGGGAGCGTTAAAGTCTCCCATGATCAGGACATCGGATCTCCTAGCAAATTCTTTGACTCCTTCTATCAGACTAGTGTCTGACTGTTGGTTTTTCGACGGTGGACCGCCATTATATCAAGGGTCTGTGACCCTGGTGCTCTAACGGTGAGCCATATGAGCCTGCCGATGGAAAAAGATTGTAATCTCCGTATCGAGCAGAACCATACATACGGAAGATGCGATGTCCTCAGGCGATTAGTTCGCCTTCAAACTGACCGCGGCTAACTCCACCTCAGTTAAAGGACATGACAGTTTTTCCAGACTCAAAATATTATTACCGCCATGAGCATGACTAAAGACCATGAAACCTATCGTCAGGGTTGTAAAACGGAGAATGGAGAAAACGGCAATGATGACTAGACAGATAAGTGGACGAAAAATCGTTGCAATTATCACTCAAAAGCGGAAGAAATAGACATATATGGAAAACAATTTCATATAAACATAACTACCTCAGATAACAGGGGGACCCTTTTCAAAATCCAAAAGTTGTGTGTTTGGGAAGGAGACGGATAACAAGGACTTTATATCTTCCGAAGTAAAGTGTTTGCATAATTGGACTTTAAAAACTGCTAAGTTAGACGACAGCCTAATTTTGAGGGGAATATTATTCCAGAGGAAAGCATATTTGGAAGCAAAGAAGCGAGAATGGTTCGATGTGGAGCTAAATGGGGGTGCAACAATCATGGAGGAAATACGAGTGGCATAAGGTCTATCTGCGGAAATAAGAGCGTCGATTAATGGAAGGCTAGGGGTAGAGTTAATGCAAAAGAGGAAACAGAAGCCCACTTCGAATCTTCTTACCCAACGATATGTCATGTTCGCTAACTGCCATCTCTGCGCATAAGAAATTGTGGATCGAGGAAGAGCGAATATTTTGCGAGTAAACATCCTTTGTACATTTTCAATCTTACCGCGGTCAGAAGCATTCATTAGACCAAAGAGGGCACAGCAGTATTCTAGGATGGGCAGAACATACATGTGATAAAGTTTTAACTTTATTTCCAGCAGGAAGAAATTGTGTGATATAAAACCACATATCTGTGCAGCCTTCGCAGATATTCGATCCGCATGAGGCGACAATGCTAGTTTATTTGTGTAGCTTAGACCTAAGTCTTTTATAGTGGATCGTTCTAAAAGTGGAGTATTTTGAAAAACTTGGGGACAAGGAAGCTTGGCTGGACCGCAACACATGAAACTACACTATGATGGAGAGAATTCCATCTGCCAGGTAGCACCCCAACGTGAGAGTGTTAGCAGGTCCGCGTTTATTTTATCAACGCATCTATTGGCTGTTTCCTTAGAAAATGAGTGTATGCATTTGAGGTCATCTGCATATATGAGATTGTGTGAATTTTTCAGAACAGTCGACATTTCATTTATATATAGAATGAAGAGAAAAGAACCGAAGACAGTGCCTTGACAAATGCCACTCGTGATCAGCTGAGCAGTGGAGTAACTATTACCTACTAGGACCTTCTGGCTGCGGTTAGACAAGTAGGAACCGATTAAGTCGAGGAGAGGGGGACGGATGCCAATGGCTTCAAATTTTACCAGAAGCCGTCTGTGCGGTACCTTGTCGAAGGCTTTGCTCAGGTCAAAGTAGATAACAACCACGGATTGCTGCTCGTTACGGAGGGAAGTGACGTGGTTAAGTAAAGCTACATGACACGTCTCGCATGATCGCTCGGGTAGAAAACCATGCTGCGAGTCACTTCAAAGTTAATTTTTAGGCAAAAATCTAGAACTTAATTTAAAATTATCTTCTCCGAAAGTAAAGCTAGGGCCGGGGTTTTATGAGCACCACAGTAGTTATTTATGTCTGAACGAGATCCTGATTTAAAACTGGAATAATAATTGATGTCTTCCAAGTGTCAAGAAAGAAAGCATTTGAGAGCTCGACTGAAAATATATGGCTAAGTAATTTGGGAAAGGTCGACACTCTTTTGATAACTGAGTTGGGAATACCAAAGAGTGCGAGTTTTTCAGACAAATACCAAAGAGTGCGAGTATTTCAGACAAATTATCTGCTTACGAATTAATTCTATGGAGAAATCGATGTTTCCGCGAGTATTGTCTGAGTATGGTTGAAACGACAGAACCGGTTCAGATTCTATCGTAAAATGCTTCGCAAAGAAAGCATTGAATAATTCAGCCTTATCAGACTCATCTAGTACAAGTGTTTTATTTTCATTAAGCAATGGGGGTATTTCAATTCATCGTTTTGCGGAGGACCTACGACGAAACAGTTGTGCAACCAATTTTGCAGGGTTTGACTCGCTCAGGGCGCAAGATTCCCTGTGCTGGTCACGTGCAAGACGAATCTTTGACGCTACTTCGAAGATCTCTGCGATCCTTAGATGCACAGACAGCGAACTAGTAGATCTATCTTTCAGCTGCCTCCTCAATTTCTTTAGTCTGGGGAAAAGAAAATGAGGGACGGTCGATTCTGGTGTGTAGGGTTTCGCAATTTTGGTGGGCACAAATTCCAGCATTGTATTAGAAACGACCGACATGAATTCAGAAAGATATGCAGCGTCGTTAATGGGAGAGAGGCTCTGCCAATCTAATGAGTCAAGAAAATTGTTGATTGAGCTAATATCTGCGAGGTCATACGCATGATAGGTACGACTAGCACTAGCCTTTTCCGTAGAAGGAAGCGGAAGGCAACAGTGAATTAATGTGTGATCACTTTGGAAGATGTCCTGCTTAAAATCAACGAAGAGAGGGGCAATACCATTTGTGAAAATCAGATCTAGGATATGATTCTGTCTTGTTGGGGGAACTGACCAGTTGAGACTATTTAGAAAAATTAATGGTACCTAGGAAAGGCTGAAATCGAGGCGGACAACAGTTTAAAAGCCAGTCGATTTCAGGAAAATTAAAATCTCCAGCAATAATTTTAACTTCAAAAGTTGATTCTGAAACAAATTTAAATATCTCACACAGATTTCCACCTTCTTCAGATGAAGAGTTGGGAGGATTATATACACATCCGATAATCGCATATTGCCGAGGCGACAGGATAATTGAAGCGAAACAGTAATTTCCAGAGAAGGATGTGCTGTTTAGATAAAACGGAAAGTACCTAAATGACGTTCTAATATAGAGAAGACAACCACCACCACGCTTATTAATGCGATCGTGACGATAGAGATCATACTCGTCTAAGATAAGGGAGGAGTCAGAAATGATTGGATGGGTTCAAGATTCTGTTATGCATATAAAACCGGGCATCATCTCGAAGCGATAGCTCGCAGTTGAGCCATTTTATTTATAACGGACCTGGCATTACGCACTATGACGCCTAGTGTGTTTCGACTGGCAGGACTATGGCTATCGTTATTGATAAAAAGAATTCGGAGGTGTATAGGCAAACTGTAGACCATTGTTTTTTGTGGAATAAGTACTGACGGGTATGGAGCTATTTGTATATGGGTAGCCAATAATGGATATTTTATAAGGTCTGATATATCTAGGGACCTCACTTTCTGGCATGGGAAAATGAGGAGAGGATAGAATAAAATAAGCTTCTGGGCCATTAAGGAGGAATGGGGGAGGTTATAATGCATGCAGAAGTTTGCGGGTTTGGGTGGTAGAGGATGGGTAAAGGAACTGAGAGGGGGAAACGGTGATATAAAATTAGTGTTGGGGCCGTTTGCGTAAGGAATAGTGGTCTAAATCAGTTAATCTCCTATACGGCAACTCCGATTAAGTTTAAAACTATACCAGATTGGGTATCTGCCGTGCAAATCAAATTTTTCGTGGTTAAGGCCTGACGTGTTTGATAACGCATTATACGGGGGAATAATAGGACTCCCACGGTCAAAAGAGGAGCTAGGTTGTGGTGGTGAAGCGCTCGGCCTAAACGCATCGACGGTATTGGCGAAATTATTGATGAGCTTGTTGCAGAGTTAAAGGCAACGGCATTGATCGATCGTTGGACAGAAAATTTATTCAGACTAGTTGTAATCGCAGTAGATGGTGGAGCGGCGGGGCTAGCAGGTACCGACATCGAGAGGGATGGGCTAAATGGTACACTGATGTTTATGGACCTATGACTAGACATTCGGTAGGCAGGGATAACGGGTGCACTGACGTTATTGGGTGTATGGCCAGGTATGCGGGGGGTGGGGGAGGATTAGCGAGTGCATTTACCCTATCGGGACTACGACCAGACTTATGAACAGTAGGCGGAGAATTCATTGGTCTATTTGACTGGAGAGCTGCATGTCTTCGCTCCATTTGTGTAAGATCTCGGCAGAGGAAACTTTTAGTCATTTCCAAATATCGAGAAATGCGACCTCGTTGTGCAAAGATTGAGTCCACCTCGGTCGGTGGAAACAATTTAACTAGTATGGGCGGATTCTTGCTACGCAATTGGAGGCGCTTTGCTTCCGCAATTTTGTAGTTGAACCCGCCCGAGCATAGAAAATCTCTTGCAATATCGAAAGGGCGGCTAAGTATGGAGGCCTTTTAAGTATCAAGTTATAATTACGCTTTTGTCTATAAAAAGCTTCCATGGTTATTAAATGGACGAGGGAGTCTAGCTTTTTGCAGTCTTGGGAATGTACATCGGATAACTGACCTTCAAAGAGGTTCCCTAGTATTGACAAAACAGATGCAAACTTCAGCATCAAGTCATTACAGTTCTGTAATGCAGATAAATCAATTTGCTTAGCCTAGACAATGGGCTGCATGTTGATATCAAGGCATTGGCTAGTAGGTGTGGTCAGGCACCGCTTGGGTCTGGGGGCAGCTATCCTACGATGAGCTGTAATTTTTTTGTTCTCATTATTTGATGGAAGTATGATTTAAATGTGAGAAGGTCTAGAAAAACTCAGCCTATAGGATTTTACCGCAGTTGGCTGTTAAAGGCCCTTTAAAATTGTTAAAAAACAGTGTTAATTATTACGTTCAGAAAAAATCAGTCTATCTGATTTTCAGACTATGACTTACGACATATAATCAGAGTTAACTAAACAAATCCTGTAGCTATTTGTAAATAAGCACTTTAATTAGAACTTTATTTGTTAAAATGTATTCAATATTGGGAAACGACTCAGCCTTTGAAGGTCTTGAGAATATTCGGATCTTGACGATGTCTTTTCGTAGGTCGTGATTTTGTTGCGAATCTGTTGGCTTGAAGAAGTTTCGTTTAAGTAGAAATTGGTTGGCAAACAAAATCTTCTTAAATTCGGACTTCAAACGATTTTCTACGCGAGAAAAGTAATTATAGAGACGCAGAAAGAAATTCTAAACGTACGGTTTCAGCCACAATTTCCTAAGCTAAAAATGACGGGAGATATCGATGCAAAACTGTCCTAGGAGGAGCGTGGCAAATATCGACTGTGATATTGTAGGTTACGCTGATTTTGAGTCTTTAGGTACGGTTTTGGCCACTTTCGCTGCAGTGGGCCTGGAGCTCGAACTGTGTGATGTGGCTGCTTGATCGTTGGATCTGTCTGAAGTTGTCCTACTGGTGTCTAAGTTGTCAACTATGACGGCCTGTACTTTAGGTATAGACATCCTCAGTTCTTCCTAAGGTGGTTCATGCGTATGCATTGTAGTCGTTAGTTTTTCCGTCGCTGCGATGGTCTGCTGGAGGAGTTTCTTCATATTTGTCATTTTACCTTCAAGTTTGCTATACTTAGAGGCTAGAATATGATATCTATCGCATCGGTTCTCTGTGTGCGTCACCGCACCCAATTTTCAAACTTTTCGATTGCCCTTTATAGCGTGTGGTGCTAGCGTGGTGGTTAGCGTCGCGGTCTTCTGTTGAAGCGGTTTTGGGTTCGAACCCCTCTCGCGGCAGATTTTGCATTTGAATTCTTGTCTGCATTATTTTCGCACGACAAGTGAGGTTGCAGCAAAAAAGGTTCAGACGTGAAGGTTTACCTTATTTACGAAACAGATAGCCTAAGTCATAGCTTTGCTAATGTAAGAATACGTTAAAGGTGATTCTCCTTACTTAAGACGATTGGGTGTAGAATTGAAGAAGCGGAACTTTGACGGACTACTATAGAAATGTCTCAACGTGCAAACTTTGTTCAGGGTTGGTAATAGCAGGCGTAATAACTGAGCTAGTTTTATTTCTAACTGTGCCGTAAGTTACTCCAATACTGGTATCAAAGCAAATGTAATATAATAGAATGGAGCGACTCAGCCTTTGTCGTTGTCTATCCTGCTCCTTCGTGTCTACTAGTTTCTGAGAATTTCACCAGCACCAGCGTTGTAGGAGTTTGGTTGGTCCGATCTCGTTTGGAAAGAGTTTTGACGACTGTCTGCTTTGCTAGTTACAGCATAACTGTGCAAGCAGATGGATTTAGACCCAGGTGGCGACTGAGGAGAGGAATACTGTAGTACGTTTTATTCAGCGAACAAATTTTGTGAGTATCCGGCTTTGTACGTAAATCAAGTGTGTTGATCTTGATACACTATCTTTTGCTCATTGAAAAAAGCATTTTTCTCTTGAAACGCCACTGCTTAAAAATTTCAAACAGCACGGGGGCAAGATCTTTCGAACGCTAAAGATTTCCGTCTGGGGAGTGCAGCGAAGTATTAAATGCTGAATGCGTACACAAATACCGACTGACTTCCGCAAAATAAGTAGTTTGTTGTACATTGTAAAGAACGGTGTATCTTAAAAGGAGTCCTTACCAAAGAAGTAAGCGCGGCGAGTACTACTGAATCAGGCAAAAGTTTTACAGAGGAGGAGCACCGACTGTCCGATGACGGCCAGCGCAAGTAAATACACCGATGGTAAAAAGTGACAGAGCTATAAGCCAACTCCACCGAAGTTGTCAACGCACGTGTCAGTGCCGGCGATAATATGTGACACATATAGAAGCCAATAAGGCAGAACACTAGAAGAGAATAAAAAAACGGGGTTAATTAAATCGGAAGATAGAAAGGTCGCCATGCTATAAGTCGAGAACCCGATATACCTATATTACTGATACAACAAATTTGACGAGATTTATTCCCGATGGAATTTTCTTAGCCATAACTAAATCCTCGCATTTTCAAATCAGATCAAGAACGAAGTGGCTTTCTGAATAAGTTTGAGTAAGCCAAGTCTGACTATTTATTTGGCTACTGGCGGCAGCCAAAGGGAAGGGGACAATTCTCAGCACAGACGCCAGGCAGAGGCTTTCAAAGGGGACTGGCGTAACGGCGTCCGCAGTATTTAGAGGAACCTTTGATTGTGTATATAGTTAAGTAATAGTAGGGGGCTCACTCATCAAGTAAAGGAACAAGAATGTTCGTTTGTGCCCTGCAGCTCATTAGTCGCGCAGGCAGCCGCATGGCGACCTGTAGAATAACTGAACAGAGAAAGACTAGAGAGACCGGCATGACAATTTCTGGATTATTAGCCGTCATCAGCCAATCATACCCAACCTCCGGTTTGGATCACCCGGGATTCGAACCCGGGACCTTTGGTCATTTAGTGCAACACTTTACAATTGCACTACTTGAAAATATTCTACCAATCACTATGCGGTTGTCAGCGTGGGCTCTATACTGAGCTCTAGGACGCAAAGGGACATTCTTGTTCCCTAACTAGATCGGTGAGCCTCTTACTGTCATCAAATTTTCGATCGCAACAGACAAAATCAACGGGCCTTTGGTGCAATGAAAGAGTGTTGCACTCAGTGACCAGAGGTCCCGGGATCCTTATGCTTGGAATTAGTTACGACTGGCTGATGACGGCTAATAAGCCAAAAATGGTAATTCCGGTCTCCCTTGTTTCTGCCGGTCCCATTTCGCTTAGTTAGGTGTGATGAGTTTCGTCGATTGTAGTACGCAACCAAACACTAATTGTGGACTTTCATTTCGGGTTGAACGAGCCCTTATGGTAACACGTTTCACGTGCACCAAAATTCGAGCCTAGTTTTTAGCATGATAGACCAAGCCCGTAATTCTGACTAGACCTTATCGACGTGCTCGTCAGCTAGACAAGGAACAACCTTCGGCAGTAGTAATCTGGTGTAACAATCTCTACAACGCAAGGGAAGAAGTCGAATATATAAACAAGCAGCACACAGCTATCCCACACAGTCAGTTTACACATAGACGAATTACACGACATCGTAATAGCAATAATGGGTACTTACTGTTTGAGTACGGAAAGCAAGGCTATTCTTCCTGGAATGTATATAATAAAATTCGCGGGGGCGAATACCCTTTACTATCCGACGGGCCACCACATCCTTCGTTTGAAGAACAGGGAAAAGGAAGGGAATCCTAAAATAGAGGAAAAAAGTCAAGATCCGATAAGTTGGGCGACCAAATTTAAGTGCCGAGGCAACAAACCACCATGCCTTTGAGACAGGTTAGTCAAGGAAACAACAAAACCAGTAGTTATTTGTGTAAAGTATTGTGTTACTTATAAGAAATCCTTACCAAAAAGTGTACATTATTCGTCTTTTAGCAAATATAAATAGAAACACATTGGAATGAATGCTAAGGGCCAAATCAAAAAGCACCAGTTAAATCAGTTTATTTGTTGGCCATTAGTTGATGGTTAGAGCTCAGCGCTATCCATAATCGTAAATATTTGGACACACGGCTTTAATATACTATAAGCGATTATCTAGGTCGAAAATTCATGTAAGAATCGAATACCGGTGAAGAGGCGTACACGCTGATCGCGAAAAACCTCTAGCCCTTCCCTTTTCTCAGCCATGACAGGAGGTGCTCCCTTATTCTTTTGGATAGGCGTTGACCCGTTCGGCCAATATAACCTGCTCCACAGGAGCAAGTAAAGGAGCAGATGCACATGGAGGTGGTCTGAACTGGTAACTTATCCTTACATTCACGTGCAAGACCGGACTGGCTGAGAATAATACCCACACTCTCGCTGCAGGGAAAGTTCATGAAACGTTTTGCTCAAATACTTAGCAAAATGGTAAATCCATCAAAGGCTGGTGAAGAGGCCGATAGGCTAATAGAGAAAAAGGGCATATTCTGGTTAGACCAGTCATAAGCAGGAAAGACGACAGATGTCCAAGTTGACATGCAATGTCGACTCTCAAACTGCTAACTGGTATCATCAACGATAGAGTCAAAATCAACAAGTTTATTAGGCTAAATTATCATCCCCAGTACCGGAATAACTGCTAACCCGAGTTGCGCACTCCGAAAGATTCGAAAGCAGTTCCTTTTAGATGGCTATTAAGGTGAGTACGGAGAGGGCGAGCGAAGATCTTCCCACCAACGTAGAGCAGCACGATGTCTGTGGTTGACGCAGACTTACCGGTTCCTTTTCTGCTCGTAAAAAGTGACGATGGTGGCATACTTAAACTCCGGATGAACTTGTCGTTGGCGCCCCAGCTGCCGAAATATCTTTGTAAGTTGCTCCATCAGTCGGGATTGCCGGGTTTTTAGGCATCGAGAACGCAGCAAAAACGAAGGCACATAAAACATAACCTTACTTATGACAGTTCGACCGTCGATTAAGGCAACGTCCAACGCGAAATTCAGCAAACTGAAGGCAAACGTGGTTACTCGCGCATAATCTACCCCAAAAATACACAAAGACCGGAGATGGGGGAGGGGCACAGGTGGCTGGCGTGGCCGAGGCCACCCCTATGCTTGCCACAACACATACTAGTGGGACCAGCTACAGCAAAAGCCCCAACATGCACACACGCAAAGGGCTGTTACCAACAGGTTACCGCTCCACATCCTTCTAAGACTGCGTGCCCAAGATACACACACGCGCCCAAGATAGGGCGTCCTTTCTGTGCGCGCCACAACAACACCTGGCTAGAATTTCACTTACGTGCAAGTACCATAAAGGCCACATTAAGAAAGAGCCATTGCAGCCTGACTCTCGGTCCGCCAGTCAGTCATTCCACACAACAGGACACGGCCTGGACTGACTGCGCGGTCCGAGTTATCCCGTCAGTTGACAACCCTCTAAGCTGCGGCTTTTAGCACACCGTGTTAGTTTCAAATGACGAAAGAAATGCGCTGAGTGTCGACCTCGCTCACTCTCTGCTACCGCCTGGCCGATCGGTCGCCTGATGTGGGATGGGAGGAGTGACTGACAGGCCGTTAAACCCGTCTGCGCGAGCCACGGCACGACCTGCCTCCCTTAACACACACACACACCAGGATTTACACAACGAGGAGAAACCTTGCCTTCCACCTTGACTTATTCGCTACTGCTTTCTGCTTATGTCTCTGACGATGAATCCGCGATGGATCTCGAAACGTTAGGCGAATAAAAGTGTTTTCTAAGCGATCGAGTCGTTTTCTTCTCAACCTTACTTATACTCTACATAACACGGCATGACTGACTTCGAGAATTAGTAAACCTGGAGGTATCAGACAATTCAAAGCTAAGTTCAACAACATATCTGAAACAAAGCAAAACAAATAAGACCATGCCAGGGGACTTCAAACACGAAAGACGCGCAGAGCATTTAGTTGACTTATAAAAGAGACTTGCTAACCTCGAATTGCAACCCCTGAACATTTGTGTATTCATGAAAAATGGCCGAATGTCCGTAATATAAATTTAATCGGACATTTTATGCCGCGCCAACTCCAGATTTAGCGTCTCAGCAAACATTGAGAGCGCTGCCTTTGAAGCACAGTAGGTTGAGAGCCCTGGCGCTGGTATATCACTGCCCAATGATGAGGTGAAGACTAAGTGACCACACGGAGCATCTGACGATTCTGGAACTGTAGGTTTCGGTTGACGTATTGAGTCTGGGATGCAGTCGTGAACCTTTTCATACGCCTCACCAAGCATTTGAGGCAAGAAAACTTGAACGAGCTGAGAAGGGGGAGGGAAGAAAGGAGCAAAAAACATTTAAATTTAAAAAAATCGCAGCTTACGCTATATTTCGAAAAAAAAACTAACGTTCTACCCTGAATACAAGAATTCCCAATATATTAACGGACAATATCATTGAATATAAATAGTTTCGGGGAAGGATGAAACCGAGGTATACTCTAACCGCGATACATAGAACTTTATCAGATGGAACTGAAAAAGAAATGTGATGATCAAATTCAAGTCACTACATGGGATTGACTCGGTCTGGTGTGATTTTGAACGGTGCGATCGATGACAGATGCCAACGTCTCCATATAAAATGGGTGAATTCAGAGTGGTTCGTCATACGGTTATGAAGACTACGAAAGTGTTGGTCACACACCCCTCCTACTGTCGTACCTATAATTTTTGCAACGGAAATATAAACTTAAGAAAATGAACGACGGTGCAGATGTTAAGTCAGCAAGCACGCACTCCTAGGTCAGAATAGGGATAGTAAGCAGGCCTGAAAATGCATCTCGGATGTTACAGCAGTGATAATGGTCATGAAAGCCACAATACAGCCTGACCCTTAGTCAGGGGGTTGCCCTGTTTTCATTTGGCAACCTTTCAGATGACTCTTTGAATGTTGCAACCACAAGAAAAGAATAATTTCGCCCGGCGTTGCATTAGTCGCTCTATGTCCGCTTCCAAAATGTGCCAATGCTGAGTTTGGGTGAGGTACAACGACTGGCGAAGCTTAGGGACTCCGGCTAGATACTATACAAGTGCGGATTTCCAGAAATAGGTGAAACATAATTCAACTACATCCCGATCTCATGCAGGTGAAAGAGGTCATGACAGCCGTACTACGAAGTCACTGTATCGAAACCCTCAGCCCAGAGGAATACAGCATACCGTTACATAAGGTAGAGCGACATGGCGGTACAAAAGTACATCCAATCTATTATGCTGGGAGAGGCACACGCTGGATCCGTCTATCTTGACGAATGGTGAGTTCAGGTAAAAACGATCAGAGAAGAGTACATGTGCCCTTCGTTTACTAAAGACACAGCAGCGCAGGCGACCAAACGCGTTTTACAGAGCTGTGTGGGTTTGTTTAAATTTGAGAGCGTAAATGGTTTGGGGGGGGGAGGGGAGCGAAGACTTTCCGTCATAGTGATCGTACACACTATTCTGGAATATCATATTTAACCACTTAGTCAACCAGAAAACTTGCATCGACTCCTTCTTAATTGATCAAATCAACGAATTAAGCATGCCATCGAGGAAAAAATTCTGCGGGCCTTCTTCTAGTAGACCGTACAGTTGGGTGCTGGAAGGTATAATGCATAATGTACGACTGGAAGTGAAAGATCTTGCTCGTAGCATAAGAAATAAAAGTAAAATTTATAACGATATGGAACTCACATTAATGGGACCAAGCACATTCATTTTAAATGTCCTTTCGACATCCTTCTCTGTTTGAACAAGCACATATCTTGCGGTGACTATACCAGCGTTGTTGATAAGAATTATTACCCTCCCAAATTCACGTCATACCTCTTCAGCGGCCTTTTCAACATCCAAAGTACAACTAACAAAGTGCTATAGAGATGGCCACAAACCTGACGTCAACCTTCTGACACTTAATCTTTACTCCACATAAGTCAAGAGCCTGGCGGGCTGTTTCCTTCGTATCTTCTTCAGTGACGTCCCATACGATCATATTTTTGCAGTATTTACACAGCTCAAGATACAGAACCCGGCCCAGGCCAGCACCAGCACCAGTAATGAGAACAACCGAATCTTCCAAATTTGACAACTTCCTCTTAAATAAGTTCCACTGACCGACGGCTACTGCGAAAACTGAGACGAAGACCCCAAACCAGAACATGGAGCTCAAGTTGACGCAAATACGGAAGCCGTAAGAAAGTACTAAAACCACTGATTTCTAATGTATTGTAGTGTCCAAGCTGTCAGCAGGCAATCTCAAGTGATAAGCGACTGTGCACTGCCGGGCTGTACCGCGGGCACCACCTGCGTTCCCTATTGGACGACTGATACTGTAAACTGATTTTATTTATGTCCCTAAGCTCTTGTGTTAGGCCCTTCTTGTGTTGTTTATCTGTCGTTTGTTTCTTGCTTAGTGGTTTTGTTTCATTTATCAATCTTTTTTGATTTTATTCTTCGTTTTGTGCGTTTCGGTTTTTGAAAAGAAGCCAATAAACGAACACCGCGAGCGTCTAATAGAAAACGTAGTCAACCGGCAGTAAATTGCAGTGTAGTGTCCGGGTGGGGAGGAGGCGGGTGGTTGAAAACGAAGCTGTGGTTCCGAGCCACAGAGCTGTCTAAATAAATAAATAAATAAATTTTATATTTTTAGGCCCGAAGGGCCTTGTCATTGCAAACTTAGTGCTGTGGAAAAAAATAAAAAGTTGATAAATGCTGCTCTCCGTGAACAACCACATAGGCAGTGGGAGCGTTTAGTACTGTTGGCAGATAAAATTAATACCCGCCAACATATCGTCTGGATGGGTGGGTGATGAGTGCCGAATTTCCACGATGTAGCTTGGAATCACGATTCTCTGCGACATGGCGGAAGCGATAAATTGGGTGAGTAAGTGTTTATTGATAACGGATAGACGATGAAACTAACTGTGCAGTAGCTAGATGAAACGTGTAAATCAAGATGTTACAAAGCGAAGTGACCGAAAACCGATAACTGAATTCCGATATATAAAAACAGTCCGACTGGGAAAAAAGAAACGATGCAAAAATAGGTAAACGGAAACACCATCCCAAAATAGACGGAAACGCTTCGAACGGCATGGAAAAGAGATGAAAGACGACTTAGGGTATGTAGAGATGTGACAAATATAGTACCTCGCGGAACTCTGTAAATCAAATTAAGCAGTGGTCAGTCGTTTCAAGCATTTATAGTCAGAGATGTTTCGTTACCGTAGGAGGCTATACCGACGTTAAATTGCAAGGCAATGGAAAAACAGTGTTATCCCTTCAACAATCCGTGTTTTCTTTTGAAAACAAGCTTGAACTCTTTATCATGGATCTTGAAACAGATCGTCTACTTCATCTTAAAAAACTAAGGCGATATATAGATGCATGCACAGTAGGTGAATCCACTCAAGACCTTGAACTCCAACAGCTAGTTGGCTTCATATCCAGTCTCTTACAGTCGTTCAAAGCACGCCTTGGAGAATTTTGAGAGTATACTTGTCTTTTTAAGTTAATCACCCATCGAACTGAGCGTTCACTGAACACAACCGACCTCTGTTATATTCCTGCTCTCTCCATTAGAGATTTCGAAGAAGAATTGACTGACCTGAAGGCCTCAGACATGTAAGTGAATATGTTCAAGTTACTTAATGAAGATTTCGAAAGAATTGCACTACCTAAAGCGGAGTTGGCAGGCAAGCACATGTTGACAGAAATTTTAAATCTTGAACCGTAAGTCGGCTGATAATCAAAACTTCGAACACGCTTCCGGTCACATACCATACACTGCAGCGTGTGAGTATTGCTGTATTGAGCCTGTCTGGATCTACGTATACATGAGAGCAGTCATTATCACATCTAAGATACATCAAGTCCACCCTGCGATCACGTCTAACGAATGAAAGCCTCAACGTTTGCATGAAGCTTAACCTCACCAACTACCAACTAGACTATAAAACCATCAGCGAATAAATGCAACACCAGAAGTCGCATTAACAATGAGTATTATGAGAAAATTGTTCAAAATAATAAATTCAGAGGCTTATTATACTCGCATTTGATTGAATTGTATCTTCAAATATAATATATAGCTCTCACTGATATATATTCCCAAATAATTGCTTTCTTTTCTCTCTGAGTTAAAAAGGTTGCCGGCCCCTGGTTTACACCAACCAAGCCCGAAAGCTGAATCATTTCCATCTCAGCTTTCTCCGTCGAATACTGAGATCGAGATGGCAGGACAAGACTCCCTGGATTGGACAGGAATTCTCATCACTCATACCATGCTGAGGCAGTTGCAACTGCACTGGAGCGGCCACACGGTACGGGTGGACGATCAACGACTACCCAAGCGACTGTTTTACATTGATGCCACTGTGGATGTTTGCCACAAAGGAGGAGAAAATTGGTTCCACAAGGACGCTCTGCACAACTCCCTGAATTATCTGTACTTCATATAAGTCAAAGGCTTGGCGGGCTGTTTCCTTCATACCTTCTTCAGTGACGTCCCATACAATCACACTTTTGCAGTATTTACACAGCTGAAGGCACATAGCCCGGCCCAGGCCAGCACCAGCACCCGTAAGGAGGACAACCAAATCTCCCAAATTTGAGTACTTTGGCTTTAATAGGTACCAGAGCTCGACGGCTACAGCAGCAACTGAGACAAAGACCACAACTCACAACATATAGTTCGACCTGACGCAAATGTGATGGCGTATGGTTGTACTAAAACCACTGATTTCTACTGTAGGCGAAGGCGACTGTGGTCTACCGGGCTGTCTTACGGGCGCCACATGCGTTTCCTATTGAACGGCTGCTCGTGACTCTTTTTGCTTTTGCCTGTACGGAATTTTGGAATTTGGAATTTATATTTATTAGCCCCAGGAAGGCACTATCTAAACAAACTGAGTTTGGAAATAATAATGGCGATGTGCGCACATAAAATGTGCAAATTTGTAATGATATCAGCAGAAATTGTCCTCATAGGGCAATATTTGGCGACGATCCGCAATTAATGGTGAACAAGAAAATATTAAGTTATAAAAAAAGTCCCACAATGAAAATGGAGGCAGAGTTTAACGTGCCTCCGTTTTCAAAACGCGTTTAGGAGAAAGAAACTGCTTAGGAAAATAGTATAGATGTCAATCGTAGGCTAATACTCCGTAGGTGGGGCTTAACGGGTTGATTTGGCCCCGTCTAATTCAGTCCACGTGCCAATGAATTAGACGGGGCCAAATTCAACCCGTTAAGCCTCACCTACGGAAAATATTTTTTCAGCGTGCACCACCCGTTTTCCCGTTCCCACCCCCGATTTCATTGTTTTATCAAAGAACAAGATGCAAACTAATGGTTATTGATACTTTTTTTGACAAAAAATAGATCTCGAGAAACTTTTACAATACATTCACCCTTGTCCCTGGATTGTCCCGCCTGGCCCCGGCTATTTAGATGGGACCCGGCGGGGCAGGTGCTGACAGGGTACAATAGTCGTTCAGAGTGAGATAATGAAATGTGTGCATTATTCACTCAGTTTTTTTTTCAGTTTATTTAGTTTATTTGGTGAGGATAATAGGCAATGCCTTTGAAAACCTTAATGATCACGTGTACAAGCACCTATAAAAATTTACTACTACTTAAATCGTATTGGCAAACAGTGAGTAGCATTGTTTTTTACAATAAATGTCTGGTTTTTGGAATTCAGACTGGGAGGGAAGGGACGGGACACATGTAATTATCCAAGTGTTGTTTGTACATCTGAAGGGAAGTGGCCTCCACGACTGACTGTAGAACGTTGTTCCACTGTTGTATGACACGTCGCGTGAAGAATTCACAGCGGAGGTTTAGCTTTGACATGGTGGCAAACTCCATTACTTGTCGGTTCACGTTGTCAGAGGAAGCCAACAACCAAATCTCCTCGGACGGGACTGGATAAAATTTGTGCCTGCTGTGCTTTCCTACGTACATCAAATTGGGGTTAACCCCGCTCTTGATTCCTTGATAATGAGTCATGAAGAATTATTTCAGGACGACTCTGCTTCGCTCTACCGTGGTCCACCCATCAAATTTCATTGCAAAACAGAATTCCATCCACGGTTCTTCAAGGCCCGTTCAGTTCCCTATGCAGTGGCAACGAAGGTCGAAGAAGATTTAGATCGACTACAAAGGGCTGAAATTATTGAGTCTATACAGTACTCCGAATGAGCAGCCCTAATAGTTCCTGTTATTAAATCCGAGGGTTCCATGCGTATTTGTGGGAACTACAAGCTGACTTTCAACTCAGCTACCAAAGTAATCCTTATCTTCTCCCACGCATCGAGAACCTGTATGCATCACTTTCCGGCGGTGAATATTTTACAACTTTGGACTTGAAGCACGCCTACAACCAGGTCGTCCTCAATGCGGAATCCCGAGATGCTACCACCATCAATTCGCACCGGGGATTACTTCGATACAAAAGACTACCCTTTGGAGCAAGTTCTGCCCCTGTTGTATTTCAATGCTTGATGAATAACCTCGTGAAGGGCATACCTCACGTTTGCGCATATCTCGATGATACATTCATCACCAGCCCGTCCGAAAATGGTCATCTGGATACTCTAAATGTACTGTTAACACGTCTATAAGACGCAGATTTCAAACTCTGGAGAGATAAGTGCACTTTCTTGGCTGATTCGGTAGAATACTTTGGTTTTAAGGTGGATAAGACTGGCCTCCATCTACTTGACCATAAGCTCAAAGCCTTGAAGACGGCGCCATGTCCCAACAATATCAGTCAATTACTTTCATTTCTAAGGTTGGTTACCCATTTTAGTCGCTTAATAAATCAGTCTGCTACACTTCTGAAACCCCATTTTGTCGATTAGTGGAAAAAAATCGTTTCTGGAATTGGTCGGAGATCGAACAACGTGCTTTTGAAAAGGCAAAGACCGCTCTTACCTCATCCTCTTTCCTGATTCATTACGACCCCGAAAAGCCTATTATAATGAAATTCGATGCGTCGCCTTACAGCCTGAGTTCAGTCCTTATGCACCAAATGCCTTTTGGTGCGGAGCTGCCGATTGCCTTTGCATCAAGAACTATGTTGCAGGCGAAAACAAATCATTCGCAACTAGATAAGGAAGCCTTAGCAATAATGTTTGGCCTAAAACGCTTCCATTTGTACCTCTTTGGCCGACCCTTCGAGATTACTACTGATCACAAAACCCTCTTAGGTCTTTTGGGTGAAAAGTGAGGGATACTACAAATGTCCTAACCGAGAATGCAACGTTGGGCACTCACACTTTCCGCTTGCGCATATACAATGAAATACGTTACAGGCAGTACAAAAGTAGAAGCGGACGCCTTGAGTAGGCTTCCTATTGTAGACGACGGCGTTAACGAAGCACCTGCATCTAATTGCAGAACTTAGGCAGCGCACCGGTAACCTGTCAACAGATTAGACAGTGGACATCGAGAGACCCCTTTTTAGTCGGATTAAAAGGTACTTGCAATCTGGCAGGCCGCCCTCGGCCTCTCCTGATTTTCAGCCATTCTACAGCCGCCAAAACGGATACAAGACGGATCCAAGACGGATACATACTATGGGGCAATCGTACAGTAGTACGACCGCAAGGCAGGCAGGTCGTCCTCAAAGACCTACACAATGCTCATCCTGGTACAGTTTGAATGAAAGCTCTTGCCCGCAGCTATGTTTCGTGGCCCAAAATTGATGCACATATTGAAAATATGGTAAAAGCATGTCATGTGTGTCAAATAACACAGAAAGGGCCGCCGAAGGTACCTTTAAGGCCTTGGACCTGGCCAGACTCACCCTGGAAGAGGGTACACATCAATTATTTTGGACTATTCCAAGGACATATGGTCTTGGTGGTGGTCGACGTTCACACTGAATGGATTGAGGCCATTCCGACCGGGAACTCCTGTTCCTTAATTACTACAATCAACAAATTACGATCTGTTTTTTCTACTTTTGGAATGCCCGAAATGGTCGTTTCAGACAATGGACCAGCCTTTAGTAGCACAGAATTTGAAGAATTCATGGAGGGAAACGGAATCAGGCACTTAACCACTGCCCCATACCACGCGGCTTCAAATGGCCTTGCAGAGCGCGCAGTTCAGACAGTAAAACACGGACTAGCCAAACAGACACAAGCGGACTTATCTACGAAGTTGGCACACTTTTTTGTTCAGCTACCGCATAACACCAAACGATTCAACCGGTTCCTCGCCTGCAGAATTAATGTTCAAAGGGCAGTTGCGCACACGCCTCGATCGACTGAACCCTTCACTGCAAGATAAAGTAATCGAAAAAACAGATAAAGATGAAAGAGCGATATGATGTACACACTCAATCGCGAATATTTGGGCCAAACGAAAGCGTCTACACACGACTACAATACGAATCGAACTGGTATCTGGCAGAAGTTCGAAGAAACGAGGGACAAATAGTAGAATTAGCGTTAGAAGATGGAAGAATTGTGCGCCGACATCTGGATCAAATTCGCAGCCGCACGGACACGGATAGTGAAGAATTCGAGAATTTTGAACCACCAGTAACTCCTGATGTTGATTTCCACGACCGGAACTCAGAAGAGATACTGCCTTTTAAGAACACAACGCAACCGGTCGAGGAGTATGCTCCCCATCATCCTACGGCCTATGCCAGCACTAGCATCCTGACCGAGGAGCCACCGACCTTACAAAACGGTGCAGAAGTCGAAAATACCACCCTGAGAAGGTTGATACGAATCCGCAAACCAGTCTAACGTTTTCAGGACGAGATCCATTATAACAATTGTTGAATCTTCATTTTTATTTTAACGGTATTCTCCCCCTTTCAGATCCTGTTAACTTGAGGGTGGAGGAATGCTATGTAGGCCCGCATGGGATGTCGGGATATTTCGCGCTAGGCATAATTGCCTAGCACGAACGCGTGACGCCTACTCTACTCTGACTGGCAAACTTTCAGCCAATGACGTTTGAGCCCCACCATAAATCCCCTTGCTTAACATGACTCACACACAAAACTGCTTACATATCCTACAGCACACCTCCTGCTGACGGACACCCTTCTGTTTTGCCTATACAACCTTCTGCCTACAAACTGCCTTCTGTTTTGAATACATAACACCCTTGATGCCAATAACGCTCAGTTTATGTAAAAGGCGTTGATGGGGAACGCTGTCAAACGCTTTGTGGAAATCAATGTACACTACGTCCACTTTGAAGCCCTATTCTAAAGCACTGGTCCAGGCCTCAATTGAAGTCAGTAAATTTGAAAGGCAGGAGCGCCCTCGCCGAAAGCCATGTTTGAAATTTTGTATGATGTCATTTTCATCGCAAAATCTTAGTATGGCCTGCTTGACAAGGACCTCCATCATTTTGCAGGAAAGGCAAGTCAAGCTTATGGGCCGAAAGCTGTTTGCAGACATCTTGCTACCTCCCATATATAACGGTACGATGTTGGCCGTCTTCCACTGCAAAGGCAAGTCCCTTGTTCTCATGGAAAGCTTGAACATAATTGAAAGAGGCACCGATAGCTCGGTCGACAGATCTTTAAGTATCAGTCCAGGGATCCCATCCAGTCCAGGAGACTTGTCTGGTTTGATGTGACTATGGACATGTCTTAGGTCTGCGACAGAAAAGGTAACAGTTTCAATAACGGTTGTACCTTTGCCCACTTCTACTCCCGGATTGTCGTCGGGGGATTCCACCGTTAACGCCGATCTGAAAAACTCTGACAGTTACTATACTTTCCGCGGTCCTTCCGTTACTACGTTCCCGAGGTTATCCCTTAGAGTTGAAATGTCGCCCCGGTGCTTTTTTTGACTGCGGATGTACCCATAAAACTTCTTTGGACATATTGTGGCTTGTGTTGTAAGTTGACGCTCAAAGGCAGTTCTAGAATTCCGTATTTCCTTACAGCCTATATTTCGTTGCGCTTTATATTCGGCAAGTGATATTGAATCTTGAAGATGCTTATGCTTTTTCCACAGCCTTAGTTTCTATTTTATGGCCCTTTTCATCGACTGGTTGACATATGGAGGTCTGGCACATGGTCTTATTACTTTCATTAGGCAATGGGCTTCAAGTAAGCGCTCTACAGTCCCTAGAATATGCTGCCATAATTCATTTGTAACGTTCGTATTGGATAACCAGTTTTCTGTGGAAGCGGTACGGCTCATTTCTTCAAAATCGGCTTTCCAAATATTTCTGCGTCTCTTTATTTGCGATTTTGGAGACAGTAGGTAACACACGCAGGCTTCACTGCTGAAAATAATGCGGCTGAAGCAGCAGCCCGCAGTCTGCTAACCCTTCAGCCGATAGCTCGCAACTTTTGCCGACAACCATTGAAGGAAGACTGAGAACACTGTGTTCTTGTGCCAACCCTCTCCGTCTGGAACTAATGTTTTTAAACGATATGAAACAGTTCTCCTGCTGATGAGTCAACTCAGCTTACAACTGTACATTTATTCCGTTTGTATCATACCTTTGAAGGCAGGTTTTTTTCACTTGAAACAAACTCCTAATCTCGCCCAGTATTGACGAAACAAAAAACCTGAAACAAAACCAATACTGGCTGCAACATAAGGAGTTTGTTTTAGGTTTTTTCCGGTCTTCGAGGTGTTGGAAGGCGCCCAAGAGGTGCATTACCAACTCTTTACAATTGCCTGTAAACTGGCATAATAAACATATTATTATTATTATATAAAAGCAACGTGGTCGCTTAACCCAAGTGGCGATTGTGAGTTCACTTTTCTTATGATCCCCTCTTCTTTACTAAAAACGAGATCTACACAGTTTGATCACTAGCCTTCTCGCAGTCGGGTTGTGAAGTCTGTGTGTTAAATGAGATATTCGTTCAAATAAAACTGAAGTCGTTGATAATTGAAAGGTGCTGCTGCGGCTTTTATTCCAGGCCTCATCCAATCGATGCCAGGATCGTTGAAATCACCCAGGAGTAATAGGTTTTCCTGTTTACAGATAACTGTCAGTGAACTTAGCAGTTCTACGTCGTCACTTTCGCTGGAGCCGGGAGGCCGATAAACAACGCATATATAAACTGGCATAACAAACATATTATATTATATTGAGTGCCGGATGTTGCCTAAGTTTCATTTTGCACGAAATTATCTTATATCGTCGTAGGGCTACGTCTGCGATTTCCCTCTGACAACAGGAAATTTCATTGGCTACATTAAGTGCCACTCATCCGCCCCTACGTTGAGATCTGTCGCAGCGGAACAGTTGATAGCCTTCAATGCTGACTTCGCTGATTCCTATTGCTTCGGTCAGCTAAGTCTCTGTTAATGCAATTATATGCAGTTTCTGTTCTGATAATATTATTTTGAGTTCGTCAAGTTTATTAAAGGGACTCTGACAATTGTTATAGTAGATCTCGAGGCAGCGGCCTCTATTGCTAGGGGTATCTTCTAGAACCGGCCGGTTGACCTTGGTTAAGTTTTCCGCCTGACTACTTCCGACCAAAAAATTTTTTTTTCGATGTGGACTATTTCTCCTCCTTTTATTTGTAGGCCGGTTTCGCCTTTGTTCTTTCGGTCGTTTAGATCGTTTCTCAAAAGTCGCATTTTCCTGCGTTCCTTTGGTTCATAATCCGGTTGAAAGAAAACTCCAGCATGCAGAAGCTGTGTCTGCGCTTCGGTATCCCAAACGACCTTAAATAGTCATGGCCGAAAGCTTGAACGGTTCGGCGGCTGATCCTTGCCTATTCTATATGTTTTGAGAATCTTTACAGACTCAGTGCCTCTTAGTAGTGATTAAGCGTACTGCCAAACGAGACCTCGATCGTGCTCCACCTTATCCCTAGCAACGGTAGCCGTTGATTCTGGTGCACCCTGTATCACTATATGTTGCTTACGGTTGGCTCGAGCTTGGGCCGTGGTCACATCGCAATGAAGCAGAGCAGCAGAAGGGGTTTCGAAGACCACAGCTGTAAAAGATTCTATGGACATTTTTCTGGTAGCATTTTCTTCTGAGTTACCGTTTACCCTTAGATTCAATTCAATTTTCTTTTCTTCAAAAGTCTCCTCTTGGAGTGGTTGCCTCCCTTTTTGTTCACATGGCGTGCTCCGAGTTCTGTCTTGCGATTAAACATAGGGCTTTGGTTAGTCTTTAGCAAGTCGATCTCCAGCCGGCTTCTGCTGGCGTATGCGCCTGTGTTTGGTCCTGCTGGACTCGTGGTTTCCTGGTTAATCAACTACTGACCTGTTCTCTGCATGCGCCATATCCGGTTGTGTTATCTTATTGTGCTTAGTGAGCACTGCTAGTATAAATCAATAAATGTTATATTTTAGGCCCGAAGGGCCCGTCATTGCATAAATTTCAAGGCTTCCCTCTTAATGCATTACGCGCGTGTCTAGGTTAAGACATCCATCGCAATCTACACCTGCAGGCTTATTTGGTTGGGTGGTGTTTGGTTCTAGGATGGTTGGTGAAAGAAGATGCGTTTTTGCATAGTGGGTGGTCTAGGATTTGGTACGCGTTATTGAAAGCGCTTCGGCTATTTCTGGTAGTACCTTGTCAAAGATTGTAAGAGGCGGCTAACATAAGTAAACCTGATTGCACCCGTTAGAGTATATCTTAGCGACTTGGCCTTCAGGGTGTGAGCTGGTGGTAAAGCTGGTTGAGCATCCGGCATTATGGAAAGGAGTCCGAGGTTCTAATCCAGCCGTCGACGAACATTTTTTCATCTAACAGATATGGATCGTATACGTTAGCGTTACCCATGCTATTGGAAACTATGTTAAAGTTCATGAATTAAAAGTTTGCAATCAACCGGCCGTGCTAATATAGATACCGAAAAGATTTGCTTGTGCGATTTATTTCAACAGTCAGAATTTTCAATGTGAATGACTCAGCCTTTGTTGTAAGGAGTTCTTTGTACTGTAGCAATCATAGTCAAAAGCAGCGATGTTGTTTTTAGGAGCGAGTGAACTTCCAGAGTTTTGCTGATTGTAGAGATAACTTCCAGAGCGTGGTATAATCCGCGGTCCAGTTAGACTGTGAAAGCGAAGGATTCGTGTCACTCAGAAAGGACATTTCCAAAGGGCAGATAATACGCAGTCCAGTTAGATTGTGAAAGCGATGGATTCGTCTCACTCAGAAAGGATTTTTCGAAGAGCAGATAATATGCAGTTCCTTTGTCATTTTTTTAGCCAGATGTGTCTTCTTCATTAAGGTAGAGACTAAAAACCTCGTAAGCACAAAGAGCTTAAATTCGAAACCAATTTCGAGATGCCCGAACTCGTGGTCCCTTATATGCATAATATGAAGTCACGCGAAAACGCAACCTTTACTTAGGGCCCAGACATCCCAGGGACCAACATGGAGTTCTAATGATGGTAATTAACTAACGAAACGCGGGCCTGTAATGGGTCCTTGCCTTCCAATGCCTGGCTTTCCTGTCGTGGCCTCAGCCTGTCTGGTGCTCAAGGTCGTTGCGGTCGCCAGACTTCTAGCGCGCGTGACGTGGACCACCCAACACACCGTCCAACCAACCAAAGGCCGACCTTGCAAATTAACGCGCTCCCTCTGTCTTCTGTTCTGATTGCCACTAAAACCGCACTGGAGACCCGGTAAATCTCCTGAGCGAACGTGTCCTCCCAAGTCAGTCATCATGCATCTATTTCCTTTCCTTTGTGTACACAATACATTCTTCCCACTACTCCGGCCTTCATCGACTTCGTTCTGCACTAAGTAACCATGGTCTGAAGATTGCAGTGGCTAGGTTTAACTCACTTAACCCCCAGCGATAGGCCCTCCCGCAAGAGCGGAAGTTTTTGCTTGAAAAAACCCCTCCTTATATCCTCCTAAACAAGCGACAGTTTTTGCTCGGAAAAAATCCCAAGGAGTTTTTTCACTATGTGCTCTTTTAAACTGAGTTGCACCTCATTGACTCATGTCACTTGGCCTCACTAACAAACTGAGTTAAAAGGAGAAATAAACTGCTTAGGAAAATACGCTAGATAAAAAGTTTAGTCTCGTTTTACAATAGCCGTGCAGACTGGGATGATGAAATTTGTGTAATATTTGCTCGTGATTCCTTATAATAAATAAATAAATTGTATATTTTAGGCCCGGAGGGCCTCGTCATTGTAAAATGAGTGCTTTGGAAAAATAAATACAAATTTGATTAATGCTGCTCTCCATGAAACAACCACATACACAGCGGGAGCGTTTAGTAGTGTTGGTAGATTAATTCATATTCACAAACATATCGTCGTTCAAAAATAGTAGTCAACGCATGGTGAACTAAAGAGGAAGCAGTGAAAAAACTGTTTCCATTTAAGCTGGGGCGGAGTTCAGCGAACCCCCGCTTAAAAAAACAAAACGTAGGAGAAAAAACTGTTTCAACAAAATTAAGGGGTTGGTTGAGAGGATAGATTGTAGTGCAAATGAGACAGGACTGTTGATGAGAACGTATGAGGGTTGGAAACGCTTCTTGTTATTGGAGAAATCATATAACAGCAGAAGCTGTCGTTCACCATTGTTACACCGCCCGACTGGCTTCATGATCAACCATCAGGGAGATGAGACCGGTGGAGGCCATCGCGGACAACAGGGTCGACAAGAAAGTGAACGGCAGAGGTCCCCTGATCATCGACGAAACGCTGGAGATGCGACCTTGTGGACTGCGGAGTCCAGCGACGACATGGCGAAAATAGCAGAACCGCCACGAGCATGACTAAAGACCATGAAGCTTATCGTCAGGGTTGTAAAACGGAGAATAAAGAAAACGGCAATGATGACTGGACAGAGAAGTGGACGAAACATCGTTGCAAATATGACTTAAACGAGGAAGAAATAGACGTATATGGAAAACAGTGTCATATAAACATAACTACCTGAGATAACAGGGGGACCCTTTTCAAAGTCCAACAGTTGTGTGTTTGGCAAGGAGACGGATAACAAGGACTTCATATCTTCCGAAGTTAAGTGTTTACGTAATTTGACTTTAAAAACTGCTAAGTTAGACGACAGCCTAATTTTGAGGGGAATATTATTCCAGAGGAAGGCATATTTGGAGGCAAAGAAGTGAGAATGGTTCGAAGTGGAGCTTAAGGGGGTGCAATTATCCTGGAGGAATTACGAGTGGCATAGGGTCTATCTGCGGAAATAAGAGCGTCGATTTGTGGGAGGTAAGGGGTAGAGTTAACGCAAAAAAGGAAGCAGAGGCCTGCTTCGAGTCTTCTGACCCAAAGAAATTTCATGTTCGCTAACTGACATCTCTCCGTATAAGAAATAGTGGATCGAGGAACAGCGAATATTTTGCAAGTAAATACCCTCTGTATATTTTCAATCTTACCGCGGTCCGAAGCATTCATTAGACCAAAGAGTGGACAGCAGTATTCTAGGATGGGTAGAACATACATGCCATTAAGTTTTAACTTTATTTCCAGCAGGAAGAATTTGTGTGATATAAAACCACATATCTGTGCAGCCTTCACAGATACTCGATCCGCATGAGGCGACAATGCTAGTTTATTTGTGTAGCTTAGACCAAAGTCTGTTATGGTGAATCGTTCTAAAAGTGGAGCATTTTGAAAGATAGGGGACGGGGAAGCTTGGCGGGACCGAAACACATGAAAGTACACTTTGATGGAGAGAATTCCATCTGCCAGGTAGCACTACAACGTGAGAGTGTAAATAGGTCCGCATTTTTTTATCAACGCATATGCTTGCCGTGTCCTTAGAAAACGAGTATATGCATTTGAGGTCGTCTACATAAATATGATCGAGTTGAAAAGGCGAGTTGTTCAAATTCGAAGATAAGTGAAAGATTTATATAAATTGATTTATATAAGAGAAGAAACGACTCAAAGTCTTTGGTTTTCTCCAAGAAATTATCAGTCAGTAACAGTTGACTATCTTAGCCAAAATCTGCTACCAAACTCCTTCGTTGATTTGGTTAGATATTGTCCTCTGTTTCATAGAACGTTGTACAAATCATTTGTGTTAAACTTCTAGTAGTTTATAGTTTATTTGTCAAAACACGTTACTTAGTCATATATTTAGCATTTAAACATCCTTTACTTGAAAATTTGGTGAGAATGATTAGTGAGGCCAAGGCTATATCTATTCCGCCGCCCAACTGCTCAAAGTATTAAGTGGTTAAACATTTACTTCTTGGCTAGGGAACGGAAATTAATATGTAGTTGTGGTGGAATTCATCAAAAAATTTTCAATCAAATAAGATTATGCTTGTTTATGTAAACTAAAAGAATTAAATTCAACCATCATTAATCTCTATTGCATAGAATACGAAAATGTAGTTGACGGATATTTGATCTTACGCAGGCAGAATTAAAAATAAAATGGTAATAAGTCCTCCTATAGGTGGAATGTAACGAAAAAATTCAAATTTAAGTTACCGAGCATTTTAAAGTAGATTTTTATGATAATTCGACGGGAGTTTTTGGCTTCTATAATCATGCTTGCTGAAAATATTATTAGAAACGATGACTGACGCAAAAGTTGTTGTGGATCTAATCGATATGTCAGCCCTCTTTAATTTAACAAACTTTATTTAAAAGTATGAAGCTGTATTTAAGATTCTTAATTCACTTCTGGACTCAAATTCATTTGAAAGCAACCTCACGAATTTTCCTCAGATTGAGTCTGTGGTGCATTTAGTATCATCAGAAGTTTCAGATAGATCAAAACGTAGCTGTAATATAATCTTCCGCAACTTTCCTCAAACGAGTAATCCAATGGTAGCAGTACAAAACGTTTTTCAACAATGTGGGATAAGTATACGCATAGTTTCTATCCAAAGACTAAATTCGCGAAGTAAAAACAAACCGATTTTGCTTACTTGTTCTACTCACACTGAAGCTCAAATTCTACTACAAAATGCTAAAATAAATAGGATTTTCCGGAGTTTTAAAGCATATATAGGCCCTGACTTAACCCCGATGCAGCGCAGACAAGTTTTTCACAAAGACAAAGGGCGTGAACAAAGTCAGCCACATAAAGTCGCAGAGGACGGAAACACTCCACAAAATGCGACTTCAGAGGAACAATTAACGAGTTCCCCCTCCTCCGGTAAGAAAAACGAAAACTATCAACGTAGCATCAGCTTAGGTGACTTGAGAGCGACTTCTTCTAATGATAATAATGACAACCAGAAAGCAAATAATAAACCTGCCGAAGCAATTAAGGGAAAGAATAAGGTTCAAACAAAAAGACCCCGAACTAGAACAACCCCATTAGACATGACCGACACTTACCCTGGATCTAATCAAGATGCACTGATAAATAACAACACACGTCTAAAAATGTCCATAAATAGCAATACCAGTCCTAACTCAACGAACCAAATTAGTAAACCAGTGTTAGATTATTTCCCCCGAACAATCCAACATAGACCACCATTCCCAAACATAATTTCATATCAAAACGAATATCCGTATTTAAATGCACACCCTCAAATGACACCTCACCTATTCTCTCAACCCATGTATCCTAGCCCATACACAGGACGACCACCGCACACCCAACCTTTTCAATATAACACACACACACTCAAATCCCACGTCGCACAACACCATACCCTCCGGTAGTTACACAATGCCATCAAATATCATCACTCTCATCACCAATTTTTCCCAACAACGCACAATTCGCCACAAATAGTCCAACACCACCATATTATCCACCAATCACACAATTTCCGCACATGAGCCCTCAACACAATCAAACAAGTAATAGGAATCCATTTTTTTTCACAACAGATTCCAGCTTTTGTATACAACACCATAAGTGTTGCTCTTACTAATGCTAGATCGATAGTAAACAAAGTTCCACGACTTAGGACTTTTATTGACACACACAATCCCGATATAGTCTTTTTAACAGAAAAATGGGTAAACGAATCAACCGCCAATGCTTCACTTTTTATAGCAAACTACACCTTCTATAGACAGGACCGTGCTAATAAACGACGAGGAGGTTGTATGATCTACATTAGATCTACCATAGAACAGAGTGGCTTTGAGGTTCTTCAGGAGATGTTCAATGGCGAAGCGTGCTTCGCTATAATAACATTCAAGACCCTTAAAAGCATTCTAATTGGATGTTTGTACACCCCTCCGGAATATAGTAATGATGACACGGGCCTTACAAATCTACTAGATATTCTATCGAATATCCAAACCGAATATAAGATAATTGCAGGAGACTTAAACCGTCCAGAAATAAACTGGACAGAACTATCAGCCCCATCCAGACATGATGAATTATTATTATCAATTGTCTTTTATAACTGGACGCAAATAATAAACAAACCAACCAGAGGAAACAATATACTCGATGTTATTCTCACCAATGATATCTGGCCCTTATAAACGCACTACGACAGCTTAACCTTTGATAGTGATCATAAGACAATAATAGCAGTGCTCCCTCTTAACATTAAAATAAGACCTGATCCTAGTTACACTTCTATAAACCCCAAAAATCTTGACATTAAATCTATGAATAACTACATGAGGTTATTGGATTGGAGCTCTTTCCTCCTAACAACATCCCCTCTAGAAGCTGTTAACATATTATATGCCACCCTTAATTTAATTTGAGATACCCTAATTGACGAGAGATCCCCATGTAAGAAATCACTTTTCCCAAACTTCCTTTCCAAATGGCTAAAAAACTTAAAAAACAACTCCACGACCCATGTATTAGTTATCTATCTACGCTCAGACGCATTACAGAGATTCACGAGTTAGCCCAGAACATTGAAACAAATAAGACAATAGCAGCAGAACATCGGGCAATCGAGTCCCCAGAAGGGACAGCCCATATATTCCGGAAACAAATAAATAATCATCAAATACAAGGCCCCCAAATCATGCTTGATGACCAAGAAATAGTAATAATAAATGACAACCAAATAGCAAATCTTTTAACGAGTATTTCTCAACCAACTATTCAGTCGAGGAAAATCCAATCCCCAAACCAACAGAAATGACGGCACTTGTATTAAAAGAGATATTGTTTAACGAAGAAACTGTAGAGAAAGCTATCCGCCAACTGTCCAATTCCACATCATATGGAACGGATAGAATCCCTCCTTGCATACTGAGACATATGACATGTGCCCCAATACTTCGGTCTAAAGTGACTGAAAGGGACTAAAAAAACCTTTTCTCGCTACTGCAGTCAAATGGTACTTATCCAGAAATATGGAAAAAATCATGTATCACCCCAATTTACAAAAACGGGAATCGGTCCAATGCCCAAAATTATCGTGGCGTTCACCGAACATCGGCTTTAGCAAAAATCCTAGAAAAAATAATTTAGGACCAAATGTAAGACCATCTGACGAATGTAAATCTCATACCTCCCTCTCAACATGCCTTTTTACCCAAAAAGTCATGTCAGTCCTGCCATCTCACTTTCTTGGAATTCGTCCCTAGAAATCGAGAAAATGGGAACACGGTAGCTACAATTTACTTTGATCTTAAAAAAAGCCTTTGACAAAGTTCTCCATAAAAGACTGATCGTGAAGCTAGTGAGTCACAGGATTCGCCCCCCCCCTCCTTGATTTACTCAAATCCTATCTTCAAAACCGATTCCAAGTGGTACAACTTCGAAATGTAGTATCAGAACCGGCTCATATAAGCAGTGGTGTTTTTCAAGGCACTATCCTAGGTCCCGTCTTATTTCTCATTAACATTCATAAGTTATCCACGATATCGACCTCTGCTAAAACATTTTTATATGCAGATGACTTAAAACTCGCATGTGCATATAACAAACATTCGATAAGTAGTGTGCATAGAACAATTGAATTAGACCTTCAAAAACTAAACGACTGGAGTGTTCAGTGGCAAATGCCGTTTTCACCAACAAAATGTCATCTCATGATTTTGGACCACTAAAACTTCCCCCCATAATTTTAAGTGGTCAAGAAATAAAAGCGCTAACATCTTTAAAAGATTTAGGTCTTAGCTATTCTAATACTCTTGACTTATCCCCACATGTTAAACAAATCGCACTAAAACCAATCGTTTATGTGGCTTCATAAGTAAAAATTTCATATCAATTACACTTAAGACTAAACTTTGCAAAATGTACGTTTTACCTATTCTAGATTACTGCTCAATATTTTTCAGTACCGTGTCATCAGATGACAGACAGAAACTAGAGAGAATCCGGAGAAGGTTTACCAGATTTCTGTGTAAACGCGATGACGCCCGAGACTCCTATACATTAATGTACAATAGATATGGTCTTAAACCCCTCTGGCAAAGGCGACTCTAAAACGGTTTAACTTTCCTATTTAAAGTGACACATAATCATAACATCCTTAGCAAGAATATGTTAACAAACCAAAACGGTTCCCGTCCCACTAGAAACAACCAGCATACAATTCATAACGCTAAAGCTAGGATGGCCCAGCGCTCAAATTTCTACACCATAAGATATGCGATCATATGGAATGCCCTACCCAACGATATTCGCAAAAGCCACAGTTTAGCCGAATTTAGAAGAAAGACCAAGCAGTTCTTCTCAAATGACGTGACGCATATATTTCTGAACAAAAAAGGACACTTTGCTAACCAGTTTTTTGACGTCAAATTCGGACCAAAAGGGACCGATCTGTCCAGGAGAGTTCCCGCACATTTTGGGGAAAATTGGCCACTGCTGGAGGCTTTCTAGACGACGGTTTCCAGCGCCGATCAAATCAAAGCTAAAGCAAAATTGTGCCTTGCCTCCTTTTCCAGTCCTTAAAACTAAAAAAATAAGAAAAATTTATCTATTCCAATATTCTTCGACTTACATCTCAATGTTTATAAAAAAGTATTATGAAAGAAAATAATTTTCTCTACAACTATACTAAAATATACTGTTTCCTCTTATAATGTATCAGAAGTATAAATACTTATAATGTAAATCTCAATCTCACTTAAATATTTGACGAACGAAAGGCCAAGTGTCTTCTGCCGATGCACTTGAATGACGATGGTGCTTCGCAATCAGCTTTGTGGGCTCTTGGCCCTACTTATGTGTTGTTTAAATTTATCAATAACCAATTTTGTTAAAACTAAATACAACACACGTAGCAACTTTCGGTTTTGACGCGTGCTAGCAACTATCTTGCTAATCACCCTCCACGGCTCAACTCTCTCCTCACCTGCCGCTGTTTATTTTGCCCTTCAACGACACCTCTCTGGTGATCACTTTCGGGCTGCAGGAGAATCCAGCGACAATTTGCAGACGAGTTTCCTCTCCATTTTTGCAACTCGCAGCCCAACAAACTTGGATCCCGGTCCTCGCAGAGTTATCCTTTGGCAAGTCGACTACTTGGATACTGCCGACTAGGATCGTGAAGCATCTAAGTGAGTTGTATCATTTCTAATCTTCACCGTCAATCTCTTTACTGGATTTTACGACTTTTCCACTAGAATAGTCTAGTAAATCCCTTATTAGCAGTTAGTCTACCCTTGAAAGTTTTCCATTGCGTATTTGCTAAGACGTTTTGTATATTTGTAGTGATAAAGCCCCTACAAATTCGGTGACCCCGGGATTATCCTTCCCTCTCTAAGCCTTGTCAGTTTACGGAGCAGGTTCTACACGCTGTTCGCCATCATATCACTACCACCGGCAGACCGGTCCATGCTCATCCGCGTAGGTTTCATCCTGAGAAGCTACAAATCGCGAAGAACGAATTCGAGCACATGTTGAATTTGGGGATTATCCGTCCTTCGTCCAGTCCATGGGCTTCACCACTGCACATGGTTCCCAAAATGTCATCTGATGATTGGCGGCCATGCGGTGATTATCGTGCTCTCAATCGAGCTACAGTCCCGGACCGGTACCCGATTCCCCATATTCATGACTTTTCCCACAGCTCAAAGTCGATAAGTGTCTTTTTGGCGTCACTTCTCTGGATTTTCTTGGCCATCATCTTGACCAAAACGGGATCACACCCCTCCCAGACAAGGTGCAAAGCGTGTTGTCTTTTCCAGCTCCGAAGTCCATAACTCAGCTTCGCCGTTTCATCGGCCTAATCAACTACTACCGGCGTATCATACCTCGACCCACCTCAGACATCTACAACGTCCCATCTAATTATCAAAATCCTGCCAATGGACAACGATTGTAAACTCCATATCGAGCAGACACATACATACGGAAGATGCGATGTCCTCAGCTGATTATCAGTATCAGTATCAGTATCAGTATATTGAGGGTATGTAGGAAAAATTCCTTTGAGTGCCCTATTTGTACATATGTGCAGTGGTAGCAAAAAATTTGTTGCTTAGACTGTTGGCGAGGCCAGTTGTCCTGAGTCATAGGATGAAAATAGGAGCAGACAGTGAAAAAACTCCTCAGGGATTTTTAGGAGAAAAACTGTCGCCCTTGTGGGGGGAATGCGTGGGATTTAGGAGAAAAAAGGGAGTTCCCACTGGGGGGGGGGCATTGCAAAGGTTCCCAGGATC
>JAYGXS010000002.1:7240654-7273179 GCA_036362985.1 Ligula intestinalis | reverse complement strand
CATGGTCCGTTGCCGGTTGGCGTCCGTGGGCGAGGCTGAAAGGGGAGCAAGAGGCAACTGGTGAACTTTGTAATTGTGGACGTGCAGAACAGGAAAAAGAGGAAGAAGGAGGACAAAAGACGCAGTAGAAGAGTAGAAAAAGGGATAGGAAGAAGAAGAGAGTGAAAGATGGAGATAGGGATTGGAGGCGAGGGGGGAACGCAGACAGGCCGAGAGCGAGGGGAGGAAATGAAGTATAGAAAAGAACAATGAGAGCAAAATCTCAGCTTACCTTGCAGCAGAGAATCTTCAGTAGCTACTGAGGCTGACGTTTGTGCTAAAGACCGAACTGTAGGCGCCGCTATTATGAGTGTGAGTGCGGTAATGGAGCGAGTTATATAACTACAATATGGTAGAAGTGCGGCAAAGAGACGCAATCGAATTGTCAGTAAGCCTTGTGCTAATTGGACTGCTGCGGCCGACGTAGACAGGTGTGAAGTTGCTAATCTTTTCAGTGCACAGGCACTCTAAGGGCGCTTCAGTACGATTCAGTCCAGTAGGCGTTAACCCCTGAACGAGGGTGCCATGAGTCACTATGTTTAGCCGCCCCCCCCCCCCCCCCCCTACCTCATAAACTCATTGCGCGAGCTAGCGATGCAACTGCATTAAAATCGATTATCTGATTTCCCATGCCGTCGTATGAGAGGCGAGCCGTCGGGGACGTCCGACAGCGTGCTTATTCGCCTGGGATTTGATAGCAAGCGGCAGCACTTAGCGCGAGTATGCCAGTGCTAAGTTGACGGCGCAGTTGAGTACGGAATGAAGGAGAGTACTTCAGGAAAGGACACGGTACCCAATACGGCTATTGCCAGGAGTCCGACACTAAGTTGGGTGACAACACGCATGTCCTGTGAGGAGCGATACTGTCACTAAACCAAGCTCATTAATTCTAGACCGGAGCTATTATGGGGTAGTAAAATGTAAGACAGTATTCGACAAATTCACCAAAAACTGCCTCCATTTACCTGAGGGAGGAGGCACTCACCTGGGTTCCCGACAAACTTGACGACGCAATCGTGAAGCGAGGCGACAAGAGAATGGGGCTGAGGCTGGTGGTGGGGATGTGTGAGGTGCTGGGTGTGCCGACATCACGGCCAGTGCCGCTGTCGTGAATGCGCATGTGACCTAGTAGGCCCATGCGATGAGCGAATGATCGGGGCAGTGTGGGCAGTGAAAGCGGCGGTCTCGTCTGTGTGTTGGTGCTCTAGGCACTAGTTCACCAGTCTCTATGCGATGGATTCGCAAGTGACCGACAGGACCGATGCGTGAGGTGAGTGTGCGATTGCCGTGAGGGCATAACAGGCCCTCAGAGCTGGTGAGGGTTCAGGTGTGCGAGTTGTTGCGGGCGGTGATGTGTCGGAAGGAGTGGAGCAAGTTGTGGGTGGGTTGGAGTCGGTGGATGAGGGCAACGAAGCATCTCTCCCGTCGGTGATTGCCGTCGAGTTGGAGGGTGGAGTAGGGTCTGGTGGAGTGTTTGGTGCAGTAGACGTGGATGCTGTCGGAGGAGGGTTGCATGGCTTCCGGAGGTGACCGATCAAGCCAATGCGTGCACGGAAGGTGCGTTGACAGCGCGGATACGTTGGGAGGAGTTGGGTGGTGGCAGCGTGCGTCGGACACACGCACACACACACACACACACACACACACACACACACACACACGTTAACAAAGGAAGCTTTGCTGAAAGCTACAAACGCCCTTTTGTTATGCTAGGAGATGGAGGAGTAGAGCGAGATGCAGCGACCGACTGCTGCACCAAAGTCAGTGTGATACTAGCAGGTGGCGTTTGAGGTGGAATAAGAGCAAGTAGAGTGCACAGGCCGGGCATGGGCTCCGGATTTTTGAAGAGGAGCTCAACGCTGGACCAGTTGCGTTAGTTCAGCATTTAGATGTGCGAGGGGAGAAACTGGCGGACTTGAGAGTCTTGCAGATGGTGGCTGGACAAAGCCATGCATCTCCAGCAGTCGTTCGGCCACAATGATAGAGAATGGGTACATCCTGAAACAGATCGGAGTAGAATTACCCTATAACATAGTCCAGATCAAAAACCGACAACACGGCGGACCCGTGGCGTTCGCATCTAGCCGGAGAGACGCGAGTTCGAAACTCGAGCGTGGCAGCAATTTCCGCTGCTACACTAGAGTTGACCTGCCATCACCTGATGAGGCCCACATAGGCCGAAAAGATTCGTGATGTTGGTCTGTGTTGTCGGTAAAATAATAACATTTTTACTAATAGTTGGCGAGTAACATATACAATTGGGGTTCCAATTAGCTCGCTACTCATGACAATGATAGAGGATGGGTACATCCTGAAACAGATCGGAGTAGAATTACCCTATAACATATATAGTCCCGATCAAAAACTGACAACACGGTGGACCCGTGGCTCAATGGTTAGAGCGTTCGCCTCTGGCCGGAGAGACGTGAGTTCGAAACTCGAGCGTGGCAGCAATTTCGGCTGCTACACTAGAGTTGACCTGCCATCGCCTGATGAGGCCCACATAGGCCGAAAAGCTTCGTGATGTTGGTCTGTGTTGTCGGTAAAATAATAACCACATGAGTGAGTTGAGTGACAGTTAGCGGGTCAGATGTAGGCGACTATGCATGCTAACCTTCTGGTGAAGCGTTTATTGTAGACACCTGATTACATCGTAACTTTGGAAACGAACCGGCGTTCATCAGGAGTCAGCAATGTCATAAGTCAACTACGCGGTTTTCCAACTCAGAAGTCAGGGAAGAATGTTAGGCTTAGACAAGCTTTTATTTTGAGAAAGGAATTTACAAGCAGATTCTTTTGAGAAGACGAAGATGCGATCACTGGAACAAGAGTTTTATTTGCCTGACGTTTCGGATTCCGTCGGGAATCCTTAGTCATAGGTAATCGTAAACAAGTCTGAGACATGCGCAGATAAGGGACCCGGAAAGGTTCATCCTGCGAAATATTGGCGAGCGTGCCAAAAGCCCGCTGCCTTAACCGCAGAAAAGAAAGACGTCTTCATAAGAGAGCCTTTCTTAGGCGATGCAACAAATGAGCTAGTCAGACGACGCCTGAGGACTAAAATCACGAGCGCTTTCCCAGCGGCGAACTTACTGGTGTTCTTCACGAACTCTCGCCTCCTACGATTTGGAGGTAAAGACCGACTCCCGTTGAAGGCCACATCCATGTGTATTTACTCTTTCACTTGCTCCTGTGGAGCAGGATATATCTGCAGAACAACGAGGCGCCTGGAAATGAGGTTACGTGGGCAGATACCGGCCTGGTTAAGTAAAGGTGAAAGTAGATCGATCTCGAGTTCTATTCTCGCACATCTTGTCGATATGAATCATCTTGTGGATACTAACAAAGCCTTTCAGGTTGTCTACCGGACAACAACCAACTTTTCCAAGGGCCTACGCCAACGAGTGCTTGCAACAGCCGAAGCAGTGGCTATACGGCTAGCAAATCCGGTCCTGTGTTTTCAGAAGAAGCTGACAGAAGCCCTTGCACTTCCGTTGCCAACCCCGACGCCAGGTGGCGATCGCAGTTTGCCCCCACCCCCCAGCGACAGTCGTTCGCTGCGCATGAATAACAGCAATTATCCCTCCGTGCATCTGCCTTCTGATCAAATCCCACAACCTAACCCAATTACCTCCTCTCCCCCAAAACAAGAACCTCTACACGCTGACGTTGCCATGCGGGCGATGAGTAAACGATGAATTGTAATTAGACTACACTATTTAACCCTGTCCAACTGTAGTTTTAATTACGCTGCAAATTTTTTAGCCTGATAATGATTTGGTGAAAACAAATGTTTGCCGAACTTGACTTTTTATTATAAGTCGACGGGATTTAGAGCCTCTAAAGTCAGTCCTGCCCCGCTGGCTATACCAGATGGTCATTGCTCTCCTCAGCAACACCATACTTTCTCACGCCCAGAACTTTTACTCAAAGAATAGGTGAGCAACTAGTAGCCAACGTCCAGCATTGCTTTGTTCGACGTCATTATTCAAGGCCGGCTGCCTCAAGGTCATCCAATACCTCATTCAGCGCTCACAGACGCGCTGACCTGCAGAGGTTTGACCGACTTCCGCTCGGGGACAAACACACGTGCGTCCAGGTTATTGTGTCATCTCAAGGGCCACTTGAACATGTCCCTTTTTCCCCACCCTCGGCCGATAGAGCCTAGGCCACCAAACACTAAACCCCCGGGTAATGACACGCACGCCAATTGGGGAACGCTTGAACCTGCTCCGCAGCTGTGACCACTGTCTCATGCTCTCTCAGGTCTGCCTGGGCGCCGTCAACACTAGCCTTGGCTTTGCCAGTGGCCACTGCCGCCACAGCAGACGCGTCGGGAACGCGTGCAAGCTTGCTTTTCATTGCCGTCCCAAAGGGCATCCATGCAGCAACTGTGATTGGCTGTTCGCAGACGTCGTGAACCGCATCGGTGGGCCTATGACAAAGTCCACTTCGACGCGAGCTAGCCACAGCAGTCTTCAGTGGGAACCACAGCAGACGCGTCTCCGTCGCGTTCCCACCCACCCTCACGGCGGCCAAAGTCTGCTACACCAAACCTCCCTACGGTGGATCTATCTCCCCTCCGCTCCATCTGGGTTTTTGATGCCGGCGGAGCCCCTCCGACCATGCTGCATCGACTTCTCCTCCTCGCCGCCGGGAATGAGGCCCACCCGGCGGGGCTCTTGATCCAACAAGGGCTACTAGCCAGCCAGCCGCCTGGGTTAGCAATAGGGAGGTCTGTACACAATAAATCACTCCTTCTGTGCCTTCTGTCTTTTAAATTCCAACCTGGGATTTGGCCTGATGATTGTAGTCATCCGAGTACACCCACTTATTTGACCGCTACAAACTCAATCCCCTTTTGTGTGATGTTCGTGTTTGGAAGATCTGAGCGTGTACGTAGTACGTGTAGAGCAGGTCATCGTATGCATCAGCAGTTGCACCTATTCCCCACACCGGTCCACTGACTGGCTCAAACGCTGACTGGAGCCTGAGAATGGGAATAAAGAGACAGTGACTTCGATCGTTTCATCACCAAAAACAATCTGGCACGTTCGAAACTAGCACGGGACGCTAAAAGCCGTGGCTTGGAATGTTGCCAACTGACGTGATAACTCGAACCGTGTGTGCTTACTAGTGGACTGAGAGTCGTGCTGCACTGACTGCCCCTTACTGTTGTCTTTATGGCACTCCCACTCAACTGGGATCCTAGTTAGGTGTGGTGGAACGCCTAGGGGGAGGTTCAGGCCACACCAGTCGCGACCTGCGTCCCCTCCCACGCCCGGTCTTCTGGACTTGGTCATGGCAACGGGCCCAGACAGGGGAGGGGAAATATTACGGTAGATCCAATACAGTAGTCGCTGGTTATTAAGCCCACCTCAGGCCCAGACTAAATTGGGTTTAATAGGCGGCGAGCACACTAACCAGAGAGTCCTAATTCTTGATTAACAAACGCAGGATAGGCACTATACATTACATACGTACTTTATTATGTGTAGAGCTTGGTTAAGTACAAGAAAAGAATGCTGTTTGTCTGTACTTTACGTATTGCAAGTGCTGGGGATTCGTCCTCCTGACCCCTCATGTCTACTGTCATCCAAACAGCGTGTCGCGGAATTTAACTTGTAAAATGAAAACAAATCACATCCGGCGTCTTATTTTGCGTAAGACTGGCCAAAATTATGTAACCAGTTACGCACGCAGAGCGATGAGAATCTCACTCTATCACGTTGGCAAACTGGGCTTTATAGCCGGCGACTGGGCTTATCAGCCGGTGGATTTTGCTATGTAAAATTCCGTCCCAAGCTGATTTGGACTTAATACGCGGCTGGGCCTACTAACCGTGGGCTTAATAACCGGCGACTTCTGTACAAATAAACTGGCATTTAAAAATAATCAGTGCATAAGTCACTGCGATCGCCTTCAGCTTGCTGAAGAGTGCGGCGAGCATCGCTGGAATCCACAGATGAACTGTCTGTAGGTGGTTGAATACAGATGAAGGACAGCACATGTTCGTACATGGGAATCTTGGACCACGTTTTCCGTTTGCGTATATTATTTTGCAGATCTTTTTGGACGCCTGGGCCCTTAAGGACTTGCCAGAAATTAACGTAATCGGAAAACATGATATTACGCGGTCCAGTTTCTGAAAACCATGAATTCATAATGGATGAGGAGTATAGGAGCGAGAGCGAAGCCTTGAGGCACACCACTAACCACTTTCATTCAGTCCGGTTTATCCTCTGGCGAGCAGCCAATCATGTTCTCCCCTTCCTTGTTCAATGCTCACTGTATCAACGTCATGCCTCTTTGCTCAGGCAGATGTTGTTACCGAATCGCTGTCCTAAAAACCCCTGACCAACCTCCATGCGTGCACACACGTGTGTCTTAATAGTCACGGCCGTCGGGGGGCCTCTTGAGCATGCTACCAACGCAGCAGAGGCCCCTATACACAGCGCCTCCTCGGGCAATACAACGCACCAATCGTGCACCGCTTGTACTCGCTTCTTAATCATATAAAAGCAGCTGACACCACTGCCTCTCTACACTAACACCCCCTCGGGCGTAGATAGACACAGTCAATACCAGCCCTGACTTTGCCAGTGGCCACTGCTGCCTAAGGCAGCAATTCAGGGTCGTATGTCTTCTGCATTGTCCAACAATTTTGGATTTAGTACATAGCTATACTCCGATCTGGTCCAGGATCCACTTACCCTGGTTGTTTCGTCTGGCGAGTCGCTAACACGTTGGCATCATTCTCAAGGGCGAAACAATTATGTTACTCGGTAGCTTTAAGTAACCAATGTATTACTGGCGAACGATAGGACCGCAAGATACGCGTCTTTCTGGGTAATTTCCCTTCGTCAGTCGCGGACACCTGACTTCAGTATAGCCGCAGAAACTGCTGCTACACTCGAGTTTTGAACCCGAGACAAGTGAGCTTGAGACGACCGTCCTATCTACTGGATTTGATCACATGATTGTAGTGCTCAAATTCAACCTCTGCTTCGACGCCACAATCCTCTCCGATGCAGATGCGTTGTTTTCAACCGACCACAAATGTTTTTATCCATTTCAATGATACCAAGGATGCGCAAATATGTAAAAGGCGTCGATGGGGCATACTGTCAACGTTTTAGCGAAAATCGATGTACTTCTTCGAAGCTCTCTTCCAAAGCACAGCTGCAGGACTCGAGAGTTGTCAGCAAATTGTACCAAGGGGTGCGCACTCACCGAGAGCTTCACTAAAAAATCTGTAGGCCCTCATTTTTATGACAATATTTGAGTTTAGCACGCTTTACAAGGTTTTCCATTGTTTGGCAGGAAAGACAGGTTGGGTCTATGGGCCTGAAGCTTCTTGCTGCCATCTTGTTTCCTCCGTCTTTAAAGGAACGATGTCGGCCGTCTGCCACTACGAACGCAAGTCCTCTGTTTTCATTGGCACCTTGAACAGAGATGAAAGAGGCACTGATAAATCGGCCGACAGTGCTTTAGGTTTCAGCCCAGGGATCTCATCCGGTGCAGGTGACCTGTCTGGCTTCATTTACCTGAGGTTCCGTCTTCCTTCGTCGGCTGTAGCTTCGCCCATCACAAATTCGGATTGTTTGCAGGGGGATTTCAGCGTAAACGTCGATATAAACAACTGGGGAGTAGCTGTACTTTCTGCGATCCTTCTGTTGATTTGTTCCCAAAGATATCCTTCAGACTCGCAGTTTTGTCCCGGTGCTTCTTCCATCTGCAGATGTACCCATAAAACTCCTTGGGACACAGTGTAGCTTATCTTGTTAGCTAATGTTCAAAGACAGTTCTAGCAATCTGTATTTGCTTACGACATTCATGTCATTGCCCTTTATATTCGGCAACTGATACGGTATCTTGAAAGTGCAGATACTTTTTCCACTGCCTCTTTTCTGATGCTTTTACCATCGGATTGACTCTTGGAGGTCGGGCGCATGATCTGATCATTTTCCTTGGGTAATGGGCTTCAATTAAGCGCTGTACAACCTCCTGGAAATACTGCCGCGATTGGTCGCCATTGCTTGCGTTAAGTAACTAGGGTTCTGTGGTTGCAGCACTTTTTATTGTGTCCAAAACCCTTTCTGAGGGTTTCGGTGCTTCTTTATTTGCGGTCATGGAAGCAGGAGAGAAAACACGAAGATAAAATCAATATGCTCACTTAACCCAATTGGCATTTGTGAACTCACAGTACTTATGATTCCTTCTTCACTGGTAACAACGAGATCTAAGCAAATTGATCGTTGGACTTCCTTTGGTCGGGTTTTGAAGTCTAGGCATTTGATGAGGTATTCGGTTAGGGCAAATTGTAGAAGTTTTTTCTCGAGTCATGTTGCTACGGCCTTTACTGTGGGACATTTTCAGTGACTGCCAGGAGCAGCGAAGTCACTCTGGAGTAATTAATTCTCCCATTTGCATGTTAATTTCACTTAATATAGCAGTTCTACGTCATCGCCTTCGTTCGAATTATAAGACAACGGGATCGGAACAGTCATAAAAAACTACAACAGCGTGCGTCCCCAAACCCCCGCAACCGCCGTATCCTCTGCGCTGCTTCTGTGAATGGGCTCACCATAGCAGCCCGGAATGTTCATTTCCTTTGTAGGAGGAGAGAGCGCAGTAGATACAAAGCAAGTCTACCACCACTGAAAACTAATCCACGCGTACGTCATCACTTTTGCCTCCAGCACACAATGGGCATCGTCGCAATCGAATATCGAACGATGCTGGTGACCAAGGTGATCTGCGACGCGATGGCTGGACGGATCACCGCCTCAGCATTTACAAAATGAGGCTCTTACATTAAGCCCGCAGAAGGCCTTCCCCCATCTCGGATTCTTCTATACCATCAGCCAGTCATAAACTAACTTAGACCTCAAAACCCTCCGAGTTCAACTCAAGTTGGCTGAGCATCTAACGTCTTTGTCACCCCTTTTCCCTTGATTGGCTGCGCTTATCGAAAGCTTGCTGGGGCTCTTCTTTCAAACTCCAAAGTGATACTGAAAGAGCACACGCCTTCGGAGAAGCGGGGAGTCGCATACACGTTACCCTCGATCAAAGATCACTTAAACACAAAAACTGCCAAAGTCCTCGAACAAACTGGCCGATAGGTGAGTTCCATCAACTCGTTTTATGTAGCGCTCCATTCGATGACACCCACAAACAACACGTGGTCCCTGGAAAGTGCAGTGCATTTGAGGGAATAGCCTTTCAGATAGTATGCAATGTGGCTGTAATCATGACTGACGTAGCCAACCTCAACTATGCGACAGATTTCACCTCTACACGCGTGATTATCCATCGCAGCAGACCCGGACAGTTCAACCCATTCCCTTTCCCAGCGACAGAGATCGAATGTCTCAGATCCGAGAACCACTTCCATGTCTTGACGAAGCATGTAGAGCCAGGTCTTGAGTTGACCTCCTCCTCCTCCTCCTCCTCGACGCCTCCAGGTCGACAACGGCGCTGAATCGGGGGTTGTATGGCCTGAGATATCCTCGCGATATTGTCGCAACGAGTGCGGAAGGTCTCATTTGAGACGACGTCGGTGTAATTTGAAACCATCTACCATTTTTCAAATTAAAGCCCTTCATCCCTAGGAATACGTTCTTCTGGTCAGGGATGCAGCTTGAAAAAAATTGGCCTTCCTATGGTTTATGGATAGACTGACCATGACACCAAACTGCAGATCTTCCAAAGTCGAGGCTAGCAAGATGACACCGTTAGCGTAGTCTGGGGTAGTAAGTCGGCGTCCGCGTGCGAAAACACACTGGCAAAATCGTGTTAAGCCCTTCCGAGGATCCAGTCAATTGCGTAGTAGAATAGGGTGGGCAACAGACTGCAGTTTTGTCGTACGCCAGGTCTGATATTGAACGGTTGGAGGACAGTATTATGGAAGAGAACTCGTAAAGTGGTGAGGCGATAGTAAGCCTTCATCGTGGCAGTTATTTTGGCCGGTACGCCAGTTGGTTTAATTATTCGCCACAGGCACTCACGATGGACGGGCGTGAACGCAGCAGTGAGGTCGATAAAGCAGGTGGCCATCGGTTGTTGGGAGCAATGGCTGAATTCCCGGGCATATTTGGCGGACGGCCGTAATGCCTGTCTACCCCCCCCCTCCCCCTACGTTCTTCAATGCCCGCGGCCGTCAACATCATGTGTCTTTGCAGGCGACTGTTTCACGTGCTGAACTGAAGACCACTTGACCGGTATTTACTCACACACGTGCTCCACACCCGCGCGTCCAAACAAGCACGCCTGCCTGGGTCCCATTCGAAGAAGACAAGCCGCGGCCACGCAGCAGAGGACCTTTACAGGCGACATCCCCTCGGGCAATTGCAACACACCAATAACATAACACTTGAACCTTCCTCATAATCCTACTTAAGCAACTGTCATCACCCCATACAACACACAATCGATTCTGTCAGGCGTGGGTGGACGCAGTCAGGACCATCCCTGACTTCCCCAGTGGCCACTGCTACCTGAGACTGCAACTGGGAGTTCCTACACAATAAACCACTCCTTCTGATGACTTCTGCATTTTAACTTCAAACCCGGGATTCGACCTGATGATTTTAGTGATCTAGGCACAACCACAACTTACACTCCTACACATTCATGCCCAACTTTGAATCCGGCTTGGTGAGACAATCTTCTGAGGACAGTAGTGACTATATTCGCATTAATGCCGATGACGCGTACCTCGCGGTAATTCTAGCACTTTTTCTTATCTCCCTTCTTAAAAAATGGGTATAGGGATGCCCAAACACCAGTCACTGGGAGGTACTTCAGGTTTCCATGCTTGTTCAATCACTTCATGTAGTCAGGGTGCCTGAATATCGACAGAAGCCTCGTAAATTTCAGTGGAAAGCCTGCCCTCTCTGGGCGCCTTATATTGCACCGGCAACTGCACCTTATAGGAAGCTGGAAAGAGAGAGATAGAACTACGCTGCAGAGAAGAGCGAGGGTGTGACTGACCGCTCAGAAAAGTTTAGGTGTTTGGAGTGCTCATGCCAGCAGTAGCAGCCATGCACATTGCTAACAGTCACGTAGCTTCAAGGATTTACCACTAACTTGGTAAATAATTTGGGGTAGGGATTCCTTGTGGGGCCGCCTGGGGAACGTGTGAAGCGCGCCCTTCAGGCTCATGGGCAACCGATTATAGGAGAGAGGACGGGCGAGGCATGTCAGGGAACAAACTAGATCGCAATATTCCTGTAAAATAAGAAAGTTACGAGGACAAGTTGGGTCGCGTACTCAAGCCTCGGGCAAGGACACTGACGTGGGCTTTAATATCATCGCTAACCCCCCCCCCCTGCCCGACCAACGGCGAGCGCGTGTACGTCGGGGAGCGCGCCCTCACCTTGGGTGAGGTCATTGAGGCGCACTTTCCGGTAGAACCCCTAACTCCAACTAGAATAGAGGGAGAACGGGTAAAGAAGGTTGAAGATTGTGGAATTCACCCCACTCAAAGTTTTTAAGTAAGCGATTATTCCCGAAGTTAATTGAAAACGCCATTTTGCTTAATATACTGACTTAAGCGGTTACAATATGCGGTGACCTTCGGAGGATCCCTCTGAAGTTCAATGCCATCATCCAATCCCTACTGGGTCGGCGGCCGGCGTCTAGAAAACGGGAAGATTGTGGGTAATTCAATCTACTTAAAATGTATAAGTAGGTGGTTATGATACCTAAGGTCCTTCCAAAGACTCCACTTGGAAACCTTACCTGATTTAGAAGCGTCTTCGGGTGTCACCAGCGTTAAAAGCATGCTCCAAGAAAGTCGATGTTTCAGCCTAATATGACTCCCGTCATTTTCCGGCGTTGGTAAATGTAAGTGCTGTTGTGGAGTCTGGCTCGAAACCGTCTGTGTGAAAAACTGCCGGGTCCTTCCTCTGATCCACTCACTGTGGCGCCACTGGATAAATCCAGAAGATGTTGTAACCAACCCATAAACTGGTGTAATCAGTGATGACCATTGATCAATGTTTTCCTTGTCGGCTGGGGTCCTAAAAAGTGACCGAATTTCTGAACTCAGAGCACCGGCAGTGCTGGGTTGCGGGACATTTGTGACATCAAGGCATCTCACCCGGAGCATTTTGGGCGCAGATGAAGGGCGCACTTTCAGGCATGTACGAACGAGAACATAGTCAGATACATGGGTATTTCTAGTTTCAGCATCATGCATCAATCTGCCATTGTGAACCAAACTGCAGAACCTTGAGCCAACTAGAACGCAATCGATCCGACTGGCTTTATTGTCGTTCCCTGAATACTAGATCATCAAAGGTTTGTGGCGATGCTGGAAGCACGTACCGGTGATAAACAGACGATTCTTTTTAGCGAATCGCAACATTCCCTCACAAATGTCGCATCGCGAAAAAAGCCCAAAACGGTCAATAAGGTGACTGTTGGAAGCGTCACCGGGTCCAATCCGGTTGATCCAGTCCCATAAACAATCAGTATATCACGGCGAGGGAGTTTTCAGCTAACTTCTGCAGCTGCGAATACAAAGTTTCGTAATAGCGCTGGTCGGCAGCTTTCGTCGGTGCTTACATGGGGAGAACAGAGATGCTAATAAAGTGAGCAGCATAAGCCATCCTTTTATTGACTGGTTCCCAAATAAGTAGTATACGGTTTACCTGCTTGTAGAAGCCAATAGCCATGCGGTGTCAACAAGGAGAGTTACGTGGGTCACTATGATACAGGCTGGAGTGGGAGTGGAGTGTCCTCCGGGATCTTAATTACTCCTGCGTCTGCGTCGGGGATTCGGACTCCAAACAGGCATCTATGTGGTGCTGATTAAGACTATGCTGGACATTTCCGTGAGTTTTCTTTGGAATATAAGCGGATCCCAAAAAGTCGCTAAGATTGTTTGTTCGAGGTTGTCTCTAGCGTTTTTGCTTGAGAACCTGAACACTACAGAGTGGTGACACGCAAACTTATTTAATGGCGGATTATGGCTACAGTGCCGTCATCGGGACTTGCGGCACTTGATGAAGCACTCAACGAAACAGACTTCAGCGCCGTGATAGCACCACGTTGCCATTGTGTGATGGGAAACGGGTGTTCAGATGACAGTCATTTCGGTTGAAGAACACAGGTAAGGTGAACAACTGTACGACACAAAGTTTGTTTAACGTCCGAACAATCATTGCGCACGTGGTTGATTTAGTGGCGCAAATTCACGAAATTAACACAGAACAATGTCATAACCTGAATTTTAAGTTGCCAGCCCGTGGAAACAAGGTAAATAAATTCTGCCGGAACCCGCGATCAACAAAATAGGATAACTGGTGTACGGAGGAAAGTGCGATCGGTCCGATTACACTTAAGGATAGCAATTAGCTGCCACTTTTCAGACCGTGAAAATAGCAGCCAACACAGACTTTGTTAAAGTGCAAGGAACATCTGGAGTCGTCTGGTGCAGTTGTGGACAAAGCAACTACATAGGAGAAACTGGAAGACTTCTCGGGACGCCAACTGCCGAACATGCAACAGCGTTGCAGCTCATTCAACGATGATTCTGGCAGGTGACAATCATGAGTCGCAAACTACTCGAGTCATGGTTCACGGACCGCCAGTGTATGAACAAATGCACCGACCTGCCCAATCCATATTTGGTGCTGAGGTTCAATCTGACCAAAGTAAGCCATCACTTGGGAACACACAAGCCACTATGTCGTCTAACGTTAACACCGAGTAACCGGATGGTCGAGCAATCCTCACGTCTAATTCCACCACATATACGAAAGGTCAGCAAACCAACGCCCGCACGCCGGTAATTAAACAATTAGCGCACAAGCGAGCAATTATTCCCGATAATTGTCCTAAGTGTAGAGTAATGATCATTTCATATAAATGCTGCATCTCCCCGTGTATTAACTACTCGTTTTTTTACTTTTTCTTCTGTTAATGTATTTAATGAAGGCACCGCGGCGGATTTCGAAATGTCTGGCGAACACTGACCACATCTTTTTCGCAGTGAGTCGACGTGCATCTCCATCAACTTCTTTAAATCAGAAGTATTACAAGGTTAAATACCCTTTACGACCACTTTACATTACATGCAAGCCAGTCAGTGTACCTTATCTTCCAGCGTCAGCCTTGTTACACAGTTCAAATGCTAGAAGAAACAACCCAAGTGGAGTGAGCAATCAAGCACAATAAATTTGGCGTAGTCTGTGCGCGTTGTCACCTGAGCTCCTATGACGTAAAACACGATATTTGGTTTGCACATAACCCGAGTTCAGACCTATCAAATTTGCCATACGTGGGTGTTGAGTGACGAAAACCTCCGCACACCATTCGCGCAAAGAATAAGGAGGCACAACAAGGAAGCCTTTTTAGTGTACCTTAGTACCACAAGCGGAAAGGGAAAAGTACATTCCAACCTTTGTTCTTCAAGAAGTTACGATAAGTTATCCATAAAGGGAGGAAATAATAAAATGTAGGTAGGCAGGCAGGTGGAAAGATGGAACAGCTACGGTTGCTCCGCGCACAGTTCAGCCGTCACATCAGCCGATTACCTTGTAGAACATTGAGACGACCGGCGTCATTCGGTGTGCTTGATCGGAAAGAAGCCCACGATAACGGCAGAGCCTGTCGACAGTAGACAACCAGGGTGTTGAAACTAGCCTCATCCGCCCCCTGTGCGACCTCTTGCCGAACGGTAGCAGACCTTGTCCGTGTCGTCACCCATAAACGGATTGTATCCTGCATACGCAAATAAAACTTCCTGGTTTTATAGCCATTAGTGTTTACTCACAGCAATTTAGCTACTGTCCATACAAGCGAACACCCGAGTCCAATGAAGTAATTAAGGATAAGACGACTCGATCGCTGGGACAACACTTGCTTGTCGCCTGACGTTTCTAGTTCCACCGTAGATTCATCGTCAGAAACATAAGCAGGAAGTAGTAGCAGATACGGGTAACATATTCGCAGGACTTTGTAGTATTTATAGGATATAGTTATTACTACAAATATGCAACGACAATTAACGGCAATTGCCTCTTTGTGCGTCGATAATCTGTTGAACGGCATGCAGGCTCTGACTTGCCGAACTTTCATCACGCGTGGTGGACTAGGACGTGATGATTGCTCGGTCATCTGGCTCGCCGGTATTGGTGTAAGGCGACGCGGTGGCTTGTGCGTTCCCAAGTGGCGACTTGCTTTGGCCAAATTGAGTATCAGCACCGAGTATGGATTGGGGCCCCTGAACAATGGCTCAAGTAATCCTCGGCTCACACGATTATCACCTCTTGCTAGAATGTCGGCATCATCAAATTTGAATGCGTGGCTGTGTCTCGTCGAATGAGCCGCAACCTGAAAATTTGTAACATTTCGCCGCACTACTGCCGCGTGTTTGGCAATTCGCATCTTGAAAAGCCTGCCAGTTTCTCCGACATTGCTGCCTTGACTGCAACTGCACGAGGTCCTGTCGTGGTAGTGGGTCTTTTGGATTCGTTATATGATGCCTTATGGTTGCCTCCGGCCTGAGTACATCTCCAACTCCAAAGCAAGTCGCCACTTGGGAAACACACAGGCCAATGCGTCGTCTTGCGCCAACATCGGAGGGCCAGATGGCCGAGCAATCATCACGTCCAATTCCACCACGCGTGATGAAAGTTCAGCAAGTCAGAGCCTGGATACCGGTCAACAAATTACCAACGCACAAGAAGGCAGTGGCTGTTAATTGTCATTGTATATTTGCAGTAATGACTGTATCCTATAAATACTGCAAAGTCCTGCGAATATGTTACCCGTATCTGCTACTGCTTCCTGCTTATGTTTCTGATGATGAATCCGCGGCGGACCTAGAAACGTCAGGCGAATAAGTGTTATCTCTACTAGCCTCGAAACATTCTGCTACAGTTGCATAAAAAGTTTAACCAAGAGGAGGCTGCCCATCTACATATTGCATCGTATTCTGTAAGGTACACAGTTGGCACTCACCGCTCCTTTTAAGGAGATCCGCTTTCACTTTCGGCTTCGGTCGCGGTTCTTCTGGGAGCTGCAAGGAAAACTAACGTGTTGGAAGACTTTCGATCATAAAACAAACTATCGTATTGTAAAACCCAACGTTACAGTCGGCTGCGATTATGCTCCTAAATTGTTAGATGTACTTCAGAACAGGTCCCACGCCTTTTAAAGTGATACAAACACCTAATTATTTACTCGTAAATGAATAAGAACACAAAACCACAAATATAAATTAGTCAGATGCAAAGCATGCTAATCGTATAATTATCTGCAAAAATGTATTGTAGGGGACCGTAAAATATTACTGGTCAGTCTTCTGTTGTCCCCGCATTCGAATCAATGTAGCTCGTACAGTCGTTCTACACACATCCCAGTTTGAACCGAAAATGAAACTCACGATGTATCTACATATAACTGAATTATGCGCGGCGAGGCCAAATAGTTTCGCCATATTTACCCAAAATTTCATTGACAGCGAGACATAAGGACTACAAATAGGGTGCACCTGGGTAACTGCTCGCGATAATGAACTTGTAAAAAAATCGCCTATTTCACACTTGGACTTCTACCGGTGTACTTTTTTGGGTCTATAAGACTGTCGGCAAAAGGACGAATATGTCGCCAAATTGGCCTCAAGCCACACAAAGGGGCTTAAAAACAAAAAACACTGAGACAAATATGCATCAGATTTCCTACGTACTCCCTATCACAGACGTAATTGTATTGGCCGGCTTGGATGAGTGCCTGGGGCATGCCATAAAAAGGTCAAAAAGAGTGACTTGTGTGCTCTCTGTCGTCTGAAAACTTCGAAAACGTTATAAAATGCAATCAAACTATAAAGTGAAGCAGCCGAAAAACCTTGTTCATCTATGAATCCGAGATAGTACCTAATATCGAAACCGTGAGATCCAGTAGCATTCGAGGACAGTTTACGTGTGTGGTGGACAGTTACGCAGCAAACCGACCGAAACAGCCGAATCTAGGCAAGCGCTTTTGAGTCCTGTGTGTTGGAAGCTTGTAAAGCTATCCGTCGAGTTTTCATAAAAAGGAATTAAGTTGTCTAATTATTATTTGCATATTAGTTATTTCTACCAGCTGATCGAAAAAAAACTACTGGTGCAACACAAAGAAAATAATTGAAACCTCTGTGGAGTCCCCATTCGTAAGACTGGAACTATTCGGTGCATTTTCAGCAGGAGTTTGTCGCTGGTTCATCTGATTAAATCTTTCTTGCAAGCGTCGTCGAGCTTCTTGCATAGCCTCATCGTGATTGTGGGTTCGACCTAGAAAGATAAGAGTGTGACGGTAAAATCTTACCTCCAACAGCGTAGTTGGCAGCAGCGGCGGCTATCCGATTTACTAGCAATAACAGTAAGTACAGGGACACAAGAACTAGGGCGACGATCAGAGTCGAAGTTAAAGTTCCAGTTGTACCTTCAAAGTCAAAATAAAGGTAAAGTATCTAGGGAGATAGGTTACTTTTAGCATCCACCAATAAGTCCTTGTCCTCAACTTCTACGATGCCGTCGTCCATGTTGCAAATGAGAACTGTGCACAACGAACCTGGATGGATTTTACCCAAAAATGTGGCATTGTGAGACAGTGGTAACAGAAGAAATTTACTGCTTTTAGGGTAAAAAGACTGCTTAAGGAAGTATACGTTTATTTGCAAAATTAAAGTAAATTCTACCAAAACTTAGAACACAGGCAACATAAAAGCAATAGACGTTCCTAACGGCCAGATTTCCACTGAAGTAAGAAAATATCGTCCGCCACAAACAAAATCGCTGGACTTCCAAGAGACTTCTGTAGCTATGTGTAGCCTAGAGCCACACATTGGAGACACCTTAGAACAAACAGTAGTCGAACCAACAAGAAATGTGGAAATTTATGGCACGCTTTGCATATTTAAGGTGACTATTAACTAAAATAACTGAGCTAGCATGTTCGCAATTTTCATACCCAATAACAATTTTAATGTATCGGTGCCTATAACTTACTTCCATGACAACAAAATCCGTCATCACAACAAAAATGCATTCACTTTTACTATATCTAACAGCAATATATGCGTGCGTTTATTTGCAGTGCATGGGCCTTCTGAGTTCTTTGCCTAGAGTATGACTTCTGATCACTTTGTGTTATCTCCTCCGTCACACTCGAATCCGAGCCAGGACTCATTACGCAAGCATTCACTCTAACAGTCAATCCACTCGCGTTTCGTGAAGAAATGGTCCTCCGTACCATATGGTACGGACCGTTTACCTTAATGTACTACACTTCGCTCTATCCCGCTTCATGTTTTCTTCTTTCTCAGCCCACGATGCCCTCCTTATAAGGACTATAGTGGACTATAGTCCACCAGTACATGTGCAGTCCGAACGCTCACCGTACAAGTAGGCCAAGGATTCCGACTTGACCGAAGTCGTGAAATGTGTAACTCCTCTGCAGTCACAATTGATCAATCTAGATAGTGGAGTGGAGCTCCACCGTGTTGCAGGGTCGTTTCAACAAAGTACGGAAAGCAGGCAGTCAAAATATGTGCAAAATATACGATAAAAAATATATGGTCAGAATCGCCGCGCTTTAAAATTGATCTCCCGTCTTTAATTGGCTGGCCAAATTGCGAGTTGCCTACGTTTTCTATTCAGCGCCTGTGTTATACGTTAATTGGCCACTTTTCAAAAACCAAAATGCGCAAAACGCAACTGAAAAACCCATCACAAAACCAAAGTAATTCATATGCGAAAAATTTCGAGGTCCAGATAAAGTATTCCTGTCATCATCCTGTGGGCTCTTGGTTCAACTTGTGCATCTTTTAAACTTATCAATAACCAAGTTGGTTTAAACTCGAATATAACACACAAGCACACTTTCGGAGTTGACGCATGCAAGCAACTGTCTTGCTAAACACTCTCCACGGCTCAATTCTCTCCTCACCTGCCGCTGTTTATTTTGCCCTTCAACGACACCTCTCCGGTGATCATTCTCGGGCTCAGGAGAATCCAGCAACAATTTTCAAACGAGATTTTCCTCAATTTTTACACGCGCGGCCCACATAACTTGGATCCCGATCTTCACAGAGTCATCCTTTGGCAAGTCGACGGCTTGACTACTGCCGGTTAGGACCCTGAAGGATCAAAGTGAGTTGTATCATTTCTTATCTTCATCGTCATCCTCATATACCGGTTTTGACCATTTTTCCATTAGAATAGTCTAGTAAATCACATACTAGCAGTTAGCTTACCTAAAAAAGTTTTCCATTGTGTATTTGCCAAGACGTTGTGTATATTTGTAGTGATATAGCCTCTACAATCCCCAGAAGAGGAAGAAGAAGAAGAGACGATTTCTGGAGCCAAGGTGTATTTTGGCTGACGTTTTAAAAGCGTGTTTGTTTCCATCGTCAGAGTATGCCGCCTGTTTTCCAGTTCGTATCCGATTAATGTGTCCGACCACCATACTTGTCTAATGCCCATGTGTCAATCGATTGGAGCAATCTATTTTTGTGGCTGTTTGAATTGCTCGTTCCCACATGGGCGTCTTCATCAGCTACGTCACATCGTTTTTTTGTCTCATGAGCTTTTCCACCCTCTTTGTTCACGGCTGTCGGCCTTGCTTATCTCTCTCCGCCCGACCGATTGCTCCGTTCTGCGTCGATGTTAGCCTTTCGCAGAGCGCTTGGTAGACGAGGTGAACGTTCATGGCTCTGTTTGGTGTACCAGTCGAGGACCAACTTTCTAGCAGCAATCTGGCCATCTTGTCGTTGGCTCAACCTATTACGCTTGCTTTTTCAAAGGCGAACGTGTGGTTCTTCTGCTGTACGTGGTCATAGACCAAATACAGCTTATCCTTGCTGTTGATCGCAAGCTGATGCTCATGCAACCTTGTGTCAAGGTGTCTGCCCATTTCACCGACATCCTTTGCAGCGCAGTCTTGGCATGGAATGCTGTAGATTACAGCTGATCGTTCTGTCAAAGGCAGCGGGTCTTTGAGCCTCATGAGCTGCTTTCTGATGGTTGACTCCGGCCTTAAAGCCACACCGATCATGTACGGAATGTAGATTGTAGACAGGACGAATGTATTGTGTGTAAAACAGAAGGCTACCTGTAGGCAGAATGTTATGCAGACAAAACAGAGGGCTGTCTGTAGGCAGGATATGTACTAAGGATGAGGACACTTATATGTGTTTATTGTAAGAATAACAGGCAAGAAATGCTCTTAAGGAGCCTATGAATGTAAAGCAAACAAGGTTATTTTTCCAGTTAATGTACAGTTGGGGGAAGACATATGATACCATGTCAGAATTTCGAGTGAATTTTCACGGAAAGGAATGAAAACGGTTGTGAGCCAGAAAAATTGTTCACAGTGCTGGCAGTAGAAAATCGTGTTGTAAAAGTTGGCTTTTGTCGAATAAAATCATATCGAGTCTTCTTTTAAACTCCGCAATTGTGTCAGCAGAAACCGTCTCGCTTGGTAGCAGGTTCCAAGGTCGGACCACGCGTTGACTAAAGAAATATTTTCGGAGGTCTAATCGAGTGCGTTCCTTTGTGACCTTGTAGGGATGGCCACGCAGGTGAGTAGTGGTGGCTAATAGGAAGAAATCCTCCAATTTCAGGGAGGAACTATGGCCCCGGATTATCCGGAATGTCCAGAGCAGGCTGCACTGAACGTTCCTGTAAGACAAAGGAAAAAGGTCAAGATTGCTGAATCTCTCCTGATATGGCAAGTCCCTGAGACCATCGACCATCTTTGTCGCCCTGCGTTGCCCTTGTTCAAGAGAGTCCATATCTTTCTTTAACCACGGTGTCCAAAGTGTAATCCGTATTCAAGATGTGGCCTCACAAAGGCGCCAAATATTTTTCCGAAGATTTCAGGTGGAAAGATTTTGAAAGCTCGTCTGATCCAGTGCAGGGTACTAAATGCCTTCTGGACGGACTGTTTACAGTGCACTGTTGGCATCAAGTTCGCGGTTGTCCATATTCCCAAATCTTTGTGCGTATCAACTTCTTTTAATGCGGTTCCATTGACAAAATAACTGTTGGCGTTTCGTTGATGATCAGGTGACTTATGCCGTTCATTCGCTTGTCGACCCTGTTTTCTGCAATGGCCTCCTTCGGTCTCACCTCTCTGATGGTTGATCATGAAGCCAGTCGGGCGGTGTAACAAGGGTGAACGACAGCCTCTGCTGTTATATGATTTCTCCAATAACAAGAAGCGTTTCCAACGCTCATTCGTTCTCATCAACAGTCCTGTATCATTTGCACTACAATCAATCCTCTCAACCAACCCCCTTCATTTTGTTGAAACAGTTTTTTTCTCCTAAGTTTTGTTTTTTTTAAGCGGGGGTTCGCTGAACTCCGCCCCAGCTTAAATGGAAGCAGTTTTTTCACTGCTTCCTCCTTAGTTCACCATGCGTTTCAGAGAGTCAGTCAGTCAGTATATTTGAGGGAAAAATAGGCTTGCGCCTTTGAACTCCCTATTTGTCACATCAAAATCTCAAGAATTATAAACAATGTTAACAAGTCTTCAGTCAGGAAAATATAGGCAGTCACATGGCGCAGTGGTGTTTCAAGGTTAATTTGTCACATAGTTCACGTTGAGTTGTAGCATGTGTGTTGACTACTATTGTGTTGACTACTATTTTAAAACGACGATGTGTTTGTGAATATGAATTAATCTACCAACTCTACTAAACGCTCCCGCTGTCTATGAGGTTTTTTCATGGAGAGCAGCATTAATCAGCTTTGTATTTATTTTTCCACAGCACTAAGTTTGCAATGACGAGGCCCTCCGGGCCTAAAATATTAAATTTATTTATTTATTTAACACTTTTCGCCCCAGATTTATGTGTAGCGTAAGACACTTGGATACATTAAAGGTAAGAAGCCACGTGGACGACCAGATAACCAGTTTATCGATGTTCGACTGTAATCTCTTTGCGTCGTCGGCGGCATCTAACTTCAGCCCATATTTTTATGTCATCCGCCAACATGACAGCTGCGCAATTAAGCTCATTGAGGCAGTCGTTTCCTTAAATCAGGAATAGCAGCGGACCCAAAACTGAGCCTTGTGGTACACCACTCTCGAACTTTTTCCATTCCGAGGTTGAGTTTCCGACAACGACCCTCTGTTCTCTGAGGAACAAGAAACTGCTGATCCATTTACACATTAATCCTTGATTTTCCACGTCCCAAATCTTCTGCAGAAGAAGCCTGTGTGGTACACTATCGAAGGCCTTCTTGAAGACGAAAACTATGACATCAATTGGATAGCATTTATAAATAAATAAATACATTTTATATTTTAGGCCCGGAGAGCCTCGTCATTGCAAACTTAGTGCTGTGGAAAAATAAATACAAAGTTGACAAATGCTGCTCTCCATGAAACAACCACATAGACAGCGGGAGCGTTTAGTAGTGTTGGTAGATTAATTCATATTCACGAACATATCGTCGTTTAAAAATTGTAGTCATGGCATGGTGAACTAAGGAGGAAGCCGTGAAAAAAACTCCTACCATTTAACCTGGGGCGGAGTTCAGCGAACCCCTGCTTAAAAAAACATAACGTAGGAGAAAAAACTGCTGCATCAAAATTAAGGGAGTTGGTTGAGAGGATAGATTGTAGTGCAAATGAGACAGGACTGTTGATGAGAACGTGTGAGGGTTGGAAACGCTTCTTGTATTTGGAAAAATCATTTAACAGCAGAGGCTTTCGTTCACCACTGAAACACCGCTCCACTGGCTTCATGATCAACCATCAGGGAGATGAGACCAGAGGAAGCCATTACGGAAAACAGAGTCGTCAAGAGAGTGAACGGCAGAGGTCATCTGATCATCAACGAAACGCCGGACATGTGACCTTGTTGATTGCGGAGTTTAGCCATGAGCTGGCAAAAATAGCAGAACCACCACGAGCATGACTTAAGACCATGAAGCTTATCGTGAGGGTTGTAAGACGGAGAATGGAGAAAACGACAATGATGACTGGACAGAGAAGTGGACGAAAGATCGTTGCAAATATCACTCAAAAAAGGAAGAAATAGACATGTATGGAAATAAATTGATATAAGCATAACCACCTCAGATACCAGGGGGACCCTTTTCAAAGTGCAAAAGATGTGTGTTTAGGAAGGAGACGGATAACAAGGACTTTATATCTTCCGAAGTTAAGTGTTTACATAATTTGACTTTAAAAACTGCTAAGTTCGACGACAGCCTAATTTTGAGGGGAATATTATTCCAGAGGAAGGCATATTTGGAGGCAAGGAAGCGAGAATGGTTCGATGTGGAGCTAAATGGGGGTGCAATAATCCTGGAGGAATTACGAGTGGCATAAGGTCTATTTGCGGGAATATCAGCGTTGATTCGTGGGAGGTTAGGGGTAGAGTTAACGCGAAAGAGGAAACAGAGGCCCGCTTCGAGTCTTCTGACCCAAAGAAATGTCATGTTCGCTAACTGACATCTCTCCGTAAAAGAAAGCATGGATCGAGGAAGAGCGAATATTTTGCGAGTAAATACCCTCTGTACATTTTCAATCTTACCGCGGTCAGAAGCATTCATTAGACCAAAAAGAGCACAGCAGTATTCTAGGATGGGTAGAACACACATGCGATAAAGTTTAAACTTTATTTCCAGCAGGAAGAAATTGTGCGATATAAAACCACATATCTTTGCAGCCTTCGCAGATATTCGATCCACATGAGGCGACAATTCTATTTTATCTGCAGCCTTTGTCCACTTCTTCTGTGAGTAACGAGCACTCGTGAGGCAAGAGCATCGTATACGAAAGGCGTGCTGTCCATCACATAGTATTTTGTTGCTTTTGAGGAAATACATTAAATGCTTCTTGATAATGCGCTCCATTATTTTGCACTCGATGCAAGTTAGACTGACAGGACGTTAATTTGCTCAATCAAGTCGTGAACCTCCCTTATAGATCGAGGTGACATTTGCCCATTTCCATTCTTCTGGGAGTTCGCCTTCTTAAAAAGATCTCAGAAAAAAGGGCAGTCAAAGGTTTGCACAGTTCGTTAGCTAATTCTGTTAGTGCTAGTGCAGGAATTTTGTCCGGCCCAGGTGATTTGGCAGGCTTAAGTTGGAGTAATTCGGCCCTGACAGCGTTGTGTGAAAACCCTAGGTCCTGTATTTTTGGCAATGAGGAGGAGAGTAAGGGTTCAGTTATCTTTCGATGAGCGGACCGACCGTCAGAAAAAGTTGTAGTTTCTCGGGTGTAGACGGATTCAAATAAATCGGAGAGGCGAGAGGCTTTCATCTGGTCTTCGGTCACCAGTTGTCCATCGGCTGATCTTAGGGCAGGGATCAGTTCCTGAGATCTCTTCGTGCTTCGTATGTAGCCGTACAGTATCTTGGGGTGTTCCAACGACTTCTGTAATATGTTCAACTCGTATTTCTTAAGCAGTTTAGTAGATTGGCTTTTACAAATGCTACGTTGTTGCTTTTACTCCCGTAAGTGTTTATCGGAGCTGGTTAATCTGTAGCACCTCCAGAAACGGTTTCTTTTTCGAAAGCGGCCTGCAAGTTTGAAAATATCCACTTCGGGCGATTCGTACTTGTCTTTCTTCTGAAGGGACAGTTGAGACAAACAGTCCTTTTCAACGTCGAGCTAAAGGTCATCAACTGTTCATTTGCCCCACCTTAAAGATCTGTTTCCCATGATACCTCAGACATTTCTCTTCTCATAAGTGGGAAGTCACCCTTCCAAATGTTACTTTCCCATGTGTCATAAATAAGGTTTGGAGGACAGTGAGTACACGAAATACAGCATAATATGGTCCCTGGACCCTAATGGGAGTCAATCCTGCAGGTCAATCACAGTTTCCTCCTCTCGGCTAAAGATAAGTTTGAAACAGTTCGCCTGTTGTCCTTCCCTAGATTTTAATTTTCTGAAACCGACTGGCTTTCAAGCTATTGTCCACCTTGATTTCAGCCTTTACTAGAGACCATTGAGTTTTCTAACTGGTCTCAACTGGTTAGTTCTCCAACAAGAGAGAATCGTATCCAAGATCTGATTTTCACAAATGGTATTGCCACTCTTTTCGTTGATTTTAAGCAGGACATCTTCCAAAGTGATCACGCGTTTATTCACTGTTGCCTTCCACTTCCTTTTATGGAAAAGGCTAGTGCTAGTCATACCTATCATGCTTATGACCTCGCAGAAACTAGCTATATCAACAATTTTCTTGACTCATTAGATTGGCAGAGCCTCTCCTCCATTAACGACGCTGCATATCTTGCTGAACTCATGTCGGGCGTTTCTAGTAAAATGCTGTAATATTTGCCCACTAAAATTTCGAAATACTACGCACCAGAATCGACCGTCCCCCATTTTCTTTTGCCCCGACTAAAGAAATTGAGGAAGCAGCTGAAAGATCAATCTACTAGTTCGTTGTCTGGGCATCTATGATCACAGAGATCTTCGAATTAGTGTCAAAGATTCGTCTTGCGCATGACCAGCACTGGGAATCTTGCGCCCTAAGTTAGCTTAACTCTGCAGAATCGATTGCACAACTGCTTCGTTGTAGATACTCCGCCAAACGAGGAATTGAAATACCCCCATTGCTTAATGAAAATGAAACATTGGTACTAGATAAGTCTGATAAGGCTGAATTTTTCATTGATTTCTTTGCGAAGCATTTTACGACAGAATCCGAACCGGTCCCGTCGTTTAAACCATACTCGGACAATACCCTCGGAAACATTGATTTCTCCATAGAATTAATTCGTAAGCAGATAATTCATCGAAAACACTCGCACTCTGCGGAAACTGATGGTATCCCCTATTCAGTTATCAAAAGAGTGTCTACCTTTCCCAAATTACTTAGCCGTATATTTTCAGTCTATCTCTCAAATGGTTTCTTTCCTGACACTTGGAAGACATCCATTATTCTTCCAGTCTTTAAATCAGGATCTCGTTCAGACATAAATAAGTACTGCGGTGTTCATAAAACCCCGGCCCTAGCTAAACTTCTGGAGAAGGTAATTTATAATCAAATTCTCGATTTTTGCCTAAAAAATAAGCTTTAAAGTGACTCGCAGCATGGTTTTCTACCCGGAAGATCATGCGAGACGTGTCACTTAGCTTTTCTTAACCACGTCACTTCCCTCCGTAACGAGCGGCAATCCGTGGTTGTTATCTGCTTTGACCTGAGCAAAGCCTTCGACAAGGTACCGCACAGACGGCTTCTGGTAAAATTGGAAGCCATTGGCATCCGTGCCCCTCTCCTCGACTTCATCGGTTCCTACTTGTCTAACCGCAGCCAGAAGGTCCTAGTGGGTAATAGTTACTCCACTTCTCAGCTGATCACGAGTGGCGTTTTTCAAGGCACTGTCTTGGGTCCTCTATTCTTCATTCTATACATAAACGAAATTTCGACTGTTCTGAAAATTTAACACTAATAATAAGGTTTATTTGTAAAGCACATCTTTGGCGCCGTCAAAAACCCCGAAAGGCAGGAAAAAACTTAACCCAAACCCCCTCTTTCGCAGTGACTATTGCATTTGTTTTGGTCTTTTGCTAGGTCAATAGTGTGCGAAATAAGGAATTTGTTTTAGGGTAAAAAACCTGACTTCTAAGGTTCAACACTAACAAAACATGAAATAAAATAACTACATTGTACGTGTTATGGTTTATAGTAAGAATACTTGGGGTCTGGAAAAACTATCATGTCCCTTAACTGAGGTGGAGTTAGCCGCGGTCAGTTTGAAGGCGAAACATAATCAGCTGAGGACATCGCATCTTCCGTATGTATGGGTCTGCTCGATACGGAGATCACAATCGTTGTCCATTGGCAGGATTTTGATAAAAAGATGGGACGTTGCAGATGTCTGAGGTGGGTCGAGGCAGCTGAAAGCTGATTGCGAAGCACCATCGTCATTCAAGTGCATCGGCAGAAGACACTTGGTCTTTCGTTTGTCGAATATCTAAGTGAGATTGAGATTTACATCATTAGTATTTATATTTCTGATACATTATAAGAGGAAAAAATATATATTTTAGTATAATTGAAGAGAAAATTATTTTCTTTCATAATAATTTTTTATAAACATTTAGATATTAGTAGAGGAATATTGGAATAGATAAATTGTTCTTAGTTTTTGTTTTTGATTTTTATTTTTAAGGATTGGAAATGGAGGCAAGGCACAATTTTGCTTAAGCTTTGATTTTATCAGCGTTGGAAACCGTCGACTGGAAAGCTCCCAGCATTTGCCAGTTTTCTCCAAAATTTTCGGGAACTCTCCTGGACCGTTAGATCCCTTTTGGTCCGAATTGGACGTCAAAGAACTGGTTAGCAAAGTGTCCTATTTTGTTCAGAAATATATGCGTCATGTCATTTGAGAAGAACTGCTTGGTCTTTCTTCTAAATTCGGCTAAACTGTGACTTTTGCGAATATCGTTGGGTAGGGCATTCCATATGATCGCATATCTTATGGTGTAGAAATTTGATCGCTGGGCCGTCCTAGCTTTAGCGTTATGAATTGTATGCTGGTTGTTTCTAGTGGAACGGGAACCGTTTTGATTTGTTAACATATTATTGCTAAGGATGTTCTGATTATGTGTCACTTTAAATAGGAAAGTTAAACCATTTTGGAGTCGCCTTTGCCAGAGGGGTTTAAGACCATATCTATTGTACATTATTGATAAGGAGTCTCGGGCGTCATCGAGTTTACACAGACCTCTGGTAAACCTTCGCTGGATTTTTTCTAGTTTCTGTCTGTCATCTGATGACATGGTACCGAAAAATATTGAGCAGTAATCTAGAATAGGTAAAACGTACATTTTGTAAAGTTTAGTCTTAAGTGAAATTAATGTGAAATTTTTACTTATGAAGCCACATAGTCGATTGGCTTTTGGTGCGATTTGTTTAACATGTGGGGATAAGTCAAGAGTATTAGAATAGCTAAGACCTAAATCTTTTAAAGATGTTAGCTCTTTTATTTCTTGACCACTAAACATTATGAGGGAAGTTTTAGTGGTCCAAAAATCATGAGATGACATTTTGTTGGTGAAAACGGCATTTGCCACTGAACACTCCATTCGTTTAGTTTTTGAAGGTCTAATTCAATTGTTCTATGCACACTACTTATCGAATTTTTGTTATAGGCATATGCGAGTTTTAAGTCATCTGCATATAAAAATGTTTTAGCAGATGTTGATATCGTGGATAACTCATGAATGCAAATGAGAAATAAGAGAGGACCTAGGATAGTGCCTTGAAAAACACCACTGCTTATATGAGCTGGTTCTGATACTATATTTCGAAGTTGTACTTCTTTAAATCGGTTTTGAAGATAGGATTTGATGAAATCAAGGAGGCGGGGGCCGAATCCCGTGACTCACTAGCTTCACGATCAGTCTTTTATGGGGAACTTTGTCAAAGGCTTTTTTAGATCAAAGTAAATTGTAGCTACCGTGTTCCCATCATCTCGATTTCTAGAGACGAATTCCAAGAAAGTAAGATGGCAGGACTGACATGACTTTTTGGGTAAAATGGCATGTTGAGAGGGAGTTATGAGATTTAAATTCGTCAGATGGTCTATCATTTGGTCCCAAATTATTTTTTCTAGGATTTTTGCTAAAGCCGATGTTTGGGGAACACCACGATAATTTTGGGCAGTGGACCGATTTCCGTTTTGTAAATTGAGGTAATGCATGGTTTTTTCCATATTTCTGGATAAGTACCATTTTACTACAGAAACAAGAAAAGTTCAGACAGAAGTATTGGGGCATATGTCATATGTCTCAGGATGCAAGGAGGGATTCTATCCGTTCCATATGATGTGGAATTGGACAGTTGGCGGATAGCTTTCTCTACAGTTTCTTCGTTAAACAATATCTCTTTTAATACTGGCGCCGTCATTTCTGTTGATTTGGGGATTGGTTCTTCCTCGACTGAATATTTGGTTCAGAAAGACTTGTTTAAAAGATTTGCTATTTGGTTGTCATTTGTTATCACTATTACTTGTTCATCGAGCATGATTTGGGGGCCTTGTTTTTGATGATTATTTATTTGTTTCCTGAAGAGTTGGGCTGTCCCTTCTGGGGACTCCATTGCCCGATGTTCTGCTGCTATTGTCTTATTTGTTTCAATGTTCTGGGCTAACTCGTGAATCTCTGTAATGCGTCTGAGCGTAGATATGTAATAAATACATGGGTCGTGGAGTTGTTTTTTAAGTTTTTTAGCCATTTGGAAAGGAAGTTTGGGATAAGTGATTTCTTACATGGGGATCTCTCGTCAATAAGAGTATCTCGAATTAAATTAAGGGCGGCATATAATATGTTAACAGCTTCTAGGGGGATGTTGTTAGGAGGAAAGAGCTCCAATCCAATGACCTCATGTAGTTATTCATAGATTCAATGTCAAGATTTTTTGGGGTTTATAGAAGTGTAACTAGGATCAGGTCTTATTTTAATGTTAAGAGGGAGCACTGCTATTATTGTCTTATGATCACTATCAAAGGTTAAGCTGTCGTAGTGCGTATATAAGGGCCAGATATAATTGGTGGGAATAACATCAAGTATATTGTTTCCTCTGGTTGGTTTGTTTATTATTTGCGTCCAGTTATAGAAGACAATTGATGATAATAATTCATCATGTCTGGATGGATCTGATAGTTCTGTCCAGTTTATTTCTGGACGGTTTTAGCCTCCTGCAATTATCTTATATTCGGTTTGGATATTTGATATAATATCTAGTAGATTTGTAAGGCCCGTGTCATCATTACTATATTCCGGAGCGGTGTACAAACATCCAATTAGAATGCTTTTAAGGGTCTTGGATGTTATTACAGCGAAGCACGCCTCGCGATTCAACGTCTCCTGAAGAACCTAAAAGCCACTCTGTTCTATGGTAGATCATAATATAGATCATACAACCTCCTCCTCGTTTATTAGCACGGTCCTGTCTATAGAAGGTGTAGTTTGCTATAAAAAGTGAAGCATTGGAGGTTGAGTCGGTTATCCATGTTTCTGTTAAAAAGACTATATCGGGATTGTGTGTGTCAATAAAAGTCTTAAGTCGTGGAACTTTGTTTACTATCGATTTAGCATTAACAAGAGCAACACTTAATGTGTCGGACACAAAAACTGGAATCTGTTGTGAAAAAATAGATTCCTATTACTTGTTTGATTGTGTTGAGGGCTCATGTGCGGAAATTGTGTGATTGGTGGATAATATGGTGGTGTTGGACTATTTGTGGCGAATTGTGCATTATTTGGAAAAATTGGTGTTGAGAGTGATGGAATTCGATGGCATTTTGTAACTATCGGAGGGTATGGTGTTGTGTGAGGTGGGATTTGAGTGTGTGTGTTATATTGAAATGGTTGGGTGTGCGATGGTCGTCTTGTGTATAAGCAGGGATACATGGGTTGAGAGAAGGGGTAAGGTGTCATTTGAGGGTGTGCATTTAAAAACGGATATTCGTTTTGATATGCAATTCTGTTTGGAAATGGTGGTCTTTTTTGGATTGTTCGGGGGAAATAATCTAACACTGGTTTACTATTTTGGTTCGTTGAGTTAGGACTGGTATTGCTATTTATGGACATGGTTAGACGTGTGTTGTTATTTATCAGTGCATCGTGATTAGGTACAGGATAAATGTCGTTCATGTCTAATGGGGTTGTTCTATTTCGGGGTCTTTTTGTTTGAACCTTATTCTTTCCCTTAATTGCTTCGGTAGGTTTAGTATTTGCTTTCTGGTTGTCATTATTACAATTAGAAGAAGTCGCTCTCAAGTCACCTAAGCTGATGCTACGTTGATAGTTTTCGTTTTCCTTCCCAGAGGAGGAGGAACTCGTTAATTGTTCCGCTGAAGTAGCATTTTGTGGAGTGTTTCCGTCCTCTGCGACTAAATGTGGCTGACTTTGTTTACGCCCTTTGTTTCTGGGAAAAACTTGTCTGCGCTGAATCGGGGTCAAGTCGGGGCCTATATATGCGTTAAAACTCCGGAAACTCTTATTTATTTCAGCATTTTGTAGTAACATTTGAGCTTCAGCGTGAGTAGAACAAGTAAACAAAATCGGTTTGTTTTTACTTCGCGAATTCAGTCTTTTGATAGACATTATGCCCATACTTATCCCTTATTGTTGAAAAACGTTTTATATTGCTACCATTGGATTACTCGTTTGAGGAAATGTGCGGAAGATTATATTACAGCTACGGTTTCATCTATCTGAAAGTTCTGATGATACTAAATGTACCACAGTCTCAATCTGAGGTAAATTCGTGAGGTTGCTTTCAAATGAATTTGAGTCCAGAAGTGAATTAAGAATCTGAAATGCAGGTGTATACTTTTCAATAAAGTTCGTTAAATTTAAGAGGGCTGAAAGATCGATTTGATCCACAACGAATTTCGCGTCGGTCATTGTTTCTAATAAAATTTTCAGCAAGCATGATTATAGAGGCTAAAAACGCCCGTCGAATTATAATAAAAATCAACTTTAAAATGCTCGGTAACTTAACTTTGAATTTTTTCGTTACATTCCACCTATAGGAGGACTTATTTCCATTTAATTTTTAATCCTGCCTGCGCAGGATCAAATATCCCTCGACTACATTTAGTATTCTATGCAATAGAGACGCTCAAAGGCAGTTCTAGAATTTCGTATTTCCTTACAGCCTATATTTCGTTGCGCTTTATATTCGGCAAGTGATATTGAATCTTGAAGATGCTAATACTTTTTCCACAGCCTTATTTTTTTTAATGGCCCTTTTCCTCAACTGGTTGACATATGGAGGTCTGGCACATGGTCTTATTACTTTCATTAGGCAATGGGCTTCAAGTAAGCGCTCTACAGTCCTTAGGATATGCTGCCATAATTCATTTGCAACGTTCGTATTGGGTAACCAGTTTTCTGCGGAAGCGGTACGTCTCATTTCTTTAAGATCGGCTTTCCAAATATTTCTGCGTCTCTTTATTTGCGATTTTGGAGACAGTAGGTAACACACGCAGGTAAAAGCAACGTGGTCGCTTAACCCAAGTGGCGATTGTGAGTTCACTTTCCTTATGATCCCCTCTTTTTCACTAAAAACGAGATCTACACAGTTTGATCGCTGGCCTTCTCGCAGTCGGGTTGTGAAGTCTATGTGTTAAATGAGATATTCGTCCAAATAAAACTGAAGTCGTTGAAAGTTGAAGGGTGCTGCTGCGGCTTTTATTCCAGGCCTCATCCAATCGATGCCAGGAGCGTTGAAATCACAGAGGAGTAATAGGTTTTCCTGTTTACAGATAACTGTGAGTGAACTTAGCAGTTCTACGTCATCACTTTCGCTGGAGCCGGGAGGCCGATAAACAACGCATACATAAACTGGCATAATAAACATATTATATCATATTATATTGAGTGCCGGATTTTGCCTAAGCTAAATTTTGCACGAAATTATTTTATATCGTCGTAGGGCTATGTCTGCGTTTTCCCTCTGACAACAGGAAATTTCATTGGCTACATTAAGCGCCACTCATCCGCCC
>JAYGXS010000002.1:7220300-7238397 GCA_036362985.1 Ligula intestinalis | reverse complement strand
AAATTCCGCAATTGTGTCAGCGGAAACCGTCTCGCTTGGTAGCAAGTTCCAAGGCCGGACCACGCGTTGACTGAAGAAATATTTTCGGAGGTCTAATCGGGTGCGTTCGTTTGTGACCTTGTAAGGATGGCCACGCAGGTGAGTAGTGGTGGCTAATTGGAAGAAATCCTCCAATTTTAGGGAGGAAATGTGGCCCCGGATTATCCGGAATGCCCAGAGCAGGCTGCACTGAACGTTCCTGTAAGATGAAGGAAAAAGGTCAAGTTTTATCAGTCTCTCCTGATATGGTAAGTCCCTGAGACCGTCGACCATCTTTGTCGCCCTGCGTTGCACTTATTCAAGAAGCTCCACATCTTTCTTCAACCACGGTGTCCAAACTGGCATTCTGCATTCAAGATGTGGTCTCACAAATTTTCCAACTATTTTTCCGAAGAGTTCAGATGGAAAGATTTTGAACGCTCGTCTGATCCAGTGCAGGGTACTAGTTGCCCTCTTGACGAACGTTTAACAGTGCTCTGTTTGCATCAAGTTCGCGGTTCTCCATATACCCAGATCTTTGTGTGTCTTAACCTCGTTTTTCTCAAATGTTTTTTTTTCAGTAGAAGCACAGGTACGAATTGCCCGAAGTAGATGAATTCAAATTGCAGGCCGCTTTCAAAAAAGAAACCACTTCTGAAGGTGCTACAGATTAACCGGCTACGATAAACACTTGCGGAAGTATAAGCAACAAAGTACCATTTGTAAAAGCGAGGCTACTAAACTCCGCAAGAAATACGAGTTGAACATATCACACAAGTCGTTGGAACACCCAAAGATATTGTACGGTTACATACGAAGCACAAGGTGATTTCAGGAACTGATCCCTGCGCTAAGATCAGCTGATGGACAAATGATGACCGAAGACGAGATGAAAGGCTCCCACCTCTCCGATTTCTTTGAATCCGTCTACACCCGAGAACCTACAATTTTCGCTGACGGTACGTCCGCTCATCAACCGATAACTGCACCCTTACACTCCTCCTCATTGCCCAAAATCCTAACACTAATTTTATGTCACCGTTTCCCCCTATCAGTTCCTTTACCCATCCTCTACCACCCAAACCTGCTAACTTCTACATGTCTTCTCACCTCCCCCCATTACTCCCAAACGCCCCGGAAGGTTATTTTGGTTTACCCTCTCCTCATTTTCCCTGCCAGAAAATGAGGCCCCTAGATATCTCAGACCTTATCAGCCATCGATTGTCGGCTACCCGTATGCTAACAGCTCCATACCCGTCAGTACTTATTCCACAAATAATTACGGCCAACAGTTTGTCTACCCACCCTCAAATTCTTTTTTATGAATAACGATAGCCATAGTCCTGTCACTCGAAACATACTAGATGTCATAGTGCTTAATGCCAGATCCGTTGTAAATTAAACGGCTCAACATCGAGCTATCGCTTTCGAGATGATGCCCAATGTTATATGCATAACAGAATCTTTGACCCATCCAATCATTTCTGACTCCTCCCTTATCATAGACGAGCATGATTTATTTCGTCACGATCGCATTAATAAGCATGGTAGTGGTTGTCTTCTCTATATTAGAACGTCATTTAGGCACTTTCCGTTTTATCTAAATAGCACGTCCTTCTCTGGAAATTACTGTTTCGCCTTTATCATCCTGTCGCCCCGGCAAAAGGCGATTATCGGATGTGTATACAATCCTCCTAACTCTTCATCTGAAGAAGATGCAAATTTGTGTGAAATATTCAAGTTTATTTCAGAATCCACTTTTGAAGTTAAAATTATTGCTGGAGATTTTAATTTTCCTGAAATCGACTGGCTTTCAAACTATTGTCCACCTAGATTTCAGCCTTTCCTAGATAATATTAATTTTTCTAACTGGTCTCAACTGGTTAGTTCGCCAACAAGACAGAATCATATCCTAGATCTGATTTTCACTTATGGTATTGCTCCTCCCCTAATAGCAAGTGGGATTCTACGGGAGTTCTACGGGAATCCTACATTTCCACAAAATGGGTTCCTACGGGAAGTCTACTTGCAACAATTGTAGGATTCTACGGGAATCCTACATTGGGTCCACAATGTAGACCCTCAATTTTCCGCCGGACAGGGGGTACCTACTTTATCGCGAAAACCCCCATTTTCGAAACGCGGCAATAGATAATTTTTTTGAAGACAGTTAATATTAGAAAAGTGTATTATATGTAAAAAAAAATAGGGTAAAAAATATTAATGTACAATAAGTAGGTTTGAAGGTGCGTTGTACAGTCTTCTTAATTTAGAATTGTGCTGTGGAGAGTTGGTGGCGAAAAGAAGGCTGTACTAGCTGACGCTTCCGGCCCACCGTCATCATCCGGGTCATGCTCATCTACAAAAAAATTGACCATTAATGCAAAGTTTATGATGCGTGAAATCAGTACTGGAGGTTAAAGCGTTTAAGTAACTCACCCAGAAACCGGGAACGTTTGGGGATTACCTATTTCCCCCTGTTCAGTCGCTTGATGGGCCTTCTTGAAAGCCTTAATGAAGGCTTTCTTAATTCCAGCCCTGTCATGATTGTTTGAAAGACACCAGGCGGAAGCGATTTCTGCGTTAGGAAGTGTTTAATCAGAATACAGTAATACTTACCTGTTACGAGGTCGTGCAGTGGCGATTTTTCGAAAGCCCTCTTGGGGCTGTCGAAGTAAGTGCCCGTGTAATTAAGTTCAGCTGTGATACTATCAGCAAACAGGGCCTTGAAGACCCTGTCGGTGAAATCTTCAAGAGTATCACCGCCTACGGTGAGCAAGTGGTTAATCTGTGAAGGCGTGTAATGACAACATTATGACATACCAACTGGCTCTTAAAGCTACCGTCTGATAGGCGTGACACGATGCCATCGAACTCCTGCAGGTTTGTTGCCCGCGTGAAAAAATTAAGGAAGTGAGGCGCTGCGTTTATCGTTGTCACGGCCGTTGCTTTTTGCAGAAGCTCAATTATCTGTCTTTGATTTTCGAGCATCTGCTGCATAGTCTTCGTCTGAAATTCAATGAAATTCTATCTAGTAAGGTGGTTGCGTATTGAACCGAATCCTTGCAAGTTGTTGGCTGAAATAAACAACGAATGGCTATTGACAGAAGCATAAAGTGCTTCCAATATTTACGTTTAATTGCACCTTTAAGAACCACTACCCCTGTGTATAATAAGAATTGTCGCAATTCAGTCCCTTTCCAATATTCCCACTCACTAAGACATCGCGCTCTCTGACTAAACCCCCGTGGTAAATAGCGGTTAATGGCTTTTAATCTTTTATCTACTTCGATAACAGCCTTCCCAGACATCTTATACTTAGCTCCATGTGGGCTTCTGAGCCACAACTTTAGCAACCTTCGCATTACACCTAGGTACACCAGATGCAGCGGATCTAAAGGAAAACAACTTACCATACCTATATTACATACTAACAAAGGTGACCTGCCAATACGATGGCAGTCATCCGCTCCATCATAGAAATCTTGGTCACTTCTTTTATCTTCACTTACAACATCGTACACAACCTTCCTCCATGTAGGACGACGGATACCCTCCACCTTACAACGCTCACACCCATAATACGCATTAACATTCTTGATTTGCTTTATGAAAGCCCTCGCAGGAGCATCGCAAATGATGGCTCCCACTTTAAACTTAAAGGTTTGGTCGAGACTTTCAACCTACAGCCCTCTTCTACATAGGAAAGACACTTCCCTAATCAAGGGCTTGCAGTACGCCTGAACATCTGATGGTTTTCCGTTTCCACTATATATCCCTACGCGAAAAACATTACCAACGAAAGGTTGCATTATTCGGCCAAGAATAGGCCACAAATCAAACCTCCTCTTCCTATATAAAGGTAGTCCATCTATAGATAAGTTAACTACGATTTCATTTCCTTGTATATGCATTGACGGTTCACTTACCTCTTTCGCTATACACTTCATAAGTCCAATGTGAACGTACTGTCCGCTGCCCATTGTCGTCACTGGTGGCCATTGGCTTGATCTTCCCCGCAGGGTTCGGCCATCTGATGGTAGCTCAGGATGAAAGCGTTGCAAGATTTTCAGAAGTTTCGTAAGATGCTTTGTTGGGGGGTCACATTCAGTAGCCCACAACAACAGTGCTTGGCGCAGAGTAAGCTCCTGAGCCGCTGGCGGCTTCGAAGGACGTTGTGCTGGAAATTCGAACTTCCCAAAACTCCCACTGCTGGATTCCTCTATAGAGTCTGAGCTGGTGTCCGAATCTTCATATGTTGCAGTGCAGATTGAATCACTATATAACGAATCTTCGTCAGATTCCGATGTGGTCGACCAAGCTTCTCTGTCGGCCTCCTCAATTTTACGCAATAATGCATGATAATTGCGTTTAGCTCTCCTCCAAACAGTACTCCTGTGTGTAGGTTTCCACATACTTCAAAGAGAAATCTCCATATAAGACTTTAGGCCACATAAAAATCATGAGCATTCACAGCCTAATTACGCGTCCAGCAGTGCATGTGCGATATGACAGAATGCCATTCAAGCTTGCCACCACCGACAGTGGTTGAATTAGCCAATCAGATTCAACGTATTGCAGATCAAACGCAGTGACCAAACCTTTTGCTGACATTACAGCCAATGAAACGTGAGATATCGTGTGTGCATGAGTTGACGGGACCACAGGACTACAAATTGCTATCAGGGTCTCTTCGTTGATTTTAAGCAGGACATCTTCCAAAGTGATCACACATTAATTCACTGTTGCCTTCCGCTTCCTTCTACGGAAAAGGCTAGTGCTAGTCGTACCTATCATGCGTATGACCTCGCAGATATTAGCTCCATTAACAATTTTCTTGACTCATTAGATTGGCAGAGGCCCTCTTCCATTAACGACGCTGCATATCTTTCTGAACTCATGTCAGTCGTTTCTACTAAAATTCTGGAATTTGTGCCCACTAAAATTGTGTAACCCTACGCACCAGAATCGACCGTCCCTCATTTTCTTTTGCCCAGACTAAAGAAATTGAGGAGGCAGCTGAAAAATAAATCTACTAGTTCGCTGTCTGTGCATCTAAGGATAGAAGAGAGACCTTCGAATTAGCGTCGAAAATTCGTCTTTCACGTGACCAGCACAAGGAATCTTGCGCCCTGAGCGAGTCAAACTCTGCAAAATCGGTTGCACAACTGTTTCGTCGTAGGGCCTCCGCAAAACGAGGAATTGAAATACCCCCATTGCTCAATGAAAACAAAACATTTGTACTAGATGAGTCTGATAAGGCTGAATTATTCAATGCTTTCTTTGCGAAGCATTTTATGACAGAATCCGAACCGGTCCCGTCGTTTCAACCATACTCAGACAATACTCTCGGAAACATTGATTTCTCCATAGAATTAATGCGTAAGCAGATAATTTGTCTAAACAACTCACACTCTTCCGAAACTGATGGTATCCCCAATTCAGTTATCAAAAGAGTGTCGACCTTTTCCAAATTACTTAGCCATATTTTTTCAGTCTATCTCCTAAATGTTTACTTTCCTGACACTTGGAAGACATCAATTATTCTTCCAGTCTTTTAATCAGGATCTCGTTCAGACATAAATAACTAACGCGGTGTTCATAAAACCCCGGCCCTAGTTAAATTTCTGGAGAAGATAATTTTTAATCAAATTCTCGATTTTGCCTAAAAATTAAGCTTTAAAGTGACTCGCAGCATGGTTTTCTACCCGGAAGATCATGCGAGACGTGTCACTTAGCTTTTCTTAACCACGTCACTTCCCTCCGTAACGAGCAGCAATCCGTGGTTGTTATCTACTTTGACCTGAGCAAAGCTTTCGACAAGGTACCGCACAGACGGCTTCTAGTAAAATTGGAAGCCATTGGCATCCGTCCCCCTCTCCTCGACTTCATCGGTTCCTACTTGTCTAACCGCAGCCAGAAGGTCCTAGTAGGTAATAGTTTCTCAACTTCTCAGCGGATCACGAGTGGCGTTTTTCAAGGCACTGTCTTGGGTCCCTTACTCTTCATTCTATACATAAACGAAATTTCGAATGTTCTAAAAAATTCCCACAATCTCATTTATGCAGACGACCTCAAATGCATATACTCGTTTTCTAAGGACACAGCAAGTATATGCGTTGATAAAATAAATGCGGACCTACTTACACTCTCACGTTGGAGTGCTACCTGGCAGATGGAATTCTCTGCATCCAAGTGTAGTTTCATGTGTTTTGGTCCCGCCAAGCTTCCTCGTCCCTAGTCTTTCAAAATACTCCACTTTTAGAACGATCCACTATAAAAGACTTTGGTCTAAGCTACACAAATAAACTAGCATTGTCGCCTCATGCAGATCGAATATCTGCGAAGGCTGCACAGATATGCGGTTTTATATCACACAATTTCTTCCTGCTGGAAATAAAGATAAAACTTTATCGCATGTATGTTCTACCCATCCTAGAATACTGCTGTCCCCTCTTTGGTCTAATGAATGCTTCGGACCGCAGTAAGATTGAAAATGTACAGAGGGTATTTACTCGCAAAATAATCGCTCTTCCTCGATCCACGATTTTTTATACGGAGAGATGTCAGTTAGCGAACATGACATTTCTTTGGGTCAGAAGACTCGAAGCGGGCCTCTGTTTCCTCTTTCGCGTTAACTCTACCCCTAACCTTCCACGAATCAACGCTCTCATTCCCGCAGATAGACCTTATGCCACCCGTAATTCCTCCAGGATAATTGCACCCCCCTTAAGCTCCACTTCGAACCCTTCTCACTTCTTTGCCTCCAAATATGCCTTCCTCTGGAATAATATTCCCCTCGAAATTACGCTGTCGTCAAACTTAACAGTTTTTAAAGTCAAATTACGCAAACACTTAACTTCGGAAGATATAAAGTCCTTGTTATCCGTCTCCTTCCCAAACACACAACTTTTGGACTTTGAAAAGGGTCCCCCTGGTATCTTAGGTGGTTATGTTGAGATCAATTTTTTCCATACATGTCTATTTCTTCCTCCTTTGAGTGATATTTGCAACGATGTTTCGTCCACTTCTCTGTCCAGTCATCGTTACCGTTTTCTCCATTCTCCGTTTTACAACCCTGACGATAGGCTTCATGGTCCTTAGTCATGCTCGTTGCGGTTCTGCTATTTTCGCCTGCTCGTCGCTAAACTCCGCAGTCTACAAGCTCACATCTCGGACGTTTCGTTGATGATCAGGTGACCTCTGCCGTTCCCTCATCTTCCTGACTCTGTTGTCCGCGATGGCCTCCTCCAGTCTCACCTCCCTGATGGTTGATCATGAAGCCAGTCGGGCTGTGTAACAATGGTGAAAGACAGCCTCTGCTATTATATGATTTCTCCAATTACAAGAAGCGTTACCCACCCTCATTCGTTCTCATCAACAGTCCTGTCTCATTTGCTCTGCAATCAATCCTCTCAGCAAACCCCCTTAATTTTTTTGAAGCAGTTTTTTTCTCCTACGTTTTGTTTTTTTTAAGCAGAGGTTCGCTGAACTCCGCCCCAGCTTAAATGGTAGGAGTTTTTTTCACTGCTTCCTTCTTAGTTCACCATGCGTTGACTACTATTTTAAAATGACGATATGTTGGTGAATATGAATTAATCTACCAACACTACTAATCGCTCCCACTGTCTATGTGGTTGTTTCATGGAGAGCAGCATTTATCAACTGTGTATTTATTTTTTCACAGCACTAAGTTAGCAATGACGAGGCCCTCCGGGCCTAAAATATAAAATTTATTTATTTATTTATTTATGGAGTTCCTGGCCGTATACCGGCCACCAAACATTCCGAGTGAAATCGACGATTCGCTCCTTGATCTGGTGAAGGACGCTGCTAGCCACCAGGAAGTTCTTATTGCTGGTGACCAAAACGCACCTGCAATAGACTAGGACAACCTGACAGTAGAGGCGGCGTCAACTTCCTTTAGTTTCACATTGATGGATCGCACGATTGACCTCTCTCAGGCAAAAAATACCTTAAGGGACTTACCAGATTTCGAGAAAACCAGTGAGCTTATTGTTTGGATCTCATTTTTACGAAGGATTCATCCTACATAGATGAAGTGCATTCAAGTGCCCCGCTTGGCAAGAGCAATCACACGACGCTATTATGGGATTATTCACTCCCTTCTCAACGTCTGAGGAAAACGGAATACCAGCCGAATATATGGAAGGGAGATCTTAATTTAATAAAAAATGACTGTCGTCCGTGAATTAAGACTGCCTGCTAAAAAGGGATCTGGAGGACGATTGGAGATCACTCAAGAGGATTGCATTAATCTGATTAAGCGCTTTTTTCCGGTGAAGGCACACAGGATGAATAGTCACCCTGTCTGGTTGACGAGAGACCTTAACAGGCAATTCAAGAAGAAATGTAAATTATTCAGGGAAACTGGGTTACCAATTCACCTCAAGGAATTCCGATGCCAACAAAATGTGGTAAAAAATCGATTCACCAGGCCAGGAAAAACAATGAATCAAGAATCCTTTAACGGGCCGAAGAAAAGCCAAAAATTATTTTCCGTATATTAATAGAATATTAAAAAAAGTGCTGTTGTTAACCCCGGTCCGGCACTTCAAGCTCTATTATTCCCAACATCTGTAGTTGACAGGGAGCTGAAAGGCCTCAAAGAAGCAAAGTCATCCGGTCCAGATAATATACCAGCCACTTTCTTGAAAGAATGGGTAAGCGAGCTCTTAGAGCCCCTACCACATATTTTTCGTTCTTCATTTGAATTAGGAAAACTGCCATCCGGATGGAAAACGGCAAATATTTACACGATATATAAGGGCCGAGCCCGAACGAAGGCCAACAATTACCGGCCCGTCAGCTCTACTTGCATTTGCCGTAAGATGATGGAAACGATAATGAAGAAGACTAAAATGAAGTTCTTGGAGGAGAAAAAAGTTACTCTCAGGGCTCCAACACGGCTTCCGAAAGAACCATTCTAGTCTTTCCAGCCTACTAATCTCCACTGAGTAGTGGAATCGAGCACTGGACGAAGATGATAAGGTTGAATATATCTATACTGACTTCTAAAAGGCATTCGACAGCGTCCCACATAAGCGTCTAATGTATAAACTGTCACAAATTGGCATAAAAGGAAACCTGCTGGCTTGGATCACAGATTTTCTCACCGGGCAATCACAAACTGTGTGCATCGGTGACTGGAAGTCAACCCCTACATCTGTTCTGAGTGGCGTCCCCCAAGGCTCTGTCTTAGGGCCACTGCTCTTCTTTATCTATATCAACGACTGTGTCAACGACCTGGGTTGCAGCACTATCATGTTTGCCGACGACGTCAAACTCTGGAGAGCCATCAGGTCTGACGCCGATAGGAAAGCGCTTCAAGAGAGTCTCAATCGACTTAACTGCTGGTCTGCTCATTGGCTTTTAAACTTCAACATTAGTAAGTGTGTAATTTTAAGACTCCGTACTAGAAGGACTGATGAGGAGAACGATTCCTTCCAATACCTCCTCGATGGGCACCCGCTTTCAAATGTGGACGAACAAAAGGTCGTCGGTATTCTAATAAATTCCTCGATTAAACCATCTTCACAGTGTCTAAAGGCAGCTATACGGGCGACACAGGTGCTGATTGCGATTTGGCGGGGATTCGTCAACATTGACAAGGAGCTCTTCAAGAAAATCTACGGAGCGTTTGTTCGGTCCCATTTGGAGAATGCCGTCCAGGCCTGGCGTCCGTGGTTCAAGATGGATAACCTGTACCTGGAATGATTGCAGGCGAATGCTACGAAGATGGTCAAGTCAAGTCAAATGTATTAAAGGAAATAAAGGCAAACGCCTTTGAACTCCCTCTTGGTACATAGGATTTAAGAAATGCATCGGCAAAGCTGAATATTCCAAAGAAGTCCTTGACACAAATTCCAACGACTACTCGCTTGTTTTAAGTAATAAACTCGCACTCAGTTTACGCGAGCCAGCAGTGTAACTGAGGAAGAAGAGCAGACAGTGAAAAAACTCCTAAAGCTGGCTCATAATTCAAAATGGAATGTAATTTTTGGTTTTTAGGAGAAAAACTGTCGCTCGTGGGGAAGTATGTGAATGATAGGGGCATGATGCTTCTGTGAATGTTGGCGGTAGCCATGGCGTCCATGACGAGTAATATCTACATCCGAAGGACCATACGAGCAAATGTTAGACCATTTGACAAATGTAAATCTCATACCTCCCTCTCAACATGCCTTTTTACCTAAAAGACATGTCAGTCCTGCCATCTCACTTTCTTGGAATTCGTCTCCAGAAATCGAGATGATGGGAACACGGTAGCTACAATTTACTTTGATCTAAAAAAAATCCTTTGACAAAGTTCCCTTTTAAAGACTGATCGTGAAGCTAGTGAGTCACGGGATTCGGCCACCCTCCTTGATTTCCTCAAATCCTATCTTCAAAACCGATTCCAAGTAGTGCAACTCCGAAATATAGTATCAGAACCAGCTTATATAATCAGTGGTGTTTTTCAAGGCACTATCCTAGGTCCCCTCTTATTTCTCATTTACATTCATGAGTTATCCACGATATCAACCTCTGCTAAAACTTTTTTATATGCAGATGACTTAAAACTCGCATATGCCAATAACAAACATTCGATAAGTAGTGTGCATAGAACAATTGAATTAGACCTTCAAAAACTAAACGACTGGAGTGTACAGTGGCAAATGCCGTTTTCACCAACAAAATGTCATCTCATGATTTTTGGACGAATTAAACTTCCCCCCATAATGTTAAGTGGTCAAGAAATAAAAGAGCTAACATCTTTAAAAGATTTAGGTCTTAGCTATTCTAATACTCTTGACTTATCCCCACATGTTAAACAAATCGCACCAAAAGCCAATCGACTATGTGGCTTCATAAGTAAAAATTTCACATCAATTACACTTAAGACTAAACTTTACAAAATGTACGTTTTACCTATTCTTGATTACTGCTCAATATTTTTCGGTACCATGTCATCAGATGACAGACAGAAACTAGAAAGAATCCAGAGAAGGTTTACCAGATTTCTGTGTAAACGTGATGACGCCCGAGACTCCTATTCAATAATGTACAATATATATGGTCTTAAACCCCTCTGGCAAAGGCGACTCCAAAATGGTTTAACTTTCCTATTTAAAGTGACACATAATCAGAACATCCTTAGCAATAATATGTTAGCAAATCGAAACGGTTCCCGTCCCACTAGAAACAACCAGCATACAATTCATAAAGCTAAAGCTAGGACGGCCCAGCGATCAAATTTCTACACCATAAGATATGCGATCATATGGAATGCCCTTTCCAACGATATTTGCAAAAGCCAAAGTTTAGCCGAATTTAGAAGAAAGACCAAGCAGTTCTTCTCAAATGACATGACGCATATATTTCTGAACAAAATAGGACACTTTGCTTACCAGTTTTTTGACGTCCAATTCGGACCAAAAGGGATCTAACGGTCCAGGAGAGTTACCGCACATTTTGGAGAAAACTGGCCAATGCTTGAAGCTTTCCAGTCGACGGTTTCCAACGCTGATCAAATCAAAGCTCAAGCAAAATTGTGTCTTGCCCCCTTTTCTAATCCTTACGAATAAAAACAAAAAACAAAAACTAAGAATAATTTATCGATTCCAATATTCCTCGACTAACATCTCAATGGTTATAAAAAAATATTATGAAAGAAAATAATTTTTTCTTCAACTATACTTAAATATATATTTTTTCCTCTTATAATGTATCAGAAATATAAATACTAATGATGTAAACCTTAATCTCACTCAGATATTCGACAAACGAAAGGCCAAGTGTCTTCTGCCGATGCACTTTAATGACGATGGTGCTTCGCAGCTGCCTCGACCCACCTCAGACATCTGCAACGTCCCATCTAATAAGCAAACTTGTGCCACTGGACAACGATTGTAATCTCTGTATCGAGCAGACCCATGCATACGGTAGATGCGATGTCCTCAGCTGATTTTTTCGCCTTCAAACTGACCGCGGCTTAATATACCTCAGTTAAAGGACATGACAGTTTTTCCAGACCCCAAGTATTCTTACTATAAAACCGTCACACGTACAATGTACAGCTATTTTATTTCATGTTTTTCTAGATTTTTTCCCTAGAAGTCAGGTTTTTTTCACTTAAAACAAACTCCTTATTCCGCACACTATTGACCTAGCAAAAGACCAAAACAAATACAATAGTCACTGCGAAAGAAGGGGTTTGGGTTAGGTTTTTTCCTGCCTTCCGGGGTTTTTGACGGTGCCAAAGATGTGCTTTACAAATAAACCTTATTATTATTATTAGACCTCGGAGTCACGAGAACGTCCCGAAGACCGAAGATGCGACCATGATACGCCTTTGCTGTGCCAAGAGCCGAGGAACCCGCCACGTCGTCAGCAGTCGGTCGATACGAGAAAGGGTGTGACAGGGCCGCGTAGCCTAGGACCATAGATGCGGTAGATGCGTCCTCAGACACAATCGGCGCAGATCGCATAGTGAGCAGAGACGTCATAGCTAGGTAATATCTGAAACTCATTTGGTTAAGTACTAATAATAATGATAATACTTACAAATTACTATAAATATATATTGATAGCATTTCTAGTATTTCAAGGTTTGGATGTAGAGCGCTTCAATTTTTGGATTCGGAATACTTCAGTGATTGGATTTGGAGTACTTAATCGTGAAGATACTCCTTAAATCGGTCTAGGTTCGCCATAAAACATCCACGGAAAGGGACATGACAATATCCGCAGGAAGGGCATTCCATGCTTGATTACCCTCTTAGAGAAAACGAATTTTCTTGGGTAAAGTCTTGCCCCAGTCAGACGTAATTTGAGGGGGTCTTCTCGCAGCCTAAAGGTGGTGGCCCGCTCAAAGAAGTCATTTGTTTGGAAGCAGCAATCCTGACCACGCAACATGCGAAATGCCTGGATTAGGTCCCCACGTAGCGGCCTGTAATCCAGAGGAAACAAGTCAAGATTTACCAATCGGGTCTCATAAGGGAGGTTCCGTTGGCCCCTTACTAATTTTGTTGCGCGTCTTTGTACCCTTTCGAGGTTTTTTTGTCTTTGGCTGTCCAAGGTCTCCAGGCTTGGATGGCAAATTCCAGTTGAGGTCACACGAACGTGCCGAATACTTTGCCAAATACAACTTTGTCAAACTTAGCAAAGGCGCGGTTGATTAGATACAAGCTCGACATTGCGGATTTAGCCACTTTCAGGACGTGGAGTGATGGCTTCAGTGAAGGCGTGAACCACACCCCCAGGTCTTTCTGAGCCTCAACCTCTGGCAGCGGCGTGTGATTCAGGTAATACACCCTCCGAGGCGTAGTGCTGGTTCTACCAAAGCGCATTAGGTTGCATTTTGCCACATTGAATGGCATGAGCCAAAGGGTCGACCATTGCTCCAGTCTATGCAAATTTGCCTGGAGGTTTAATTCATCGTCTTGGTTGCGCATGACCTTCCAAAGTTTTATGGCATCAGCAAACATTGCGATTTCGCAGTCTAGTCCACTTATGCAGTCATCAATATATATATATAAGGAAGAAATCCCTGTGGAACCCCGCTCTAAACTTCTACCTCCGCCGACCGCTGTTCGGCAATACATACGGTCTGGGTACGACCAGCCAAGAAGTTTGCTTTCCACTGCAAAAGGTTTCCTCTTACCCCTATGCGGCTAGGCTTGTATAAGAGACGTTGATGGGGCACCGTGTCAAACGCCTTCTTGAAGTCTACGAAGACTGTTTGCACCGTATTCCCTTCATCGATCGCTCGGGTCCATTGTTCTAGACAATAGAGCAGATTGGTCAAGCAGGACCTTCCCCTGCGGAATCCGTGCTGCTTTTCAGAAAGAAGTTGATGCTGCTCCAAAAAGTGCATCAGCTCGCGTTTGACTATGCGTTCCATAAGCTTGCAGGATATTGAGGTGAGGCTGACCGGTCTTTAGTTTTTTTGCGGTCGCCCGACTCCCACTTTTGTGGATGGGTGAGATCCACGCTGCCTTCCCATCGGGTGGCACTTGTCCAGTATTAAGAGAAGTTCGGAAGATAAGGTACAGGGGTACCGCCAACTCTATGGCTAGCTCTTTTAATAGCTTTGCAGGTATCTCATCCGGACCTGACGACTTCGTTTCTTTAAGCTGTAGAAGTTCTCGCAGAATGGTAGCTTCCGTGAGTGCAACCGAGTCTATGGTCTGGTTCACACCCACACTGCAGTTAAAGCGGTGAACCCAGTCTCTCTCGTAAAGACCGACTGGAAGAAGCAGGATAGATGTTCTGACTTTTCGGTAATCTCGCAAATTTGTACACCGTCGTCTGTTTTTAGCAGAGGAATAAGGTCTCTATTTCAAGTACATTGCCTAACGTAGCTGTAGAAAAGCTTTGGGTTTCCTACTGCACGATTTATTAGATTACTCTCGAAGTTCTGTCGGTTAATTCGTATCAGGCTCTTAACCTTGTTTCTCTGTGCCTTATACCTATTTTACGATTCGGAGGTACTCTCTCTGCGATAGATTTTAAACAGCCTTCCTTTGTGATTAACTTCACTCTTTAGCGTCGGCAGTAGCCATCGAGGCCTATTTTTTTACTTTCTTTACCATGATAGGACAGAAATCGGTAATAAGTCCGTGTAATATGGCTTTGAATGCCGACCAATCATCGAGGACGTACCCGGTGAATAGGTCGTTCCAGTCTATCTCGCTCACTGTGGTTTTCATTTGTGTAAAGTCCCCTCTCGAGATGTTGCGTCTGGTTACCGCACTACGATCGGGCACAGAGAAAAGTGAATATTCCCACTGTAGCACTACGTGATCACTTTTTCCGAGAGGTGGTAAACAATTTACAATGTCCACGCTATCAGGTGCTTTGGTAAGTACTATGTCTAAGCAATTAGCTTGTTGCTCTTCGCGTAATCTGGTCGGATATAGGACGTGTTTCGTTAGGAAAGATGCCTGTACTGTGCGCAGGATTCGTCGGTCGAAATTTACTTCAGAGCCGGGCGCAGAACTCACATTCCAGTCAATATGGGTGGCGTTAAAGTCTCCCATGACCATGACATCGGATCACCTAGCAATTTCTTCGATTCCTTCTATCAGACTATTGTCTGACTGCTGGTTGCTCGATGGTGGACGGTAGACGGTAGACCGCCATGATGTCAAAGGGTCTGTGACCCCGGTGTTCTAACAGTGAGCCATATTGCCTCTATATTGCCCAAAAGGTTTTCGGATTTGTCGGACACGAGCAGGCCGTGTCTAACATAGATAAGCACGCCCCCACCTTGACGCCCGACTCTATCTTTTCGGAAAACTTGAAACCCGGGGAGAGCAATTTCCTGGTCGCCTACCTTCGTGGACAACCATGTTTCTGTTATGCAGACGACGTCTGGTTCCAGTTGGCACATAATAATCTTTAGCTTATCTAATTTGGAGAGCAGGCTTGTTGCATTGGTGTGCATGCACTTTAGTTTCTTTGTACGGTGTAACCCGGTTGTGACAGTCACTTCCTGACCGTCGTTCGGAGTAATACGGTTTGGTTTAATGTTTTCTTCTGAATTATCTTCCCGTTGAAGATTTTCAGGCCTACCTCGCCATTTTTGTTCCTCGACTGTAGTTCCGCTACTAGTTCTCGGCGTTTCAGCCGTTCCTCCAGGGAGTAGTCCTGTTGAAAAAAACCTCTTTATGCGCGTGACGTAGGTTAGTTTTTTTCGACAGGATTACCTGAACATGTTCCTTGTTTTGAAAACTATTTTAAGCGGTCTGGGTTGGGTCATTTCTGCAGTATATGCCAGCCTTTTTCCGATACGAAATGACTTGAGCACTTCGAATTCTTTACCTGGCGTGAACAGATCGCTCAGTACATCGTTAAAGTAAACCAAGTTCAGATCGTTCTGGTCGTTTGAGCGGTCTGAAAACCGTTTCTTTTAGCCCCTGTACAACTAGGCAGTATTTATGATCCTCTCGGTGTCGTGTGCCCTTAGCTGAGGTTTTCGCCATCTTTTCTGCAGTGGGCCTGGAGCTCGAACTGTGTGGTGTGACTGCTTGGTCGTCAGAACTGTATGAATTTGCTTCTTGCAACCCCTGAACAACTACCTCATGTTCACTACCCTGTCGGTAGTCTTTAATTTCGGTTTGGGTCAGCTTAGCTGCAGTGGGCCCGGAGCTCGAACTAGGTAGTGTGATTGCTTGGTCGTCTGACCTGTATGAAGTTGCTTCTTGCAACCCCTGAACAACTACACCATGATAACCCTCCTGACGGGAGTCCTGAAGTACAGTTTTGGTCGCCTTCGCTGCAGTCGGACTAGAGTTCGAAACGGATGGTGTGACTGCTTGGTCATCGAAATTGTCTGAAGTTGTCTCACCGGTGTCTATGTTGTCCACTATGGTGGCCTGTACTTCTGGTATATGCATCCTCTGTTCTTCTTTAGGTTGTCAATGCGTATGCACTGAAGTCAAGAAGACAGACTGACCGAACTTGATTTATTTCCTTTCAATTAAAGGCAACTTCGCGGTGACATCACGCAAACCTACCATATTGTTAGAAGCCGTGAGTGGGCCCAAGAATTCGACGATTTCTTCGAATTGACTTGGACTGACTATCTACGGAGTCATCCCTTTAAACTACAGAGGAAAGCAGACCATATCGGTATTAGACTGAACGTCTTCTCTCAGAGGGTCATCGGAGCGTGAAACGGACTCCATGACGAGGTGGTCCTCTCAGATACTGTTGCCATTTTTAAGCACAAACTTGATTTTCATTTACTGAGACACTGTGACAGATATAATTAACATAGTATCAGTAACAGCACTTTGCAACCGACTCACACTTATCGCTAACATAAAGCCTAAATTTGCATTATGTACTATTGTGACGGTGGATATATTTTGCGATTGTTTGTTGTGAATAGGGGGCTCAATGGCAAAAGCCTTCTTCCCTTAATAAAGTGACTTAAAGTGACAATTTGGATTTTCGCTGCCGCTCGTTCAGCATAATTCAGTACATATAAGACAGAGGGGTAGAGCCTTTGAAAACCCTCTGATAGATATATGCTTTCAGATCATGCATGTCGTTCAAAGTCATATACATTATTTAAATCGTTGGTGTCTACCAAATGGATGACCAATAAGCAAATTAAGGTCAAGCCTTCTTTTGAATGCGTCGACGCTTTCAGCAAGAACAACCGAGGAAGGAAGCTTATTTCATACTTCAGTGACCCGTCAGGAGAAGAAATCGCCTCGCACTTCTAGTTTGGTATGGTGTTTGTTCAATTTGTACGGATGACAGCGTAGATGTATTTCTTGTGCGAATTCAAAGAAGTTGGCCATCTGAAGAGTAAAGTCTACTCCCCTAACAATTTTAAACCTAATGGTCATATCTTCTCTGCATTGCCTGTAAGAGAGAGGAAAAAAGATTGAGCCTATCTAGATGACTTTCATAGGGGAGAACTTCTTAACTGCTGACCAGTTTGGTCACTTTTCTTTGGAATTCCTCAAGCATTGCGTAATCTTTCTGCATCCAGGGACACCACGCCTGGACGCAATACTTTAACATTGGCCGAAAAAATGTGCCGAAGACTCGCCCAAAATCTCCTCACCAAAATAGAGGAAAGACCTTCAAATCGCTCCTAGAATGCCCATAGCCTTCTATGCGGGTTTTGCACAGTGATTTGACTGTTTGAGTTTGGGCGCAACGCATACACCTATATCACGTACTTCGTTCACTAGCCCGAGTTTGTGACCTCCGATTGAGTAGTCATACTGGAATGGTATCACCTTTCTGGGACTAGACCGTAAGCGGATTACTTGGCATTTCAGTATCAGTATCAGTATATTGAGGGTATGTAGGAAAAATTCCTTTGAGTGCCCTATTTGTACATATGTGCAGTGGTAGCTAAAAATTTGTTGCTAAGACTGTTGGCGAGGCCAGTTGTCCTGAGTCATAGGATGAAAATAGGAGCAGACAGTGAAAAAACTCCTCAGGGATTTTAAGGAGAAAAACTGTCGCCCTTGTGGGGGGAATGCGTGGGATTTAGGAGAAAAAAAGGGAGTCTCCACGGGGGGGGGGGGCATTGCAAAGGTTCCCAGGA
>JAYGXS010000002.1:7163370-7220200 GCA_036362985.1 Ligula intestinalis | reverse complement strand
GGGGGGGGGCATTGCAAAGGTTCCCAGGATCATCACCGTGTGGAAGCCACGTCCTGATTCTTCCTTGCTGATTGCAGAGTCCGCCACGGAACTGGAAAAACAGAGGCATCCGTCCAGATCGTCGACAGTCCGCTTTGGGTCGAACCAAGGGTGACCGTTTAGACCGGCAGGTCTGGCTGATAAGATCGCCAGCGGGTAATCACGGTACGCAGATAGCCAAGTAGGGTAGACGGCGGAGACCTTCGCATGAGGCTATGCGTGGGAGGGCGTAATAAATAGCAAACGTGAATGGATATAAAAACCAATACTACTGAAAAATTGGAAGTAGTATTATTGTTATTGCAAATTGTCAGTTCCGATCCATCGTGCACTGCTATATCGATCCAGTTTTCGCTTAAAACCCTCTAGCGATTCCGATATAACAACGTCCTGAGGAAGCGCATTCCACGCTCCAACCACCCTTTTTGAAAAGAAGTGTTTCCGAGCGTCCAGCCTGGCCCCTGTCACCTTTAATTTGAGGGAATGACCCCTCAGATTCGTGGTCATTGCTAATTCGAAAAAATCCCCTGATATAAGACAGCAGTCTTGAAGACGTAATACGCGGAATGCTAGTATCAGGTCCCCCCGAAGCTGCCTGTAGCGCAAAGGGAAGAGGTTGAGATTCGACAGCCGTGTTTCATAAGGCTGCGAGCCCTGCCCCATAACAAGTTTGGTTGCGCGCCGTTGTACCTTTTCCAGGATGTTGATGTCTTTCCTAGCCCAGGGTCTCCAAGCTTGAATAGCGGATTCTAGGTGCGGTCGTACGAAGGTTCCGAAGACTTTTGTGAAGCACTCTTCATTGAAGGTAGAAAAAGCTCGTTTGACGAGGTATAGGATCGACATCGCGGACTTGGCTACCTTTGTGCAATGCAGGGAGGGTTTAAGCGAGGGTGTGATCCAGACTCCCAAGTCTTTCTGGGCGTTCACTTCCTTCAATGGTATGTCATTCAGTCGGTAAGCCGTGTTGTTTGAAGAACCGCATTTGCCAACTCGAATAGTGGTGCACTTGCTCTCATTGAACGGTAAGAGCCAGTCCGCCGACCATTTTTGAAGTCTATTTAAATTTTCCTGTAAGTGCACTTCGTCAGCCGCAGTTCGAATTTCGCTCCAAAGTTTTATATCATCGGCAAACATGGCGATGCCGCAATCCAGTTCGCGGACACAGTCGTTGATGTAGATAACGAACAAAATAGGGCCGAGAACGGAGCCTTGGGGAACACCACTCTCAACCTCAACCTTGGCTGACTGTTTGTCGCTGATGTGGACAGTTTGCGAGCGACCGATTAGAAAGCTTTTTATCCACGTAAGGAGCCTACCTCTTACTCCTATGTGGCTGGCTTTATAAAGGAGGCGGTCGTGCGGCACGCTATCGAAAGCCTTTTTGAAGTCAATATAGACAGCATGCACTGAGTTTTCACTATCGACTGCCTCAGTCCACCGTTCTAAACAGTAGAGCAAGTTTGTAACGCAGGACCTACCTCTACGAAAACCATGCTGAGCATCCGATACAGATGGTTTTGTTCCAGGAACTGCATAAGTTGTTGCTTGATAATTTTTTCCATGATTTTGCAACAGATTGCAGTAAGGCTGACTGGTCGGTAGTTATTCGCTGAGACCCGGCTTCCCCCCTTGTATAGCGGTGTAATCCTCGCGGATTTCCAATCTACTGGTAGGCATCCGGTTTCGAAGGAGGTTTGGAAGAGCATAGAGAGTGGTTTGGCCAACTCATTGGCGAGCTCCTTCAAAATCTTGGCTGGTACGTTGTCAGGACCTGGTGACTTAGATTCTTTTAAGCTTAAGAGTTCCTTAAGAACAGCAGCCTCGGGGAATTGGACAGTCTCAAATACTGTATCCGCTTCGGTGTCGTCGGTGGGGTGATCGTATGCCGTTTCCTTTGTGAAGACTGATCGGAAAAATTTCGACAGATGATCAGCCTTCGCTTCATCATCTATCAAGTCTCTTCCCTCGGCGGTCCTTAGCAGGGGTATCGGATCCTTGTTTTTGGTAATCTGCCTGAGATAACTGTAAAACAGTTTGGGGTTCACTGTGGCCCGGTTTAGCAAGTCTGCTTTGAAAGCCCGTCTTGTTTTGAGAATAAGACCCTTGACCCGGTTTCTCTGAGTTTTGTAGGCACTGACAGATGCAGGAGTCCTGTCTGCTAGCATTTTTTTCCACAGCTTCCGCTTTTTGTTCACTTCTATTTTTAAGGCCTGCGTAAGCCATCGCGGTCTAGTGTTCACCTTTTGTCGCGAAATTGGACAGTGGTTGTCGATTAGTCTGTGCAGTGTGGTCCGGAACGCTTCCCAGTCCGCATTTATGTTTCCAGAAAATAGAGTTTCCCAATCGGCGTGCGTGAGTTCGGTCTTCATTCGATCGAAATCGCCTCACCAAATATTTAGTCTGGCTGTTGAGGGTCTCTCCGGTATTGAGAATAACGAGTACTCCCATAGCAGTACAACATGGTCGCTTTTACCTAGTGGTGGGAGACATGACACTTCGTCGATGCTGTCCTGCGATTTCGTGAGAACGAGGTCCAGACAGTTGGACTGTTGGCCATCGCGCATCCTTGTCAGAAAAGTGACGTGTTGCGTGAGAAATAACTTTAGAGTCATGCTCAGAAGGCAGCTGTCGAAGGTTAGATCGAAGCTATGTGCGCAGGCCACACCCCAGTCGATGTGAGGCGCGTTAAAGTCCCCCACAATCAGGATGTCCGATCGGGCAGTAATCTTTTCCAGCTCCTCTAGCAAGGAGGCATCCACTACTGGCTCTCTTCTCGGTGGTCGGTAGAGTGTCAGTACATCGAGGTTGGGTGCACCTGGTACTTTAATGGACAGCCAGATGGCCTCGGAAGTACACGCGAGTTTATCCGTTTTGTCTAAAACTGTGAGTCCATTTTTCACGTATGTTGCTACGCCACCGCCTTGACAACCTTTTCTGTCTTTTCTGAACAGTTGATAGCCAGGCATAGATACCTCGCCATCGGCTACCTGTTCAGACAGCCAAGTTTCCGTTATTGAAACTATATCTGGTGATAACTCAAAGGCATGAATCTTCAGCTCGTCAAGCTTTGAAAGCATACTCTGTGCATTTGTGTACATGAAATTTAACTTTCTGTTTGCTCGAGAATTTGTTACAGTCAGGTTCTCCCCGCCCCTTTCCGGGTCGACTGTGCGGTCATCCGGGGAGGACCTTTCCTGTTGAAGTTGACCTGAAGTAGCCACTTTTCACACCACTTTTGCAGGCAATCCAGGTCTGTCCATTCGCTGAGCTTTCACTTTACTTCCACATCCTTAGATCGTTTGCAAACATGACTTTCTCACAGGTGAGGCAGACAAGGCAGATATTTACATATATCAGAAATAGAATGGGACCTAGAACGCTTCCCTGCGTAACCCCACTGGATACGATTCTCCATTCTGTTTTGTGTCTCCAATAACAACACGCTGACACCTGCCTGTTAGGAAGTTGGCTAATAATTTGAGTAGGTTTCCAGTCACACCCATTTGATGCAGCTTTGATATTAGTCGTCTATGTGGAACCTTATCAAATACCTTACTGAATTCAACGTAGACTGCACCGACTGGCAAACCAATTTACAGAATTTCATCCAGCTTTTCATGGATTTAAGCAGGTTTGTGAGACAAGAACGGCCACTTCGGAATCCGTGTTGCATTGCCATTAGGAAGTTGTTTTCCTCAATGTCTCATTAAAAAAACAGTTTTTGATCTGAATGTGTTACCCCTGTTTTATGTGCTCATGTCTTCTTTAACGTGTTTTTACATGTTTGTTCGTAATATGTTCTTCAATGACCATGTCTCTTACCCTAAATATCGAGTACCAAATTGAAATGATGGTTTGGCCGGTAGTTACTCATCCTTAAAACTTAAAAAAAAACGTCTGTAGTTCATGCACTATTATTGGCCTTAACGGGAAAATTTTTTGATAAACATAATAGTGAAAACAAAGATGTTTCCAATGGACTAATTTCTAACAATTTATTTAAAACTACTTTGTTATAATGTTTAGAAATGTATATATAATGCACATAAGCGTTTTTTTCGGTTATCACGATAATGGAAAAAGTAGTTGGCTACCTAGATGGCGCTGACCTTGGCGTTTTGGCGGCTTACTTTGTTATCGTCTTTGCTGTCGGTATATGGGTTCGTTATTTATTTTTCCTTTTTAAAAATTTCGTAGTCATCATGCAGAAATCGTGGTAGTGTCGGTGGTTATTTCTTGGCCGGCCGATCGATGAATTGGGTTCCGGTTAGTTTTAAATCAAAGTAACTATAATTACAGGTTGGCGCATCGGTTTTCGCAAGTAACATCGGCTCAGGGCACTTTATTGGATTGGCTGGTTCTGGTGCATCTACTGGGATCGGCATTGCCGCCTTTGAGTTTAACGTAGGTCAATATTATTTGATTTATAAGGATTTTAGGCCGTCTTTGTCCTCTTTTTTTTAGGATGGTTTTTCTTGCCTGTTTACATTGTTTCTGGGGTAAGAATCAAATTATATAATGAGCTTTGTTAGATTATTACAATGCCCGAATTCCTCCGAAAAAGGTTCGGCGGACAGCGTATCAGAGTTTACCTTGCCGTAGTTGCTCTGCTTTTGTACATATTTACGAAAATTTCGGTTTGAGTTCCTTTTAAAATAATCTTTTAAGGCTGACTTGTACGCTGGGGGCGTGTTTATTCAACAATCAATGGAAATCTCAATGTACCCGGCTGTCATAATACTATTGATTATATCCGCATTGTTCACGATCATGGGTGAGCACTTATTCAACGAGTCATGAATTTTTATCAAAGTCTTTTTTGTCAAAAACACATTTGGAGCTATTTTTTAACCTTCAGGTGGTCTCACTGCTGTCATTTGGACCGACTTCGCGCAGACCGTCATAATGATTGTAGGTGCTTTCTACCTAATGATCCGAAGTAAGTGGAAGTTGTGCTATTACTTGAAAAATTTTTATGTAACTCCATTCGATAGAGTACAAGTCGATTAGAATATATTCAATTGCATTTAGGAAGTCAAGTTAAGTAAACGACCGTTTTCGATGAATTCATCATCAGGCTGGCCATCACTGGCCATTGCGTTCAAGTCCTCCGCTTGTTGTCTTTCCTCTTTTTAGTAGCCATCATTCATGCATCAAAATTATGCCTGCAATGAATAAAACTGCTAAGCTTGTTTTTGACCATTTCATATAAGAAGTATGAAAGGTAAAATTGCCAGACTAGATAAAAATATCGCTCGGAATAATATTTAAGCGTCCAAAAATTGTGAGGGTTAACCATAAGTATTGAGTAAATATCTATTTTCGATATCAATAATGCCCTTTAGATAATAAACTGACAAGAGATTCATTTTTTTCAAATTTGTGATTACTTAGGCTTCCAAGTGACTGGAGGATTTGACGGAATGGTCCTTAATTACTTCAACGGTATCCCGAATACGACCCGCGCTTACCAGAGCACTCCGTTCACAACACAAAACCCGCAAGCTATGTCACCAGATCTTTATGGGACTGACACGGATCGTAATGCCGTCCTTATTTTAGCGGATCCTTCTCTTCGAAATCAGGGCATATATGCCGAGTGCAGTATTGCACCTTCGGATGCAATGAATCTTTTCAAATCAATTCAGAGTGCTGATCTCCCATGGCTTGGTGTGGTTTTAGGTCTGACAGTCAATGCAACGTGGTACTGGTGTACGGATCAGGTAATTACATACCCTCCGAAATATTCCATTTTTTTAGGGAGAACTTATTTTATTCTTAATACATTTTAGGTCATTGTCCAGCGAGTTTTGGCCGCTAAAAACTTAACACATGCAAGGGCTGGAATTATATTGGCTTGTCTGATTAAAATGATGCCTTTGTGGTTAATGGTCGTGCCTGGAATGGTCGCTCGTATTCTCTTCGCTGGTATGTCCGTGTTAAGACAAAGATTTTTGTCATAAAAATTTTAGTTATTATAACTTATATGTTTAATATCCTTTTTGAATTACAGATACGGTAATGTGTGGTTCAGCTCCCCTTTGTGCGAAAATATGTGGTAAACCAATCGGTTGCTCTGACATTGCTTATCCCTCTTTGGTCCTCAACCTTCTTCCTTCGGGCGCTCGAGGCCTCATGCTTGCTGTAATGATGGCATCCTTGGTGTCAAGCTTGACGAGTATTTTTAATTCTACATCAACCATTTTCACTGTGGATATCTGGAAATTAATTCGTAAAAGGGCAAAAGATGCTGAAATTATGATCGTTGGCCGGTAAGTTTCCGCTTATCAAATCTCCAATATTTAATAATAATCGTGTTTATCTGACCAAACAATGGGAAATTTTTTAACATCGCTTGCTCATTTTCTAAGATTTCTTAGAAAATAAATATGTTTACCAATCGTTTTATTATTTTACCAACCATTTTTTAGTGTTGTCGTCATCATTTTGGTCGGTATCAGTATTGCCTGGATCCCTATTGTGCAACTAAGCGATGAACTTTTCGACTACATTCAGTCAGTCACTGCTTATCTCGCACCCCCAATTTGTGCTGTCTACGTATTTGGAATTTTCTGGAAACGATCAAACGAAATTGTGCGTCTTATTTTACTAGTAATAATACACACTTTTAATATTCTCTATTGCTAATGCGTACCTATTCCACACTTTTCTATCCTAGGCGTCTTTTACGGCCCTTATTTGTGGACTTGTTATCGGCATGATCCGATTTATCTGGGAAATGTCATACGGAAAGACCCCATGTGGTGAAATTTCAACAAATCCGCCTCATCCTCTCGTCCTAGTACACTACCTCCACTTTTCAATTCTGCTTTTCGGCATCTCCGGCATCATAATTGTGTCTGTTTCGCTTGTCACACCTCCACTTCCGTCATCTTTTGTAAGTATTTTTGCACTTGCTTGAGTAAAGTAGTACATATACGTATATAATACTAAAAGTGGAAGGCATAAATCATAATTGCTCTCTTTTTAGACTCGAAGAATGGTGTTCTCTGAGCGCTGGACTAAATTCGATCCAGAATTGGATGGTCCTAAGTTGACTATAGTCTCTGAAGCCGAAAAAGAGGCCTGGATCGAAGGTAATCTATGACATTTCTCTCGAAACCCATAAATTCCTCTATTTTCTGTTTGAGTGGTGTAATTATTCCAGAGCCACAGAATTCCCAGGACAGCATACAGGACCTGTATGTTGATTGTAAAAACTTGACCAGGACTGCATCGAGATAAATGCGATTTGCAGACTATCCTGTCTATACACAAAATACTTAAGAATGTCGCAGAGCCAGACCAGTTTCGATTTTGCAATGAGGTCATGAAAGCAGGTAGTTGACGGCCGAATAACAACCAATTTATAGATTTTTCAATTGTTTGTCTTGTGATGCAACCGAATTCCCAAATAATATGACCCATGTCTGACGGGCTTTAATTCAAACCCACCTCAGTAATGCTTCTGACTTATCCTTTCGTCGTCTTTCTTCGATGTTTTATTAAAAGTGCTTTGAGGAAGTAACGTGCTATTTTGACTTTTTTTACAGAGGGTGAAGCTGAAAAGCCCAAGCTGTCCTGTTGCAAGAAGGTGATCAACTGGCTCTGCGGCATTGAGAAAATGCAGGACCCCCGTGAACCTGTTTATACTCAGGAAGAGGCTGATGAAATAATGGAAACCACTCGAAGACAACTTAGTATCTTCCAAAAGCCAAAAGAAGCTTGGGGAGTTAACATTGGCATAGCTATGGCCATGGGTATCACTGTCTTCATTTGGGGCTTCTTTGCATAACTGATAACAGAGATTTTTGTATATGTACAGTAAATTGCTGTCCAATTTAGCCTATTGTGATAATAAAATATTTTTTGTCATAAACCCCTTAAATTTTTGGGACGTAGGCGGAAAACTTAGCAGACATGCTCATGAAAAAAGGCAGAGGATTTACTACCTAATTCCTTAGGTTTTGCTTCCTTATCTATCAATATAATGTTTATTATCAAAGCAATGACGCTGGTAGAATCTTACAGATTGCAGGGCTGACATTGAGGAATAAGAAATGGGTTGTTCATGTCACCTTTATGCGGTTGAAATGTTCCTGCAGCGGGCCATACTGTGGCCAAACTGCGCCACGGCACTGAAAGCGTATCCATGGTAGGCGCAAAACACGGGGGTTTGGTGACCAGCGTTGACGCAGACTCACGTGGGGCAGGTACTTGCGTACGATCCCGTCTTCAGTCGCTATTATTTGGTTGTGACACTGGATTCAGCTATGAGGGGAGAAGGTGGTACCATAGATCTGACCGAAGTCTGATATTACAGTAAACTGATCCACCTACAAGGCACCGTCCCTGTGCTTGCTCTGCTAGAACTCATAGAGAGGCAGGCGTCGTTTGATTCTTACCACTTTTTTGTAATAATACCGGTCCTTCTGAAGGATACGTGAAGATTTTTAAGTTGTACATGTTATATAAAAACCACGGCTTCTAGCTAGGTGTTAGACTATTTTAAAGATTACAAAAGAGGAGGAAACCTTAGTACAGTAGGATTTTTGTCAAAATTACTAAATTAAATAATTCCTTGCCTTTCGACTTGAAATCAAAAAACATATACGTGGCAGACAGTCATTAGTTAAGCTTGGGCTTCTTATTTCATATAAAAATAAAAATGCGAACTATCTAGCGGGCAGTTGGTGAGTTTGAATCTGCAACAAGCCCTTTAAGAGGAAGCGTATTGAAAGGCTCTCACTAACCTTTTTTAGGATAACGTATTTCCCTAAAAAATAAAACAAACTAGGAGTATGGGTCAGCCTAGTCTTTGCGCGCAATGTTATGCGAGCATCTCCTTTGTACATTACCTGCGTTATATTTTACTTGTATCCGATAGGAAAGAGTACTTGTATAGGGCGAATATTCCAATAAATATTTAATGCGTACAAATAATGACAAACGGACAAGTACGCAGAAGAAATAAAGTGGAGATAGAAGAAAGTGCGCGCTGTGCGATTATTCAATATTTTCGCTAGTATACAGAATGGCCTAGAATTCGTTGAACATGCCGACATATGCGAGAGATTGTTACTCTTTCGTTAAACGGCATTGAGATAAAAGTGTAGCCCATTCTGAAGTCATTCCAGTCACGATAGGATGCCAACTTTATAAAGAGCTTCTTTTTGACTGATAAAGAAACTTATTTACTGTAAAAAGTGCCTGCTTATGTAGTATGAATTTTTATCATTAATTTTGACTGCCATTAAAAATTCAAATATATTATATTAAAAACCTACATAAAAAATATTTCTTATGCTCATTTGGTGGAAAATTAGGCCATTTTAAATTCTATACTTCATAAGGGGTATCTTAAATTTTTTTTAAATTCTAATTACTAGCTTTTTTACGACTGTGAGGTGTTCATCCACTGCACATCAGATCCGTCAATTTATTTATGCTGGCTATAATGTATGCAGCATGTCCGACATTTGTTGCAATTTTTATGAGAACTATGTGACTTTCCCTCAAACTGTAGGTGATAACGTACTTTTTCTTAAATGAGATGTACACAGCGCGCAGTCTGTAAACCTTGAATTCAAGTGTGGCAGTCAGTAGGCTTAAAAATTATTCGGCAATTTAGAAACATTTTAAACTGAAATCTACCGTTTTTGAACAAAATATTTAAGAAGATGTAGCCTGCTACCGAATGAGTAAAATAAATAGTATTTTTCTTGCATTTTTCTATAAAATATGTTTGAAGTTATAAAGGCTGTCGAACTCAATGAAAAAATGCATACTACATAAGTTACCACTTTTTGCAGTGCGCGCGTTTTGTGAGCGGTAAGAAAGCATCTCGGTAAAAAGCCAGTATCCTATCCTAACGGAAATAAATACAAAAATTAACTACAAGGTAATCAGTATTACAACCTAACTTAATATATATTAGCGGAAGAGTACCAATTTCTCGCATATTTGTGTGGAAATTAAAGTGAGCTTGCAATCCCCGCAAATAGTTATGCTTACTTCAATCCATTTAGGTCATGGTACCTTCTTTCTGTGAAAGCAAATGATCGTGTGCAGTAGCTTTTCACCTACTAAACATGGAGTACTCTTTTGTGTATGACATTTTGTTCAAATACGTTCGCCAACATTTCATAAAGTTCATTGTCCGTCATTTGTACCATCTAACACAGTGTGCCATATCTACGGAAGGCATACTTGCGTACTGAAGAAATGTCACCGTCAGCTGACTGGCCTAAGTAGCTTATATTTCTTGTCATTGGTCTGAATAGGTTTAGTTGTTTTTATGCGGCTGAGTCTCTTACTTTTCAATATAATTTATTTTTGTTCCTTTCTCTGTCCGTACTTTTTTAAATGAATAATTTTGCCCAGTTGCATTGTGAGTACTACACCAGAAATGAAACTCACAGAATGGTCACCCGGCTGCAGCCTCCAGATGATTGAGGGCTTTGCCTAGCGCGTGCTCTACAGCATGGGACGCGCACGGAGTCATGCGTGCGAATTCATGACGGCAGTTTTTCGCAAAATCTGCCTTCCCTCATGCAGGACATGTGATCGCTAGACAGCTGCCAAGGCGAAGCGGCCTTAAGTGACCCCACGCACGATGGATCGAGTCTTCACAGTAGCAACAGAAGAACAACTTGCCCCTCACCCCCAAGCTAATGGGTGTCCCATCATTCTTTTTATCCTAATAGCAAACTCACACTTTACAAAGTAACAACCATATATTTATTGCTGATTGAAGCGAAAATGCGTGTCCCCGGACATGAATGAGTAGAAGAGGCGACCTTGAGAATATTGGGTATAATATCCTGACGTTTCGAAAGCGTACAGGCTTGCATCGTCGAAGGTTGGTGTTTGTAGACGCCTCACAGTCTTCTTGTCCACTCTCCGTCTCTTGGCGCTAGATCCCCTGCGGGGGTGGGGTAGGGTTTCTCACTATCAGCTCGTCGGAGGAGGAGGGCAGTGTTAGCATGGCAACGGTCATTGGTCGCGTTTGCGTTGGTGTTGCAGGTGCCGCATGTCTTGCTCGCGTCCTCCGTTGGCAATTTCTCGTGTTCGTCTCGCCGGCGGAATATCGAACTTAGCTGTCATGTGCAACTGCGTTCAAGCCCGACAGGAGGTCTTGTTGGTTCACGATGCCCGTGGCGTCGCTGACGGCTGCATTGGTGTCTGGGGTAGGTTCCCGCACGCCTGTATTCTGGCCCGGTGTGGAGTTGCTAGTCGTCGCGACCCTTCTGACTTCCTGCCGGCGACACCGCGGGGAAATGAATATTAAATTGAACTGGAAGTGATTAAAAATTAAATTAAAAATCTTATTATTGTTTCAGTGTACTGAATTAAATCGAATCCATCTACATAAACTCCTTTTGCGCAGGATACTGATGCAAACTGAAGAAAATTCAAGCTTATTTTAGCAGAATTTAACTTTAAGAGAAAGTCGGGTTACTAAAAATGTAAAAGTAGGTTATTGTTATAAGTCAAAGGCCAAAAACCTCCAAAATTTCTCCTCACAGTTTGACCTGCTTACACTTCTTTTTTCAAGCTTTTAAACTGTTTTTGCTTCAGCATCCCCTGTGTATGATCATTTCCATTCACTCGTTGACTCTATCGTACAACGTGGGTGTAAAAGAGTCCTCCAAAAGATACTGTTCCCCACACCATTACTATAGGGCTAAACTTTGAAGCTTCAACGTTCTCAACCAGGTTATAACTCGGAGTCCAAATAACGTAATTCGGATATTTGGTGGATGATACAGTTCTTATGGCGATGCATTGAAGAAGACGACTTGTTTCAAGTAGTCTACGGTCCGCGCTCTGACCACGTTTCAGAGGGTCATCCTATCTTCAATTCGTTTTTTTTCTGAAATTCTAGGGATTTTCTTCTGTTTGCTGTAAACTTAACACAACCTGCAAATATATTTTACAAACTGATCACCAAGCAACGCGTTAAACGAATAAATAAACAGTATTGCTGAATATTTTTTATTATAAAGAACTTGTCCGCCGCAGTAGTTTAAGTAGTGCACCTCACATAACCCTAGTCTCATCTTTTTATCCTACGAAAACGGTGGTCGCTGGTGTCTTATGGGTGGGGAATGAGGAAAGGAAAAGTAATACATTTTACTAATTGCTATATGCATTTTTATTTTATTGCATATATAAATGTTGTTGATTTGTATCTGTAGACTTCCTTAATCTGTATTATCATTGAACATATTGCGGGAAAAACCCCATTATCAAAATGCAGATATCCTGAAAAAATAGTAATGGTGGTTAGGAGATCGTCCAGATAAACGTACCTCAGGGCCAATTTACCATTCAGGAGTTAGATTGATATAGTTCGCGGCGCGAAGAGCCGCGCGCACCTTCAAGTTAATGCGAACCAACTTATGCCCAGCGGCCACGGGAAACAAATCCACCTAACTTTCATCATCCTTGGAAGAGGAAGAAGTAGAGACGATCGGTCCCAGAAACCGTCCCTTATTCTTCTTTCATTTTCGGGGATGATAATAGGAATATTTTATCTGGAACTCGAACATTTTCGCATATAAATCCACCTACATTTTTCCAGTTTTCACTTACTACTTCCAATTTCCTTCACTGCCCGTCCTTTTCCCCTGCCCTCAAATCGCTATAACCACCGCTAACGTTGGAAAAAATGCTGGGACTAAGGGCATATGAGGTGCACTACTTAAATTTTCTGCGCCAAAATTGTTGAACTTTTAAATGTTGCAAATATTTGTAAAACAACATTTAAATATCACTGCTGTCTAGACGAAGCTATTTCAAACACAATGGCCGTCCTAAGAGGACCTTCGCATCACGGCAGTTTTGCTGGTTTATAAGTCACGACTTTTAACCCACCCTAATGCTTTCAAAGCACATCAAATGGTTTATCACGACAGGAGGGCATTGAAGTGCCACAGTTTGTTCTCAAATTGCCGCATAATTTTGAAACCCACCAGCCGTTTCATTTAAATTCTTTCGCAACTGTCTACGAAAAATCATACATTTTATCCACGCCACGATGCAGAAAGCACATAGTCCTCATAAAATTTTGCAATGACTGGGGATCAAGTTGTCTACCTGATAGACAGCATTTACAAATCCACAGATATGATGTATTCTGGATAAACATTTGGCGGTCTTAGAAAAAACGCATAAAGACAATATTTTGAGAACCAGAAGATGCACTTTATTCAAATATAAATAATGACTAGGACGTGCTTTGCTGACAGAGAAGTACAAGAAGGAATACGATAGTGCGTGTTTTCTACGACAGATATAGTATTACGAGTGCTGAATGCTTGAAGCCCAAGTTTTTAAATGTTAGATCATTACTCGCATACCAGCGTTAATGCATTTATGAAAACATAGAAATATTAATCTACAGCATTAGGCATACTTAGTACTTTAAAGATGTATAAGAGGTACTAAGTTTTTGTTAAGAAAAGTAAAAAAAATTGATAATCGCAAAGTTACGAAAATATAAAAATAAATATAAACTAGAACGATAAATTCAAAACTTTTCTCGAGTTGAAAACTTAAGGTTACCATTTTCATTATATAAAAAGAACTTTTCTTCAGACAAAAGTCTTTATACATATAACCATTAATGGATAACGATTAATGTGTTATCGTCCTTTAAATTCTGACATAAGTTCTAGCGTTTTCAGTGCCTTCGTATGTTCATCAATCACTTGAGAATCCGTTCGACGTTTAAATCAAAACCTTTAAACTAAGATACACATCATAAGCATTTGCCGAAAAGAATGAGCTTTTGCATATTATTTCTTGTGAAGATGGTCATGTGGGTCATATTTAAAAACGCCTCAAAACATCAAACCACATTGTCTAGCAGAAAGAATTTCCACAGCATAACCCTGATATTGTTATTTCTAAGGTTAATTTAAAAAGTTTCTATAATAGACAACCCCTTTAGAAAGTGCTTTAATTAGATATTCAGTTGACGGATTTCTGTGTACATTACCTGTTTGCAAGGAAATGTCACAATGAACTTAGAGAGTTTTGACAATGTTTTCAATTAACCTAAAGACAAGTGATACCATTTGACTGAAAATTAAAGAACTTTCTTTCCACTTTATAATGGATTATTTTCCGTCATAGTGCATTGCTTCCAGGATCCGTTTTAAGCTTGCAGACGCAAGAAAGAGTGACATATGGCCATATTTGAAATAATTTTTATTATTCTGTCTGTTCCGTTCCTGGGCAGCGCGTAAGCGAGATAAATAGTTTATAAAAAGTATATTTCTACATGAATTATATCTTAATAAAGCCTGGTTCACATTACCTTTATGATATCATAAATTGGGACTTTGTTTATTTGCCGTGTAGGCAATGCGGTAAAACAGAATGCGATCAAAAATATTTGTTAGTGCATTTTGTGGAAAACACTTTACAAGTTAGCTAAAAATAAATTTTAAAGCGTACATTGTTCCTTCTTTCTGAACTTGGCTTCGATTGATCTCATTTGTATCTGAACAATTTTGACAAACTTTTTCGGTTCTGTAAGGGATCTGTTTTACAATTTTTACCATATTTTGGAATTCTTCTCTATAAAAATACATATAAATGCAATGTTTGGTTCTGACGTAATTATTAGCATAAAAAATGGCTTCGCTATTAGACGACTCCAAAATTCGCTAAAAGTAATGCACATTGCTATTTATAAATTTAACTAAGTGGGCGATTTTCATAATTAAAATTCTTTCGCAGGATTAAAGCTACTCAGAGGAGTAAAATCTCGTGACCAAATATATGCTTAACAACAAAGTTAATTTTCGTCATGAAATTTGCATCTGGCAATCGCCATACTGTAGTTTAATTTTTTAAACCAATTTATTATATTTTTAAAAAAATCCTTTTTTTGCGGTCAGAAAGATGTTTATTCAAAAGCAAGCGTTATGACGTGACGGAGATGACCAGATATTTTACTGCAGGTTAATCATTAATACAACCCTAAGTGATGTCGGTTTGTGAGTGATTATCAGCCTTTTGCAGATTTCGGCATAAAAACATGACCGTGCTGTAGGCGTTCCAAAGGAAATTGGGGCACTTCAGAGATACCGAAAGCACGTCTGGAACGGTTTTGGGTGGATCGCTGAGCTGATGCTGTGGGCGTTTTTGGGGTTATGCCCATCCTACTCATCTAAAGTACTTTTTTTAAAAAAACTGGCACGTGCTGCGGCAACAAGCTTCTCTTGTCTTTGTAATCAGCTGACTGCCAGGCTTGCGTGGTGACTGCGAATGTGTGTGTGTGATTGTGTGTCAATGAACACACCTTTTTGTGTTTGTGTGTCTGTGTATGTGTTAGAAGCACGTCTTAATTCAAGTGCGCAATGCAGTGTTCAAGAGGGGGGTGAAGGAAGAGGCTAGGTTGCCGCAAGACGAGAAATGCGGCTCTTGGCTGCCCCTTCATTAACCAGCAATCAAATCCGAAATGCAACCTTTGCGTGGTGCGATTGTTTGTTGTTTCGCATCACGCGACACCTTTGACGAAAGCGAACGTCCGTGCCAACTGCAAAATTAAAGCTTTTATGGGGTTTAGTCAATGTTCTCCCCGACTTTCCTCTTTAACCTTACGAATCGTTATCAGGAGACAAGATTGGACCACTTTATAAGGAAGAACAGTTCTTTATTCTCTGTATTATCGGAGGGTATTTCTTGGATAACTTTCAGATGATTTACTGCAGAAGCTTGCGTCTACTAATTGGTATATTCAATAGCAGACATGACTTTTTTCCAGGAAATAATATTAGCACCGCAGCCTTGTTAAGACTCAGAGACGCACGTGAGTTTGAAAAATCTCCCACAATATGTGAGCCAGAAAAAAGGCTGGTATATCCTTAGGTCAAGTGTGAAAGCAGATTAAAAACATCCCGTAGCGTGATCCGCATTTGCTGGGGCGTTTTTTGCTGAATATGTTTTTTTCAACATAGCATATCATATGATACAGTACCAACAATTAAAAAGAACATACCATTGTGATTCAAAAGTTTTACCCCATTAAACTGCACCTATATGCATCAATAGCTACCCAGTAGCACTAGGTTAAAATGAGGTTAGAAACAGGTAAAATACATAACGATACCACAGTGGCAAGTTGGCGGCACAAACACACAATTATTGATTTTCTACACGTTCAAAATTTTATTTATTGTACACGTGCCACAAGTAGTTATCCCATTTTTTGCTGTTTCTTCACTTCTGACAATGGGCTCCTGCAAGATCCTGAAAGCTCAGGGCAAAATACAATTCGTTCCAGTTCTCAATCGTTTGTCTTCTTTACCAATAGAAATGCCTGGAATGCGAACATTCTCTTTCATACATAACGATCCAAACAGGCCGCCGTTGTGGAAAGGAGAAAACCAGTGGGTGGTAGAGATTTATAGGATAGTTTTTCTAACTGCCCAGCACCTAATCTTCGTTTCCGACTTGCATTTCAGTTATTTCAAAAATACAATGGAGAGCGTAAATTTGCTTTCGATACATTTACTACTGGCCATGGCATTTATATTGTTACGTAACCTAAAAGATTCTTTGCCCAGTATTGCTCAAAAATATGCTTGATGTGTGACTTTGAGTAAAACCAATAAAGGCACAATTGTTGATAACCTGGAGAATGGAGATCGTAAATAGAACCAACATGGATTATGGATTAAAACGTTTGGGCAAATATGTAGGATAAATTGCCAATGTTATACTGAGAAAGTGGAGGTGAGTACCGAAAGGTGATTGCTATTCTGTCGTCCGAAATGTCTGTAAGGGAATACATTTAATTCTAAAAGTTCTGCACATTACTTGTCCACCGACTCTTTGTTTGACAGGGGTCGTTCCCAGGATGGCTAGAATCAAAGAAATGCTTGGCAATGTAGGTGGCATCGCAATACATTCCAGGGGAAATTCAGGTTGGGATAAAGTCTATGCTTAGTTTTTGGGTTTAGGAGTCACGGTTAGCGCATTATACATCCACCTAAAATCTGAATCAAGCTCGATCAACCTCTTTTTTTTACTTAAACACGCGTTACTGTCTATGGATAATATTGGTTTATAGTCGTATGTGGACTTTTTTAAGGAAGGCGTGCCTTTTGTGTGTCACTCTGTACCAAATACCAATTTTCATGGAGTTTGGCCGCGCTGGGATCTCCTCAGTAAAATTTGAAAGAGCCGTATCAATAACTTACTTTATTTTAGCTGCTGTTGACTGAGGATTTGGCTTTAAATGGTCCTTTAATGATGTTTTTACGATATTATTTCGTTTTGCGGAATTTCAATTTCACTTTTGTTACTGCGTCATAAATTGAACCCAGAGGGATATTCGACTTTGGTGGTAAACTTATTTTGCAATTCTTACCATCCCGTGATCTGTAGTGAGACCCCTATCTGTTGGTGTCTTTTGGAGCTTGTAGTCAGTGTGAAGAAGCTCTTTTTCTCCAACTCACTTGAAATTTTTGACTTAGCATAGTAGTCAGAATGGTGGATTCTAGATGATAGCTAAGGAAATCCTGCCTGAGCAGTTAGCTTGCTGTTCCGTAATGGTGGATTCCATACGAGCGGAAAGTTGGGTGGATAACATCGATCCAAGTGATATTAAATTCACGGCGCACATTGAGCCTCGTAGATCACTGGTAGAGCGTTGGCTGGGCAAAATCCTCCACTGTTGTGCGAGTTCGACTCCCACGGAGGAAAACGAATTTTTTTTAAAAATGGGGTACACTGCATTTTCTTAATTGTTCCATCTGTCGTCTGCGTACAATTTGCTTGTGGCAAATGCTATTGTTATTCGCATGGTTTTCGTCGCATTTAATTATAACCGTTAGTATTCTGTATGAGGAGAAATAATTTTATGACAGGACTGTCTTTAGATCTCCTTTCTGCCTTTGACTTTTAACAATAACCTAACTTTACCTATTTAGAAAGCCGACTTCCCCTTTTTTTCGTTAAATCCACAGAAGGCCAAATTTCCATTTTCTTTCAATTCCGCCAATATAAGGTCAAATATCCTTTAATTGACATCTGTATCCTACGCAACAGGAGTTAATGATGATATTTATTTTATTGAAAGATATAATTTTATTGAATTTAATATTTTTTTGATTACTTACATCACAATGTAATTTTCATTTACACTCACTAACCAAGGATTAAATATTCGACCACAAAATACGTTAGGCAGTTGGGTGGAGGGATAAATATTTAGATGACCCTAAAAGACAGTTTTGCCATGATTTTTAAAGGTTTCCGTAAAGTTTTGGAATGGTCTTGATTGGCATATGCAAATATCTTATCTTTATCTGCGTCCATTATAATAAACAATGTATATTCTCGTATGACTTAACGTTCGCGTTGCCTTCGTTCATTGTTTTGCAAGCCAAGAATAAAGTTATTGTAAATATGAATGGGATTATTCTTAGTTCGTTTTGTTATGAAAGTCAATAAAGTGGCTTGCACTATCCCCACTTATTAGCAAACAGAATTGAACGAATAAGTCCTTCAATGATGAGGGGATTTAAAAATGTGTTTAAATCCAGAGCTACCCTTTCTTTGAGTAAGAAGTGCAAAAAGTTACATGAGTTACAATTATTTGAATACATGATGAAGTTCTTTTGTCCCGATTGATATAATATTTACTACAACGCCACAAATTTAGTAATGAAATCCAAAATATTAAAGTATCCTATAATTGTGCCACACGATAATTAATATTGAAATCTCACGCATTAAATCGGTTCCATTCGAAGACACAATTTGGGATTTTTTACCATGTCAAAAGACACGTTACTTACTGCCTCAGATAATTGACTTTTTAAAACAAGCCTCAGAGCATGCAGTGGAATTTGACGTTGCAGATTGCGAATCCAGTTATTTTTTTCAAAGTGCCGAGTTTGTAGAAATCGAAGCATTGGTTAAAAATGTCTTACAGATTTGAACTGGCAGCTAGGCTTAGGACGACATCGAGTGATTACCTCATCACAGTTTTCCGTAAAGATTTATTTTCCATTAATATGGTTGAGGGTCATCTCCGGATCTTCATTTTACCCCTACATTTTAATTATGATTGACTTTACTACAATATATACGCTAATAGGAAACACTGCCAAGTTGTGAGGGTTAATCGTCGCAATAATATAATATTGCGAGACCTGGAAGCGCACATGCACTTGGGCCTGTTTATCGTGATCTAAATTCGGCTGATGTAGCAAATATATAACGATTCTGATTATCATCAAGAATAGAATATCCTGCGTTGAGCATCTATTAGGCACCCATATTTAACAAAATAAAACGCTTTAATAACGTGTAGACTATAATCTAGATTGGGACAGTTTCCTTCGGAGGCATGTTAGGGCAAGGATAACTTGTCACTTGAACTGGCTAAATAGTGCATTTTAACGGGCTTTTAAGATATTGAACATATTCCAGATAATATATAAAATATGCAGATGAAAGCATTTGTGCAGGCAGTAAGGTTCCCTTGGCCAACGATCAACTCAACATGCGTCCACACGCTTCCTATCACGTCGCAGCAGGGCGACCAAACGGAGACGGAACAGGTCCGCAAGCCGTGAGTTGGCGACGAGACAACGATCATATGCCTACCCATCCAGCCCACGCCGTCGCGAGACTGTGACCACTTGCGTCTTGACATCTTCCAACAAGGCGAGAGACAGGAACGACAGGGTGCCCTGCAATAATTCTCAGAGCCTCCTTTCCCCTCTCTCCTCAACTCGGTTCCTATTTATGACTTGAATCTGATTTGTTTGATCCCTTAGCATCTTTTCCCTCTCTCTTTCTAATTAATTCTGATTTGTCGCCTAAATATTTGTTAACTCTAACCTCTAGTGATATTATTGTACTAGCCTGAGAATGAAGAATCGAAAGCGTACATACAGTTCATTTTTCTATCGGTAAAGAAGACATATGGTCGAACACAGGAATGAATTGTATTTTATTCTGAGCTTTCGGGCTCCTGCAGGAGTCCATCGTCAAGGATGGAAAAACAGCAAGAAATGGGGTGGCTCCTTGTGGCGTGTGTACAACAACTAAAATTTGAACGTTTAGAAAACCAATAACGGTGTGTTTGTGCCGCAGACTCGTCATTGTGGACTATTTTAGTCTGTGCTTGTAGGCGAGATCGGCATGTTGGGCGGGAATATTCACAGAACTTTAACCGTCAACATAAACAATTAAAATTTGTAGAGAGAAGGGACAATTAAAAGTCCTTTGTGAGTTCAGTTTTACAAATGGCGTTGTTTAATGTGCTTAATTCGCTGCCTAGAACAGAATATAACCACAATGATTGTGCATACTCCATTGTACCAATGACGAGGGGGAATTATCTGCAAAAAACTGGGTTAATATTTTGATAAAGTTAAAAGCACGGAAATTATGCGCAACCTACTGGTGTCCGCGACGGACTGTTTGACTGTCGTTTTTGAAGACTTCCCACTGCAGGATACGTGCCGGTTCGAGGCTTGCATTCGATCCAATTAAGCGTGCTAGTTAGTTAGCATAGTATCTAATTCAAGCTCTCGTGACTGAATCGAGAGTTTCGGAGGCCTGGGGAGGACGCAGGTGACCGATGCGACGTGATCCTGCACATACGCGGGCCACACCCCCATTTTATGACTCTCGCAACGCCTGTCGTGGCATAAGCTGCCTCCCTCCCCAAGCTTGATGACTCAAAATCCTACCGCCTGACTTGTTTAGGGGGCAAAAACCACCACCCAAACAACACTTGAAAGCATAGGCACAATTTCCTTTTACTGAATGAATTTCAGTAGACCAAAGTGTATATTGATTCGCCGAAAAGAGGGTTTGTCAAGGATCGTTTGTAATTATTAACTTAAAAGTTAATGATTTTGTTTCCAAATCAATACGCAATTTATCAACTACAAAACTACTGACCTACTACTGCCTAAAATAAGTTTGCATAAGTTTGGATACCATCAAGTCTTTGGAAAGACTTTTGGAATTACGATGCCGAATTACGAAGGAGAATACACGAATTGAATTTCCACAGAATTGTCTAATAAACAAGGAATACCCTTTTGAGTTTTACAAAGTTCTTCGACTTGGGAAAGTACGCCTAAGCTTCAGAAACCTCGACCGACTCACACAATCAAAAATAGAGGATTCTATTCAGTCGTTGGATCATTACAAATCTCTTTTGCATCAGACCAATCACATTCTAGAAAAGATTGGTTTTATTGTTGGTGCATATTCATAAAACATGCATATATCATACAAAGGAAGACCAGAGAAATGTTGCGCCGCAAACTATTCAAGTTAATTTGTAATAAGCCTATCGAGGAGATCTTCTCTTCAAACCCGAATGAATTGATCTTGAATCTTTCTGACATCCAACTCAGTTAGTTGCAAACAGATGCCCTTTCATTAGGACTTGATTTTTGTTTGCCAAACAATCGAATAAATCCTGTAGACGTTGAAGCTCAATTCGAAGATTTATACTTTCAACTGTCCGACCTTAAACCTAGCTCCATTGATGATCAAGGATGGATGAAAGCACGATTTGTGGACATCGCTATCAGTACCGGAGAGCTCCAATAACACATTGTTCTCCTATAACCAAAGACCATACAAGTGCTCTATCCGAGTTGAAACGCCACAAAGAAATTGATATTTCTAAACCGGATAAAGGGCATGGAGTAGTTATTCTCAATCGCAAGGACTATGCCAATAAAATGACAAAGGCATTAGAAGATTCAGCTTGGAAAAGTATCAAGCTTATGTTGGACAATAATTTGAATGATACCAAAACTGCTTCGTTGCTAAAAACCATAGGTTACCACAACCAATGCTTTTATGGATTACCGAAAATCCATAAAAGCGGTATTCCTTTAAGACCTATTCTTAAAAAGTCGAACTCACTTTTTCATAAACCAACGCATTGGATAGTAAAGGAATTGGAGCCAATTTGCCAAAGAATTTCCGAATTCCCATTAAAAGACAGTTTCCAGTTTATTGATGAGATCAGGAAGCTTAATATATATGACAAATGTATGATATCCCTGGACGTTGAGTCCTTGTTTACCAACGTGCCGTCGGATGAAACCATAGACATTATTTGTGCTTGTATATCTGACACATGCCTGTCCCCGCAACTACTACGGAACTTACTACAACTGTGTACCAAGAATGTCCAATCTCTGTTTGATGGCCAATTCTATCGACAAATTGACGGAGTCGCAATGGGAAGCCCGCTTTGAGCAACCTTTGCAGACATATTCATGGGACATCTGGAAGAAAAAGTACTTGCAAAATTGAATCACAGAAAACACTCTACAAACGACATGTAGACGATAATTTCACTATTGTGGAGAACCTGAAAGAAGCTGAGGAATTGTTGTCCACAATGAAGAAGCCGCATCCAAAGATTTAATTTACTATGGAACCAGAACGAGCAAACGAACTGTCTTTCCTTGATGTCCACTTGTCCAAACTGACAGATGGCTCCATTTAACGGAGGGTCTACCACAAGAATACCTGGAAAGGTCAGTATTTACATTATCTAAGTTTTGTTTCCATTCAATGGAAACGTAACTTGGTATGTAAACTTTGCCAGCGGACTACAAAAATCTGTTTCGAGGATGTTTTGGATGCCGAATTAAGCTGTCTCAAAGATACTTTACTGAAGCGTGGATATCCACCTCAGTTTCAAGACAAATATAGCAAACCCCTGCGACCCAAAATGAACAAACATTCAGCTCCTAAAAAGCCAGTATTTGTATCCTCGCCCTTCAAGGGTGATACCATCTTAAACACTATAAAGAGGCGCCTACTCAAGGCTATAGAAAGAACCTTGTACGCCGCTGAACTTATATTCTGCTCTCCAACAAAGCCCTTGCCAATTCCTTGCGTTAATGATGCCTTACCTTTGCACGCCACCTCCAACTGTGTTCATGAATTCACATGTACTTGCGAATGCAAGTACATACTGCGAGCGCCAAGTCAATTGAGAGCCAGAGCCAAGGAGCACCTGCCTAGTTGGTTATTCAAGCAAGAAAACCGATCCCCTTGTTCCTCTATTACAGAACACTTGCTGGACACGGGTCATTCTGTAGACCTTATAACTTCATTCCGAGTTCTTGTTTGAGCATAAACATCTCAAATCTTGCGCTACCTAGAGGCAGCCTGTATAAGACGCTTTAACTGGGACCTATGCAAACAGTTGGAGCAAATGATTAACCTGGCCTTGCCTTGGTAACTACAGACCCCCAGATTTGCGCATTCCCCTGCTCCCCTTTATTCCCGCAACTCAATTTCCCTGCCCCTCCCTACCTCGTTTAACCTTCCTTCTTTACTAATTAGCCTTAATTAGTCTTAGTGATTATGACCTATGGCATTTCTGTACAAACTCAATTTCGTTATTTTCTCGTTCATGAACCTGAGTGGATGCAACTGACGAGCACTCATGAACTTTTATGGATCCATTAAAATTTTGCATTGCTATTTTCAAAAAGTAAGCGTATCTGAGATGTGTTTTTTTCGTAAGGGTATCATAATTCACCAGACAAATTCCTCTCTATAATATTAAAACTTTACACTGCGTTTATGAATATGCAGGCACTTGTGGATACAAGTACATAGGGTGGACGCAAAGGGCATTTGGCAGCCAGAACCAAGGAGCGCTTACCTAGCTGGTTATATAAACATGAACACAGAAATCCCGCTCATCGATTACTGAACACCTGTTAGATACGAGTCCTTCTATGGAACCCAAAACCTCTTTCTGACTACTTGTTCGGGCACAAACAACTCGTACCTTACGCTACCTGAAGACAGCCTACATACGGCGGTTTAAAGCCGATCTCTGTTAATAGCTGAAGCATGTAGTGAACCTAACTCGGCAGTGGTAACACCAGTTCCATGTTTATACATTTCCCTTCCCAAAATTTTTACCTTAAGCGTTTTTTCCCGATTTTCGCTGCCTACAGGGTTTATACGTAATTGATTATTTTCTTGGCCATTTCCTATTTCCTTGCTGTTTGTATTGATTTTTCTGTATGAATTCTGTTTTTTACTGTCTCTTACGTTATTCCCATTATGCAACGAGAAGAGGCAACTGATGAGCCCTCTCGAAGTTCCTGGATACATTACATTTTGCTGTTCACATAAGCTTCAAAATGGCACTAGGGAAAAGATGCCTTAGCATTCACACTATGGTTAGGATAGTTTAGTTTAATGAACAAGCTTTCTGTATGACTTATAATTTCATACCAGGATGCAAAAGTACGCAGGGCAATTGTGTGCACGCCGCCGACTACACATTCCGACGAAGCAGAAGAAGAAAAAAGGAGTAAATTGAGAAGGGTGTGGTGGGTAAAATACTTGTGCCTTGAAGACCAAGTGAGACGTAGTGCTCAGCATGTGATTATCTGCGAGGCTGAAGACTTAGCGTGCGGGGAAATCCCCGCACAGTTATACACTTTCACACTGAAAAATACGTTACAATTGGATTTTGCAAGAAACAAGCAAAATCCGTGCAAATTTTGCATTATTAACAGCAACGAAACATTCAGAAGGTAAATTGGCGAATAAACGTTTGTTTTCGATAAATTCTCGTCGGCTATTTACATTTATAGGGTAATTGAGTAAATAAACTATGCGGGTTGGTATAAAAGTGAGTGTGGTTGTCAGGGCTGATGGGGCGGGGAACCGAGGTCAAAAATCCGATCGGCGTTATGGGGGACTGGTACTAGAGTGAGGTGATAAGCCGCTGGATTTTGGTTTCGCGGCTTTTTGGCCATGGTACCACGACGAAGTGCTTTTGGGCGCTCAGGACTGGTCGGCGTTGCCTAATGGCGGGCGCATGTAACTGGGGTATATCACAGAGCACGCTACGGCGTTCATTGGTGAACCAAACAGCCCCGTTAGCTGTTACGTAGTACAAGCAGCACATGACTGGGATTTTAGTCAGTATCTAAACCGCCAGTATACTAAATCTGGCAAAATTTATATATTGCTTTCAGTTTTTTTGGAATTTTAAGAAAAAATAATGTTTCTAGGGGGTTTGGGCAGATTTGAGTAGTGAAGTTCACCCGATTGTCAAAAAGATGCGGCCTCAGTGGGATTCGGACCCACACAACACGGTAGGCTTTCTTACAGCCAATGCTTTAACATTGAGCTACGAAGCCATGCCAAGGTTTTAAATTTAATCACACTTTGGTCGATTTACCCGCCCAACCTACTGCTCGTATTAAATCCACCATGAGGTATACAGTAAGCTGACTGCCCAGGCTGGATTGCCTAAGCAATCATCCAGAATCCATCAGAATGACTACTAGGCTCGCTGAATTATTAGGGGGCGGGGTTGGCAGATTTGCATGATTCGGTTGACCCAATTGTGAAAACTTCGCGGCCTTGATGGAATTCGAATCCACACAGCACAGCCAATGCTCTACCATTGAGCTACCCTTATAGTTCAGTATAGTTCAGTATATTTAGGGTAGTAGGCAATGCCTTTGAAGACCCTATTGAAAACAGTATGCATGAAATATCCAACATAAATTATATCACTATAAACAGTGAGTAACATATATACATGTTCAAATTTTAACGTGTGCGTGTGAGCAGTGAGAATAGTCTCTTGTGTACATCATATATCCAACATAAAATGTGTTACTGTAAAATAGCGAGTAGCATATACAAAGTTAAAGTTTTATCGATAGGTATTTCCGGGGCGTAAATTATTCCTGTTTACTTGTACATATGAACGGTAACTGTTAAGTAGATGTTCTTCCAGTTTCCATTTAAACGTACCTGTGGAGTTCGCCATTACGACCTCCTCGGGCAGTCCGTTCCCGGCACCGATGACTCGTGAGAACGACTGCTTGCGGACCTCTAGATGGAATAGGGTTCCCCGCAGTTTGAGTGAATTCGCACGGAGGTTGGTTGAAGTGGCGAAGGCGAAGAAGTCATCAAACTTCAGGGCACACTCCCGATTCCTCACGAGGCGGTACGTCTGTATGAGGTCGACGCGGATTTGTCTATACTCAAGGGGGAAAACGTTAAGTGCTTCTAGTCTACATTCGTAAGATTAAGACTTTAGGCCCTTCACAATTTTCGTTGCCCTTTGCTGAATTCTTTTCAGCATCTGGTTATCTTTGTGCATCCATGGTCGCCACGCCTGAACGCCATACTCCAGATGTGAGCGAATAAATGTTCCATAGATTTTACCGAATAGTTTATTGTCTATGTCGACAAAAGTTGGCTTAATGGCAAACAGAACACTGTTCGCCCTCTTGGCAGCCCTAGCACACTGTAAAGACGGCTTCAGGGATAGCACAATAGCCATACCCTGATCTTCTTGTTCATTGACGTTCGACAGGCATCTTCAATCGAGAACGTAGTTGTGTGAGTCATCCCTCGCGCTCACTTTCTTCAACTTGAGCCGCAATGTTACACACTTCTAAAATTTAAACCACATTAACCATTTTTGGACCATTCACCTAGGCGGTCAAGTCCTTCTTGCAGAGTTTGTTCATCATAAGCGTTTCTGATGGGTTATCATATCTTAATATCATCTGCAAACAAGACTCCATTACTGACCAGTCCATGCCTACAGTCGTTGACGTAGATTAGGAACAATAGTGGCCCAAGAACGGAGCTCTGAGGCACTCCACTCGCAACTGGCACTGAAAACGATTTTGCGTTTCCGACGCACACGGACTGCGATCGGCTTATGAGAAAATCTCCTACCCAATTGAGTAAATTTCCCCTTATATCGGATTCGCCAACCTTGTAGAGTAGCCGCTGGTGAAGGACACTATCGAAGGCTTTTTTAAAGTCTATTTAAACAACATCTACGGGGATATTTTCGTCTAATGACTTGTACCACTGCTCCATAGAATAAAGCATAGTGGTCAGGCAGGAGTGGTTTCCTCGAAACCCGTGTTTGGCACCACCAAAGAAGTCTTTTTCTTTGAGGAACATCATAGTGGCCTTTTTGATGATCCTTTCCATAACTTTACAACAGATGCAAGCTAGGCTCACTGGTCGATAGTTGTTCGCGCTGGTTGTGGATCCACCCTTGTGAATAGGGTATATGTTCGCAACTTTCCAATCGGATGGGAGGAGGCCTCGATCAAAGGACAACTGAAAAATGTGCGTAAGTGGTCTGGAAATTTCCGAAGCCAGCTCTTGCAGTACCTTTGCTGGTATTTTGTCTGGACCCGGAGACTAAGCTTCATTAAGCGCAAGAAGTTCATTCCTTACATCTTCTTCTGTGAAACGGAGGTCCTCCATGATTCTGCCATTACTCTCTGCATGGAAGTCTGTCGGATTAAAATGCAGTTCCTCAGTGAAAACAGATGCAAAAAACTTACTCAGGTGTTCTGCTTTTTCGAGATTGTCTATAATTTCCTCATTATTTTGACCTTTTAGTACTGCAAGTATGTCTTAGTTTTTACCCTGCTGTTGATGTAACTGTAGAGCACCTTTGGCTTCGTTACGACACGCTCGATAATTTTCGCTTCGTAGTCTTTCCGCGCTTTTCGAATGTTTGATCTAACCTCGTTCCGCTTTTGGCGGAATTCTTCGTAGTGTGAAGGCTGGCGTGTTGATGCGTACCTTCTCCAGAGTTTTTTCTTGCGGTTTATTTGGCTCTTCAGATCTTGCGTTAACCAGGGAGGCCTGCTCGCCTTTTATACTTTTTTCAGCGGACAGTTTCGATGCATAACTTCACTTATAAGGTCCCTGACAGTGTTCCAGTCGGCATCCGGACTACCAGGGAGAAGGTCGCACCAATTTATTGCTGCTAGTTCATTTCTCATTGTGGTGTAATTTCCGCGCCAGTAGTCTAACCGAACCTCCGTATTTCTCGGTTGATTGGTTTTTGAAGAATATTCCCACAGGATCATGACATGATCACTCTTTCCAAGAGGCGTGATTGACCTAATTTCCCTTGTATCAATCGGGTCTTTCGATAATACGAGGTCCAAACAGTTCGCTTTTTGTGCTTCTTTTATCCTCGTTGGGAATCCAACATTCTGCACGAGAAAGAGGTCCCCCGTCAGCTTTAAGAATCTGGAGCTAAAAGACTCATGAGAACCCTTAACTGATAGCTCATCCCAGTTAATCAGTGGGGTGTTAAAATCTCCAGTGATTAGCTCATTTTCATTTTGAGCCAGTTCACGCATTAGTCCAAAAAAGGTCTCGCCACCCTCTAGAGATTGATTTGGCAGTCTATAGACAGTCATGAAATGTAAAGTGGGTGCTCCACGCGTTTTCAGTTTAAGCCATAGCGCTTCACAATCATGAGAGGAACCAATTTTGCGTTCTGACGCAATGATGCCCTTCTTAACAAACCCTGTTTTTCCTCCTCCCCTCCTATTTATTCGGTCCCGACGAAAAACTTGGTACTCTCTGGGTACAATTTCGGCATCCATTACGTCGGCCTGTAGCCAGGTCTCTGTAATGGATATGACATCCGGCTGTAGGTCAGCTATACAAACTTTGAGCTCGTCAATCTTCTGAAGCAAACTCTGTGCGTTCGTATAAAGAAAGCGCAGCTTCGCCGGCATAGAGTTCTGAGCGATTTGTGGGTCGAGGGAGCCGGAAGGTCTCTGCGAATTAGCTACTTTATTGCCTGAGTTTTGGTCTGCTTTTTGTCTGTAAAATTCAGCGTTATTGGCTGTCTCCAGAGGAATGATCTCTGAGCGGTGATGATTTCCCTGTTCATTATTCGCAGGTTCCTCTCGCCCGCATTGGATCTCTTGTGGAGTTCGGTTTTCAGTGCCCTCCACTTCTCTCTCTCGGCCGGCGAGTACTCCTGCTGAAAAAAAAACCGTTGGGTACTTGTTCCGTACTTGCGATTTCCTGTTCAACAGTAGCTTCGCTTGTTCTTCGTGCTTAAGTATAAATTTTATTGGTCTGGGTTGACCCGAGTCCGTATATGGATCCTGCTTCATGCCCATCTTAAATGCTTTTAGGACGGGGACCACCATTTCTTCATTTTCATGTATGAGAAGTTTAATGCATCCGCGGAATAAATCCATATCATGGTCAATTCTATTCTTTGGGTTCTCCGAAGAAGATTCAGGCATGCCTTGTATGACGATGCACTGGCTGCGATTAAATAACGGGCTATGAGGTTTATTAGTGGACCCTACCGACGTGTGGGTATCCTCGACTTGGGATGCGAGATCCTTAAGCTCCGGCATTTGATAATTGGGAGGACCCGACAGCTCCTCTTTTGTGCCAAGGCCACCTTTTTGTGTGGTAGTCGGTGGCGTCTTCGGCTTTTTGGGAGACGCAACCAGACTAGTTCTTACTGGTAATTAGACACCACCTGCTTGGTTTTTGGAACTGTGTTAAGCACGACACCCTTTGAGTAAGCAAAATGTTCAGTTCCTTCGTCGTGGTCTGGTAGTCTAGTGGCGACACCGTCTGCCTGTTGGCCCAACGTACAGGGTTCGACTCCCGAGCCTTCTAAATTTTCGTGGATTTGCGACTCTTTGACTAGGTCGAGTTCCACTACTGGTTCTGCTGTAGTTTGCTTATGGAGTATGGAAACCTTCTCTGTTTTCTTCGTCTTGGCCTTTTCTCGGCTTCCAGTCGTATCCGACATCGAGCCATGCGTTAGAATATGCAAAAGCGACTTCAGTTCTGCTAATTCCGTTTTAAGGCATACCATATCCTTTTGCATGACGGAAAATGCTTTGGAAAGTTCCATGTCTGATATGCCATCTCGGTCTTCGTACTTTGTGTCTATTGAGCTCCGAGGACTTCTAGGCCTTTTAGCAGGGCGCGATTTCGTTGCGCCAACCATGCGGTTTTTTACCCTCGAAATTGCGATTTGGGCTTATATCCTGAATTAAATCAGTGGAAACCGTGCGCCCTCGTGGTCTAATGGTAACGATCGATGCCCGCGAACCACGGGTTTTGGGTTCAAATCCCACTCGCGGCAGACTTTTTACACGTTGCGCTGGAACTATGCCCAGAAAATATGCCCAGTAGCCACTTTGGTGGATTAAAGATAATGGCTTAGGCAACCGTGCCTGGGCAGTTAGCTTTCTGTTTACGTAATGATGGATTCAGCACGAGCAGTACCCTGGGCGGGTTAATCCACCCAAGGGTGATTAAAGTTAAAGCTTCATTCTGCCTTCGTAACTATATGGCAGTGGGTTGGCTGTACAAAAGCCCTCCCTGCTCATGTGGGTTCGAATCCTACCGAGGCCCCGTATTTTTCACAATTAGGCAAACCAAATGTTGTTCATACCTTGTAACTGGTAGACTTCGGCTTAAATATTCATATAGATTTTTGAAACAGGCCTTTCAAATTTTCTTTAAACTATCTCGCTCCAGATTAGCCATTCACTCTCAAAGAGCGTAAAAAGCGACATTTAGTGCGCAGTTAAACCAAAAAACCAGGATATACAATCAATTATACGTACACGGAGAAGAAGACGACTCGGTCGGTGGGACAATAGTTTTATTCGCCTGACATCTCGAGATCCGTCGCTGATTCGTCACCAGAGAAATATTCAGAGAACCGAATCAGATACGTAAACTGTACAGCAAAGTAAAAGGTGCGCCGAGGCGGCGGAGCCACATGAGAGCATGCCTTGCGTAGCGGTTTAGAGCCCACAGAGAGGGGCATTTCGTCATACAAAATTGCAAACTACTGAACAGTTGTAGTTCATGTTGCCCCATCGTCCTTGTCTGGCTTTTTATTTGGAGGCGTGAGGACCCAAGGTGTCATCGTCTCGTGACGCTGTAGGTGGTTTAGGGATGCTTGCTATTGCAGCCTCGTCACTGATTCGTGGCGTATCAGGAAACGTCTGAGGAACTTGCGTCCTCACGCCTCCCAACAAAACGGGAGACAAGGACGACGGGACGAAATAAACTAATTGTCGGACCCCTTCCTCTCCCGCCCCGTCCAATCCTCCCCCACCCCTTTCCCCTGTCTGATCCCCAATTAAAACTAGAATCTGACCCCTTCGATCCCTTTACATCTCTCCCCCCTTTTCCCCCTAATTATTACTCATTATTTGCTTAAACTTTCGTTAAGTCTACCCTCCCTTATATTTTTGAATTTGCCTGATAATATATTAATCGAAAAGGTTCGTTCACCCGATATGACTTCCTGAAAATTAATATCTGAGTAAATTCAGGAGAGCCGAGGTAGTTTCTTCCTACAATTATGGTGAAAATTCGATTGGTTTTTGACTACGTTTTAGAAGATCGTGTTTTCCAAATACTGCTTATATGAACTAGGTCCATTAAGAACTGTTATTGCGGATACAAATTTAAAGACAACTGACAAACTGCCGCTAGAAGCGACTAGGCGAGATGTAGGAAGCAGTTCAGAAGAAGCAGATGTGATCATCGGAACCAGAAGTTTATTTGCCTGACGTTTCGGATTCTATCGAAAATCCCTCATCAGAGGTAACCGTAACCTGTACAAAGCAAAAGAACTTGTTCCAGCGATCGCATCTCCTTCTTCTGTACCGACATTCTGTTTACAAAATGCAAGGGAAGGTTTTTTTACCTCATAGGGCTGGAGTTCCATGGGTGCCCTGTACTCTTGAGGCAGCTGAGAAGCTTACACACCTCTTTCTGCCGATGACGCGTAGGGAAAAAATTGTCAAAAGTGCGTTTGGCTTTTATGAGCAATTATGGGAAAAGACAGACTTACGGAACCTGAGTTATGAGTAACACCGCGTAGGACCTTGTCTTAGACAATGGCACGTGCTGCAAGATGGGGTTGCTTGCTTTTTAAAATGTCACATACCTCTCGTTTTAATGCCGTTTTTTGTCTGCGGAGCAAAATGCACTTAAGCGTAGAAGTATGACTGTAATATACCGCCATGAGCCATTTACAAACCCAACTTCAATCCTAAATCATGGGGAACGACTTAAGCATATGCAGGAAATCTGCACGTCAAGGAAAGTTATCCCTTCCGGAAGACTAATGACTTTAAGTACTGATTAAAATGCTCAAATGCTTTTTAACCCTGTTAATATCCGGATATATCATTTATAGATGCTTGCAGTCTAAACATTAAATATTTAGGAATAAGTACATGGTGCAGTTGCGATGTGGCCATGTTTACGTTAATAATTAATTAAGGACGTAAGTAAAATTATGATTCCGGTGATCGCAACGCATTCTACTTCTCTCATTCTAAATACTTACATAGCGTATACATTCCGATATTTTCAGGAGTTTTGTCTGAAGATGGGCATAATTAGTCTCTTATTGTCTTCCATGTGAGACTCTATTTTTGTAAACTTACAACCCTGCTTTCCTTAGACTGTCTTCTTGGCAAAATTTAGGGCTAACAATGTCCCATGTGGGGTTATGTGTCTCCGTGCACTTAAGAAGCATTTTAGTTTAGATGTCAATTATTAGGTCATCCCAGGAAAGTCTACAACTTGAGTCATAAATGACACTGAGGAAACCTTATCTCCCATTGGAGAACTGGGTAGGAATGCGGCGTAGACTTAGAATTACAAGCTTCACTACTACCCAGAGCCATAGTTGAACTCTAACCCCAAGGGTCGTATGCCATATATTTCTCTTTGTACTTGCTGCGCCAGTAGTTATTGCTTGTCAATTTTTGTAAGCGAAAAAGTCTTTTCGGTGGATCGCAAATATAAATTAGCTATTTCACGCATATTAGCTGGTGTCATAGGCCTATTAGGAAACATGCACTTCCATCGAAACATTCGGGGGTCACCGCCGGCTAAACCACATCGCTGCTCCCCTCCTTTATCAGCTCCTAGATGACAAATAATCACGCCCAACGGCACACATCGCAAGCCTAGAAATGGTGCTATTTATGCAGCAGTTCATGTACTGTCATTGTAAAATATATGTATCTCTTTTTATGCGCGAACGACTGAAGTCCAGATATTATAATGCTTTCATCATCCCCGGAAGAGGAAGAAGAAGACGGGGCAATTGCTGAGACTAAGCCATATTTAGGCTGACGTTTCAAAAGCATTCTCGCTTTCATCGTCAGAGCGAGGTGTCTATTCTCCTGCTGACGTCGAGTCAGTGTGCCTTACCGCTAGCCATGCGTTATAGTCGTGCCTGATGCACGCGCGTCAATCTATTGTACCGAAAGAGACGCCACAAGGCTTACGGTAGCTTGGTTCAATCTACTCACTGCCGTATAGTAGTTTGCAATTTTGTATAATGAACTGCCTCTCTCTCTACAAATCGAAATATACATATATATTGATATGCAAAAAAGTTTGACGTCCGGATAAAATATTCCTTACATCATTCCCGAAAGAGGAAGAAGAACTGGAGACGATTTCTGGGACCAAAGTGTATTCTGGCTGACGTTTCAAAAGCTTGCTCGCTTCTATCGTCAGAGCGTGGTGTCTGTACTCCTGTTCGCGTCAGAAATGGTGAACGCCCATTCGCCTTACTTAAGGCCCATGTGTCAATCTATTGCACCGATCGATTTTCGTGGCTGTTTGAATTGCTTGCGTCCTTACGAGCGTCTTCTTGAGCTGTGTCAAGCTGTTTTTGTGTCTTGTGAGTTTTTGAAACGTCAGCCAGAATACACTTTTGTCCCAGAAATCGTCTCTTCTTTTTCTTCCTCTTCCCGGGATGATTTAAGGAATATATATTAGCCCCACTGCAAACTGCCTTTGCTAATAACAACTAACAAACTACTTACAAACCGCTGTCAAAAGACTGCTGCGTCCTACCACTAAAGTTTAATGGGGGCCCTGTACACTGAATGCGGCTTGCAAACCTAAACACCTATTTTGCCGATGACTTGTAGAGGAACATCCAAAAAAGTACATTTGATGTTTATGAACGATAATAAAAAAACACAGACTTGTGGAGCCTCGGTTTGGAAGGTTGCCAGTCGACAACAGTAATTGAAACTCTCGCAATCTGAAGTGGTTGACTGATGGCCTGAGAGGCAGGTTGCCATGGCTCCTTCTTTACGCGACGGCTATGACATGCTCAGACATGTGATCTGCGAGCTCTCCACACCCTTTATGTGAAATCTTGAGGCTTATGTTTCGGGGACTGGGTCATGTACGTGGCATAGGCGGGTAGCGAGTGGCAGACTAAAAAATGAGAGTCAGGTTGCAGTGCCTTCTTCCTATTGTGACCTCTAGGGCATTCTCCTCCCGTGGGCTCTAAGTCAAGGGAAGACTACAGGCCTAGGGGTGGCTTTGGTCGCGCCAGCGAAAGTCCATTGGCCCTTTAATATATTCCACACGAACGTCACCATCTCTGGTTTACCTTGCTGTGGGATAAACAATAAACCTCACGGTATGCGACAATCAAACTATCCTGACACTGGTATAATCTATTAGAAAGCATTAACCGAGGTGGCTACAACATACAAACGCTTTCATAATTAACTCCGCACAAGTCGTACCGCATCTTTTTATTCCGGAAATGATAGAGCAAGGTATGTGAGATACAGGAATCATCCCACAAGGAAAAAAAGTAATAAGGTTGTTATATCTGCTCTACATTTAACTCACAGAGTGTAGGAACTTCACAGAATATATGTCTTTGAAGATTCTGAAATTTCCATGTAGTGTCGTGTGCCCTCACCTCCAAAGTCAAGCATTGATAACCACGATTTAGGTGTGTGTCTTCTCTGTTGTTCAGGAAAAGTTTTTTTTGTACCTTCACTTCACTGGCAAGTGGAACAAGTTACTTTTAAGTGGGCACATGAGATGTGTCTAGCAACAAAGTTTTTCATTTTGTACAGTCTGTAGTCTGCAGCTATGTAGGCTACCTTAAGGAGTCTCCCTCTAAATCTCCAGACTTATAGACCAATTTGTTAAACTGATTAACAGACAGTCAAGGTCCTCATTGGCTTCATCGGTCCTGCAGTGTGTTTTTTAGATGAAGCAATAAATTATGTCACTACGGTGAGCTCCAAAGCATAACGGAACATACATCTTCCGTAACCAAGTCGGTGCAGGCCTTAGTCTCAATAACTTATGTTTTTCTGACACTGTCGGTAGGTTCAAAATGATTAAAAGCTTCTTGGTGTTTCTTGAAAAGAAGCGTGTGGCGAAGTTGTGTTTGAGACATAAAAGAAAAATTTGAAGGCATTCCTTTCGTTAGAGTGTAGATGGCAAAAACCTGTGTGATTCTGACCTCACAGGAATGAAATGAGCCTGGAACTTTCAGTGTTTTTCTTTATCCACTGACCCTACGGATATTATTTGTTGATCAGTTAGGATGGTTTCTGACACGGTCTAGCCATGCAGAGCTGAAAATAACATGGCTTATAGGGGGTTTATTAGGAATCCATTGAAGTGAAAAATACGTCCAGGGACGTGATAGGCTAGGACACACTAAACAACCAAATGTTGATAACTTTTTAGACCTTTGCTTTGTTGCATCAGACATTTTTTGACGAACGTTTTAATGCTCCTATTCTGGTTTTCACGCGGTAATTTGGGTGCTACGTTCAGATCAGAATAAATAATTCCATTTTTAAATGTCGTAAGAGGAAAATGGGGGACATGCACTTTTGGCAGGCTTGATATTTTGTCTCCGGGACCTTGCGTAAAATTTCTTCGTAATGAGTCAGACAGATATGTGACAACGATGACACATCTTTTTGGATTTGTGGCGGCTCTTTAGTTCAGTGACACAGTTATCGAGTGGCGCCATTTGTTGTCCTTTAATGAGTGCAAGTGTGCTATGCGGATCGAATTCACTCGGCCCCGCCCTAGCTGCTGCAGCTCTTAACTATGATGTACTGATGTACTTGGAAACTATTTAGTTTTCAGAAAAGTATTTGGCGAGTGTACACTTTCGATAAATTATCCTCAGGCCAATACATTCATATGGGAGGGTTAAATTTAAAAAAGCGATCGATAATCTTTTTGGGCTGAGCCTTGTTCTTCTCATCTTACCATCTACTCAGTTCCTAAGGGCTTTAGTATTCGGCAGGAGAAAGGGTAATATTTAATCTGCTTTAGTGCCTTTCACTACGGATAAGGAAATGTTTTTTGCTAGATCTATGTGTTGTGCGCAAAAAAGGTCATGGTAGGCTGAAGTGTTCGCTTTCCTCCAGCCAAGAATTAAGTAACTGGCAATTCGTGTATTGGCTCCTTCCCCAATTTTAAGACCAACTCAGTTACAGCTGTGGCACCGAAACCTTTGACTCAATTGAGGTGACTTTCGAGGAATCCTTATGTAAATATGCTTATGCGCATTTACAAGCCTTAAATGAGTGAGAAGGGATCTGTCCGTAGAAGCAAGGTCAGCGTGTTGGATTTTGAACTGTCGTCACAGTTCTGTGGTTCCCTTACGCAACACCCTATACAGTTCCTGAACGCTTGGGTGGGACGCCACTTGTGTTTGGTTATGACTGGCTGACGACTGCTGGTAAGCCAGAAACGACCATCCTAATCTCCCTTGTCTTTGTCGGTAATTTCCTTCTGCCAATATCAATAGCCGCCTCGCGACCTAGGCCCAAATGTTCGCTCCAAAGGCACCATGGACGGACGACTGTGTCTTCTAACTGATCGGTGTATACCTATCTGCCAATATAAATGGAGTTATTTAGGCATTTCCAGAACCTGCCTACCAATTCGACAGAATTATTCTGCGCGTGGTACACGCATTTAGAGTTGCACGGGAAAAAATAGAATGTCGAAAAAAACTACTCACCAGGATACCTACCATGTTTTATCATACAGCTGCAGAATCCCAACACTAAACGTTTCCCGTCTCTTTATTAGTTTTTCGAACATATCCAGGATAATGTACTATCACTACTTGTTTGGGTGCCTAATATTATTTTCATAAATCAACTCAGGAAAAGGTCTCAAAATTATCAAGAACCCGAATTAGCACGTAAAGTTGTGGCAACTTCGAACCACTACCTAAGCTGGCTTTTCTATACATAATTGGTATACAGTTATATAACTGACTTTCAAGCAAATTATCTTCGTAGATCCATTGGGGCTAGAAAGATCCAGCACTCAGCCTGAAGTCTAGTTCATGAATGACTTTAACGCACCACTTACCGATTGAGGCTTATTGAACACTCGACAAGCTTTTATTATGACCAGGGTTGGTCGCACTCATACTTGAAATTGTCGTGGCTGCAGCTTTGGAGCACTGCGGTATTATGCTTAAATCATATTTACTGTATACACCAAGGTCGTTTTGCACACTTACGTTTTCAAGTGTTTCATCTTCCAAGAGATACCGTCTTGAGGGCGCATTTGTTTTATATCTTCTTGTGGCAATGCACCTTAGAACACACTGGTATTGTACCTACACCAGCTGATCTAGGTCGTCTTGTAGTGTTTCGGAGTCTATCGTTCTTACCAAATTCTACAGTTTAAGATCATCTGCAAGGATCAATATATCTGATTTAACTTCCATACTCGGTCATTTTAATATAGATATTGCATAGAAGTGGCTCAATGTCTTACGGCGCTTACAGGCGCTACTTCTGAACAGTAGCCATTCGCAGTGAATGTTCGTCTGTGATTGTTTTATAAATCTTAAGTCAAGGCCACCTCCTTTTATTCCGCAATCTGAAAACAGTCTCATAAGATGATTTGGTAGAACGCAATCCAACGCATTGCTGAGTTCGACGTTAAAAACCATGATATGTGACCAATGTTTGAAAGAGAGTAGAAGGTTTGTAAGACAGGGACTCTATTTCCAAGAGGAATTTTCAAATGAACAGCTTTAACAAGCAATATTATTCTGTATTATTTCACCCAAATTTCCGCCAACTTGCACCAAGTATGTGTTAGGCTGAGCGACCGGTAACTAGTGGGATAGCGGCGCGATCCTCCTTTATGACAGGGCACAGCATTTGCCAACTTCCACATATCAGAAGGTTTACCAGCTTCCAACGATCCTCAGAAGATTACACAGAATGGTTCTACTATTTATTTAGCTAGGTAACGTAGAAGTACCGCTGGAATCTCATCCGGTCCAGGAGACTCGGGCAAATCCAGCTTCGGCTCTTTGAGGCTCATTGCTTGGTTTTGTCTTTTAAGGTCACGAAATTGTCTCGGTTCTTTGTATTATTTCTGTTATATTAATATAATATCCTGGTTTTCGAAATGTCTCTTCCATGGACATAAAGTTATCAGAAGCATTTCTTTCAATAAAGAGTCGGCAAAAGAATCTTATGTAGCCCCACCTCAATTTATTAATCATATACCCCTAGTCCCAGCATTTTGTCCTGCAAAAACGGTGGTTATAGAGTTTTGTGGGGTGGGGAAATAGGGTAGGCAGAGAAGGAAATTTTTCGAAGAAAGTGTAAAGCGAAAAAATTTAGTCGAAGTCGCTTCCCACGGCAGCTGGGAGTAGGTTGTTCCGCATGTAAATTGAAGGTGTGCGCGGTGCTTCGCGCCGCGGACTATACTAATCTAACTTCAGAACGGTGAGTTGGACCTCAGGTAAGTTGAAGTTGGCGACCTCCTAACCACCATTTCAACTTTTCGGGAAATTCGAGAAACCTGCAGTTTGATAATCGGGTTTTTCCGCAATAAGTTAAATGATAATACAAATTAGGAAAATCCACAGATATAAATCAACAACACTTCTAAATACAGTAAAATAAAAATTTATTCAGCATCCATTAAAGTATATTCCACTACGTGTCCTAATTTCCCGCAAATAAAAACCCGATAAACACCGTTTTCGTTGGAAAACATGCAGGTTGTGGGGATTAATGAGTGGGGCTACGTAATCTACTGTTGCCAAGAAGTCTTTGGCATGACTTCGCTTCAAATCAGCACATTCCAGACAGAAGATTAAAACCAATTTTCCTGACTTTATCAAAGAGAAGAAACTCAGTTCGGTGAATCATGAGAGCCGTCAGTTTGATAAATCATGCAGCATTTATATATTACTTTCTGTTTGTTGGAATTTCGTGAATATAGCGCAGTTCGTGCACCGTAACTGGCAGACTTCGGTTAAAATATTCTTATCGATTTTTTGAGTAAGCCTTTTTACTCCAAATAGTTTACTCAAAGTTTGTGATTTATTTCTAAATAGAGTAAAAAAGCCAAATTCACTGCACCATGTATCTAAATAAAACAAGGCACGCAGTCGAGGCTATGTTTACTATACCGCAAAGTGAAAGGTTTTCCGAATCGGCTGAGCCACATAAGCGCGTGCCTTACATAGACGTCTGCAGCCAACACAGAGAGAGCGAGAGAGACTGGTTGACATACAAAATTGCAAACTACTGAGCAGGAATAAGTAGAACGCGCTTAGCTACCCTACACCTCATGGCGTCTCTGTCTTTAATCCTATACTCAGTCAGGACGAGAAATGACTAATATATGCGTCCTTCGAACGCATATGAATGTACAATTGGTACAACTGTTTCGAACCGAAAATTGCCTGTCTCAAGCGGATCAGGTTAAGCTACAACCTGCGCTGTCAGGATTTTAATCGTTCAGTATTTTAATGATACTGATTGCCTATCAGCAACTTGTGAATTACACGTGGTATGCCGCGGTAGTTGAAATATTTCAATTAAAACATGCAGATTCCCTTTGGGAGTGAGGTTAAAACTCCTTCTTTGCAAGAATCTTCTTCCAGGTCAAACATTAATTTCCGAGAAAATTAAAATTGGCCAAATATATACTTCCCACACTTATAATGCAAATTACGCGGACTTTGGCTACCAAGTATACGCTTACCAGAAGGTTGTAGCAACCTCGTATTTTATGTCGTGCTTTCTTCGCACGCCACTGGAGCAGGTCATATGTCTGGCTCTAGTGTCCGCCAGCGGGTGCGCATCAGACGGTTTCAAAACCTTCGTTTAAGTTCACTCTCTGTCTGTACTAACTGGCCAACCACTTTCCAAGGCCAGTTCCCAAAGGACCTTAGTGTGGTTATTGCTTACGCTCAGGCATTCCTGGAACTGGCGATCTCACGACTGGTAACAGACATTCGGACTCGACGACTACACCCGCCGGAATGCGACTCTGGGCTCCGGCCCGCTTATGGCTGGACTGCACTCGTCTGGAAGTCACTCACCTATTACTCACATTCTACTCCTTCTACATTTTATTAAATTATCCCTTACACTCTGGCCTTCCTTGTCTTACCTACTAACTTCTTACTATTGGGATCCGTGTATCTTCTATTAACCGGCCGGACTTCTTCGTATCCCACAGGATCGTGCCATCCGCCTACCTCATGCATACATATATATTTTGAACAGTGAAAGCTGTCATTGTTGAAAAGAACTGACAAACTACTGACACAGTGATAGTAAAAGACAGGATTCTTGCGTATTAACACTAGAGTTCAAGGCGTACCCTGTACACTGGAGGCGGCTCGTAAACAGACACGCCTCTTTTGCCAATGAGGTGTAGAGGAGTAGCGACGCGTTTGATGTTTATGAGTGATAGTGGAAAAAAACAGACTTATTCAGCCTCGGTATGGAAGGTTTTCAACCTAAAATTGTACTCAAACCTGGCGCGTTTATGTGAAGTGGCCACACACCCTTTCTACGAACTCCTGGTGCTTGTGTTTCGGGGGCCAGGTCATATATGTAACACATGCACGTAGGGAGTTACCGACTGGCGAATTAAGAGTCACGAATAGAGGCAAAGGTTCGCATTCTAGGCATTTGTCCAGAAGAAGAAGTGGTTGCGATCACCGGAATCGTAATTATATTCATCTGAGCATTCAGGCTCTTGTTCATCGTCAGTGATAAACCGTCAACGAGAAGCAAGCAACAGTTATAGGGGACAAGAACCAATCATCTGTTATAGGGGAAGGGGGCGGGAGAAGATTAGGGTGGGGGAAAAGAGGAGAAGTGTGCGAGGGGTAGAGGAAAAGGAAAGGGAAAGGAGAGATTAATTAATCACCAGGTTCAGTCGTGCGTATATGCCTGCGGAGGGCGTCGTAGGTGGGCGCCAACTCAATGCACCGGTTGACTGAGTTGTCATCCAAGGCGCAGGACTCAATTAGCTCTCGTGTGGTCTTGCTGTCAGCGTGAGCAACTATTCTTACGGCGGTGAAGTTAGATTCGTGGCCGGTCTCATAGATGTTGGCCGCCACTTGCGACATTTCGTCACCCCGTCTGACAGTTCAGATGAATAAAATTACGATTCCGGTGATCGCAACGACTTCTTCTAAACTAAGAGTCAATTTGTAATAATTCATTCTCATTGCGGCTTCTAGATCATTCCCCGTCCGTGGGCTTTAAGCCGGATGTGAGGAAATGCCTAGGGGCAGCTTCGGTTGCGCAAGTTACCTGCGTTCTCTGCTGCCTTCGGGGAGGAAGGGTGATAGATGCAGTGCAAGTTTATTCGTACCTTAATCTAGTTCACGCAGATAGCCGTTCCTAACGACGCCTGACGTCTTCTTCATGAAGGAATTTACCGCACTACTTATCCACCGAGGTTAGCTGAAAGGTAAATAGGTCTTTTTTTCATGACCAGGATTGGTCCAGGTTAACAAATTTTGGGGATCTGATGTTAACGGCAAAGCCGGACAGTACCGATGAAGCAAAATATCTGCCTTTTCGGAACCAGAGTAACCCCGCCGGACTAGTCTATGAATTGTCAGCATTATCAGTGTTTGAAATTGCCAGCTGAGGCTGAAATAATAGTCCGCCTTATCACTTTCATTAAATGGAGGTATGAAGGAGGCACATAGAATGGAAACCAACATTTTTTCGATAAAACAGTCCAGGGCTTGTAGGTATTATATATTTTAGCACACACAGGAACAGGTCGTCCAAGTTCAGGGAAGAGCCTAAATAACCCATCCAAGTGGCTGATAAATTTCATAAAATGAACAACTAGCGGAGGATGCTTTTATGCGCTTGGGTGAACACAAGCGCAAGAAAACCCCGGCAAGAAACTTATCCTACAACCTCCGCCCTGACTTCTGATGTGGCTATGCCGCACACATAGGCATTTGAGGAATTCGTATGACAAGCATACCGCATCTCACAAGACCCAGAGTCTGAACAAGATGAAATTTCGTGACAGCTGCTTTGCTTTGCCTATGAAGTGGATGCCTTATGAGTTCCTTAGAATATAACCGCTAACGTGGAGCATTCTAGTTCATTCTATGGTGTAAAGGCGCAGACCGAAATTTAATATAAATACTTTGACTGACGTCCATCCGCCACAACAGGATAATCATGGAAGATGCATATAACTGCCACTAAGCAGCTAGTAGTATTCTCAATGGTCAAAAATATGCGAGGACCAGGTAGTTGAAAAGAGGGCAAAAGAACGTTCTCTGGGACCAGTATTTTAATTGCGCGACGTTTCGAGCTCTCACTCGAGGCCATTGTCAAAGCATGAAAACGTACAACTCACTGCGTGATTAAATCAGCTCTGCCGGGAGTGACCTTGAGTTCCCATTGTTCGATCCGTCGCGAGTGACCTTGAGCCTTGCCAGTGCTCGCTCAACGCGAGATAGGCATCTGGAAGATTTATATATCTATTAATAGAGTCCGCGTGCGAGTGTCATGCTTCTTGCACTAGGCGTGAGACTCGGTCGTCCGACTAGCCTAGTATTCGCACGGATTCAAAGTCAAAGCCGTGCCCTGGCGATGATGAGTGGGCGGTCACCAAGGCTAGCTTATCCTTTCTTCGCACGGTGAGTTCATGCTCGTGCCGTCTCGTGGCAACCCGTTTGCCGGTTTTGCCAGCATATTTGGCTTGACCACAAAGACAGTCGATTCGGTAAATAACACCGGATTTCTGGTTGACGGGTATTGGGTCCTTAGGCTGCATGAGTTGCCTACAGATTGTCGCTTCCGGTCGGTGAGCAACGCCATTCCCGAATACACAGACCAGTCGAGTGAATTCTTCGGATACGCCAGCAATATAAGGTGTTGCTCGTCAGAGTGTTGGTTCTGGCTGCCCCATTGGTTTTCTTCCTTTTGCTCCGCGCCTGCATTTTTTTGACAAAGCTGCGGGGATACCCATTCATCGTGAAAAATTTCCGCAGATACCTGACCTCGGCTTTGTTGCCGGCTGGTTTGCTGCAGTGGGTTTCTGCGCGGCGATAAAGCGTTTGTACGCAGCTGCGTTTGTGCGGGATGGGATGGTTGCTGAGGTAACGCAGAATACGCGAGGTATTCTTCGACTTTCGGATTATTGTTGTTTTGAGTTCCCCACCGTATTTTTTGCACACCAGCACGTCGAGGAACGGCAACTGGCAATATTTTTCTTCCTTTGTCGTGAACTGAATGTCGGGGAAGATGGAGTTCAGATTCTCTGTAAAATCCCCAATTCTGTCTCGACTGATAAGGACAAACGTGTCATCAACATACCGGATCCACAATCGTGGTTGATAGTGCTCGAAAGCCAGTGCCTCTAGTCGTTGAATGCTGCCTCGGCAATCAGGCCGGACAAGGTCCCCCCCACTAGTGAACCTCTTACTTCTCGTATACGGTTCCATTGAAGGTGAAAAGGGTGCTTAAGCAATGTTCCAGGAACCCAATAAGATGACTTATTTTGAGCTTTATGTCCACCTCGCTTTACTGTCCTTCTAACAAGGTTTGAATTGCTTCTACTGCAAGTTTAACCCTAGCAACTATGATCATCAGACCATGGCTACTTAGTAGTGAAGAGAAGCCTTGAGAAGGCAAAAATAGTAAGAAGAGTATATTGTTTACACAACGAAATGAAGAATAGATAGACAGAGATTTGACTTGGAAAGCTTACGACCAGCAGGAGACCCAGTTGCGGTCCAAATGGGGTTTTAGCAGCAGGTATGCAAGCGGCAGCGCGAATGGGCATGCTTTATCTGGTGGCCTTGAAGTTATTGGCCGGACAGACTTTATCAACCTAGGCGTGCCTGCGTCTTATTCGCTGCCGGGAGGGACCAGATTTTGTGGCATCTGATTGGCTGTTGCAGAGGTATCCTTCAGTGCGGACGCATGCGTTAGCAGCAGCGGGCCTTCGGACATACTTGCCTATGTGGAGTGGGTAACCACACAAGATGTTGCGGTATCGAGGTGAAAAGTGAGGTCACCTCAAAAGATTCCATAGTACACCACATCAGCCGAACTTGAAAAATAACGCCTTCAAAAAATGGGATATACATCATAAGGCACACCGAAAATGCTACAATACCCGCTGATGAACCGGAACCCTCACAACTAAGCCAATAATCGGCGGGATGTCAGTGAAACAACCTTTTCAGAAACTTGTACCATCCAAATACCTACTGAAAACTGTCATTGCTGAAGAGAACTAACAATCTTGTGACACAGTGCTAGCAAAAGACAGGATTCTTGCGTATTATCACTAGAGATCAAGATTTACCCTGCACACTGAAGGGGGTTGGCAAACGTACACACCTCTTTTGCCGATGACGTGCAGAGGAGTAGCGACGAATGTGCGGTTGAGGTTTATGAGTGAAAGTGGAAAAAACGGACCTATGCAACCTCGCCTTGGAAGGTTTTCAACTGACAATTGTACTCAAACCTCGCAGTCAGCCCCTGGTGTGTTTGTGTGAAATAGTTGACTGCTTGCCTGCAATGACTCTTCCCTAAGGCGTCTCCTTTGAAACTCTCTAAAATGTGAGCTGTGAGCCGCTCACACACCCTTTGCGTGAAATCATGGTGCTTTTGTTTTTGGAGCCAGATCATGTATGTGACATGCGCAGGTAGCGAGTGGCCGACTAGTAAACTGAGAATCAATTTGCAATGCATCCTTCTTATTGTGGCCTCTATGCTCCAAGCTAGGAGTGAGGACAAGCCTAGGGGCAGCTTCGGTAGCACAAGCCATCTGCGTCCTCTGCTGCCTTCGGGCGTGAGTGAGTGTGATAGATACAACGCAAGTCTATTCACTCATTAATCTATACCACACGAACGTCACCGTTCTTGAATACCCAACATGTTTTCTTTATGTCGAGGACTGGTGAAGGTCAACAAAATGTCGGAATCTGTTGCAAAAGACAGAGCAGGAGAGAGCCATGACGAAGTCAAATGTCTGCCTTTCCTGTACTAAAATAACTGCACCGGACTATTTTAAGCATTCTTAGCTTCTCAGTGTTTGAAATTATCGGCCAAGGCTAAAATAATATTGTGCATCTGGGAAGATCAGGACAATTCTGCAGCATGTTCCTCTGTACGATAACAGACGTGTCGTCAACGTAACGGGGCAGAAAGATTGGGGGCTGCTAGGTGAACACAATCTTTTCCAGCTCTTGTAGGACCGGTTCTGCTAGTAAACCGAGATTGGATTTTTTTGGATCTACAATTCACTAGGGGAACAGAAAAGTATCAGTAGCTTCCCTTCTTCGATGCTTTCATCATGCGAAATTCTAAAGGCGAAATAGACACAACGGTCTGCAGGAAGGCGACGAACACCACATAATTTCTCAATTTTCACAGAACCCACCTGGTAGCTCAAAAATAAAGCTGTGTGAACACTGTTCAAAAGAATTCGGACTCACTGCAGTAACCCGGAAGAAAAATCAAGCGAGGCCCGATATCTCCACGACCAGTTTGTGTGGAATAGCTATCCGAAGGCCTTAATACGCCCATGCCTACGTTCTCGCCCTCCGAGGACTCAACCAGAATCAACCTGTACGATATGGCATGCGCTGCCATACATCAAGGGTGCTGCGGGAATAGGCGTTGGAATTGCACACCATCTCAAGGCTACCACACACAACTGGGTCATGAGAATAACGGACCGATTAAATCCCAGTGAGCTGTCAGGCGTTGTGTATCGCATATCATGTCTAAACTGTCCCCGAAATTACAGAGGCCAGACAGGACACATGCTTGGTTCGCACATACACGAACATAAGCTGGCTGTACGACTGGGTGACGCATTAACGGAAGTGGCTGCCCACACCTACGAGACCGGTCATGAGTTTAACTTCGTAGCTGCGAGGATAATCGCGCACGCCGGCATCAAGACAGGCCGAGAACTGATTGAAGCCTGGGCCTCGGATAAGAACTCACTCAATTGATTTATCGATCAAGAGGCGACATACATCGCCTTGCGCAGGCATCTCCGGATTGATGGCACTGGTGGTTGATTTCCCTCCCCCTCTCTGTACCAGTTGATTGGCCCTGCCTCCTATAACTGTTGCTTGTCTTTCGTTGACGCCTTTTACCCCGGACGATGGACTACAGAAAGAGCCCAAAAGATCAGACGAGTAAAATTATGATTACGGTGATCGAAAAATCTCCTTTTCTCTCTATATATATTCTTCTCAGTCAGGATAGAATTTTTCACATTTGAGTCAATCTACTTATTCAAATCTGCCAATCCTCCTCCAATAGTACAAAATATGACTAAGATATATGTCCTTACACCGTATATTCATGTTTAATTGATAAGACCACTTCAACACAATATTCGCTCGTCTCGTACGAAGAGTGTTAAGCCAGTACCTGTACTTTCAGAATGTAAATCATTCACACTTTCTTATGACATTAATTGCTTGTTGGCAGCTTGTGAACTGTACATGTTATGCCAAAGTAGGTGATGAATTTCACTTAAAATAAGCACATTAACTTTCGAAGCGAGCATGAAACCCTTTGTTTCTAAGGATTTACTTCTCGGGTCATAAAGTAATTGTTGAGGTAGTTAAAAATGCCCAAATATTTCCTTCCCGCATTTATGATGAGTATTCCGTTGGCCTTGGCTACCCAGTGTACACTTTGCAGATGATCATGCCATCGAAATACCGCTTATGCATACATTGGAGCCTCGGATGCTGAAAAGTCCCATATAAGAGCATTTAAGGCAACAAACGAGTCACTAGCTGGAAATGTGTTTCACCTTACGAGCTTCTGCTCAGTCAACGAGCTGTCAGTTCTTGGGTGCGCCCGTGTCCGCCGTTGAATCTTTCTCTCAGCGATTATCCTTGCTGTTATGCCATTTATTACGTGAAATTTCAAACTTTTGTATGTTCTCTTCATTATTATTATCACGCAGCGACAAGATGCAGCTAATTAGCCGTCACGAAATTTATGCATGTCAGTAATCCTACCAAATAGGCCTATTTTAAATTTTTACCGGGACACAACTGCTTCAAATTTATAAAATTGCACAATTAATCTAAATAAAGCAAAGCATATAGTAGACGACACAATTGCCATACCACCAAGTAAGAAGTTTACCGAAGTGGTTGAGCCACATGAACGCATACCTTGGATAGCGGTGTGCAGCCAACAGATACATAAAAGAGGCAGTTTGTCATGCAAAATTGCAAACTACTGAAGAAGGGTAAGTAGAGTGTACCAACCTTCCTTACGCCTTGTAACGTCTCTTTCTTTGATTCTGTAGTCAGTCAAGACGGAATATGACTAAGATATGTGCTGCATCGAACGCATATGAATGTGCAAAATATAAGGCCATTTCGAACCGAAAATAATCTGTTGTTGCTAGTCATTTTTGTAGACAAAAGATTATTCGCAGTGGGAAGGTCCTATATCACAAGTTACCAAGCCCAGCATCACACAGCGCAAGCCTCGAATTCGAGCAGCGTATATAGCACGTGCTTGTGGTGAGCATTTGCCTGGGGCTTTTCTGCTGCTTGCCTGTCACGGGACGCTGAGTGACTCAGTTCAGAAGGTTGCCAACCTCCAATTGTACTCAGATCTCGCAGTCTGAAGTGGCTGGCTACTGGCAATGGCTTCATCTTATCTTGCATTCTCAAACAAGGGGGCTTTCAGTCGTTGACACCCTTTGTGTGATATCCTGGTGTTTCTGGCGCCGATGATTAACATCGACAAAAGTTCGTTGGATGTCTATGAGCCATTATGGAAAAAAACAAGTTTTTGGAACCTGACAGAGAGTTAACGCTTTTTATGACCTTGTCACACGTATGTGAGTTGTGAGTCGCTCACATCCTTTGTGGGGACTCCGAGGTCTCCTCCTCATATGGTCCTTGGGGTGTAGATATTACTCGTCATGGACGCCATGGCTACCGTCAACATTCACAGAAGCATCATGCCCCTATCATTCACATGCTTCCCCACGAGCGACAGTTTTTCTCCTAAAAACCACAAATGACATTCCATTTTGAATTATGAGCCAGCCTTAGGAGTTTTTTCACTGTCTGCTATTCTTCCTCAGTTACACTGCTGGCTCGTGTAAACTGCGTGTGAGTTTATTACTTGAAACAAGCGAGTAGTCGTTTGAAACTGTGTCAAGGACTTCTTTAGAATGTTCGGCTTTGCCGATGCATTTCTTAAATCCTATGTACCAAGAGGGAGTTCAAAGGCGTTTGCCTATATTTCCTTTAATAAATTTGACTTGACTTGACATCCTTGTGGTTGCGGTTCGGGGACCAGGTCATGTATGTACGCGGTACACGCAGGTAGGATGTGGCCGACTGGCAAACTGAGAGCCATGCTCCAATGATTCATTCTTATTATGGTCGCTAGGGCATTCCCTTTCCGTGGACTCCATGACAGGGGTGACTCAATGCCTAGGGGTGGCTTTGGTCGCGCCAGCCGCCTGCACCCTCCCACGCCACTGGTCTATCGACAGATGTTAAGGCTAAAAAGGTTGACCCAAACAGCTACGATTCTCCGGGCCCGGTTCCTTAGGAGAGGAGAGAAGACGGTGGGAAAGCCAGATTTTTAGGAATGGTGTATTCTGGAGAGGGATAGGAAAATAGATGCAAAGAGTTTTGCCTCGCGGACAGATGTCTCCGTTTCCTAGTCGGGTCGGGTTCGGAGTGATGCCTGAAGGTTGACAACGCATTGTCATCTTTGTCCCACGGAGTGAGGCCAAACTACTAAATGAGGTCAGTCTACTAAAGCGGGAATCTCATTGGACAGATTAAGGTCAAGCTACTGTGGGTTGAGGCCAGAATGGGGGAAACATGGTGCGTGCGTTTGGGTGCGTGTCAGTTGCATCTGGCAGCAGTGGCGGTTGCCGGTCCGCTTGCGCATGCCTTGAGGCATGCGGGGAAACTGCTTTTGCGCGAGGTCCTTTGTTCTGAGTGACCTCGCCTGTGGCGTCAAAAGTTAGGAGGGCGTCGGACAGAAAGGACCACTACAGGTCTCCTTGACTTGATTATGACTACGGAAGAAGGTGCGGGAGTGTGCTCGATGCAGCGCAAATCTACTCTCACTTAAAGTCAAGTCTCGCAGAAGTCACCGTCCCTGCGCCATCTTGCTGTAGAACACAGGTGGATCGCATCGAAAACGATGGTCGAACTGTTACCTGGGAGCCAGCTGATGAAGAGTGGAGAGTGTAAATTCTAGTCTTTATGGCAATTGTAAATTTAACCGGCTAGAATACCTGACAAGAGTGCCTTATAAGCAGCACCATAGTTAAATACAGCAAAGCTAAATAACCCTAAAACTAGACTAAAACTAGTAAAACTCAAAAATAAACACATGAAATAATAAATAAACTAAATGATAGACCACAACCAAATAAGAAGTTAGTTTTGCATCGTAAATTAGGGCATTGCTTATAAGGAACCTGTTATAACCGAGTGTATTCCTGTATCAACACCAGTTATAACTTAGGGTTCACCTGCGTCTGGTTCGATCACCTGCGTCACCACTGTTATAACCTAGTGTGTTCCTGTGTCAACACCGGTTATGTCCTCCAGTTACGTGTTAGGAAGAGAAAGCAGAACAGGATAGCAGATAGTCATTTACTGTTACTAGTTCTACTTGTACATCAGCGTTGTCTTCTGTCGTCGGTAGCTCGTCCCGGCCAACAGCACTTCTTGTTACTAGCAGCAGAATCTTGGGTCGTCGGCAGCGTCTCCAGCAAAAGAGTGGCCGCCTTCAGCGGTGGCAGAATATTTAAAGGCCCTCCACGAGTGGCTGTGCGCGCGCTTACTTACGCGCGCCTGTGCATCTGTCCTCATCGTGACCTCCAGACAACAGCAATCCGGCCACGAGGCAGTATCGCTTGCGCGTGCCTCTGTTGTCCTGGCCCAATGTCCGCCCTTTGAAGGTCGCTTGTAACTGCATGAACCGGTCGCCAGTAAGGTCCGTTTGTTCTGGTACTGTCAGGATTTCTCGATTGATAACTCGCGTCCGGGCTGCCCTAACAGAACCATTAACGGAAACCTCCTACGAGGCTCCGAACTGAGATCCAAAATAAAAACAGGCCACTAGTATTCAGTCTTGCAACCAGGCTAAGTGGATGAACGCAACCCCAAGATACATCTGAATATCACCGATCGCGACTGGCAAAAGGGGAACATATATAAGTTAACGGATGAAGTCAGAAGTTAAAGGGCCACTTCAACCCTGGTTCAAGTTCCGTTTTTCTTTTCGCCTGAAATATAAGTAGAGCTGGCCGCCCAAAACTACTATTCCGATTGTTGCCGCCAATAATATTTCTCGAATAAAATCTTTTGTTTCAGGTCTTTGGTCCCCTTGACTTGATCATGACTCTGGGCCCAGGTTGAGAAGAGGGAGGGAGTGTGATAGATGCAGCATAAGTCTATTCTCACTTTAATCTATTTCACGCAAATGTCACTGTCCTTGCCTTTACTTACTGTTGGATACACGGTGAACCTACTCTTATATGTGGGTAAATGTCTCTACAGAGAATGTCACTGCATAGGTCACAGTGCATCTTTTCATTCCGGAAATCAACAAAGAAGACAGGTAAGATAACAGTCATCATTATACAAGGAACAAACATACTACAGCTGTAATATATCATACCTTTGGATCACAGGGCGTAGGGAGTTTCAAGAATATACATCTTTGAAGATTCTGAAATCTTTGTGTAGTGCCGTGTGCCCTTACTCTCAAAAGCAAGCATTCATAACCACGAGTTAAACCTTTGTCTTCTCTGTCCTCTTGGACAAGTTGTTATCTGTAAATTAACCCTAGTGACAGGGGGATGGCTTCCTTTTATGTGGGAATTTGGGGTGTATCTAGCAGCGTTAGCTTTCATTTTATACGGTATATAGTCTGCAGCTACATAGGTGGCTATAGGAGGCCTACATCTAAATCTCCAACCGGGTAGGCCAATTTGTCAAACAGATTCACAGACAGTCAACGCCTTCACTGGCTTCCTCGGTCCTGCTGTGCGTTTTCTTGACAATGGGGTGAAGCAATAAATTATGTCGTCAAATATGAGCTTCAGATCACACCAGAACATACATCTTCCGTAACCAGACCGCTGAACCCCGGAGTATCAATAATTAATGCCTAACTGTGATTGTCAGTAGGTTCAGAATGGTTAAAAGCGTCTTGGAATTCCTCGAAAAGAAGTGCATGATTAAGCTGCGTTTGAGACATCAAAGCCGCAGGCTATCTTGAAGAACAACTTCAAAGCATCCCTTTATTCCGCGTTTAGACGGCAAATTCTTTGAAACTCTTACCTCGCCCTTCTGTCGTCCGCTTTCGAAGGCTCAAAAGCTTTGAGGCTTTTTCGCTGGAATTAAATGAAGATGGTTAAACTGTAACAAGGATGATGAATATGCGGGAGATTCCACGGAGGCTGTTCTTCTATGGCCTCTAAAGAAATAACTCTTTGAAAAGTTAAGATGATCTGAAACTCCTCTTTCGTCTTTCATTAATCAGCAGTGACAAACTGCAACCGGCAGAACATCCATCGTGCGTCAGAGTACAACAGACGGTCGATAGCGGCAGCAGTTACAAGCAGCAACAGTTTTAATAACAAAGTTTCAAAAAGAGATGTAATTTTAATGTCTCTGGAGACTTTATTTTACCATCTTAATTTTTTGGACGTGCTCGTCTGTGCAGAAAGAGGTCCAACAACAAGAAGAATTTCGATTTAGGAAATTCGGTTGGAGGTTTTGTCTCTTATTAGTAGGTATTCATAAAATTACTCCCATTACTTTTCTGCTGCGGATTATAACTGCTTAAATCAACATTGCTTGCAGTAGGTTTGTTAGAAATCAGTCAGAGTAAGGGAGAAGACCACGGGCACATTGACCGTTGGTGCGTAAGCGTTGGTTACTTTTCACACAACGCAAGCCTTGAATTTGCGCAAGGTATACAACACGTGTTCGCAATGAGAACTTCCCTGGGGTTCTTCTGCTGTTGCGCAATCACAGCCTGACATTATCACAGGACGCTAAGTGACGCAGTTTGGAAGCTTGCCAACCGACACTTGTACTCAGATCTCGCAGTCTGAAGTGGCTGGCTGCTGGCCTTACCCTCAGGCTGCATAGGCTCTATCTTCTTTTGCATTGTCAAACAAGTGGGCTGACAGCCGCTCACATCGTTTGTGTGAAGTCCTGGTGTTCCTTGCGCCGATGACATGCAGAAGAACATCGACAAATGTGCTTGTAATGTTTATGAGCAATGATGGGGAAAAAACAGACTTACGAAGCCTGAATTTCAGGTTGCAATGGCTACTTTATAAGGCGACTTCTATGGAATTCTCACAAATGTGAGCTGTAAGCCGCTCAAACACCTGTTTCGGGGTGCAGGTCATGCATATCGTACACGCAGACAACCAGTGGCCTCTAGAATACTTCCACTCAGTGGTCACCAAACAAGGGCTGACCAGACGCCTAGGGTCAGCATCGGTCACACCAGCCGCCTGTGCTCTCCCTCGTCACCGGTCTTCTTGACTTGATCATGACTTCGGACCTAGGTGAGGGGGTGTGGCCGATGCAGCGCAAGTCTACCCTCACCTTCATCTTTGTCATGCGAACTTCACCGTCCGAGCTTTAACTTGCAAGAACCTCAACATATACGACATTCAAACTCTCTTAGAAGGCGTTATCCGAGGTGGCTACAAGTCTTCACACAAGGAACGAATGTAATAATGCTGATATCTGCTCTACTTCTGACTCATAGGGTGTAGGAACTTCACCGAATATATGTCTTTGAAGATTCTAAAATTCTCATGTTGTGACGTGTGCCCTAACCTCCAACCACGATTTAGGTGTGTGTCTTCTCCGTATTTTGAGAGAGGTCTTGTTTTGTACCCTGATCCCACTGGCAGGAGGAACAGGTTAATTTTAAGTGGGCACAGGAAAGGTTTCTAGCAACTTAATTCTTCACTGCTACACTCTGTAGTCTGCAGCTACATAGGTTATCATAGGGAGCCTCCTTCTAAATCTGCAGACTCGTTAAACGGATTCATGGGCAGTTAAGGCCTTCAGTGGCTTCATCGGTCCTGTTGTGTGTTTTTTAGCTGAAACAATAAATTATGTCACCAATGTGCATTCCAAAGCACAGCGGAATAGACATCTTCCGTTAGTAAGTCGGTGCAGCCCTAAGTCTCAATGAATTATGTCTCACTGACACTTTCGGTAAGTTTAAAATGATTAAAAGCTTCTTGGTATTTCTTTAAAAGAAGCGCGTGATGAAGCTGTGTTTTTGAGGCATCGAAGCTCAGCCTACGTCGCAGACCGCCTCGAAGAACAGCTTCAAAGAAGTCTTCTCTTTAGCGCATAGACGGCAAAAACTGTATGATCCTGACCTCACCCTTCCGTACTGCATTTTCGAATGCTAAAAAGCTCTGAGGCTTTGTTGTTGGAATGAAATGAATAGAGATGCACTGTGACAAAGCTGATGAATCTACGGGAAATTGCACAGAGTCTGTTTTCGTACTGACCCTACAAAAGTAACTCGTTTATCAGTTAAGATAGTCTCAAAAACTCCCGATATGTTTTCATTAACGAGCAGGGACACACAGTGACCTGTAGTAATTTCAGTGTGCGTCTTCAGGCAGCAACAGTGGTAACAAAAAACTTGTTTATTGCTAGTTTGTAATAGGAATAAAATGTTGATGTCTCTGGAGACTTTGTTTCACCATCTTTATTCAATAAAAAGTGCTCTTCTGTACAAAATATGTCCAATAACAAGATGAGTTCCAATTCTTGAGATTCAGTTTAGAGCTCTGCCTCTTGTTAGCAGTTACCCAGGAGATTGCCACAATTAATTTTCAGTTTCAGTTCATCACTGCAGAGCAAAAATCATTAGTATTTTAAAAAAGCCTATACAGCAGGATTTATTTGTGCAAACAAATTTCGAGGCAGATCTTCAAACGACATTCCATTTTGAATTATAAACCAGCCTTAGGAGCTTTTTTACTGTCTGCTCTTCTTCATCAGTTACACTGCTGGCTCTTGTAAACTGAGTGTGAGTGTATTACTTGAAACAAGCGAGTAGTCGTCTGAAATTGTGTCAACGACTTCTTTGGAATGTTTGGCTATGCCGATGAATTTCTGAAATCCTATGTACCAAGAGGGAGTTCAAAGGCGTTTGCCTATATTTCCTCCAATAAATTTTACTTGACTTGACTACTCTGGTTTGCGTGATATAGATAACAAGCGGACCGTAAGATGGCTGTCTGGTCTACACATCAGGTGCTGCTAAACAGACTGGTGGGGTTTATTTCATGTCGCGGTTAGGTCTTGCTGACTGTCCCGTATGATAGGGGTGGGTTACGTGCGCACCCTGGTCATCCTGCTGGACGTTGATTGGGGTTGGCCCAATGCACCGACCCTGGTCATTCTGCTGGTCGTGGATTGGCCTCTGCCTCTCCGTGGGCGACTGCAGAAGACCTCGCGTGACGCCTGTCATATGCTCGGCTGTGTGTGTGTGTCGTAGCCCATAGTTGGATTAGGAATCACCGCCGGAATCCAAACTGGGAGTAGTTGGGAGACGGAGAAAAGCCGCGACCTCGACCGGCTTGAGCCACAGGTCCGCGGGAGTGAGGTGGGTGCCTGGCCCAGAACTGCAGGCGAACAGATGACGGCAGTCATGCGGCGAGACGCCGCAGTCGGGACAGCAGTCGGGTATGGATGGGTCGAGCCGGTGCTGGTACTGGTGAAGGAGCATGCAGTAGCCACTGCGTAGTTGCGCCAGGGTACAGCGAGTGACCCTCGGGAGATGTCGTTCCGAGGCCGCAATCGCAGGTGCATAGCCAACCAAAAGGACCGGGGGACGGTAACCTCGTTTCTCCTCGACAACGAATCTCTGGTGGAGACGCTGGAAGCCTGTATTGGTGGCAGAGCTATCAACAAGTAGATCTACGAGAGACGAGGCAACAGCTTCCTTGTGGAGTGCTCGAATAGACGGCCGGACGTTGCGGCAGGGCTTGGGAGCGGTGCAACGGTGATGATTGGGATGGCCGGGTTGCGAACAACTCCACCAGAACTACTGGCTAAGGAGAGTGTTGTGATGGGCGACCGGTAGAACAGAAGCCTTTGCATGAAGATGATCTATAGGCGACATTTTATAGCAACCCGTGATCGTGCGGAGGGCAGCGTTTTGGGCTGACTGGAGGCGGCGGAGGCTGGAAGAGCTCATCGTAGGAGACCAGATTGATGCCGCATAAGTGAGGTGCGGCTTGGCCAGCGCCTTGAAAGCAGTCGACAGAGTCTCTTTCGCGCAGCCCCAGGATGTGCCTGCTAGAGCCTTGAGGAACTTGGTGCAGCGGTTTACTTAGCTTGCGGTCTCCCTGGCATGGTCTGCGAACGTGAAGAGCGGATCAAAACGCACACCAAGGAGTTTGGGCTTGCGGACGAGCGCTAAGGACGACCCATTGACGATGATGATCGGGTGACGATTGAACTCCTTCGGATTAAGCGTAAAAACAGTAACGGACAACTTGGCTGCCGAGATCGTCATTCCGCGCTGGGTGAGGAAGTTTTCGACAACATGCATGAACTCCGTGAGGAGCTGTGCAGCCTGATCGATGTCATGGTGCCGGCAAAAGAACGTAACATCTTCCGCATAGGATACCACTTGCACAGGTGCCCGGGAGAGTGGGAGCTCTCGCATGTAGATGTTAAAGAGCGTCGGGCTGAGCACAGAGCCTTGAGGGACGCTACAGGTCTGCTTACAGGGCTTAGAGAGAGCGCCCCGGAAGAAGACACGATCGTGAGGGCCACGGATGTAATCCGCCAACCATCGGACCAGGCCAGTCGGGACGTTCAACGAGACCAAGTCCTGCAGGAGTTGATCGTGGCGGACGCAGTCAAAGGCTCGTGACAAGTCAATTGAGACAGCCACGGTCCGCGAAGCGGGCTTCTGTTGATTGAAGCCCTCGAGGATAGCGTTTCTGAGCTCGAAAAGCGCCGTTGTAGTTCCACGACCCGATCGGAAACCATGTTGCTGGCAAGATAGTTCCGCCACAGACGTCAGAATTGGGTGGATGAGCCGTTCCAGGATCTTCGCCAATGGATTGAGGAGGGCAATTGGACGATAAGAGGTCGCAAGGCCGGGGTCCTTACCCGCTTTGACCAGGGGGATAATGATCGACTGGCGCCAGCAATCAGGGATGATTGACGTTCCCAGTGAAAGGTTGAAGAGGGCGGCAAGGTAGGCAGCCACCTTCGGGCCGATGTGGCACACATGGATAGGCGCCAGACCATCTGGTCCTAAGGCTTTCGAAGCTCTCAGTTTCTTGACGGCGGTGAGGATGGCTTCAGCCGAAAAGGAAATGTCTGGGGGTGGGGCTTTATGGAGGAGGCGAAGAAGGGGGCGCTGGTTTTTGGGACTGGGCACCGAGCGGGGCGAGAACAGCTTGTTCATCTTCGCGGCGATCTTACCGTTGTCGGAAATGAACTTTTCGTCCCCAAAGCTAATAGACTGGTTTGATGTATCAGCCCGGGGTTTGGTCAGGTTGCGTAAAATCTTCCAAGTGGCAGCTGAGTTGCCGCTGAAATTGCAATCTGAAACTAGTTCATGCCAGCGTTGGCGTTTGCCATCGTTGATAGTCTTAGTGATTAAGCCATTCAGTTCGCCAACGCGCGGGACACTGGCATCACGCGCTCGTATTTCGTCTCTCTCTCGTTCCAGGCGAGAGGCTTCGGGCGGATAGTAAGGACGAATATAAATTCCAAATTCCGAACCCTAGAAAATGCCATCTAAAAACA
>JAYGXS010000002.1:7143969-7161813 GCA_036362985.1 Ligula intestinalis | reverse complement strand
CGAACAGGAACCCGCTAAGAACTGGCCAGAAGAGGAGGCAGGATCACCGGGCCCCTCTACCCTGGGGACAAGGAGTTACACTAATTACTGCTCATGAACCCGAACGACAGCCGTCTTCACTGACAGTTAATTAGCGTTAACCACTATAATTGCTCCCCCCCTCCCCCGACCTCCATCCTCCTGTTTTATGTGTCTTTTCCCTTGACGACCGCTGACAGTTGATTGGCCTTTGGCCACTATAATTACCCTCCTCTTTGCTGCTACTTCTTATCTCTGAAGATGAACTCCTCTAAATGTTTTCGCATATCATCTGCCGAACCAAGTAAACCAGCGGGCGTCTTACTCGATGGGAAAGAAACTAAAAGGAATCCGCAGTCTACGCCATCGTTTCTCTGCTCAGGCAGCACTAACAATGATCTGCATTTGCATCCTAGCGTCACATCGTTGCTTGATGCTGCACTAGAAAGCGATGATACAGAGGTCGATAAGATCATGAAGCCAACAAGGCATTGGGCTAGAAAGGCTCGAAAGTCTAAATAGGCCAGGAATGCGCAGTCAGCTAACCCAAAAACCAGCACATCAGGATCCATCAAACCTTTAGTACCGGATACAGATGGCCGCTTGGTCGGAACTCGTGAGCTCGCAACGCATGCACCAGTGAGTCACAAGCAGAATATAGTTGTAATAGGGGCTCCAGAGATAGCGTCAACAATTGCACAAGAACGAGTTGACGCTGATATTGACTAGGATTTGGACATGTCTGTCGACACGCATGAAACCTACATATCGGATCATGTGTCAAGCCCACGGGCTATACCATCGTCACTCGGCATAAGCGACACTATCAATTATCTGGATTTGCATCTTAGCACCTCATCGTTGCTCGACTCTGCACAAGATAGCGATGACCAAGAGTTTGACAAGATCATAACTCAAAAGAAGCATAAGCCTAAGAAAGCCAAACGGTTCACGGGTTTGCATTCAGCTAACCCAATAGCCAGTACACGGCGGTGGAGGAGAGATGCTGGCTACGAGTTGTTCTAAAAAACAAATACTCCTTACTTGTTGGCTGGGTTTATCGCCCACCTAATGCTAATGCAGACTACGATCTTTGTCTCTCGCAGGCATTTCATGCCGCTGCTGACTTGAATCTTAAGTATTGCTTGATTGCAGGCGATTTTAACCTTCCTGATGTGCAATGGTTTCCGCCATCCAGTCCTTCAAAGTTCGAGAACTTACTTGAGGCAATAGATATCGGCATGTGGGATCAGGTAGTCGATTTTCCCACTCGAGGAGCAAACATACTCGACCTAATTTTTTGTAGGGGATGCGAACCACTTTCAGTGTCATCCTTAGACGCACTTCGGAGTTCAGACCATTTTACAGTTGTTAGTGAACAAGAACTGGAGGCGGATAAAACATTTTCCCAAAAGTATAGTCTTTATCATGACTTCCGATCAGCAAACACGGCCGACCTAATGGCACATCTAAACGCTCTCGACTGGTCTGGATTGTTCCAATGTTTGGATGTAAATGTTTGTACCGATGCACTGTACAAAGTGTTGGATCCACTCATCCTCCACTTTGTCCCCCGTAAGAAAGTAATACATGTCAAGGATGAAGTGTACCTTCCTCTGTCTTTCCGTCGTAGGCTGCGTAAACTCTCTCGTCGTTTGCATCGGCAGAAGGACACTTCCGTTCTGCCCTTGATCACACTGATCTTTGAGCAGGCTAAGAAGCTCGCCGAAGAAAAGCAGAAAGCCGATGAGGCTCACTTCGCTGAAAATCCTTCCGTTAATGTTGCGAAACTGTTTGCGCGTACAGTAAAAGTGCAGAGGAAAACGCAACACCCCATGCTTCAAGATGCCTTAAGAAAGTCAATAGCTGACGCTAAGTTGACCGCCGATAGCTTCAATGCGTTCCTATCCAAAACGTTTAGTGAAAACTCGTTCGCTGCACCTCCGGTTATCCAGGCTTGGACGGGTGCCATACTCGAAACCATAAGTTTTACCGTCTGGGATGTGACTGTAGCCATTCGTCGGTATCGTCAATCCTATAGTCCAGGACCAGATGGCGTCCCAGTTAGCCTTCTAAAAGCTGAAGCGAATGATATCTTTCCGTCTATTCTTTGTATGGTATTTAATCTTGCTCTTGAGAGCGAAAACTTTCCTTCGTTGTGGAAGGAATCGCACATAATGCCTATTCGCAAGCATGGCCGATCGACCTCATTCGACAACTTTAGGCCAATAAATACACTTCCCGCAGCCTCGAAGATCTTGGAGACCTTAATCAAAGAAAAGATGATACGTCACTTGACAGAGAACAACCTGCTCAATACAGCTCAACATGGCTTTCTCGAGAAACGATCTTGTGACAACTGCCAGCTCTCTTTCTTTGATTATGTGCTGCAATCTAGAGACAGCGGTTTTGCCACTTATAGCGACTATTTTGATTTTACTTAGGCCTTTGATCGGGTCGATCATAACCTCCTCCTTCTGAAACTGGCCTCCTTCAGAATAGGTAGCAAGCCTCTGAACTTCATATCTTCCTATTTAAATGCTCGCACACAACGAGTAAAAATTTCCAATGTTATCTCTAACCCCACGCATGTGAGGAATGGAGTTATGCAGGGTAGTGTACTGGGTCCGCTCCTATATTGCCTGTTTGTCAACGACGTTTCAGATTGTTTTCAGTATGGCAGACCCTTCATGTACGCTGATGATTTAAAAGTCGCTTATCGATATGACCCGGCAGATCGCAACATCGTGTTCGAGCTGATAAAAAAGGATCTTCAGGCCTTCGCCCAGTGGTGTCGCACATGGCGCCTCACCCTTTCATGGCACGAACGTTCCGTTATGGTTGCTGGCGACGATCATCAACCGGAATTAAGCATTGACGGCCACGAACTGATTGTCCCAGGAGTTATCAAGGATTTGAGCATATCCTATTCTAATAGTCTCAATTTGTCAGAGCACTGTGCCCTGATAGTCTCGAAAGCACACCGAACCACCGGATTTATCCTTAGAAATTTTAATACTATCAGGGTTAGAACTAGCCTCTATAATATGTACGTGAGACCTATTCTTGGATACTGCTCGCCCCTATTCAGGCTTCTGCGCACTAGTGAACGGAAGAAAATAGAATCGGTGCAGCACTTCTTCACTAGAAGAGTTTCCACTACAGAACACCGTAACTTAACCTACCAACAAAGGTGCGAACTTATAAAGCTGGATCCCCTATGGCTTCGTCGATTGCAGAAGGGTCTATTTTTACTGTTTAAACTTTTGAATGGTCAAACCTTTAATCCTCTTAGTACAATAAGGCAGCTTGAGCACTCTCGACGCGCCAGTCATCGAGACGTATTTTATTTCTTCCTATGGCACGTACAGTTAAGTACCGGCAATTCTTTTCAGTAACTGCCATATCAATCTGGAATCAGCTGCCCAAAAGTATTAAAACCCAGCAAAACTACCCTATGTTTAAGAGAGCTATAACTAGCTTTTTACATTCAGGACAACTTTCACGAATTTTGGGTGCTGACTCTGTGGAATCTCTCTTTAACTCTGATGGCGTTCGTGGACTTTGAACCCCGCCAGGCTTCATGCTGAAGATAATGCTGCTGAAGCAGCAGCCCGCAGTCTGCTAACCCTTCAGCCGATAGCGCGCAACTTTTGCCGACAACCATTGAAGGAAGACTGAGAACACTGTGTTCTTGTGCCAACTCTCTCCATCTGGAACTAATGTTTTTAAACGATATGAAACAGTTCTCCTGCTGATGAGTAAACTCAGCTTACAACTGCACATTTATTGCGTTTGTATTATACCTTTGAAGTCAGGTTTTTTTCACTTGAAACAAACGCCCTTTCTCGCCCAGTATTGACAAAACAAAAAACCTGAAACAAAACCAATACTGGCTGCAACATAGGGAGTTTGTTTTAGTTTTTTCTGGTCTTCGAGGTATTGGAAGGCGTCCAAGAGGTGCATTACCAACTCTTTACAATTGCCTGTAAACTGGCATAATAAAATATTATTATTATTAGCATGAAAGCTCAGGACAATAAACAAATTGATCTGGTGCTCGACAAGTCTTCTGCCTTATCTATACCTGGAACGTGAACCTTTTCATTCATTCGGGAATTTCAATATATTTAAGACAAAGGGCCCAAGGCCCTGAGGAGTCTCTTTAAAGGTAGTTAAGGACAAAAAATAACCCAAACAGGACGGCGATCCTCGAAATGAAGTGGGAACCGCTGACTGGTTGAGGAGATGTTGTCATCACGCTCACATCAAAAAGGCATCTCGGCGTCTTTCGAAACTGGGCACCGACATTGCTTGGACATAATCCTCACTCAGCGAGTTCTAGTCTTGGATGACCAGACGGAAAAACCAGTAATTCTGAGGCAGATGGTCTGAGCGTTGCTGGACTAGGCGAAAGGAGTGGCCTTGGGTGCGAGCGTCGTAATTTCGAAATATAATATAATCCAACTATGGGTATTGTTTGAGCACAAGCAAGTGGAACAGAAAAATTAGATCCCCTCGACATCGACGATACTCCAGAGAAAACAATTCTTAACTGCGAATCCGTGCTTCATATGTAGTCTACGGAGTTGTTGGACCATCCTAGAACCCAGTCGTTGCACCGATTCAAGTGCGAGCATTTCTCCTGCCTAGGAATAAATGTAGGCCAGGCCCGCAAACTCGATGACAGGCCAAACATAGATGGAAAACAGCTTTTTAAATATGGTAGGAGACAACAAAGAGAAGGTCATTCTCAACATCTATAGACACCGAAGCCCAGCCACATGAATTTTGGCTGTGTGAAAGTTTGTTTTAAAATTTTCTTTTATCATGACTCCGAAGTCGCGGAATTCCATGAGTTGTCGGAGTGGGACACCGTTGATTGAGTATGGTGAGAAGACCTCAGTAGATCCAATTGTCATGAATGCCGATTTCGCAGCATTGACCGGCAATTGGTTACTCGAAGCCGAAGAGGCTAACTGGATAAGGTCCTGTGGCAGGGCGATTATGTCGTTGGCCCCTATGACATTGCGCCATATTTTCAGTTCATCAGCGAACAATGTGAATGGAGAAAAAGGGCCTTGTTTCAGATCCTGAACGTAGATGGAGAACAAGGTGGGGCCAAGAATGGATCCTTGAGGAACCTCAGATGATACACCGCCGACACTGGCACTCCAAGTTCTATCACTCAAATATGACTGGATCCAGTTCAGAATATTGCCACCAATACCAAGGGTTGCTAACTTGGTAACGATCAGTTGGTGAGAAACCCGGTGAAACGCTTTACTGAAGTCGATAAATACCACGTGCGTTGGGCAACCCCTATCTTTTAATTCGGCTCAAGACTCACGGGCAAATACCAGGTTTGTTGCACGAGATTTTCCGCGCGTGAAACCGCGTTGCTCTTGAATGCAACCGTTAGTTTGTTCCACGAAATTGTTGATCTCTTGTTTTATGAGCGTTTCGAGAACCTTCACTAAAACCGAGAAGAGGGTTACTGGCCTATAATTGGAGGGAAGCGATTTATCACCGGATTTATAAAACGGCTTCTAACACCAAACTTCCAGTCTGCAGGAAGAGTGCTCATACTGATGGACGTTTGAAAAATATCCACAACAAGTTCAGCAATGATATCTGCTAGATGTTTCAGTATAAGTGGGTGCAAATTGTCAGGTCCAGGTGAGGTCGAGGATTTAAATGCAGTCAAAATACGGATACACTTTTCTACCGAAAACTCGATGTTCGTTGAAATCGCCGGGCTCTGAGATGAAAGGAACACTGATGTTGTTGTTTGCTGCTGGTTAGCATATACACCGCGGTATTGTGATGCCAAGGCCTGCACTTTATCCCCGTCCAGCAGCATGCGCTGACGATCCACTGCAATTAGTTCTGGGATTCCAGATTGAGCTTTGCAACGACGTTTGATACAGGCGTGGAACCGCCTTGGCTGAGCATCGGAGACTTCCAGTATGATATCTTCGTAATCCCTGTTACCTTGCCTTATAATGGCATGCTATTCATTAGGCAATTGTTTTTAGGGATCAAATGCAGATTGCGTTCCGAGTAAACGAAACGCTTTCCACGTTCGGTCGCGCCTTCGCAATAAGCCTTGAGCTGTTAGGACGATCTAGGGTGGAAATAGCCGGGAAAAGCCAGGGACAGAAATTGAAGAAAACTCCGTGACAAGTTCATTAACGTTAGATTTCAACAGTGCCAATTTTTCCTCTGCAGAGTTAGCGGTAGGCACCTCCCATAGTAAAATTGGAGCAGCTTGACGCATGCCGTCAAAGTCTGTACGCCAAAAATTTGGCCGTGGTGGTCTCCGGGGTCTAATTGTTGGTTGTGAAAGCAAATAGTATGCGGAAACAATGCCGTGATCACCAGTGGCAAACGGATTCGAGATGGTGACATTCAAAATTTCAGCATGCTGGTTAGTTGAGATTAAATCCAAACACGACCACAAAGAAGCTGATATCGGCGTAGGTGACAGTACATGTTGCACAAGACAATTGACCGAAACAACATTGATAAAAGCGTAGTTTAGACAGTTTGGAGATGTGCATACTGGGAGTGCCATAGACCAATTAACCAAAGGAAGGTTAAAGTCACCCAAAATACAAACATGGGAAAATTGTGCAGATTCAGCGCATGTGTCGAGCCAGGCCAGAGACGTAGTGCTAGGACTCCTGTACACAACACCCACCATTACAAGTTATTTGCGGTAGCTAGATACTGACACCCAGAGTTGTTTAACGAGGCCTCCACCTCCAAGGCTTTGAAAAACCTTGCTTTGAAGGTCTTGTCTCACACAAAAGGCGACCACGCCATACGCAGATCCGGCTTTATTAGTTCGGTTAACGTTGTAGCCAGGAATGCGAACTTTAGCGTCATCAATATCAAGATGGAGCCAAGCTTCCGTAATTCCAAACAAGAACTGCCTCTAATTGTAAACCTAATAGGAGAGCTCGGCGAGCTTGGGAAGCGAGCTTCTGGCATTGGTTAGACCGATTGGGGAGGCTGTTCGACTGAGTTGTCTGACAACGTCATGAACAATGGTGCAGTGAGGAGACAGCGTCTCCTCATTACCCGAAAATTTCGGATTATCAGGTCCGTTTCGCCGGTGAGTGCCCGAAGCTTTAGCTCTTGGAGGGCCATGCGGCGTTTTTCCCGTTCTTCGGGTGAGAGTTCGGGTTTTATTGATACTGGTAGGCCCTTGAGCTTATAACTTCTTGACAGCCATTTTTAGCAATCACAGATGACTTGAATCTGAACTTTAACGGACGTGGGCGGCCTTCTGACTTGGCACCAAGCCGAATAATTTGGTGGACCGCAATTTCCTCACCAGCATTCTTCAACAGCCGTTGCAAAATGGGATAGATCTCAGCTTTGTCGAAGTTGAATCGAGAGGTGGCATCTGCTTCTGTCGCTTCAGAAACGTTGAACATGATCAGACACCTGTCACGTTGTCTCACTTCAGCAGTTGGTCGTTTCACAGACATAGATGTGGGTGCTGCAGCAACAACCGGGGAGTTCGTGAGTTTCGGCACACTAGTTGATGGGGTCTGCTTCGGAATCGAGTCGGGCACGGGAACAGGCGTAGGTTGGTTGATTGCTCTCTGTCGTCTAGACCTCATGGACTTCGTGGGTACAGGAACAAGAGGCAGAGAGAAACGTCAACGGTAATACTTGAGTTTCTGAAAATTTTCAATACTCTAGTGAAACACATGGCATAATTGTCTCAAAGTGGAAAATTTCTGAAAGCCATTTCATCTCAAGCCAGATGAGCATAACAAAGAGATCTGCCGTATACGTTTTGGCTTAAAAAAGGTAGCCAAGTCTGCGATGGCCATTCTGTTCCTCGTCAAGCAGGCACTATAGATTTTTATTTAGTTCTTTTTTGCCTGTAAATCAAACGAAGATTGCTACTTTAAAATATTTAAAACCTGGGACCTCAACTCAAGAAGTTTTCAGGTTGAGGACACATTGGCCGTCTATGTTGCCCATCCAGTGGCAGTGTGGACTACGACATTCATCTATCGCAGGCTTTCAGGCCGCAGCTGATTTAAATCTCAAGTAAGGCTTTCTTGCCTGTCACTTCCAAGTTCCTTAATTTCAATGGCCTCAACACTCCGGTACTCCAAAGTCTGAAGACTTACATGAGGCCGTAGATATCGGCATCTTAGATAAGGTAGTCGATTTTCCAACCTTAAGATAAAACATACTCGATGTCGCTAGCCACTGTAGGTGACATTTAAGACATATCTTGGAGTTCTAGCCATACTGAGTTGTTCCTACACAAGAACTGTAAGTGGATGAAACATTTCCAAGATATATAAATCTCTTTATGATTTTCAATCAGCAGACTCAATAATATTGGGCTCATCCTTATTCCCAAGTCTGTTATGACTTCTTCCTACGCTTCGATAGGAATGATTGAATTCATATACTGCTTACAATTTCGAATCTACCCATTTCGCGTTCGGCTTAACGCATTTAGAGAAGAAATGTAAAGGAAGGAACAAAGCTACCCGAGGAGGTCCCCTGTACTGAAAATCTTTTGTTAAATACAAGGTGTCCCAAAAATGTAAACACATGTTAAATAATTGCAAACTTAGTGTTTATCATAATTTAATTATTTAAAAATGTAAAAATATTTAAAGGTATACTTTTATTGTTTTTCACTACCATTGCCCCATTTCAACAGTGGCTGAATTCAAAGAAGCCTCTTAACAGACAAGGGGTGCATGTATCGCCCCTTATCTGCGCATGCCTCAGACCTGTCTACGATAACCTATGACTAAGGATTCCTGGCGGAATCCGAAACGTCAGGAAAATAAAGTCCTTGTTCCAGTGATTGCATCTTCTTCTTCGGGACGATCAACCGTCATAATGAACCGTGAAGACTACAATGAGAGAGCCAAAAGTCTACTTTATGACAGCGATTTCTACAGACCAGCACACAACTCAACAGCAAAGGCAGTAGTTAAGCGGCTGAATAAATTACTCGGCAAATTCAAACGCCAAAATGTGATCACTGAGAACGATCAGCGCCTAATGAAACCCACGGATACTGCCCTGGCTCGATTCAATGGCCTGCCAAATGTGCATAAACCAAACATCCCATTGCGGCCCAAGGCAGCCCCACCTATAAATTGACAAAATGTATGTATTCAAAGCTAAAATCCTCCAAGAAAACTCTTACTGCCTCAGTTCGTTCAGCCTCCCAATTCCTGAGAGATATTAATGGCCGAAGGATTCAATCGGATGAAATGATGGTTTCCTTTGACGTGACATCATCATTCACATCTATTCCACCGGAGTTGACACGAGACGTCTTACGCAGGTAACTTGACGAGCTGTAAGACGAAACCCAGGGTCCACTCAAAATTGAACACCTCATGCGGCTGTTCGAATTCTGCCAAAAGACATACTTCACCTTTGCAGGAGAGACATATGAGCAAATCAAAGGAATTGCAATGGGCTCTCCAACCTCAGGTTTAAAAGCAGAATTGGCCCTAAAATATCTGAAAAAGACTGCCTATAGCCAGCAGCCCCCGATCTTTTGGCACCGTTACGTTGACGACACGTTTTTTATCGTCAAAAGGAACATGCTGCAGAATTTCCACGAACTTCTCAACTCCATTTTCCCAGACATACAATTCACGAGGGAAGAAGAAAGGGATTAGCAGCTTCCCTTCCTTGATGTACTCGTCATGCGAATTTCCGACGGCAAGATCAAAACAACGGTCTACAGGAAACCAACGAACCCAGCACAGCTTCTAAAGTTCCACAGCAACCATCCAGTGGCTCACAAAAGAAGCTGCGTTAAAGCACTATTTTAGAGAATCCAGACTGATTGCAGTAATCCGGAGGAAAAGACACGTGAGGCCCGACATACCCGTGACCAGTTTATGTGGAATGACCATTTGAAGGCTTTTATAAGCCGATGCCTACGTGCTCGTCCTTCGAGGAGCCAACCAGGACCAACCCGTACGATATGGCATGCGCTGCCATACATCAAGGATGTATCGGAAGCGACCGAACGCATTGCTGCGGGACTAGGCGTTGGCATTGCACACCATCCCAAGGCTACCATGCGCAGCCGCATTATGCGAATCAAGTACCGTTTAACGCCCAGTGAGCAGTCAGGGTTTGTGTATCGCATACCGCGTTAAAATTGTCCCCGAAACTACACAGGACAGACAGGGCTTATGCTTGGTTCGCGCATACGCGAACATAAGCGAGCGGTACAAAAGGGTGACGCATCATCGCAAGTTGCCGCCTATAACTACGAGAGCAATCACGAGTTTAATTTCGCAGCTGAGAGATTAATCACACACGATGGTGACAAAACAGGCCGCGAATTGACCGAAGCCTGGGCCTCGGATAAGAACTCAGTCAATCGATTTTTCGATCTGGCGCTGGCATACATGGCGCTGCGCAGGCATCTCCGGAACGATGGCAATATCAGTTGACTGTCCTCCCTCCCCTCCCCCCATAACGGTTATAATAATATAATAATATGTTTATTATGCCAGTTTACAGGCAATTGTAAAGAGTTGATAATGCACCTCTTGGGCGCCTTCCAACACCTCAAATACCGGAAAAAACCTAAAACAAACTCCCTATGTTGCAGCCAGTATTGCTTTTGTTTCCATTTGGTGTTTTGTCAATATTGAGCGAGATAGGGAGTTTGTTTCAAGTGAAAAAACCTGACTTCAAAGGTATGATACAAACGGAATATATGTACAGTTGTAAGCAGAGTTGACTCATCAGCGGGAGAAATGTTTCATATTGTTTGAGGACATTAGTTCCAGAGGGAGATGGTTGGCACAAGAGCACAGTGTTCTCAGTCTTCTTTCAATGGTTATCGGCAAAAGTTGTGCGCTATCGGCTGAAGGGTTAGCAGACTGCGGGCTGCTGCTTCAGCAGCATTATCTTCAGCATGAAGCCTGGCGGGGTTCAAAGTCCACGAACGCCATCAGAGTGCGAAAGAGATTCCACCGAGTCAGCACCCATAATTCGTAAAAGTTGTCCTGAATGTAGTTAACTAGTTATAGCTCTCTTAAACGTAGGGTAAATTTGCTGGGTGTTAATAATTTTGGGCAGCTTATTCCAGATTGATATGGCGTTTGCTGGAAAGAATTGCCGGTACTTAGCTGTACGTGCCATAGACAGAAATTAAAACACATCTCGATGACTGGCGTGCCGAGAGTGCTCAAGCTGCCTTATTGTACGAAGATTATTAAAGGTTTGACCATTCAAAAGTTTAAACAGTAAAAATAGACCCTTCTGCAATCGATGAAGCCATAGGGGATCCAGCTTTATAAGTTCGCACCTTTGTTAGTAGGTTAAGTTACGGTGTTCTGTAGTGAAAACTCTTCAAGTGAGGAAGTGCTGCACCGATTCTATTTTCTTCCGTTCACTAGTGCGCAGAAGCCTGAATAGGGGCGAGCAGTATTCAAGACTAGGTCTCACGTACATATTATAAAGGCTATTTCTAACCTTTATGGTCTTAAAATTTTTAAGGAAAAATCCGGCGGTTCGGCGTGCTTTCGAGACTATCAGGGCACAGTGCTCTGACAAATTGAGACTATTAGAGTAGGATATGCCCAAATCTTTGATAAAATTTGAAACATTTAATTCGTGGCCGTCAATGCTTAAATCCAGTTAATGATCGTGGCCAAGAACCATAACGGGACATTTGTGCCATGAAAGGGTGAGGCGCCATGTGCAAAACCACTGGGCGAATGCCTGAAGATCCTTTTTTATCAGGTCAAGCACGATGTTGCGATCTGCCGGTTTATATCGATAAGCGACTTTTAAGTCATCAGCGTACATTAAGGGTCCGCCATACTGAAAACAATCTGAAACGTCGTTGACAAGCAGGCAAAATGGGTTGATTGGTGCCTGCGTCCTATAACTGTTGCTTGTTTTTCGTGTATGCCTTTTATCTCTGACGAAGGACTCTAGAAGGAGCTCGAAAGCTCAGAGAAGTAAATTTATGATTTCGGTGATCGCAACACCTTCTAATTGTCTATCTACACACAGATTTACGATGCAAACATTTGCCTCAATCCGTAAGTTTGGCTTTTTTTAGTAGGCAATGACCTATACAGTGGAATGAGGAATAACGAAATTTTATGGCGCTATTAAGTTCCGCAAACGTTGTTCAAAGTTCTTCCGGGAAGGCAATGCTTCAATAATAGAGAAGATTTCCTAGCTCATAAAAGGTTACCCGAAATTCATTTTCAGTTCGAAGAGATTACTTAAGGAGGCTTGTAAAAGTAATTAATATTCAGCCTTATTCCAAGACACATTAACCTTTTCAGGATATCGACGTTTCAACAAACTTCTGTCTGGCCGCATGGAAAAAGCTCTGTGTTGTGCTGTTGCTAAAAGTCGTTAGATTGCATCCAGAACAGCCCTTGAAATCGATGAGTGAAAATTTGATAAAGTAAATACATGAATTGAGGCAAATGTTCGCATCCCAGGTATGTGTGTGTAGAGAGAGAAGTAGAAGGCGTTGCGATCACCGAAATAATAATTTTACTTGTCTGAGCTTTCGAGCTCTTTCCTTCTATCTCTGCCGGTGGACTCTAGAAAGAGCCCGAAAGCTCAGACAAGTAAAGTACTATTTCGGTGATCAAAACACCTTCTACATCTCCATTTACCAAAGACATTGTTTCGAGGTATGTACGATTCCATTGCTTCGCGTTGTCAGCACTGACATGATCAAAATGGACGTCAGTTTGAGAACATTCAGTGAAAAAAACAATAAATGCTACATGTAAATATCATAACATTCAGTTAAGAACAAAATTATGATGACTACCAATATTGCCATTATTTAAAACGTGTTTACATTTTTTGGGACACCCTGTATATTGAAACTTTTTGGCGCACAGTAAAAACAGCGGAAACCGCATCGACGCATACTTTGCGATATGTTAGGAAACCCTATAGCTTATGCTAAGTTGACGGCAGGTAGCTTCAATTTTTTCGTGTCCGGAACGCTTAGTGAACGTCCGGGCACTCCACCGCCAAAATTCCGGGTTTAGACTGGTACCGTCCTCGAAACAATTATTTTTACCCTTTTGGGAGGGGACGGTAGCCATTTGACGTTTCCATCAATCTTCTTATCCCGGAAAACAACCTCAAGGCTGGGGCATGCTATATTTTTCCCTCGCTTCTGTGCAAATACAGCAACAAATACAGGTTTTATAACGCGAAGCCTCATCCAACAGGGCTGATACCAAACCTGCTACCATGACTACAGCTGCGAAATCAAGCATTCATCAGAAGGAAGCAACGGAGAAGATCCTTAACTGACACCAAGTATTGTTCCTATCTTTGTCTCACCAACCGTACGAAGTGCTCTGCAAGGTCAATCAAATGCATTAGGAGCACTCAAGTCCAACCGGTGCAGCGCCATTATGCCAGCCCAGAAGGGGCGTTCCACTGTCGTATTTGACGAAACAGACTAGCTTCAGAAAGCCAAAAAAGTACTGGAGGATCGGAAATTGTATGTTTCATGTGAAACCGATCCCCTCAAAAAGTTGACAACCTAAATAACCTCGACGCTGTTAGCATTAGAGAACTCGAGTTCAATAACATCGTCTGACTGACACATTGCGAGAGCGCAAAAAAACAGCCTTGCCCAGTTTTACGATCCTCCCCCTCCCCCACCCCCAGATGCAAACAGAGGGCATATCTTTCCAACACATCGTATTTGCGAAAGGTACTGCAACATATGCACTCGCAAAACGGCTGTTTTGGCATCTCAAATTTCAGACCGCTTATTCGCGCACCATAGTCCCTTCATTAACACAATCCCCGGAAAAACGTAGAGAAGGAAGTCTTCTGCTAAGTTATGTTATGATTTCCTTTGATGTCACGTTCCTTTTTACTTCTATACCCAAGGATCAAACAGTTAACACCGTCGAGATACTCCTACGAAGCAAAAACGATGTAAGATAGAGTCGTTTTGGACATAAATAAATTGTATATTTAAGGCCCAAGGGGCCCTTTCATTACAAAATTAGTGCTATCGTGAGAAAAAGAAAATAAAATAGTTCAGATTAACAACAAAATCTTATAAAATAATCATCTGGGCAGTAAAAAATATCCTACACCGGTGGATAAGTTCAGCGAGCCACCGATTTCCAAAAAAAGTAGGAGAAAAAACTGCCTTAATGGGTAGCAAGTTATAAAGTTATGCTGATTTGATGGGATCCTGCTATTGAGGGTTCGGGACGCTTGTTGTTATGGAAAAAATAATATAGTGGAGAGATAGGAAGGGGTCATCCGGGACAAGAGAAGGCAGTGGAAGTCAAGGCAACATCACAGAGAAGCGACCCACCAGACTCCGGAGTCCACGAGCATCCAAGCGGTAACCATCAGTAGCGACTTCGAAGATCACCGTATCCTGGGAACAGCTTCAAATGCCAGAAAGACCCTTGTTGAAATCATACTCCAGAGTCCACGAGCATCCGAGCGGTAACCATAAATAGTGACCACCGTACACTGGGAATAGCTTCAAATGCCAGGGTGACCCTTTTCGAAATCTACGAATTGCGTGTTTGGAAAGGAAATGCTTACGCAACTTGCTTTTGAAAATCGATAATGTAGTAAACAATCGAATTTCATGTGGGAGATTGTTCCAGATAAAAGCATATTTGGAGGTAAAAAAGCGAGAACGGTTAGATGTGGAGCTACGGGAAGCCGCGATTTATGGTCACATGTGTGTAGTGGTCGCTGCCTGCCCGACGCCTGGCCATTCTGTCGTGACCTAAATTAGTCTAGACCTCAAGTTCATGGCGGCCGCCAGACTTGATGGCGCGCGAGACACGGCCGCCCACGTCAAAGTCTATCCACACGCTGTCCAAGCAATCACAGGCCGACTCAGCCAATGAATACTCTCTCTCTCTATCTGCTGGCCTGACTGCTGTCAAACCAGCACTTTGACTCAACTGGCTCTCCTGGCCAATTAAATGCCCTCCAAGTCAAATCTCTTCCCATCTATCCTTTGTTCCTCTTGCTACACAATATACCGTTTCTCCTATTCTGGTCTTCCCAAGACTTCTTCCCTACTAAGTTACCACGGTCATAAGATCGCAGTTGCCCGGGTTTAACTGACTTAACCCCTGCGATACGTGTGTGTGTGTGTGTGTGTGTGTGTGTGTGTGTGTGTGTGTGTGTGTGTGTGTGCCTCTTGCTCTCCTTTCAGACTCGCAAACGGACGCCAACCGACGACGGAGCATGGGTAGTGCCTTTCAGTCTTTGACTGACTGGTTACCCCTCTCAGGAGGGTGTTGGCCCAGGCTTCATGCAGGGCTGCTCTCACCCTTCGGAGATCCAATGGTCTGTATGCACATGCAATGCCAGTCTTCAGCCAACCACGGCCCCTGCGGCCTGGAAGGCGCTGGCGCTTTCTCTCACTTCTGATTCCCTGTTGGTGACTGCGCTCGCGCTCCCACTGGGTTTCAGGCCCCACTGCGGGTGCCCGAAAAGCTAGGCGGTCGCTATGCGGTGGGGGAGAGAGTGAGGTCGACCTCGGCGCGTTTCTTCCCTCACTATATTAAATCTGAATGCGTCTGAATCTATCACGGTGCGCTAAAAGCCGTGGCTTGGAGGGTCTGCCAACTGACGGGAAAACTCGGACCCCTACGTAGCTGCTCCTTCTGTACGCGTGTGTCTGTGTGTGCGTACGGGAGGAGAGGGAGGACTGAGAGTCAGGCTGCAATGGCTCCCTCTTAATGTGGCCTTTATGGCGCTCCCGCGCAGTCGGGAGCATACCTAGCGAGATGGCTGATGCAAGTGTGCGCGTGCTGAGTGTTTATCGCGCCAGCCGTCTACACCCTCCCTCATCCCCGGTCTTATTGACTTTGCCTTACACCGAATACGGAGGTGGGAGTGGCGAGCGAGTGGGTAGATTCTGCGCAAGTCTGCCTAAACTCTTGTTTTCTCTCGCGCCAGTTCTCTGCGTTGCTCCTGCTAGCTGTCGCTTGCGTATTGCTTGCCCAGCTCGCCTCTATGTCAGTTGCGGCTTGCTCCAGCGTTTGCAGCGGCTTGTTGGAGCGCGTGGTGCCCATCGTCGAAATCGACGGGGGAACTGTCGTGTGTGTGTGTGTGTGTGTGTGTGTGTGTGTGTGTGTGTGTGTCACCCTACCAGAAGGCCATTCACACGTGTGTGTGTGTGTGTGGGTTGCGACATCTGCCAGTTGACCGTGGCTGACAGAATGCAAACACGCGGTCGAAACACTACAAACGCAAATCAAAACTTCTCTCTTCCCCACCCTCCCTCTAACCCGTTTCCTTCCCGCAGAACAGCTCCCAGTGCTCACAGGACGACAGCTCAGGGAGCTCAGGTAAGTCCTATCACCTTCGGCGCTTGGAATGTTCGTTTCCTTTTAGATAACCCGAGGAGCATCCGACCAGAACGGAGAACAGCGCTCATCGCCCGGGAGCTGGCGCGCTTCAAGGTGGACATCGCCGCACTCAGTGAAACCCGCTTCTCCGGTGAAGGTTCCATAGAAGAGGTGGGTGCCGGCTACACCTTCTTCTATGTGGGCCGTCCGACGGCAGAGCGACGCGAGGCCGGCGTCGCCTTTGCCATCCGGAAGGACATCGTGGGACGACTACCCTGTACGCCGCAGGGCATCAAAGAACGCCTAATGAGTCTTCGCCTGCTTCTCTGGGGTGGCAAATTCGCCACCATCGTTAGTGTCTACGCTCCTCCGATGGCCAGCTTTGAGGAGACAAAGAACAAGTTCTACGAGGATCTGCACGCCCTCCTGGCCTCTGTGCCGAAGGCGTACAAGTTGATAGTCCTTGGTGACTTCAATGCCCGCGTCGGCACAGACCACGCCGCCTGGAGAGGAGTGCTCGGACCCCACGGCCTCCGAGGACTCAACGACAATGGCCTACTCCTCCTTCGCACCTGCGCGGTGCACGGTCTCATACTGAACAACACCCACTTCAGCTAACCGCTGCAGCACAAGGCGACCTGGATGCTCCCCAGGTCTCGTCAGTGGCATCTTCTGGATTATGTCCTCGTGCGGCGACGCGACCAGCAGGACGTGTTGGTGACAAAGGCAATGCCGGGTGCCGATGGTGATACCGATCATCGTCTCATCATCTCCAAGATGCGGATCCGTCTTCAACCACGCAGGAGACCTCAAGGTAAGCGACCCCCAGGTAAGTTGAATACTGATCTGTTAAGCTTGCCTGCTAACCGCTTCCGGTTCAGCAACGAGCTGACTCATCAGCTCGATAACCTCCCAATCGTAGAAGAGAACACCTCCGTGGGACCCAATGGTGTCAACTACGGGACGCTGTTCAATCCACTGCAAAACGCATCCTTGGACCCGCGCCCCGCCAACACCAAGACTGGTTCGACGAAAATGACGCAGCCATCAGTACTCTCATCTCTGAGAAGAATCGCCTCCGCAACGAATATGTCGCTCACCCTACCGACGCCACGAAAGCAGCCTACTACGAAAGTCGCCGTCTTGTACAGCAGCGGCTGCGGGAAATGCAGGACGCTTGGATGGTTCGTAAGGGTGAGGAAATCCAAGGCTATGCGGATCGCAATGAATGAAAGAACTTCTTCGCAGCGCTCAAAGCAGTCTACGGCCCCGTAGTGAGGGGCACAGCCCCACTTCTCAGCGCGGACGGTACCACCCTCATCACAGAGAAGACGCAACTTCTGAGCCGCTGGGCTGAGCACTTCCAAAGTGTACTCAACCGGCCCTCTACCACCTCTGAGGCTGCCATTGAGAGGTTGCCCCAAGTCGAAATTAATGCTGATCTCGACCTCCCACC
>JAYGXS010000002.1:7115014-7142142 GCA_036362985.1 Ligula intestinalis | reverse complement strand
GTGGCGGGTTCCTCGGCTCTTGGCACAGCAAAGGCGTATCATGGTCGCATCTCCGGTCTTCAGGACGTTCTCGTGACTCCGAGGTCTCCTCCTCGTGTGGTCCTTCGGGTGTAGATATTACTCGTCATGGACGCCATGGCTACCGTCAACATTCACAGAAGCATCATGCCCCTATCATTCACATGCTTCCCCACGAGCGACAGTTTTTCTCCTAAAAACCAAAAATGACATTCCATTTTGAATTATGAGCCAGCCTTAGGAGTTTTTTCACTGTCTGCTATTCTTCCTCAGTTACACTGCTGGCTCGTGTAAACTGCGTGTGAGTTTATTGCTTGAAACAAGCGAGTAGTCGTTTGAAACTGTGTCAACGACTTCTTTAGAATGTTCGGCTTTGCCGATGCATTTCTTCAATTTCAATTTCAATTTCAATATATTTAAGACAAGAGGCCCAAGGCCCGGAGGAGTCTCTTCAAAGATAGTTCAAGACAGAAAAATAAACTCAAACAGGACGGCGATCCTCGAAAGGAAGTGGGAACCGCTGACTGGTTGAGTAGATGTTGTCATCCACGGCCATAAGAAAAAAGGCATCAAGGCGGCTTTCAAAACTGGGAACCGACGTTGCTTGGACAATATCCTCACTCAGGGAGTTCCAGTCTTTGATGACCCGACGGGAAAACCGGTAATTCTGAGGCAGATGGTCTGAACGTTGCTGGACTAGGCGAAAGGAGTGGCCTCGGGTGCGGGCGTCGTAATTTCGAATGATGATCCAATCCAACTCTGGGTAGTGTTTGAGCACAACCAAGCGGAACAGAAAAATTAGATCGCCTCGACGTCGCCGATACTCCAAGGAAAACAATTTTAAACTGCGAAGACGTGCTTCATAGGGAAGTCCACGCAGTTGTGGGACCATCCTCGAACCCAGTTGTTGCACCGATTCAAGTGCGAGCATTTCTCCTGCGTAGCAAGGAAAGTAGGCCGGGCCCGCAAACTCGATGACAGGCCGAACGTAGATGGAGAACAGCTTTTTAAATATGGCGGGAGACCACAAAGAGAAAGTCCTTCTCAACATCCATAAGCACCGAAGCCCAGCCGCACGAATTTTGGCTGTATGACAGTTTGTTTTCAGGTTGTCTTGTATCATGACTCCAAGGTCGCGGAATTCCGTAACTTGTCGGAGTGGGACACTGTTGAGCGAGTATGGTGAGACGACCTCAGTAGATCCAATTGTCATGAACGCCGATTTCGCAGCATTGACCGGCAATTGGTTGCTTGAAGCCCAAGAGGCTAACTGGATAAGGTCCTGTTGCAGGGCGATTATGTCGTTGGCACCTGTGACATCACGCCATATTTTCAGGTCATCGGCATACAATACGAACGGAGAGGAAAGGCATTGTTTTAGATCCTGAACGTAGATGGAGAACAAGGTGGGGCCAAGAATGGATCCTTGAGGAACCCCAGATGATGCGACCTCAGCAGGAGACAATACACCTCCGACACTGACGCTCCAAGTCCTATCACTCAAATATGACCGGATCCAGTTCAGAATGTTGCCACCAATACCAAGGGCTGCTAACTTGTTTACGATCAGTTGGTGAGAAACCCGGTCAAACGCTTTACTGAAGTCGATAAATACCACATGCGTTGGGGAACCCCTATCTGTCGATTCGGCCCAAGACTCACGGGCAATTAACAGGTTTGTGACACAAGATTTTCCGCGCGTGAAACCGTGTTGCTCTTGAATCCAACCGTTCGTTTGGTCCAGGAAATTGTCAATCTCTTGTTTTATGAAAGTTTCGAGAACCTTCACTAAAACCGAGGTGAGAGTAACTGGCCTATAATTGGAGGGAAGCGATTTATCACCGGATTTATAAAACGGCTTCACGACACCAAACTTCCAATCTTGAGGAAGAGTGCTCGTACTGATGGACGTTTGAAAAATATCCATAAGAAGTGGAGCAATGATATCTGCCAGATGCTTCAGTATAAGTGGGTGCAAATTGTCGGGTCCAGGTGAGGTCGAGGATTTAAGTGCAGTCAAAATGCGGATAACCTTTTCGACCGAAAACTCGATGTCTGTTAAAATATCAGGGGTCTGAGATGTGAGGGACACTGGTGTTATTGTTCGCTGCTGGTTAGCATATACACCCCGGTATTGTGATGCCAAGGCCTGCGCTTTCTCTCCGTCCGATAGCATGCGCTGACCATCCGCTGCAATTAGCTCTGGGATTCCAGGTTGAGCTCTGCGACGACGGTTGATATAGGCGTGGAACCGCTTTGGCTGAGAGACGGAGACTTCCAGTAGGGCATCTTCGTAATCCCTTTTACCTTGCCTTATAACGGCATGGCATTCATTACGCACTCGTTTATAGCGATCAAATGCAGATTGCGTTCCGAGTAAACGAAACGCTTTCCACGCTCGGTCACGCCTTCGCAATAACCCTTGAGCTGTTCGGCCGATCCAGGGTGGAAATAACCGGGACGAGCCAGGGACAGACATTGGAGTAAATCCTGCGACAAGTGCAGTAATGTTAGATTTCAGCAGTGCCCATTTTTCCTCTACAGAGGCATCAGTAGGCACCTCCCATAGTAAAAGTGGAGCAGCTTGACGCATGCCGTTAAAGTCCGTACGCCAAACATTTGGCCGTGGTGGTCTTCGGGGTCTAACTGTTGGTCGTGAAAGCAGATAGTGCGCGGAAACGATGCAATGATCACCAGTGGCCAGTGGGTTCGAGATGGTGACATTCGAAATTGCATCATGCTGGTTGGTTAAAATTAAATCTAAACACGACGACGAGGAAGCTGATATCCGCGTAGGCGACAGTACATGTTGCACAAGACCATTGACCGAAACAACATCCAGAAAAGCGTTGTTAAGACAGTTTGGAGATGTGGATACTGGGGGTGCCGTAGACCAATTAACCGAAGGAAGATTAAAGTCGCCCAAAATACAAACATGAGAATATGATGCGTATTCAGCGAACGTGTCGAGCCAGGCCAGAGACGTAGTGGTAGGACTCCTGTACACGACACCCACCATTACAAGTGATTCGCGGGAGCTGGAGACTGACACCCAGAGTTGTTCAACGAGGCCTCCACCTCCAAGGCTTCGGATAACCTTGCTTTGGAGGTCCTGTCTCACGTACAATGCGACCCCCCCATACGCAGGACCGGCTCTATCAGTTCGGTAAACGTTGTAGCCAGGAATGTGAACTTCAGCGTCACCAATATCAGGGTGGAGCCAAGTTTCCGTGATTCCAAAGAAGAACGGCTTTTGGTTGTTAACCCAATGGGAGAGCTCGGCGAGTTTGGGAAGCAAGCTTCTGGCATTAATTAAACCGATTGGGGAGGCTGTTCGACTGAGTTGTCTAACAACCTCACGATCAATGGTGCAGTGAGGAGACGGCGTCTCCTCATAACCCGAAAATTTCGGATTATCAGGTCCGTTTCACCGGTGAGTGTCCGACGCTTGAGCTCTTGGACGGCCGTGCGGCGTTTTTCCCGTTCTTCGGGTGAGAGGTTGGGTTTTACTGATACTGGTAGGCCCTTGAGCTTATAACATCTTGACAGCCATTTTTTAGCAATCACAGATGACTCGAATATGAGCTTTAGCGGACGTGGGCGGCTTTCTGATTTGGCACCGAGTTCAAAGGCGTTTGCCTATATTTCCTTTAATAAATTTGACTTGACTTGATTAGTCTTGTGCCTGTTATATTGAAATTGAAATTGAACGCGCGCTTATTAATTGCTTAAGGCATTGTCCACCTTAGCCTTCATATTCACAGTTATGTTGGTCGGTTCCAGTTATTGCCCAGCTAATCAGCCGGTAAACAAACTTTGGATAAATAATGGTTTAAACCGGTGCCTTTTAATGACAATAAGCGCTTCAGCATCAATTGTGATCGCGCTAGTAGCCCTATGCTCTCACATATTTTATTTCTCCAATTACCCGCGTGTTTTAAATAGACAGCTGCGGCCACTATCCTATGGATATATTTTCCAGATATGTTTTGGCGTGATGATCCCACTGATAATTATCGCACGCCTTTTATTCTTGGTTGTTGTCAATGGAGACGGTGGTCACGTCCTCTACGGTTACACTATATTTGACGCTGTTGCATCACCCCTCTCTTGGATTATCGTCGTTTGCATGGTCGCACTGGAACGGCAACGTCTGTGTCCGCGCCTTTTTGGTCGCACTCATGCCCTCTCCCTTCATCTTTTCTGGACGTTAAATTTCGTTTTGATTAACATGCCTCTCACTTCAATCGGCAGTCCAATGTGGTGGTGGAAACTCGAGAGGTAACTTCCAGTCACATAATCTATAAATCATTGATTAATGCAGTTCTATTTCTTAAGCGTGAATGAGGTTGCATCCTACCAACCAGATAATGTTTTCGGTAATTTCGTACTGATTTCCATCTCTTTATTGTTCATAACTTCTTTGGTATCCAGGGTGGCAGGATCGTGATTCGTGCTCGGCCTTCCTTCTTCTTCAAGTATACTAATTATCTATTTTCCCAATCCCCAAATGAAAGCCATGTCTCAGTTTTCCATTAACGCCTTCTTTAAGGCTTCCTAATCAGGATAAAATTGTGATTTTTGAGAGAAATATGATAAAATGTAAAAATAAGTCCGTTTGAGTACTGCGGCATCGGATTTAACCTTCGTTTCCTTCTTTTTGTCTCATTGCATGTCATACTCCGTGCTTGTGGTAGTCTAGCTAATCACTGATTCGCCGACGTATGGCAGGATATGCGATAGAAGATACGATAAGTAAGTTGGAATGTTGTCAGATTAATAAAATAAAAGTGGACAGATTGCGTAGTATCATCGACAATTCCATAAGCGAAGAATTTAACCTTTTAAAAATCATTTTGCCATGGGTTACACTAAATTTATAAGAGACAGGCAGCCGATGAGGGCATAGAGAGGACGTGTTTTTGTAAGTAAGCTGGAAAACATGTTTAAGAAGGGAATTTTAGGCCTGGGTTACTCTGGACCAGTTTATGTATGTCGAGTGCAATAGCTGAAAGATGGATCCTGTGTGCGAGCGAAAGTAAATATTGGACAACTACACAGGACAGAAGAAACGTCCTTAGAGATGATGTTGGAGGATTGTGAGTGGACCACAGCTGAATTATGGACGTGGCCGACTTCTGACTCCTCCTTGGAGGACCGTTTGTCATTGAGCAGTCTGAGATATGATCAAAGTCTTCCTTCATGAGATGATATTTTTATCGCTTTGAACATATCATTAGCATACTTGGCACAGGCAGTGGCAGGGTTTGTAGTAGAAATAAGTAAGGCAATAAGAAAGAACCATTAGGTACTCTGGTATTATTAAGAAGAAAATTCGATTTTCGATTGGCAGACGGGACATACTAAGTGCATAAATAAAATAATCTGAAAGTCAGAAGCAATGCAAACGAAGATGCCGAAATTGCGTGGAACCGTTTTGAAAGTCGTATTTAAATTCAAAGAATGCACATGCATGTCTTAATATTTAAGCACTCGGCAGCAGCACATAACATACTTCAAAGATTAGCCGATCTAAGGAAGTGCAGAAGAATGATATGGTAGTGGTTAGGGGGACTCATTCTAGGATACCAAACATAAACCCTTTTGAAAATATAATGACTGCAAAAGTTCACTTGAAGGCAGGTTTAATTCGTTAGTAATCGTTCTATTTAGTGGTTCTTTGTGCAGCCAGGCGTTTCAGATTTTAAAGTATCGATATAAAAGTTAGGAAGAAATATAAGAAAGGTTAAAACACTGGCTAGCAACCGCACCGTTCTGTCTGATAGTTTCTCTTTTTGCACGTTAAATTCCTAATTTAAATAAAATATTTTATGCTTTAGACGCTCGTGGTAAGATGACCATATCCTTTTTTAAAAGCAACATGTGTGATGAAATGTCTACAGTAAGAGACTTAACTACGATGTAGACAACCTTATTTATGTCTCACAAACGCCGCGCACCTTATTTTTATGCCCAGATTTTGTTACAGATGGCCGTTTGGAACTGAAGTATTTTTGACAGAAAAAGCAAAATAGAATGATTGGAGTCAGGCAGTTAACTTCTCTTTGTCGTGTGCACATATTTTTGTCAATTAGTTTTTTGATTATAAATTAAAACCTCTACGAAGTCTTAACAGATCGTCAATGCGCTGTTCGTATTCTTTAAAGTTTTCCTTGCATCTTCTATCGTTAAATATTTTTATGGAAATTGCTGTCTGATTCTTCCTGTATAGTCTCGATAACGTCAGGTTTTCGTGGTTTTTGAATAGCGTCCCCATTTACTGTGTAGCTAAGGGGCCATGCCTCGCTTTTGTCTATAGAACTCTATGCCTTATATTATTTTTTAAAGTGCAACCGGTTCCATGATATATTTCCCGCTGTGATATCTTCTATTTCCACCCCCGCATTTTAAGCAAATTCTCACATATATTTTGAAATTTTTCTGCTCAGAATAAAAATCTGCTAATGGGCCAAGGTTAGTTCTCTGTTCCTTCCACTATCATTAGCGACCCGTTTGAGCATTCTAAAAAAGCTTTTGTACCCATTCCTATAAATCCAAAATGGTTAAAATATAGCTCGAAAAATGAATAATGACTTGATAACCTTTTGGACAGTTGGGTGCAGTTTCCATCTCACGTACGTGTTAAGGTCACCTTTACTCACACAAACACCTTCAATGCGAACGTTCGTATCATTTCGTAAAGAAAATACTTCGACATCTAAGTAGGTCTACGGTCAGTTTTTCCGTCGGATGAATTGACACATCAGTATTTCCCGATTTACTGGATTCACCTCCTCATTCTCAATCTTAGACGTAGAATAGACCGACACTACAATAAGGGGCATCGAACGGCTGGCAAGCTTACTGCTGAAGGCCATTAACTACCCAGGCAAAAGCATTCTCCAATGTTTTGACTGCTCGCACTCTTTAAATCACCGTCGACCTGGCCAGATCCCTTATTGGTCTTCTCTCTTGTTGTCGCCTAAAATATGTTGATTGATTATTGGTTACAGTCGCATCTATAACTGGGCATGTTTTCCCACTTGATTCCAGGCTGGGGTTAGACTCAGTTATCTTTTGGAAATGTGATTGTAACGCAATTAGTGCATCTGTAATTGTTGAGGTGGGCAAATTCGAGAACTGGCTAATCCAGCTAAAGTTTTGTGTTGAAGTCGAACCCTCGGGCGTGTTCTTAACTTAATGCAGCTGAGGTTTTTCCTCCGTGATGGGTGGTCATGGGTCCCCTCTCCCCGAGATGTGTCAGAGTTTTTAAACCCTAGTACTATTACCAGCGTCTGCTCTCCTTAACTGAGTAAAAAATGCTTGAATTCTGAAATTATTTCATAGCTGAATCCTGATTATGATAACTTTTGAAGTTTAGGCAACATGCGATAAAAACTGCATTAACTCTGTCTCCATCACGTGTGATAAATATGCAAAATATCTCAATGCTTACAACTCGGTTCTCTTATCTTTTAAAGCTTCTTTTCCCTGGTGAAAATTTGAAGACTGTATAAACAGCAAAATATAATGGATCCATAAATTTCGAGAGGGCTTTTCAGTTGCCACCCCTCATTGCATAACGGGAATGAACGTCAGAAAAAATACACTTCTGAATTCTTACAGAAAAAATCGATAAAAAACGGCAGTCACTGTACATGACCAAGAGGCATTCGATAAAGCTGAAATTTAAACGATGTAGACAGAAAAAACTTGTGATCCGATTTGGCCTTCTGGATATATGCATCTGGTCCCCGAACCTGGGGCATTCTGGCTCGAGAAGCAGGGTATTATCGAAAATCGTGTATTTATAAGAATGCACCTGAAACTGTTCTGTGAATTTGCTGCTTTGGAATATCGAATCAAACAATGCATCTGCCTTTTGAACTTGACTCCCGTTCCCATCACCGTGACAGTAACAGTTAAATACGCGCCGGAACGGATGCGTCAGGTTCGTAATAAAAGTAGAATGAAGTTTTGCAAATTTATTTTAAAATATCCCCTTTTAAGTTGAGAGTGATAGGCGTTGAACAAAGCCTCCAACCTGGAAGTAGTGAAGGCTGTAACGGCTTCCCCTTTTCGAGCCCATTTTCTACTGAATCGTCCCGGCAAAATTTATAACTGTGTAGTGTGCAGTGAGACTCTCGCTTGCTGTTTTCAAAACAAAAGCAGTACCTCTTGGTTTGATTAATTTATTCAGGGATTTGAGACTAAGCCCTTCTGTACAGTGCCCATACAGTTTCCCGCGGAAGTGTAACACACGTCAGTTATGCTTTTCAGTTTTGTGTGCTGATCTTTTTTTTCCTTTGTAGTGTCGGAGATCGTGTTGAGCTTGTCCTGTGGGCTTTTGAGTACGCCTGCGTACTCTTTGTCTTTCTGCTCGGATTTCGTGCTCCCGGTCTACCGAACTATGCTCTACTGTACGACACCCTCACTAATGAGGAGAGGGCAGATCGGCAGCAGCCACCGCCGCTAACTCGATGGCAACGATTTCGGAAGCGTTGCACTTTTCTCCTGCCGTTTATCATACCAAGGAGGAACTGCGTTGTTCAACTCAACATCCTGCTATGCACTGCCATCCTCGTGTCCGGCAGGATTGTAAACCTCTACGTTCCTATTTTGTATAAAAACGTCGGTAAGTTAAAACCGAAAAAAAAAACATTTTTTTCCAACCCAAGCAAATTCAAATTTTCGAGTGAATGGGTAAGTTCGCGTTCCAGGCATCTGTTGGGATAAGGAAGGAGACAAGTCGAGTACCGGATCGCTTAATTTACTGTCCTGAGCTTTCGGCTCCACACGAGAAGGCCGCACATTGCAGACCCGCCTACACGAGCACAAACTAGCGGCTTGAAGACTGAACCCAATTGCAGCACACATCGCAAAGACTGGCCATGACTTCGATCTTCAAGCAGCAACCATCGTAGGCCGAGGAATCTCAAAAGCCGAGAGGCTGACTCTTGAGGCGTGGCCCTCAGATACCAACTCTGTCAACAGGCATCTGGACCTGCTTGCGGCCTACAAAGTCTTGCGCCATTATGTTGGGAAAGAACAGAACAAGGCCGAACCGGAAGTAAGAATGGCGAGCGAAGAGGACCCCACAACGAACCGGCCAGAAGAGGAGGCAAGGTTACCAGGACCTTCTACTGTGGGTACAAGACACGACACTAATAACTGTTCATGACCCGCCCTGTTATTATACCACCCGTGCCCGCGACCAAAAACCAGTTCTCTACAAACATGCAGGCTGCCACGTCAAGATCACACGCTGTAACTCCAGGGACACGCGCAGCAGACACACGATAAGATAGCATGGAAATGGATGTGGCGTGGACATGGACCAATCACAAGTGCCACCCCCCCCCTCCCTCTACCAACCCCATTCCCGCGTAACCAATGCTTGCTGTTTTCTCATTTTTTCTGACGATGGCTTCTCGTGTGGAGCCGAAAGCTCAGGACAATCAATTTATTGATCAGCTGCTCGACTCGTCTCCTTCCTTATCCAAATTCAAATTTTCCTCGTTAGGGGACTCGTCCCAATTTTCCTTTATTTATTCCCGCCCGATGCAGTTTTCTCACACCTTTGTTCCTTTATTTGTCAACATTTGCATCCAAGTCTATCCGACCTTCATAATAGTAAGAATCATTATTTTTCTTACTATTACCGTACGGCGGAGAAGTCCTGCAAAATGCTGAGGTTTGCGAAAGATTGGTAATCGCTCGCAAACAAGCATTAACGCATCTACGAAAACTCTGAAATATTAGTGAGCAGCCCTAAGTTAATTTGTTACTGAAAAGCAATATAAAATAGACTAATGGCTTGTCCAGAACAATAAAATTATCTTACTATCGCTCAGGTTGCTCAGAAAAGTTAATTTAAATCATTTCGTGAGTTGAATGCATGATCTTACAACGTTCTTCATATCAAAAGAAATTTCCCCTAAGTGAAAATATTTCAAACGTATTGTCGTTATTCACTTACAATTACTAAAAGATTGACCATTAAATTCCGACAAAATGTTTGAAGGTTTTCAGCGCTTTAAAGCTTCATTTCATAAACGTTGATTCTGCCCGATGTTCATATCAAAACATTTAATCAGGCTTACTTAAGGTTAAATCCACTCATTAGGTCAAAATAACTTGACCAGATACAGTAGTCGCCAGTTATTTAGCCCATGGTTTATAGGCCCAGCCGCGTATTAAGCCCAAATCAGCTTCGGACGGAATTTTACATAACAAAATCCGCCGGCTAATAAGCCCAGTCGCCGGCTACAAAGCCCAGTTTGCCAACAGGATAGAGTGAGATTCTCATCTCTCTGCGTGCGCAACGCGATCTACAGGCCTCAGATTTCACAAAATTCGACAATTTATGGTGCCTGGAGAAGGACATCAAAGAGCACTTGCAAATTAAGTTTCCTCCAAAACAACTGACACTAGACCGCTTTTTTTAAACGTGTCGTAAATCATTTTTTGCTTTTGTTATTGCGTAAAATACAGACAAACAGCATGCTTTTCTTGTACATAACCCAGTTCTACACATAATACAGTAAGTATGTAATGTATAGTGCCTATACTGCGTTTGCTAATCAAGAACAAGGACTCTCCGGTTAGTGCGCCCGTCGCTTATTAATCCCAATTTGGTCTAGACCTGAGGTGGGCTGAATAGCCGGTGATTAATGTATATGCTGAACTATCAAGTCAGCTTTCAGCATGACCTTTGCACGAGTTCGTACTGTATCTATCTGCGTTCCTCTCCACTTCATGTTGCAATGTGCGCTCTGGGGAGTTTCGTCTCTCGCTAGTATATGCAGGGTGGTGGGGGGGAGGGGTTTTCCGTTTTAATCAGACCAGTCTTTAAGGAAGTCAAGTTAAGCGAACGAACGTTTTCGATTAATTCATCATCAGGCAATACATTAATATAAGGGAGGGTAGAGTTAAAGAAAGTTTTAGGCAAACCAATCAGTAGTAACAAGGGGGAGAGAGGTGTAAAAGGATCAAGGGGGATCAAGGGGATCAGATTCTGGTCTTAATTGGGGACAGAGAAATGGGGTGGGGGGGGGAAGAGGGGAAGGGGAGGGAGTCAGACAATTAGTTAATGTCATCCAGTGGTCCTCGTCTCGGGTTTTGTTGGGTTGTGTGAGAACGCAAGTTGTCAACGTCTTGAGACTGTATCAGTGGCCTTTGGATGCTTGATGCCGCTGTCTCATCATTGTTTCGCGTGAGGGCGGATGTTAAAAAGGCTTTTGGCCACGGGAGCCTTAGGGCCGCTACAAATGCTTTCTGCGCACATAAAATTGGGTTTGTGAGGCGAATGGTGACTGCTTCTGCCGTCGCAAGTATCCGCTGACGCAGGAACTTAGGGTGTTTAGCCGGAACTTTATAGACGACTCTAAATGCTTGGTTGACGTCTACCCGATGACCGCTGTCTACCAAGTGAGCCAGAATTGCGCTTGATATCGACTTAGTTTCGCCTCTGTTTAACCACGCAGGGTGATGCTCTCGCATGCGCTTGGATAGACGTCTAATCGTTCGACCAATGTAACTTGCCCCATAGGAGCATGTAAAGTTGTAGATACACATTGATGTGGTCTGGAACGGCAGTCTATCCTTGCCTTCAAGGCGAAGAAGTGGAGTGCTTGAGAACAATAATCTTAACTTTGCTGCTGGATGTGTACGCGCGATTGCAGCGTTCAGACGAAGCTGTAGAAGTTCACTTGCTGGATCTCCTTGAAAAGGCAATGTAAGAAATACGGTTTTCTTCTCAGCCGTCGGTACCTCCGGTCTTGGTGGACGTTCCTCCATAAACTTATCGATGAACTTATCGATAAGACCAGTCTTTGCAAACTCGGGCATACATAACACCAAGAGTTTCTACACAATCTTATAAGGGAACTGTCACCGTCTGGCGTTGCGTTTCTTCTACCTTCGTGTCAACACACTTTCTCTCTCTTTCTGCCTCTTAGTGAACTCTCTGACACTGGACGCGAAGAACGACACACCACCACACAGCGGCCAGCTAGTGCAGGCTGCGGAATTCACCAACAACAATTACCTTTCCTACTTCTATGTCCTGCTTGTTGGCCCCACGGGCCTAATTTTCCGTTGGGATCTGATCCTTCTCTATATTGGCGTGCGTGCTATACAGGGAGGTGCATCTTCTAGCTCCGGCCTCCTTGGTGCTCTTCAGTCCCAACTCTGGATTCCGGTTGACCAGTTCTCAAGCCGCACTCTTGGGATCCACTTATTTCAACATTTACATGAGTAGGTCTCTTTGCCTTTCTTAGGCTGTTTTTCTCTGGCAATTCTTCGACTTGTTTCTTATTGATATATTTAAAATTAAACTTTTAAGTTATGCGTGCAATTTTGCCAGCATTATTTGCGGACCTGGATTTAGTAGTATTTTTTCATTGTAAGTGCTTACTTACTTACCGTGTGTGTGTGGCATAAATTGCCTCGCAAGTCATGTGCTGTTTATTCATGCGGTTTCGAGCTTAGTTCAGCTTTCCTTCTGTTTTGCTGTCACGCCAAAGCTCACATCCCTCTTTCGTCTGCGCACGACAGCCCATAATTTAGAAGACGAAGATGCGATCACTGGAACAAGAGTTTTATTTGCCTGACGTTTCGGATTCCGTCAGGAATCCTTAGCCCATAATTTTCCAAATTGTCGGATTCTATAGTAAAATTGTGACATCCTAAAGGTTGATTAACAAAGATCTTATCTGCTAACTAATGTACGCTCTTAATAGCATTTTGTCTACTACATTGCTTAACTCACCTATCTTTCTGGCCAAATGACTCTAACTCTGTGCAATTTGAACATTTTTCTAACGTACCAACTCATAGTTCTTTAAAAATAACTGCTAGTCGGTTCGTCCTCCCGTAAATTTGTGTTTTATCTGTCTAAAATTCAACTCTTTGTAGCCGCAAAGTGCGCAGTTGACCCGTATCTCGCGCGGTTAGAACAAGAACAAACCTCGAGAACTAGCTGAGGGAATCTCCAAATCACCTATTTTGGCTGTGGTAAAAATCGAAATATTAATCTTGTAATCGAAGAGGTCGAAATTTGGATAATTTACTGTCGATCCTGTATAGCAGCATAAGTCAAGGGGGTAAGGCATTAAAGGTCGATCCCATGCCCAAGAAGGAAAGAAATAATTAGCTGGTCCTGAGGCCTAAAGCCAGTGGGAGTTGCGTTCGCATTTTATCGCTGTAAGCTTGACTTTAAAAAAATATAAATGAGGTAAGATCGATGATTCGACCATCCAATCTGACAAGGTCCATCATGTGCTACACAGGATTGTGGTGCAGGGACGGCGCCTTGCACGTTTATTAGTTTTCAATGGTACGGTAATCGCCGGTTATTAGGCCCAGCCGCGTATTAAGCCCAACTCAGCTTGCGACGGAATTTTACATAGCAAAATCCGCCGCCTAAAAAGCCCAGTTTGCCAACAGGATAGAGTGTGATTCTTATCTCTCTGCGTGCGCAACGCGGTTTACATGCATCATGCAACGATTTCTGGTGCCTTGAGAAGGACATCACAGAGCACTTGCGAGTGAAGTTTCCTCCAAAACAACTGACACTTGACCGCTTTTTTAAACGTGTCGCAAATCATTTTTTTGCTTTTGTTTTTACGTAACATACAGACAAACAGCATTCTTTTCTTGTACACAACCAAGCTCTACACATAATACAGTACGTATGTAGTGTATAGTGCCTATCCTGCGTTTGTTAATCAATAACTAGGACTCTCCGGTTATTGCGCTCGCCGCTTATTAAGCCCAATTTGGTGTGTGTGTCTCGTAGCCCATAGTTGAATCAGGAATCCCCGCCGGAATCCAAACAGGGAGTATTTGGGAGACGGAAAAAAGCGGCGACCTTGACCGGCTCGAGCCACAGGTCCGCGGGAGTGAGGTGGGTGCCTTGCCGAGAGCTGCAGGCGAACAGATGATGGCAGTCATGCGGCGAGACGCCGCAGTCGGGACAGCAGTCGGGTATGGATGGGTCGAGCCGGTGCTGGTATTGGCGAAGGAGCATGCAGTAGCCACTGCGTAGCTGCGCCAGGGTACAGCGAGTGACCCTCGGAAGATGTCGTTCCGAGGCCGCAATCGGAGGTGGATAGCCACCCAAAAGGACCGCGGGACGGTAACCTCGTTTCTCCTCGACAACGACTCTCTGGTGGAGACGCTGGAAGCCTGTCTTGCTGGCAGAGCTATCAACAGGTAGATCCGCGAGAGACGAAGCAACAGCTTCCTTGTGGGGTGCTCGAATAGACGGCCGGACGTTGCGGCAGGGCTCGGGAGCGCAGCAACGGTGATGATTGGGATGGCCGGGTTGCGAACAACTCCACCAGAACTGCTGGCTGAGGAGAGTGTTGTGATGGGCGACCGGTAGAACAGAAGCCTCCGCATGAAGATGATCTATAGGCGACATTTTATAGCAACCCGTGATCGTGCGGAGGGCAGTGTTTTTGGTCTGAGCCCGAGGTGGGCTTAATAGCCGGCGACTACTGTAGTAGGCTTGTGCCTTATCTACCGCACTCTCTCTCTCTTCCCTCATAAACCTGTACCTGATTGCAAGACTAAGTCAAGAAGGCGGGGGTGAGATAGAGCGCAGGTGGCTTGCACGGCATGAGCCTGCACCTACGCCTGTCACCAAGCTCTTCATTTTCGTAATTTCTTTTGGTAGTGTCATCCCCCTAAGACCTCAGTGTCGGATACTACTTCCTACCATTCCATTGTCAATATTTTTTCGGAAGCCGTCCACGTCTCTGCCTACTTGTTTGTCCGCCTTCGACGTCGTTAATAGGGTGTGCACGTCTTCATTGATGTTTCAATTTGCATCATCTGGACTGGTGTTTGTGATATGCAGGTGCTGACGATAGTGCTGAACTTGTTATTACTGAAAGGCGGGTGTAGGCTCATTGCATAATCGTCGGTTCTCTGCGGCAGACAGCACAGCCGTCTCATGACCTCGCTCCTGGTGGTGAGACTAACTCCGGACACCTGCAGCGGAAGGTGGTGTATCTCTCACGCAACCCCGCCACTCGTCCCTGTTCCGAGATGCGGGTCTCTCGGAGAACTGCAGTGCTTAGGCTATAGCGAAGTAACCTCATGATGATCATGACTTTCTTCGTATGCGAACGGTTTGCAAATGGGACGGTTTGCAAGGGGACACTGCTCCCCATGACAACCCGTAAATAACAATGGGATAAGGATGGGGTGTTTGTTGTGTCTTATATCTTTTCCACCGTGTATTTTGTATTCATCAGTGACAGCCAGCTTGCTGAAGCCGTATTTCGCAAGCAATTTTGAGTTATCTTTTTTACTGATTTCTCCCTCGAGTAGATGAACAGTGCTACATCTAAGTAAAACGGCATAGTCATTTCAGGCGGTTTCCGGAATCCACTGTAAGAAGACTCGCATTAGCTTTGGCTTCCTATGGTATTGCATGTCCCCAGCAAGATTCCTTCTTCCGAATGAGGATTAGTTCGGGACTACCGGGTGCTAGGATACACGCCGGAAAGCATAATTTGGCTTAACCCGTCGGTTTAGGAATGTTCCCGAGGGGTAACAGTAATTCTGAACGAGATTTCTAAGACGTACACTTGGGAGCTGGCTGCCGTAAGGGGAGATGAAGCCGGTCCACCAGGTTCACTGATACGTTTGCAAAAGGCTATCGGTGTATTATATGCAAGTGTTTTCACCACTGTAGCCGCGTCTGAGCTATCAGGCCCAGATAGCATTGCTTATGCAACATCATAGTGCGCCGCAATTGTTGACACTATATCGGCGACAGGGTATTCCCGTGAATGTTAAGTTGTTCCACGTCTAGCCATCCGCATCGACATATTTGGGATGACAGTACAGCTGCGACGTGGATCTCCGTTCGTGAGCCTCCGTAAACTTTAATTCGTGTTACAGCAAAGAAACACAAGCACACGCCATTGTAACTCTTCTCTGATATTTTTAACTCTGAACTAAATATCATAAATTCGCCCCCTGTTTTGACGTGTGTAAATCCCCTCTGATAATCGTCCCTCCTCATCAGCTGGTTTCTTCAACGTTTGCTGCTCTATTTCAAATTATGATTATTATTGTTCAAGACCGGTTCTGAATAATCAAGGTCTTGCGTTCCTCTATTTTGAATCCTTTTATGTTCACTTATTTATCCTCACTGAACTTCAACGGGTAGACACTCCGTGATTTTAATAGTCGCCAGTTCCTTTTTTGTCGATCACCTTTAATTTGCTGCTTGTAAAGGCGACACACTTGATTCAGCCAATCTCATGTATTTTAGTCTCTCCGCACTTTGTGACTGAAGTTACTTGATGTCCATTCCCTTACTGCAGCCAGTCAATGAATTGGCACCTATCGCGGAAAACGGGTGCAATGCTGCGCATCGTTGATCGTGGTACCTCGAGCGTTTCCAATATCCTCAATTACCTCCTCTTCAATATCATCCCAACCATAGTTGACATAATTGTCGGCATCGTCTACTTCATCACAACCTTCAATTTCTGGTACGGACTCATCGTCTTCATCACCATGTTGGCCTATCTGGGTGAGTAGTTCATCTTTTTTTCTTCCCCCTTATACCGGTCGTTCATATGTATCTGATAGCTTTTACTTCCGTGTGAATTGAATTAAATTTATTCAGGTGACATAAAATCTACGCCGTACCCATATAGGCTCCCAAAACCAGAACTTTGCATCCGTTCCTATTGCTTTTTACTTTTTTTTCGTTAATTGATGCGGTTTGGGAGTTTTTTTCGTTAGTACCTCGTTCGGTTTTTAGCCATTCGGTCCTGTAACGCCGTCCATCCTCCCCTAACAACACCTTTTTACTCCAGAATGCAATGAAGGAAACACAACGGATAACTGACACAGTCGTCCACAATTGTAACAACTGTGCCATTGAAACTTTTTTGATTAGCGTTCATCGATCGTTTACGGAACTCGCTCGTCTCGCTGTCTTGGACCGCATTCTCGAGGCCCGCCAGCAGCCACACAGCGGCCAATGTCATGTCCGACGGAGATGGTGCAACTAGAGGCCGATATCCAGACGATAGAGGAGAGGGACAGGTTCGAAGCCATCAGGACCGATGAACACAGCGTGAGACCTCCAACACAAAGTCTGCAGACAGATGGCCGAAAAGCAACACCCAACCCGACTAAAGCGAACCTCAACCTGGCGGGAGAATGCGCGCAGATGCCTGCAGCAAACTGGGAGAGGATTCTTGGATGCCTAGAGAGCTTTTCGCTGTTAACACTTTAGCCCCATGGCCCCGTCCCAACATCACTATTCTAAGGATTCTCAGCAACGTGGCTATCCCCGAGAATGAACAAGCGTCAGCGGTCAGGACTGAACCAGATGGTAGACCGACATCCTTTGTGGCAACGATGAAAGCAGTCAGACGAATGACCCCCAGGCCACAAATGACACATGAACGCGGCCGAAGAACGTTTACGGCCCCCATCAACTGGGATGCAGAAAATAAAATGACTCGGCTAGATAGAACGACCCTAGTGAGATTTAGGACCGGACATTGTCCAAAGCTGAATCACATCAAGAAGCGGTACAATCTGACTGATGATTCCACGTGTGTAGCCTGTGGGGCAGGAAGATACCAACGAACACCTGATGGAATGCGCAGCCGAAATGGTCGCCAGAGTTCAGGAGTTTGGTGTCGACTGCAGACTGAGAGCGCCGATCGACCTTACCGTCCGAAGACCCTCTGCCACAGTCCACTATCTGAAGAAGGTCCGGAAGTCGTGGTTCTAAAGCCACTTACCTTGCAATTGATCCTGCAACAACAACAACAAGAACGACAGTGACCAGTGGTTTAGACAGATAGCATTGCCAGCAAAAATAAGGAAGACTGGAATCGCATTTCTGGCTCATCAGCTAGTTATACGCAACTCTGACAGAGTTCCGTTAGCTATAAGTGAACGCTAGTCAAAGAGTATCAAGATCTCAAGACCTCAAAAGGCAAGACAACGAGTCCGTTGCTCAATGTTGTTAGTGGAGTGTAAGACTCCTGATGAAAAGGTCGCGGTTGCGAGCCTCAAGTGGAGCATCCACGTAGTGGCCAGTGGTTGAGACAGATAAGGGAGACTGGTGTTGTAACGCTAGCCCAGGCCGAGATATTGCACACAATGACGCCTTGTGTGAGTCCCCAGAGGAAAAACATGACACGAAGGGTGCAACGGCAGAAGTCTTTCAGTGTAAGGGGTACAACAAATTTATGGAAACGAACACGTGTAAACGAGGTCCCTTGAGCCAATCAGATTCTCTTCTGAAATAGTGGACGGTTCCATTGGCTGTTGGCTCAGTGGATGACTGTAGTTTGAATTCTGAATTATCGATGGATTGACGGCTTGTGTACGTTCGCTCGTGTAGGCCGATCGATAGCCTGCTTGGAGTGTGGCTATGGCTTGCAAGCTACTGCTTGCTAAGTCTGTTCGTTAGGCCGTCCCAACAGCAGGAATCGCATTTCTGGCTCATCAGCCAGTTATACGCAACTCTGACAGAGTTCCGTTAGCTATCGATGAACGCTAGTCAAAGAGTATCAATATCTCAAGATCTCAAGTGGCAAGACAACGAGTCCGTGGCTGAATGGTGTAAGTGGAGTGTAAGACTCCTGATGAAAAGGTCGCGGTTGCGAGCCTCAAGTGGAGCATCCCTTGGAGTTGGCTATGAGTGGTTGATGACGGCTAATGGATGAGAACTGGCCATTCTAGTATCCCTTTTCTTTGCAGGCAATGCTTTTTTCCTAATTATTCCGTTTCCAAATGCAGGTTACTGGAAGCACAGAAGCTGCAGCGGCCGAAAATGTTGACTGTGAGACGGGATTGGACTGCCAACCCCCGAATTCACACCTTAAAGTGCCGCCATGCAGGTGAATCGGTCCGGCTAAAATAAAATTTACCTTAAGAATCGGAAAGGCAGGGTGCACTAACGCATCCACATCGCTAATGAGTGTGTCTGAAAGTCCTCCAAGGTAGAACTCCTTGCGGAAATTCGGATCGTGGTAGTTTGATCTCGTTTCACGCCTCTTCCGGATTTTCGAGCTACCTGTGTTGCGAACGAAGGAGGCTCAGTAGTTGATGCCAAGAACCAAGTCCAAGAGGTTTTTAGCAGGCTAAGAACTTGCGACGCCAACGGTCGACCTTAAACGTGGTTGCACAAGAACGCCCTGTCGGTTGGCGAGAATGCACAACAGTAAAAATTACTGCATTCTTATATCTTTCACAGGTGTTCAGGCCCATTGGCTACCAGCGCAGCTTCATCAATAGGTTCATGAAAGGGCAAGACTACTTATTACAATGCGCCGAACTCGAGCTTTGGTGGGCACTTCCCTGCAACAAAATGCCGTCAGCCTCCATATCCCGTAACTCATGTGATATTAAAGGACTCAACCCATTATCATGACGGGGCAGGTCTGAAGTGGTTTACCGGACTCTCAGCTGTTATGAGAAAAGGCACTGCGTCGATGAGATTGAGTGCTAACTCCGCACGAAGAGAGATGAGAATCTTACTCTATCCTGTTGCCAAACTGGGCTTTGTAGCCGGCGACTGGGCTTATTATGATATGTAAAATTCCGTCCCAAGCTGATTTGTGTTTAATACGCGGCTGGGCCTATAAACCATGGGATTAATAACCGGCGACTACTGTAGGACAGTTGTTTTGTAATGCGTGCCTCAAAGACTCGTCAAAAGCCGCAGAATATTCAGCTCGATGGTGCACCTGCGTGCGTGGCGGGTACCCTTGCGCGCTGTTTATATTGCCTAGCATTACTCTTAATCGTCTTCGCCTATTCTGCGTCCTTCCACGCTGGCACGGTGTATGAAAGGCGGTTAAAGTATTTAGTCTGATTTTCGGTGTCTGGGTTAACTCTAAGCGTACGCTATCACGCGCCCCCTCCCCCAGGCACGTGTGTCTTTTCAGTAACAACAGTCTCTTGGCCTTTTCATGACCGGATGACCGTGAAACAGCACTACCGCATGTAAAAACTCGCCCTGTTTCCGGAAACATTAAATGGCTTTAAGCACTGTTTATATCCTGACGGCGGTGTCCATGTTGTTGATTAACAGCAGATTTTCAGCTTTTCGGTGTGGCCTTGCTTGTAAGCATGATTTACTTAGGATTCCGGCGTGCGGGGTGGGGAGTTGTTTGTACCTCAGTGCACGCGCTAACATTCCTGGAGGCCGATGATGTACCAGCATTTTAGAATTGTATAGTGCTTTACTAATGTAGTTAAGCGGACTTTGTGAACAAGATAAAAGCACGTACTCTTACTCCCTTTGGTAGGATCTTTTTCGGAATGAGGGAACCTCGGGGGCCGAGAAATGAGAGCGAAGGCAGAACCGAACGAGTATGTTCCGTTAGCAATCGGTGAAGGTTCGTCAGTGAGTGTAAATATCTCCTGACCTAGACCGGCAAGACAACGAGTTCGTGGCTCTATGGTTAGGGCGTTAGACTCTGATCGAAAAATTTCGCAAGTTTGAGCCTTGAGTAATGCATCACATGGATATGGGTATGACTGGCTGATGACGACTAATAAGCTAGAAATGGCCATTCCAGTCATCCTTGTCTTTGCCGGCAATACTATCTGCCTAGGAACCTGTTTTCTCCTACTCTAAATTCTCTCAATAGATGCTGTTGATATTCTCTTAATCGTCCGTTACTCAAACCAGAATTCCATCACCTCGCGTATAAAGCAGTTAATTCCGATATGCTTTTGATGCAGACCAGCAAAATAGGGAATTGCAATCCCCAGGCAGATAGTCCCTTCTCACTCAAATGGTTTGACCACTCAACACAAATTCGAGTGGCAGAGATGTCTCAGTGCTTCCAGTTCCTGACTAGCATAGTTTCATCCGTCTACAGCGTCATAAAAATGTTTGATATTAGCTTATTTTATTGGGCTATCTGAATTTTCCTCTCTACATTTCCATATCTTGCGCCTGAGAGCCGTACTTTTTAACTTGAGTAGGAACGTAGTTCCGTCTGTTAGCTAATGTCGAATATGGTTGGGGCCGGCGGTAATCCCCTGGTAGTTCGGGGTGGTGAAACATTCAAAGTTAACTCTATAAACCAACCGGTGTGACTTATTTTTGTGGGTTACCTTTGTATTTCTACAAACTGCGTGAAAGTTAACTGTACAATGGAACTCTTGGTGACGAGTAGTTTCATCTACGAGCATTTCATGTAACGAACGAACCACTCGTTAAAAATATTGTTTCCGTTTAGCTTACGAGTTTTCAGTGCATGTGCTTGCCTGTGTCCGGCCATTGCGTCCTGCTCCCAAGGCGTGGGCCCTCCGTCTTCTGCAGCCAATCAGTGAACTGATGCAGTTTGATTGGCTACGTTTCGCAAGACGCGTTCCACATGACGAGCTCGGTGCTGGAACGGATTAAACCCATTGAGTGAGGTTCCACTGTACTCGAATGCAGCCTGTTGATAATAGAAAATTAGCCCAGGAAACTAAGTTACGCCTGTCGACTGCGTTTAAGTTAACAGTTAGTACTAGCGAACATGTGAGTTCCATAAAGTAAGTAGGAAGGAGAAGGTGCGGTCGCTAGGACAAGACTTTTATTTGCCTCATCAAGCAATTAGCGCGCAAGCGGGCTACTGCTTTCGATAGGGGAGTCGTTAATTGTCTCATAGGTGTGCAATATCACAGTGACTGTATTCTATAAACGCTGCAACTCCTTACGCCTTAATTACCTGTTTCTCCTACTGTTTGCGTTCGTGTCTCTGACAAAGAATCAGCAACGGACTTCGAAACTTTGGGCAAATAAAAGTCTTGTCCCAGCGATTGCATCTACATACTTGACAGTTAACAGTCACTTGCGTAAAAACTATGGATTGCTTATAAGGATGCCTTAACAGATTACGATAATAGGATTCGTAATAGGCGACGTCTTGCGCATAATTCCAGGAAGGGTGAATAGTTCCGTCTCCTTATCCCAAAGTAATCGCTAACATAAACCGAAACCATTGTCCATATCTAAAAATACAGGCCTGCTCTAACTCCCTACGGTTAACTCTAGACCAAACCTTAACCATAAGCACAATTTAAAGCAACGTTTCCCATGTGAAAATTTAAAGATAGCAAAAACAGCAGGATTTATTGGATCCACTGGAAGACCGAGAGTTCCTATTTTCCATCACAGAACGCGTCCTAGATACGGGTCATTCTGTGGACCCTAAGACTTCTTTCCGAGTACTTATTCGAGCACGAACAACTCGTACCTTGCGCTACCTCAAGGAAACCTATATACGGCCGTGAAAACCCCACCTATGTAAACAGTTGGAACATGTTGTTAATCTAGCTTTGCCTTGGTAACATCCTGCTCCCTGATTTATATAGTCCCTTGCCCACCTTTTCGCCTTAAGGCCTTTTTCCTCTGTTTTTTTCTTTCCACTTCGTTTTAACTCGCTTACTTTACTAATGAGCCTTCGTGACCGTGCCCTGTGACCCTTCTGACCTTCCTGTACGAATTCGATTTTGTATTTTCTCATCCGTTACTCATATTATGCAATGCGAGGAAGCAGCTGACGAGCTCTCTCGAAGCTTAATGGATCCGATACATTCTGCTGTTTTCGCCATGGGCACAATCCTGACCATAACTTTAAAATAACCTTAGATTTAGCTCTAAGCTTAACCTAATTTTCTCGAAATTTGGCACAAAGGCATATGTTTTGCGGGTGGTTCTTGTTCGCGGTTCCGGTTCGCGAATCCTGTTTTGAGGACCATATAATGGGTCTTAATCATTTCACTTCCTGGCTATAGTATATAGCCCCAGAAATGAATGGGTGGAGGTAAGTAAGTTTGTTTGTTCCTTTAGTGCTATAGAGGTAAACATTTCTTTGTCAGACGGCATATTCTCGCTTTCTGATGGTAGTTCCCCTTCTGTCCTTTCAGTGACAACTGTCTTTATTACTGAATGGCGAACCAAGTTTCGCCGGAAAATGAACACTCTGGACAACATTAAGAGTGGTGTGGCCGTTGACTCCTTACTGAACTTTGAAACGGTAAGACAGGACATGTTGCCTGTTGGTCCTTTTACTGTTTTCCGTGCCATGTTTAAGACGCCTTTTCCCTCCTTCTCAGTTCTGAGTTAGCGAGTTTTTTAACTACAGGCGTCGTCTGTCAGTTGCTATTATCTTTGCTTACCGCCTTTCCTCACGTCCGTCGTCTGCTTTCCGTTTATGTGGCAGGTAAAATATTACACTGCAGAGTCCTCCGAAGTTAGTCGCTATAAGAAGGCGATTATTGACTACCAGCGAGCCAGCTGGATGACCCTAGCATCCCTGAGCATCCTTAATGTGATCCAGATGCTAATCGTTACTCTGGGCCTCTTGACGGGCACTCTACTCTGCGCGCACGCTGTGGTTGCGGGGAATCTCACGTTGGGCGACTTTGTCCTCTTCTGTACCTACATGACACAGCTCTTCCTGCCTCTCAACTTCTTCGGCACGTATTACAGGTGAGTGCCCTGCCGTCAAGCTCTTTTTATAATATAAGTATTCCATCATTTTTGTAAATTACAAGAACTGCAGGATTTATTGGATCCATAAATTTCAGGAGCGCTCATCAGCCGCTATCTCTCATTGCGTAGCATGAATGACTTAAGAGCAATACAAAATTGAATTGATACAGAAAAATCAATGAAAACTGCAAGGCAAATCAATAACGTAAGAAAGTTTAAACACAGTGGTCAGCAAGAATGGAGAAAACACGTCTAAGACAGAAAAAAATGGGAAGAGGACTGTGTAAATCTGGGAGCCGGATTTTACCAGGGCAAAGCTAGGTTAACCACATGCTCCAACTGTTTACATAGGTCTGATTTTGACCACCGGTTATAGGCTGCCTTCAGGTAGCGTAAGGTACGAGTTATTCGTACTCGAACTAGTACTCTGAAGGTAGTTTTAGGGTCCACAGAATGGCCCCATTCTAACAAATATTCTGTAATGGATTTGAGTTGACCCAAGTGTGAAAAACTCTAGGCGTTTGGCGGGATTTGAACCCGCGCATCAGAGAAAGCCTTTGCCGGAGGCTAATGCTCTACCGCTAAGCGGGCGTTTGTAGCTTAGCGGTAGAGCATTAGCCTCCGGCAAAGGCTTTCTCTGATGTGCGGGTTCAAATCCCGCCAAACGCCTAGAGTTTTTCACACTTGGGTCAACTCAAATTAAGCAAATCTGCCAAACCAACTTAATAATTCTGTAATGGAGGAACGAGGCGTTCTATGTTCCTGTTCGAACAGCCAGCTAGGCAAGTGCACCTTAGCTCTGGCTCCAATTTACAAATTTGCACCTGGGAAACTCTGCTTTCCATATTCCATCATTATCATCTCTCTGGCTGTCCGGTAATTATGAGTTCTGTAAGTCTCACCTTTCTTGGTTGCGCCTAATAAAGTTTTGTGATTTTCACCATTTATTGCAATTAAATTTTTTCGAAAAAATTTAAACTGCTGATAAGTAAACGCTTTAAATGCGTCCCTGACTAACAAATATTTCAAGTACCGTAAATCAAATGACCATGTTTTTTTCTTCCATCGGTACTTTTCTATCGTAAGAAGACGTCCACTCTTGACAGGATGAAGAGTACATAATCCGTCTCGTTTCGATTGCCCTACTTATAATAAGTGTTGATTAAAGATTCTTATATATACCGTTCAATATTCGATCTGGTATTCGACAAAACTGCCTCCTATCGCTCATTCTGTTTCAATTGCGCCATTTTCTGAATTCTCGAGCAGGCCATGCATGAAGAAGACAGTAATGAGCTTGCAACTGGACACCGACTGACTGATCTCGACTACGTCAATGATATTGCTCTGCTAGCCTCAAGCTTTGGTATCTACAATCTATAGTGTCACGGATGAATAAATTCGCTATGGCGGTTGCCTGCACGTCCAAGTGAAGAAGTAGAGAGCTTTAAGTAGCCCAGGGCAGGGCTGCCATCGATTGGGCAGAGTAAGGACGACATTGTCTCCTGAATCGATGCTACACGCCGAGTTTTCTTAATTCTCCGAAAGTGTCTATGGATTCGACGCGACATCTACATCTCTACAAAGATCCGTGTATTCCTCCAATCCGTACCCTATGGATGTGAATGCTGAGCTTTGCACATTGAAGATTTGCGATGACTGTGGACCATCCTCCGAGTGAATTTTACCGACTTCTTCTCGAATGTCACAGTCCGCATTCGATGCGATAGTATCGCGAGAATATCTCAGTCCATCCAAGTAGGACGATTAAGGTGGTTTGGGCACGTTCTCCGTTGTCCACCTCACAAGCTTTACTGTGCTGTCCTCGACTCGGCGCTGCAACCCTCCTGAAGGCGTCGAAAGGGATGGCAACTCAAGATTTTGATGCACGCCGTTCGTAAATACATTGGGTTTGTTCTTGGACCGTCGGTTTGCGGTCTCCGTCTCTGCAGAAAAGAATGGGTGAAGGATTTCAGCTCCGCTGCTGCTAATCGTCACGCGTGGAGAGGAACTCGTTGAGTCCACACTAGCACAGACATGCTCCCAGCTGTATCAAGTACAACTGCAGCTTGCACTTAACTTGGATTCGGTAGGCTTCAATTGGTCACTGCAGGTTTAGCGGATGCGGTGACATGTGACACAGCAGTACTCGTAAACAATGACAGTGCTCTCATTGGCCTGTGAGAGGCATGTGCACGCAATCCTTTTACTCCGGTTTATGACAAGATAAATTTTTATTATGTCCACCTACATGCGAAATTTTCAATTAAGTAACCTTACTCAGCAGATGTAATTACCATCTCATGCCTTCCGTTGGAACATTCCTTTGCGCAGCTTAAACGTATGTAGGATACAGAGAGCTTTGGGGACGTCTATACTCGCGTTGCTGAGAGTTTTTTAAGTGTTCACGTTGGGGGTACTGATGACCGCTAAAGTTGTGGCTTTTTGCGGAACTCGAAAGTGAGTCCCAAGGCACAGCAGGATGACTATGTCCCACAACTCTGATTGGTTAGCGTTCCACCACCACGGTTGCACAAGTTTTTTTCATGTTTTATCTTCTTCTCCGTTTCAGGATGCTGCAGTCAAGTTTTGTTGACCTGGAAAATATGTTTGAGTTGCTGGAGGAGGACAGCAAAATTTCAGATGTTCCCAACGCCTCGGTGCTGACCGTCCGCGGTGGCAGGATCGAATTTCAAAATGTCAATTTCTGTTACGTTCCAGAGTACGTTCCTTTTGAATACGTTAATTAGGCTACTACTGATATTAAAGTAGACATGATTATGTGAAGTATTCACGTTTGGCGAACGTACGTTTTCCAGTATTTAGAAACAAGCAATTACAATAATACGAGGATGGAGTAACAAAAGTCCAGGCATCCAATCAGCAGTAAGTAAGGGGCAAGATTTTCAGAAATCAGGATGTCAGCTTCTAGCTAATTAAGGGGCCAGGGAGGGGGGGAGGAGTCTGACAATTAGTTCAAGTCGTCGCTGTAACGGGACGTGGTTGGAGGTGTGTCTTCAGCCAAGGAAACCTTAGTGCCTGTATACACGCTTTCTGCGCGTACAAACGCACTAAAAGTGGTTACTTAGAAGACCGCTAACTGGCAGATAGCTCGGTTACCTCTGGCGAAGGGTTCTCGACAGAAACCGAAACGTCGGGCAAATAAACTTCTTGTTCCAGTGATCGCATCTTCTTCTTCTGCAATGCTTCCTGAAACTCACGTTTTCGCTTCTATCGGCAAGGTCGGTCCTCTCAGAAGTATTTTCTGGTTGCAATAGCTTTTTCCTGCTTGATGCCACTCTAGCGTATTTGGGATCCGACCCCCCCCTCTTTATGTTGTCAAAGATCGTGGTTTATCGTGCGTCAGACAAATGCATTTTGCACGCGTAGACAAACCGTCGGTAACGATGACCGAACTGTTTGCATCAGCGGCAGTAGTATTAGTTTTCGTCATAGGGGTAGTAATAGTATTCATAGCAGTAGTATTATATAAGTTGCATAGCATTAGTTGTATTGAAATATTAGTCAAGATAGTAGTAGTACTAGTAGCAGTAGTAGTAGTAGTGGTAGTAGTAGTAGTAGTAGTAGTAGTAGTAGTAGTAGTAGTAGTAGT
>JAYGXS010000002.1:7080910-7115004 GCA_036362985.1 Ligula intestinalis | reverse complement strand
TAGTAGTAGTAGTAGTAGTAGTAGTAGTAGTAGTAGTAGTAGTAGTACCTAAAAGGCGATTCGAACGGGGCATTTCGAAAGATAGAATGGGCGTCTGTCCGAGAGGTCTCTATCACGTTTTAGGTTTTGAATAACGATGGCTGAGCTATTCTTCGCTCCAAACTTCAAACTGACAGTAAGTCTTTCGCCGTGAATGTCATTGGAACTTTTGATTTCACACCGGTCTTTTGGAAATTCGTAAAATTGCTGCAACTTTAAAGTGAGTACACTTATTTTCAAACCGCGCATGCTCATTGCAAATTTAGGGTACTAACGGATCAACTAGAAGATGAAATACGTTGATCAAGTAGGATGGATTAGGATGAATGTATGCCTAAGTCACTTCTGACAGCGGAACACAAGGTACAGAAACATTTCATTATAAAACTTCTCGTGAATGCTAAGCACGTGGCGTGTCCAACAATGTGATTATTTGCTGGCTTAGGACAAAGTACTAGCTTCTGCTCTTTACATAGGCCGTGAAAATCGTGTGTTGAAAGCCAAAACCTTGTGAGCGAACGGGTCACTTGTTCCACCCTTAATTTTTTGGTATAGTCTCATTATTCCTCATCCATCACCTTCAATATGCCTGACGACTGTTCCAGTCTGTCGTGGTTTAAACACCACATGCAATTTTCGCTATAATTATAGCATGCTTACCTTTGCAAAGTCGGGCCAACCTGCATGTTTGACCAATGTCCCCAACCGGCCGGGTATCCACCTCGTCTGATCGCTTCAGACTGCTATCTTTTTAGGCTGGTAACTGAGGCGTAGTTAGATGGCGAATATTTTTGGCCTGGGCGCCGTTACAACAATTTGGCGACGCATTGCGCGGTAATATCTCGGCCTGGTCCTCCGTTATAACAATTTGGCGAGGCAGTATTCGAACTCATTGTGGCTATCTCTACAACACCATTGCTTACTATCATGAAGCAATTCCATGTGTATCACCGTGGATCAATCGCTGTCTATCATGCAGCCCTACCCTGTGTATCGCCGTCGAACAACCGCCGACTATCATGCAACAAGCCCATGTATAACCCCATGGAACTTTCGCTGTCTAACATGCAGCAAAACCATGTGTATGCAGATGATTGGATGGTCCCCGATGACCACATCGGTCAGAAAGACTATGGACGTCTCTGGCAGATTCCTGCAGCTCACGGATGAGCTCGAATGTGACGTTTCCTTTGATGGCGCTCAATTCAGAGGAACAGGTTACCTAATCAACCGTCCGGAGCTTGGCTTAATTGGCCTTGATTGGATCGAGCAACTCGGTCTCCTGAATATGCCACTTAACCGCATATGCAATGGTTTGCATTCAACTTCGCCGAGTCTCGCCAATTTGAATCAGCTGATGACAATGCTAATGTCCCCGATGATCACATTGGACGGAAAGGCCGCTAAATCGAATCAGCTGACGATGAAGCTGATGTCAGCGATTCCACCTCCTGCCGAGGTGCACAAGGAGGATAAGAAAGAGGAGGAGGAACCAGGAGAGAAAGCGCCAGCGGCTTCCGAGGCCCGTCAGACACCCGGTCGGTAAACTCGCTGCGGCACGTGCAAAAGGCGTGGTGCTCCAACAAAGTTCCCATCCTCCTCTCCCATGACTGCCGCCCACTCCCCAGACCTCTCCACGAGGGACCCCGGTTCTAAAAATGGCACGAACTTCAGCCTCTACGCGACCCACCGTGAAACAAATGCGAATGGTTCCGTCACAAGTGAACCCGCAACTCAAATCTTATGATTTGTCTTCAAAGAGGGGAGGTATTAGGGCGGCCTAACAACAGCCTTCGCAAGCAGTAGTTTGCAAACCATAGCCACGTCCACAATAGGCTATCGATCGGCCTATGCGCGAGCTAACACTTTGAGCTAGACAAGCAATCGATAATTTGAATTTCTAGCTACATTCACTAACTGAGCCAATGGGACGGGGACTACCTCAGGAGAGAATCTTTTTGGCTCAAGGGACATCGTTGACATACATTTGTTTCCCTAAATTTGTTGTACCTAAAACACTCAAAGACTACCGCTTTCTGCCCACTTCCTGTTGTGTTCTCTCGTTGGGGGCTCACATGAGGCGTAGTTAGACAGCAAATATTTTTGGCCTGGGCTCCGTTACAACAATTTGGCGACGCATTGCGCGGTAATATCTCGGCCTAGGCCTCCGTTATAACAGTAACTGCCTTACAAAATGTCATGCAATCTACGACATCATTAGCCCTCTTCTCGTTTCGCTACTTCTACTAATGTCTACCCTTACACTGTCAAAAACAGTCATTCAGCGATTGCTGTATTTACGAAGTGGTAGTTCGCCTTTACGAGATATCAGTGCAACTTCGCTTCCTTTGTCTCCGCCCGTGAGTGCGTGAAAGTAAAATCCTATTGCAGCAGTGCAATTTTCCCTTTTTTATCCCTCCTGGTTTTGCCTATTATCGTGTTGTTTTGTCTTTTTAGACGACCCGTCTTGAAGAACATTTCATTCACTGTTGAACCAGGGAAGAAGGTAGCTTTGGTACGTCAAAAAATCCATTTTTGTTTATCCGGTTTAAGTCATTTCTGCCTTCCACTTTTATCAAAATGATCGACTATCTTACATTTTTCTTTCTATCCTTTTGCACTTTTAAATTTATCTATCCCTCTCTCTACCGCCTATACCATTTTCCAAGTACACTGAGGGTGTTTTCAATGATTGCATAGTCCAGCGTTTTACTGACATACGTTTTAGCAAATATCAAATTTTTATTATGTGCCTTTTAGTTTGTTCCGAGTTTTGCACATTTCACCCGAATATTTCGTTACCTAGCAGATGCAAATTTACGAACTACGCACAGAAACCCTTGTAGCCCAAAAACCACCAATATCGTGCCCCAGGGAAGCGATTACCCCTTTAAAGAAGGCATAGTCCGATTTACAAAGTGTAAAGTTTATCAAGTACAATTTATTAATAAAGGCCTCTGTTATCGCAAGCCACTTGTGTATTTGGCCTTCCATGAAAGGAGTCAAATCATACAAATGGAAAATCATAAAGTAAACATCTCGTTTATCAGGCTAATAAAAATGTACATAACTAGCGCAAAATGTGCCTGCCTGTCTACCGTCGTATTCGGGGTATGTTCAGCATCGTTTACAGTCAGCGCTTTTATGTCCTTGTTTTATCATTCACTGACTTTTTATACCGTTAGAAGGGTCTTTGTGGATTAATAGTATCAGATTTGTGAACAGTTTTTCAACAAAATTTCCTTTATACTAATTCAACTTCTTGTAGGATTTCAGTTAGTCGTTTGAACTTAGCGTTTGCGTTAGATTCCCGACCTGCAGACCACAGTGACGATCAATTATTCAGGAATTGATATAAAGCGAGGACGAACCAGATCTTAACCCATGGTCTTCCTGGCTGGTAGATGGTAGCCCTTTACTTTGTTTCGCGTTTTTGTCGGTACGGCCCCGACCACGGCTTTCAGGTTGTTATGACCCGCGCCTGGGACTGATAATTAAGTCGAATGCCGAACCAAAGAACCCGTAAGAGTTCGACAGAGGGAAGAGCGGTTGGCCAGAGCGAGGGATTTTACTGAGACAAGCACGTTAGTCAGAGCAAGTCCTTGAGCGTGTAACAGATAGAACAAGATTAGGGCAACAAACGACTGTGAGCTAGGTCCAGCGAGCCAATCAGCTTTTGGCTACCAGCGTGCTTGGCTGGAACTCCGCGGCGGACATTCAGCTTAATTTTGAAGTTGCTGCCTGCAGGCCGATCGATAGCCTGCTGTGCGCGCAGCTGCTTGCGCAGGCTATCCTCGACAATCGACCTATCGACAACCGGCAAGACGTCGACCTGGTGGCTCAGTGGATAGGACGTTCGTCTTTAGCTCACTGGTCGCGGGTTCGAAACTCGAGTGTAGCGGCAGTTTCTGTGGCTATACTGGAATCGAGTAACTGCGGCTGACGACGGCTAATGAGCCAGAAATATGCGTATCTTGCAGTCCTAACGTTTGCCGGTAATGCATAGGCTATCATTTGTTTGGCTCGTCCCAACACAGGTTATATCGCGAAACCATTCTGTTTCCGCGATGACATTAGTTGTTGATATCTTCTGAACAATTATTATCATTTATCGATTTAACTACCGCTAGTCTGATTAGGAAGCCGGAGTTCTTGTTCCCTAGCCCAGCACAGTAGCAATCTATTATGGGGACTTCCTCCTACGAAGGTTATTCAGGATCTATTTATAAGGAGGAAAAGTTTTTTTCTGACACAAACATCCCAGAGCTTATCAGCCAGACAGTTTTGCAGTCCCTATCGCCAATATGTCAACAGGCAAAACATTTAAAAAATAAAGTTCAGCTGCTTCCACCGCCTTGCCTGCTCTTTAATTTGAGAATTACGTTTACTTTTTCCCTCGGTTTGCTCACTGCCCAATTTATTCTGCAAGTATTTTCTGGTTTTTTAGGTTGGTCAGACGGGCAGTGGAAAGTCAACCATTATTCGTCTCCTGTTTCGATTCTACGAGCCCTCCGGAGGCTGTATCCTCATTGATAACCAGGACATAAGTCAGGTGCAACAAAAGTCCCTCCGACAAACTATAGGCGTTGTCCCGCAGGTAACTTCGACACCGGTTACCTGTTTTTTTGCAAGCTAGTAAATGGGGTAGACTCAATAAAGGTTCAAGATTTTATTTGTGTTACTTCCTCGCCCGTGCTCATTTATTGTCTATCAATCCACACAGTAGATTAAATGGCCTATTCGCCAAGAATGGGTGCACCTTTAAATCGGGAAAAATAGGCAATTGTACAGTGGGCAGGATTCTGGAATTACCTTGTGTGGTAGTTTCTGAAACTATTTTCCTTAGATGACTATTACTAGTGGACTGCAAGAGACCGTAGGTCCCGTGGATGTGGTTTCTATCATTCTGGTACAAATTCTGGCGTCACTATGAGCGAACCCCTGTCGTCTTTGAGTTTTAGTCGGTAAATTGCGCTTATAGGGGCATTGTGCGGATTCTCTAGTTGCTGGAATTGCCTGTGGATAGAAAAGTTAGACAAAACAAAATTTAAAGCAACGTTTCCCAGGTGCACATTTAAAAATAGCAATAACAGCAAAATAATGTATTGAATCCATATCATTTTGAGTGAGCTCTTCAGTTGCTGCCTCTCATTGTTTAACGTGAATCACATAAGAGAAAATACAGATTGAATTCATACAGAAAAATCGATATCAACACGAGGTCATAAGACGTGGCCAAGTGGCTAATCAAATGGGAAAAAACGTCTGAGATAACAATTTGGGAGGAGAAATGTGTAAACAGGGAGCCAATGTTACCAAGGCAGAGTTAGGTTCACTACATGCTCCAAATTTTTACATAGGTCGAATTTGAACCACCGTATGTAGGCTGCCTCCAGGTAGCGTAAGGTACGAGTTGTTCGTGCTCGAACAAATACTCGGAAAGACGTTTTGGGGTCAACAGAATGGACCGAGTCTAACAGATGCTCAGTAATTGACGACCGAGGAATTCTGTTTTCTTGTTTCATTAACCAGTTAGGTAAATGTTCCTTAGCTCTGGTGGCCAAAACAAAACGTTCACACTAATTCTTTTTGATCATGCTAGACCGGGGATTGCCACTCCAACGTGTCCTTGAATATCCCCTTGTGATAGATCCTTTGTCTGATAGAAACGAACAGGTAATTTCCAGGAAGCAGTTCAGATTCGATCGAGAGAACAAGAACTTCATTCGTCTAATGTTCGGATTCTGGCTTAAACCATTCATCAGCGATAGCAGTAGAATAGGGTGATGACTGCACAGATTACGCAGTGTTTATAGTTTGTAGCGGCCACGCGACTGCATGCGCACTACAATGGGTAACTCTCGTGGGCATCGCTTGTGGTCGTGGTTGGGCAAAAGTAGCTTATGTAGTCCCACTCACTAACCCCCTAATCTCTGCATGTTGTGCTACGAAAAAGATGTTTATAGGGTTTTGTGAGTGGGTAATTAGGATACGCAGTGAAATATACTTTAGTAACTGCTATATGCATTTTTATTTTAATGTAAAGGGTGTCCCAGAAGTAACTGACTCTTTTGATTTGCCAATAAAACGAAAACGATTATTGCTAGGTTATGGAAACTTGTTTTATTCGAAAGAAAAACCTTTTTTTATTTTTTATTAGAGCTAGGTCTTTTAAATGATGGCCATGGTTGTTTTGACAAATTAGGGTTGTTTCTTTGTCGTTTCCATAACGCTCCTTCGTGTATCAGGCGATAGTTGTCTTATTTAAGAAAAAATGCTGTTTTTAAGTTCTTGCAGATTTGTTGGATTTGTTACATAAACCATTGACTTTAAGTAGCCCCATAAGAAGAAATCGCATGGGGTCAAATCTGGAGATCGAGGGGGCCAAGGAATGTTACCAAATCGTGAAATCAAATGATTTGGAAATCACTCATTCAACAATGTCATCGTTTCTCTTGCTGTATGGGCCGTGGCTCCTCCTTGTTGAAACCAAGTATTGCGTAGGCTGTCTCTCAATTTCAAATCTCAAAAGGGTTTTCTTTCGAATAAAACAAGTTTCAATATCCTAGCGTTAACTGTTTTCGTTTTATTAGCGAATCAAAATGGTCAGTTACTTCTGGGACACCCCTGTATTTAGAAGTGTTGCTGATTTATATCTGTACATTTTCCTAATTTGTATTATTGTTTAATGTATCGTGGTTTACCCGATTATTAAATTGCAAGTTTCTGAAAATTCCCGAAAAGCAGAAATAGTGGTTAGGAGGTCCGCGGTGCGAAGCGCCTCGCATACCTTTTGTTTACATGCGGAACAACTTACTCGCAGCGGCCACGGGAAACAATTTCGACTACATTTACACTTCTAAAAATTTCCTTTTCTGCCTATCCTATTTCCTCACACCCCCCCCCCCCGAAACCCTATAACCACCGTTTTCCTAGGAGAAAATGCGGGGACTAACAGTATATATGTAGGACTAAATAAGTTACTTTTGTCCGTGGTTGTTCTGATGATGACTTGGCAGTCCGCTTTCGAGTCATTAATTGCCGCTATTTCATCATCCGTGTTGGAAGTTTGCTTCTTGTCAGTCAGGTTGGCTTTCATCTGAATTATCGCTGGGCGGCGCCCTTTCCACGTGGAATGCGGACTTTCCACCGTTACCACTTCAACTATGACCCTAAACGATGATAGTGGAAGCTGTTATTTGTAGGGCGCGTGCGGTTGCCTAGCGGCTACAAACTATAAATACTGCGCAGTCTGTTCATTTATCACTCCATTCTGTGGTTACCTCTGATGAGGGCTCATCGATAGTATCCGAAACTGAGGCAAATAAGCTTTTTGGTCCATCGATCGCATCTTCTACTTCAGAGTCTTCATTCTTGAATCAGCATCGACTAATTCGCAACATTACATTTATCCAAGCATCATGTCTCCGCATTTAACGTGGTTGGGTGGAATGAGTCTGGTAATCGACAGTTTTGAGGACAGAAACAGTCATTCTAGTCTCTGTTTTTCGTGAAGGGTTTCCTCTTTTAGATCACTGAGCGATAAAGAATACCATTTTGGGGAGTCTGAGTTAAATGGTTGCTTTTCAGTTGAAATTCTTCAATATCCTGCACAGACGGTGGTGTTCTGGGAAAATTTTACCATCTTTTTACCCCTAGTAAGGCCAACCAACTAAGCGCATGATATGTGCGCGCATGTTTTTCCTTTCCAATTAACCACCGCTTATCCTTTAAATACAAAAAGGCATTCACACTTTTGTAATGTTTGATTGTCTTTTCCAAACCTCAGAAGCTACATGCCATTCGAACCAGTAATTTGGGATTGGCTTTAAACGATTCAGGTAAATACGTGCCGAGTTTCCGCTGTCTGGTTAATGCTCTCTGTGTGTGTTCTACGCCTGTCTTTGCTTACTGCTAACATTATTTGCGGATAATAATTCAACCTAACTATGTGCACTTCTTCGTCCTCATGTGCTTCCCATTTATTGCTTTTTATTGAATTTGGCTTTCACTCAACATATATGTTTGACAATGTTGCCCTTTGGGTAAGCTCAGACACCTGTTTAGTTAACGTTTTTCAAATACTCTAATTGTTTTTTGTCCCTGGCTTGTCTTGTCTCTGCTCGTATGTACCGCTAACGCTAGTTAAAGCCGGTTCTATCTATTCCGGGTACGCTTCAATACCCTCCTGGAAAACTGTGTTTATGTTCGCCTTGAAGTTTGGTGTTGCGCTGTTAAGTAATGGGCAAATGTGCACTTTGTATTTTATGTACCTTATATGAATCCTGTTTCTCAAAGTTCAAACAGTGTACGCTTGTATTTTTCTCACTTCTGCGCCATAATCACCGCATTGTACTTACCTGCTTACTTACTGCAAACATGCCTGATCTGGCCAGCCTCGATTATTCAGACTATCTTTCCACGTCTGCCGATCCCTTCTCTTTGCTACCGGTGGAGGGTGAATAACGAAAATTTAAGGACCGCTTCCCTGTCTTGACTGATTGTGCCGAGCCAGTTTTTGAGTTGGCTTCAATTCAACAGTGCTAAATCGGAAAGCAAACACTGAACTAATGAGACGGACAACGAAAAAACGTTTCCAAAAAACCTCGGCCGTCTGTCTATGATAGCTTTGGATATCCTTGCGATGTTAGCGCAGCAAGTGAGAACTGCCTAATTTGAGGCTACGACTGGTTTCTTCACTGTAAGGAGGATTTGCAAGTAATGGTGGTCAAATACCTCCAGTTTTTGCTAATCTTCCACAACCATTCGCAACCAAAGAGAGAAGGACTGACCAGACTGACTCAAATCCCGATGAGCAGCATCGAATCTGGAGACGATGTCGTCTTTGCTCTGCGAATTCGGCAGCATCCTCTCTCCGAGGTATTTGAAACTGTCAACTTCTGTATGCTGGCAACCATTAATCTCAAGAGTTCCCTTCTACTATTCAGGGATGCGGCTTGAAAACAGGTCTCAGAGTTTATGAAGGAACCGATTGATCTAGCAACCTCATTGACCTATCACAAAAAAAGCTGTATATAACGTATTTGAGATCAGTCAGCCGGGTGCAAACTCGACTTCGTGTATAGGCTTCCCAAAGATCCAGTCAATAGCGTAGTTGAATGCAATGGGGGACAGGATACAAACTTATCGAACGCCAACCCGAATATTGAACCGTTTTTGTGGACGAGAATCCGCGCTTTGATGAAGCGATAGTAAATCTTAATCATGACGGAGTTTTTTTGCGAATGTATTATCTAGTTGCATTATACGTCACAGAAGCTCACGACGAACGAACTCGAATGCAGTGGCGAGTTTATCAAATCAGACGGTCGCCGGTTATTAACAGCTCTGACGGATTTCCGAAATGCGCCCGAAAATCAACGCTCGTCTCGGAATCCGGCATGGTTGGGCCTCTTCATTGAATCACACAAAGCCTTTGATCGCCTAGGAAGACCAATGGTAAAGAGCTTCGCAGCAGAATAGACGAGGCTTATTTCGTGGTACTTTTCGTGTATTTTCTTATTCGCGTTCTTGAATACAAGCAAAAGGACGCCCTAGCCCCAAGCATAAGGACCGATATTTTATCTCTCTACACTTGTTTCGTCACCTCATGGAGCGTGGTCACCAGTCTGTTGCTACAAGTCTTCGACTTGAGTGGTAATTCTGTCTCCTCTGTGTACCTTGTTTTTGCGCAGCCTTTGAATTGCATCTGTGTTATGAAGGCGAGAAGCGCACGCCATCTGTGTCATGGCCGCAGGCCGTCCGCGCGCGCCGTGAGCTCACGTGAAGCCCGCCCACGCGTGCACTGCAATGTTCCAGGCGTCCTGCAGCGTGGGAAACCAGATCAGAACAACCCCTCTCGTCCGATAGGCCAGGAACAGTCTAGAAGTACCGGCGCCTTATAAAAGGCTGTACTAAAAACGCTAATTCATTCCATTGCCTCTGTACCGTCTGGAGTAAAGCTTTCCTATCAGAACCGCTCTCTAGGCTTTTTCTGCCTATCACTCGTGTCCGAATAAACTGGGCTATCGCAATCTGCGACATTTCCTTCAGATGGGGGCTCGCATAATAGCGTATAGGTCAGATACGGATGAAACTGCGCTACACAGAAGAACGAGGTCGTAATGGGCTGGTCATAGAAGTTAAGAAGGTGCTCGAGTTGCTGATGCGACCGAATCTGTCAAAAATAAAACCGCCATCCACATCGCGAACACGTTTACTAAGTGTTTAAAGATTACCATTGCATCTGGTATTTTTCGGATGCCTTCTACCTTTGAGACCTTCTAAATGGAGGTGGCTATTTCAGCCCAATATTTCTTCCGGTTATTACCAGCCAACTTTGCCGTTATTTTTTCACAGCGTAAGGAATAATCATTATGCGGCCGGATGTATCGAATCATGTTATTGACTGACCGATGTAATTATAAATCCAGGCTACTGCTCGCGTCGTAAACAGGACCGAATCTCTCTTTTCCGGAACTCGACAGTGCTAGGTTGCCGTAGTTCTACGACATCAGGTTGTTTTGCACGTGGCGTTTCGGGTTTTGGTCGAAACGTAAACTTTCAAGCGTCTGTGAACGCGAACGTGTTGTGTCACATGGGTGTTATCAATCTTGAAACCGCGCAGTGATCTGCTATCATAAACTCAGCTGCTGAACTTTGATCTAACCACAATGTAGTCGATCTGACTGGTCATATGACCGGCGATTGGATATTAGATCAATCGATTTGTTTGGTTGAGGCTGAAAGCACATGCTGGTAACAAACTGCGGCTTCTGATCAGTAAAGCTAAACGATTTCTCGCCATTGTTGCATCGAGAGTCACTCTCTAAGATCTGTAAGGTCCATTCCGGCCATTCCAATCCCTGGTGAGGATCAGTAGATCGCAGTGAGAGGATTTTTCAAATGGCAGGATCTCTCAATTCACGCTAATGTAATATCAACACATTTTAACCAATAAATGTCTTTAGGCCTTGTTACCGTAGACATTAATCAAATTCATTGTGATTCGAAAGTCGCACTTTTGAAAACCGTCTCGCTTTTTAAAAATCGATTTCTTGTTAGCAACCCGAGCAACAGTAATAGTTGGCAAGCACGGTAAGTCTTGTTTGACAAAAGGTTCGAGGTTAACGTGCTCTCCTCACAAGAGAAGAACAAACTCAGACGTGCAAACTAAGTCTGCAACTGCTATAAACATAAGGCATTCTCCAGTTTTATGGTAACGCAGATTTTAGCTCAAATTTAGAAATCCCCTATAACCATATTCTGCATACTAAAATACCTTTTCCGGAAAGGATTGTGTAACGTTTGATGTGCCTTCAACTGGTAATCTCGATTTCCGTCATCACGGTCCATGATTGAGATCGCATGCTGCACATTTAATTACTTATCCTACAATGATATAACGTATTACTAAAACTATTTAAGTAGCGTTATTATAGTATCTAAAACAAATGCGCGTCTTATAATCCGGTCGTTTCCTTGATGCGACACACTTAAATAGGACTTAACTTAGTTCAAATTTTTACACCCTTCTAGCTATTTGAATGTTGAAATTGTTGATGATAACTTGACACAATTATTTTCTGCAACCTATTTTCTTTGTGGATTACAGCGCACGCTTATTGGTTGCCTTTTTCTTTTTATTTGCTCGATGCTTCAATGCAGGACACGGTTCTCTTCAATGACACAATCGGCTACAACATTCGCTACGGAAAAATTGATGCCTCGGAGGAGGAACTGCACTCGGCGGCTCGCGCTGCGGAGATCCATGGTCGCGTCATGGAGTTCCCGGAGGGCTATGATACCATCGTCGGTGAACGAGGTCTAAAGCTCTCGGGTGGCGAGAAACAAAGAGTAGCAATCGCACGGACAATCCTCAAGGCTCCGCGCATTGTTGTACTTGATGAGGTGCATCTATCCGCATTCGCGCCATTTAATCTTGCTTCCCATCTTTTCTAAAGTTTTTTTGCCTTCTGCGTTTGTTTGGAATGAGATCAAAGCCAATGTTGTTGTGCAGAGGTTGCATCCTCACATTTTTTCCTAGGTATGAGTTGCGCGTACTTGCATTGGTCGCTGTGCTTGGTATCATGTGCATAGGATCAGAGAATTTCTTCCAGCATTTGACCTATTTTCTGGCACTTTTGCCAAGATTCTGAAATGTATTTTCAATTGCAAATAATTACTAAGCTGCGGTAATTTTGTAATATTTCATGCACGGTATGCTCATACCGTCTTTCGTGAGGATTATGTATATAGCCCCCAAAGCAGGACATAAGAACAGGACTCGAACTTAGTACCAATAGTTTTGTGTGAAATTTCTGGGAAATTGTGGCTGGGTCAGATTTAGGGCCAATTTTAAGGTTTCAGGCTAGAGTCAGGATTACGGTGAGGGCCACGGTTAAGGCGTAGGTCAGGATTAGAATATAAAGGTAGTTTCCTTCCCTGGTAGTATGCGCGGGGCTGCTTTTAGTAGTTCGGCGGGGTGTTCCTATTCCCGTTTCTTGTTTCAGTATCAGTATGTTGAGGGATATGTAGGTAAATTACCTTTGAGTTCCCTTTATGAAATCCTTATCCTGGCCTTGGATTTAGTTTCTTTTAAATGGCCTGCAAAAAGCCTGCTTGATAAAAAATGGCGTCTCAAGTATTGTGGAACTTCCCCATTGATTTCCAATGCCTTCCCAACTTTAACTCATCTGATAGCACATTGCATCTTCTGTATATCTGAGGGAAAGGCCCCTTTCGGCTCAAAAAAGGCTTTTTGTTCTGAGTTTTTTTCCCAGGCAGCGAAGTGCCAACTGAAATTGTTAGAGTGGCTTATTATGTATCCAAAATTGACGAGATCTAATGCAAAATTGTATGAACCCTATATGACATCTTATTACTAGCTAAGAAAAGTTCATTTAAATGCCGGGATCTTGTATCGTCAGAAATACTCTAAACATCTGTTGCAAGTTAATGAGAACTACCACAACTACTAATACCGCACTTAAGTAATAATTTCACATCAAAATATATTGTAAATTTTCTGCTTGCACTTCGCGACTGCCTACGCGGGCTCTAATTGTTAGCTACTAAGCGGAGCGGAACTTAATTGTTCCTCCGTTAGATCGGCGAAGCCCATATATTCATCATATTCCCGATCTAAACCGACAAAACAACGAGTCCGAGGTGCCCTGTTAGGGTGTTGACCAAAGGCCCTGTGTATGAATCTAGGAAGTTGCGACCCTTGAGATTGTGTATGACTAGCTGATGATCGCTAACAGGCCAGAAACGACCATTCCTATCTCCCCTTTGCTTTGTCGGCCCCATTTCATCCTATCCTCACAGTTATTTTTGTTAGATGGTCAGCACTTTTCTTGCACCATTCTAGTCTCGTTCTCTGTTGCTACCATGGAACGCGAAACAGTGAGGCATTGGCCGTGGGTAAATATCCCCGTCATCTTGGAAATGTTTAGTTTAACCAAACAAAAGCCGTTTGGTCACACCACTTTTATCCGCATATTTTTGTTGAAATCCGACAAGCCGAGAAAGGTATATCTTACTCTTAGCAGCCATATCTGACCGATTGACTGTTCTTATGGTCTTAACATCGATGCCAGTATCTCTTCCGCTCCGGCAAGTTCCCAACCTAGAAAGAGCTGGAAAGCTCAGACAAGTAAAAGCATGATTCCGGTGATTGCAATGCCTGCGACTTCTCTCTCTACACGCATTCCTGGGATGCGAAAATTTGCCTCAGTTCCCAACCAGTCAACCTTTTTGGTTGGATAATAAGAGCGCCTGCGGAGTGTCGCATTTTATCTGCTAACACCATATATTGTTTTTTCTCTATTGGCATTGCATGTCGACTATCTCCCAACTTGACGCTTCAGCACTGACTCTTTAATTATCCTATTTCACTGCATTCTAGTCAGAACGCTATTCCGTGCCTAGTTGAGCCTAGCTGTGCGGTAACAGATCGATGCTAATTAGCAAAAATGGCAATTCCCTTGCGGCACCAGATCGTGTTGCAACCAGCTAATCGTCGGAAGCAGTTATGGCCTTGAATACAGGACTCGTAGCTGCTTTTGCATTTTCTCTGGCGGCCAAGCCTTCTCGTCTCCCAACAACACCGCCTGACCGAACCAGTCCAAAAATCCTGTTGTTTTCTGCTTAGCTAGCCAGCTAAGATGGCCCGTTTGTTTTCGTAAACTTAGACCAGCAGCAAAGTCGATTATTAAAGACCGCAAAAATACTTAAGATGAATTAGGTAACCCCAGGAGGCAGACCTCATACTTCAGCCATGTGCAAGAACTGGTAATTTCTCTGTTATTTTTGTTAAAATTGCGTGTACTGATTAACTCTATTGGCCATATTTATTCATTTTTTGCTAATGCCTAGGTCTTAATTGAACGCTAATGTTGATACTTCGAAAGTAGCCGTAAACATTGTGTCTAAATAGTCGATTTTTGCCCTTCCATCGTCAACTGCTCATGCTCACAAAGCTCAGTAAGAGGGCCGTTTATCCAATTAACGGACTCGGCAGCAATTATGGAATTATGGAATTGATTGTTTGCAAGCGGTAGACCGGTATGTCGGTTAACTGAGCTCTCAACGAAGCCCAGATTTCAATCAACCGCCGATTTGAGCAGTTTTATCGGTGACAGCGAAGATGGCTTCGTGACCCGTTTCGAAGGTATGGGCTGACACCCATGCTAATTCTTCACCCCTTCAAACAGCCAGCCTGCCTTCGTGTTTACACGAGAAGAAAATGCGTTTAGTCTGGCCTTTTTAATTACTAGGATGCTTCCCAAACATTCTATCGTATGCATTTTCGTGAACCGACTACGCATGATGACTTTAGGCAGGCTTGCGATTTCATCAGCAAGTTTTAAAATAATGCGCTTGCTGTCTTTGAAACTTTCCTATGGACGCGAATGAAGGCGTCATGTCGAACGAGACTGTGTCTGATTAAATCGTCTACTTTCGGAGGTCTAAGGCGAAGTTCGACTGATCGGACCGGGATAGTCCAATTTTACTTGAGTTTTATCAGTCTACAGTACGTCCACGTTTAGAATTGCATTTAGCGCTGCCTCTTAGGGAAGCAAATGGCCGTGATTTGGCGCCTGACTTGTGTGTTTTAGAACGCTATGGAATTGGCGCATGCCATTGCACCCATCTCCCGGGTTTCTCTGGTTATTTTTCGTTTTTAATATGCATGCCAATGTCTACCGTTTGAGTGGTTTACTTACCTGGAAGATGCTGTATAAAGGTGGTCCAGCTTTATCACAAAACCGATTCATCCTCAGTGAATACGTGATTTTTCGAATTTATAGTGGCAAGAGACCCATAAGTTTTTTCCTATCTATCTGAAGGCCTGCGAGTTTGCGTTCCACTTTGATTAGGACAATTCTTGGTTCAATTGCTGGTGGATGTTAAGTTTAGTTCCCAGAATTTGTTTAAATAATCTAATTTTGACCAACAAAAATCGCACCATCAACACAAGAAGAAGAAATACAACCAATTTTCTCATAGTTTATTTTATTTTTCTGTTTAATTTTGTTTTAGTGTATTATTACGTTTTGTTGGTTTTAATTTTAGATTTTATTTATTCAGTTTGGCCTATTCTAGTTAGGATTTCGTTTACTTTGACATGTATTAGCCACATTCGGTTGCCTTTCGAGTTAACAGCTTTACTAGTTTACTTTACCTAGGTTACATATATTTTGGTTTAGTTTTTAATTCATTGTTGTGTTTGATTATTTTTAGTTTTAGATTAGTTTTTAGTTTACCTTATTTTAGTTTAACCCTTTTAGTTAGAAGATTTTCGTTTGTTTGTTTGTTTGTTTAGTTTGCTTTATTTTAGTTGACCTTTCTTTAGTTAGTTAGTTTACTTTTAGTTTATTTTATTGCTTATATGTATTAGTGCCATGCGGCTCTCATTTTATTTATATTTTTTACTTAATTTCACTTTATTCTCGGAAATTCGTAGGTGTTTGCGTTGCTCCGCCAATTTCAACAGTTGCCGATATTGCGTATTGCCACATTTTATTCATGGCGTGCTTTGGTTGTCATACATTAGACTATGTAAATAATCATTCCAATTTTTGCCTCATATAAGCTCTGCTTTTATCAATAGTTGTTCTTTCCTCTCTAATGCCCAAACTGTGTTACCTTCATTACCAGCACTCTGGCATTACATATGGATTTGACTTGCTGTTCTGAGCGGCAAATTTAATTTCTAAACACCTCAGTGTCCAATTCCCTCCTCGCTATGCATTTTAGCTAGTATATTTACATCTTTCGACCCTCCATATTTAACTGTTCTTCTTGACGACATATTGTTTGGCAGGCCACCGCAGCTCTGGACACGGGCACGGAACGTGTGATCCAGGAGAGCCTAGAGAAGGTCTGGGAGGATCGCACCACTGTTATGGTGGCCCATCGGCTCTCCACGGTCTTGCACGCGGACGAGATCCTTGTCCTGCACGCTGGTGAAATCGTGGAGCGTGGTCGGCACGAGGACCTGATAGCCATTCCGGGAGGTCACTATGCAACCCTATGGCGCCAGCAGAGTGAACAGAGCGAGGGTAGTCACAGCAGCACTGCTAGCTCCGATGCACACTCTGAATAGCCACCCCCTCACCATCCACTAGGCTTTCTCCTACTACTGTCATTTCCCATTTTTTTCTCCCTTATTTTAGTGGCCATTGTCATAGCCAGTTTTGTTCCCTACCCAACCATTTCTACTCAACTGACACCCTGTCCTTGTGACCCCGCGTAGAAGGCATTTTGCTTGTCTTTATGCTTGCATATAGTAGGCTTTTATTTTCAACTGTGCTGCAATAGACGCGCCATATCTTGTCGCTACTTTAAAGGCCTGTCTTGTAGCAGATTGCCTTATAAAAGGAATAAAATATTTTTTTCCTTGAAGTCAATGCGTGTGTTTTACAAGTTGATAAGGCGCCTGCATTTCATTCATTTTGTAATTTGCTTTCGATAGGTTTTACTCCATTGAAAAGAATTATCTTTCTGTACTTTTACGTAGTTATGGTAGTTCTAACCTGCCTCATTCTGGTTCTTGTCCCAAATCTTTAGCATGAACTAGCAGTTGATCGAAATAGATACCCCTTGATGCATACTTTCTCCTTTTGTTCAACACTTTGAATCGACTGAGGTTTCCTTTCTTTATTTAAGGATTGTTTTCTAATGTCGCTTTCGGAAGGTATTGAATCGTATCACAACGCAAGCATTAACTGTGTCGTCTCCTTCGAAGGTTGTCATTTCGGTCGTTGAGCCGGACTTAATAATCCTTAACTGGCCTGAGCCTCCGACTAATCCGTTTCTTCGGCGTAGATAAGACATGCTATCCAACTGTGTGCTGCGGGCCTATGTCATTATAAAGTAATACAATACATATTACCTTTAAAACGGACAGGATTCACGCGTCGACTTTGCAGAACTGTACGATTATCTAGTTGACACAATTTTGAAACATTCACGGCCTCGGTGGGACTCGAACCCGCACAACAGGGAAGTCTTTTGCGCAGGCGATGCTCTGCCATAGGGCTATGGAGAATCACCGTGGGCCGTGAATTTAATCACACTTGAATTGATTTAACCGCCCAACCTACTGCTTGTATGAAATCCATCAGTACTGATACAGTGAGCTGACTGCCCAGGCAGGATCTCTTAAGCAATCAGCTAGAATCCACCAGAAGCACTACCAAAGTAACTGAATTATCATCCTCATCTACTACACTTCGGGCGGTTGCTCGTCAGTACCGTCGATTGTTACTTAATCTCTCTTTGAATTTTAACTTCACAGTGACAATTTACAGATACTGATTTTCCTACTCTGCTTCACACGCCGATATATGCAGCCTTCGAATCCCGTGTACTTATTATTTGAAACATCTTTTCCCAGGAAGAAATTTGTAGCAAGCAAATATGGCAGTCGATCAAATAAATTTCGTGACGGCTTGTCAGCTGCGGCCCGTCTTTGCATGAATGAATAACAAAGACGGGCCGCAGCTGACGAGCCGTCACGAAATTTATTTGATCGACTGCCATATTTGCTTGCTACTTATTATTTGCCGAAACGGAAACCTGAAATTAACTCGATTAACTTCTTCGGGGTAGATTTTACGTTATGTCCTTCAGAAACTTTCCACCATTATATCAAGTGCCGCGTTTATTAGCCTACCCATTAAAGCTTAACAGTTTACTTCATGCTCCAATGTCTACGTTTAGGTCGCTCGCTTTATCGCACGTAGTGTGTGTTACCAATCGAACTAGGCTAACGAGCAATTTTTGTGCAAGTCGACTTACAGGCACTAAAAAAACCTGCTATTAATTTCTATCCATCCCGTCCTTGTTACATGCCTAAAAGTAATGCGCCAGAAACGGCTAACAACAAGGGCCTGATTTTTCGTTTTTTAAAAAGGTTAATTTATGAGAAAAGTCTGCATATCTGGCGGACTTAAAGGAAGTAAAAAGTCTGCTATTGATTTCCGTCCCTCCCGTTTAAATGCCTAAAAGTAATGCGCAAGAGGCTACTTCTTTATGAGGCCTCATTTGTCGTTTTTTCGGAAAGATCTACATATTTGGCCCTCCCTAAACAGAGCACAGTAATAAATACGCCCCGCCCAATTAGGAAAAGGTTGCTATGCGCATAATTCCAGGACGGTTAAATACTCACGAATGGATATCTGAAGATGGACTCCTGTAAGAGTTCGAAAGATCAAGCCAATAAACAAATTGATCTGGTGCTGGACAAGTCTTTTTCCTTATTCACGGCTAAATACCACTAGATCCTACGTAAATCTAAACCATAGTCCTACCCTTAACCCTAAAGCCAACACTCACCCTGAACTCAATCCTAACTTGTCTTAACGCTAACCTTAACCCTTCTTGTCGATTTAGCGCTAAGACACCTTTACTGTGGGCGCTTTTTTCTCATGTTCTGTTTGGGTGACCGTATAACTTTTTTACCAATTTGTCTTCAGTGTCCTGAGTTTGTACCCCTTATTTAGGCGGATAATCACTTTAAATATATCACCAAATCCAGAAATAAAGTTGAGTTTTGCTGTTATGAAAATTTTCATTGTTCAATGAGACGAGGGCATCAACCGAAAACATTTATATTGCAGGAACGAATGGCAGAAATGAATTAGAGAGTGATATGAGTAACAGTATAATGTTTAGACAATGACGACTGAAAGGCTTCGGTAATATGGGAATTATTTAACTGGCAAAAGATGAGCGTCAGTTACCACTTAAGACAACAAAAAAGCATGAAACGTTAACATTGTGTACAATAATTCACAGCCATGATGCGCGTAAGGGACATTGGTTAATGTAGGTGTTCGTTTTAAATACAGAGCACAGAAAAAAAGAACGTTTTAGCGTTTACTTGATACATGCTATTGATATGCGCGTGGGTCCTTGATTTGGACATTCAATGACCGGCAAAGACATCTGTTAGGCAAGGCACCGTTGGCATGCGCATGAACGACCGTCACCGCAGGAGACGGCACCCGCTTCGACGCCGACGACGGTCGTGGACCGCGCTCCCCGACGCATTTGGCGCGCGCTCAAACCGGCGCTCGCGGACTCAGGGACGCTAATCGTCGATCGCTTCTCAGAGCCAGCTTATATAGCGTGCTTATGTGCGCTCGCGCGCAAGCGTCGACTTTTGGCCGGCAGCACGCGCTCCTCAAGGCGTCGGCGAAGACACACGCAATGGTGTGATGGTCTGTAAGGATACAGGAAGTGTGATTTGCACGAGCTCATACGCACACGCGCCTGTGAGTCACGCAAACCCCTGCTGCGTTGTACGTACGCACGCATGCACGCAGACACTCCAATCAGATGTGCTCTCATTACCCGTCTTTAATGGCACCTAGGTGCTGCTGTGCGTGTGCTCATGCGTGCGTTGCTAGCGCCGTAGGCAGGCGGGTAGCGATTAGCATGCCGTCGGAGTTAGAGAGCAATGCCTGACCTTATTGTGGCTTCTTTCGATCGGCGTTGTGCGAGTGTCAACGCCGAAGACCGTTGCCGCGCCGCCGCCGCAGCGGAGCAGGTGCACGCTCGTATACAACTGACAGGCCTCACCTGCTAATCGATATCAGCTGTGTGTATGCGTGCGGAATTTGGTTCCAGCGTAGACATTTGCGCTAACACTGTCTTATGCTTACTACAATTTTATTGGCTGAGCTGCGCAGTGGTTTAGGCGTCGCGCTTTTGACCTAAGCCTGAAACGAAGACGCAAACTGTTACACTAGGCTGATTTCGTGTTTTTCTGGGTCCTTTGCACGTCGGGTCCGCATGTTCATAAAACTGACTTTTGTGGCAATTTGTTGAGGGCAAATTAAACAATCGCTGTAGATTTCTGCTGTAGTTACTGTTAATTTTCTTCTACTTAGTAACTGCAGCAAGGGGTAGACGTTCTGGTTTATAAAAGAAAAATGCGATGAATTGGAAACCACTGCCCCAGCTTCTAAGGTTTTAAAATCTTTTTAAGGTAGAGATAAATGCTTTGTCTAACAATTTCCGTCGTACCTGAACGTTGGTTAAGTCATGGTCAGTTAACTTGACTCATGAACCTTTGGTACTTTCTCGTCAAGACTTATTTATGCAAGTCGGTTTGCACGAAAATATTCGATTTCAAAATTTAAAAAAACACAGCCTACCTATTTTTAACCGAAAGGGCACTACTTGATTCCGCTGGAGAGAGATTCTAGTTGACTGAACTGTGTGTTTAGGCTACATCTGAACCTTTCCAACTGTATGTTTCTGCGACTGTTTGATAGGTGGCTTTTATTATGCTCTTTATGTTCTCAAAAGCAACTTGCTAATTTTTATCTAACTACAGCCTTTGGGGTTATTTTAGGACCTAGCAGCACTTTAGCTGTGGGTTTTCTTTGAATTGGACGAAACTTCTCTTATAACTCGAAATCCGGCTAAAATATGTCGACTAAAACTCCAAATTGATGCCGCATGACTTCAAGTGCAATGAAAACAGGCAATAATTGATTTTCATATTACGTTGTGTGAAAATAACAGTTTTTTAAAATAGCGAAAATGCCAGCAATGCCGTCATTCGTGTCATCTGGCTAAACTTAACCCTTGGAACTATAAAACAGCATGTCCATGCAAAAGCTGTGTAATTCTAACAACAGGATCATCGAAAATTTTAAAAAATGTTAATTTGACGTACACTTACAATTAACACCCTCAGTCAATCAAGGTTTTTTGAAGTTTCCAAATAACGGCCTGTGTAATGTTTTAACAAAGGTTCCACAACTGTTCTAGGGCATAAGGTCTAATTTTTTCAAATGAAAGCAAAGCCCTGACCTGCGTTTTTTCCCCCTTCGATGTACTTTACTAAGTAAACTTTGTAATTTCATCTGGAAGTAGTGCACGAGGTATTCGAAAGTCCCTTGGAGCACGACCGTTAATAGTTGGCCATGAAATCGATATGAGCGGAACGATGTTGACTTGGACAGAATAGGATCATGATGTTCATTAACTAACAGTTTTGCAAGCTTCATTACCTTTCCAACTTAAGTACGAGGGAAAGGCTTTACTACGTGCTTTGTGGAATTTATGTTGCTCTATTGAGCAAATGTGGTAATTTGGACTCGTCATGGGGTCATAAAGCGTCTTCTGTATGCAAGCTAGTTTGCGATCCATTTTTCAACTATAATTTTTTACCTTCCATAGAAGCTAACCTGCTGACGCAAAAGCATTTACCCGTGATAAGCACATCCTGAGAGATAGATCGGTGCACCAACAAAAATAATAAAGTAAATTCTTTGAAAAAATGATTTATTTGTCGTCTATTTTAGGAATATGCGATCCAAAACATTAAATGAACCTAAATTTATGATGCACCTGAATGTATCAACAATAAATTTATGACGCATGACTTCAATTTTTCCTTCTTACGTCAGCAGTGGTCCCAGCTGTCTGAGAGTTCTTAGAACAATATTTCAAAGGATAAATAGGCGAGCATACGTTTGCTTTTCGATGAATTCTCTTCAGGCCTGTACATTTTTATGTTAATTAAGCAAATAAGGTATGAGGCTAGGTAAAAAAACATAGTGTGGACGTAGTGCAGAAGCGGCTGCCATCAGCTTACGCGGACCGGTCCTGTGTGTCCAAAAGAACTTCTTAACGGCGCCGCAGTTACCACGGCCGAAAGTTGCCAATCAAATCGCCCGTAGATCATCTCCTGTCTCAGCTACCGGTTCCCCCTAACGCTGACCTGTTGACCTCGCCCTGAAAACCGCACTACTATCCGCATAATTTATTTTGTTAATTACCGTGTAAATGTAGAAAGAATTTGCCAAAAGCAACTGTACGCTTGCCAATTTATCTCTTTTTTAAATTTTCAATGGAAATTTTCGCAAATTTAAAGCCATATTTCGTTACTGTCGGTACATTCTCAAAGCTACGAATGCGTCTGGTTTCCAGGTGTCACCCTGCGCAAACGGCCTGCGGTTATCGTGAGCGTTATTCATGTGGCCTGCCGGCGATCGCACCAGTCGCTTGGTCAATTCTGCCCACGAGACGGAGCAGCTTGCGCATTTACATGAATCTGTTGTCACGCGCTACGCGTGCGTGTTTGCATACCTAGTTGGCCCTCAGAGCAGCGATCAGAAATATTGATGTGTGGCATTCGACGGTAGCGCCTCCCCCGCTTTCCGCCCCCCGCCCCCACACTGCTGGACCTTGACTCACCGGCACCGCGGTGGCCTGAGCGTCTTTCTCGCCGTCGCTGCTAGTTGAAACACGTCTCCGCGCGGGCGCACGCGCGTGCGCCTGCCCCCTAGTGGTCACTGCCACATACACTGTCTTTTCAGCACAGCTCTGCCGGCTGTCGCGGCAGTCGGTCTCTAGCGTGCTCACACGTGTGCACATACATACAGCCGGTTTGAGCACACACACACACACAGAACCGGCGGCTACTACTACAGCCCCTCTGTGTGCGTGAGTGCGTGTGTACCGATGACTGAGATGCGCGAACCTTGAACTCTCGGCGACGTGCCTGCCTGCCTGCCTGTCTTGGTGAGCTGGAGGTGGGCGGGGGTGGGGGTGTGAAGTCTGCCCACGAGATACACACGGAATAGACCGACACGTGTGTGTGTGTCGCCATGGGTTTATGAGATAGGGGGGAGGGCGGCTAACCATTGTGACTCATGGTACTCTCGTTCAGGGGGTAACGCCACCTAGACTGAATCGTGCTGAAGCGCCCTTAGAGTGCATGCGCGCTGAAAAGATTAGAAACTTCACACTTCTCTGCGTAGGCCGCATCAGTCCAATTAACACTAGGCTTACTGACTCTATTCGATTGCTTCGCTTTGTCGCACTTTTACCATACTGTAGTTATATTACTCGCTCCATTACCGCACTCACACTTATAATAGCGGCGCCTACAGTTCTGTCTTTAGCACAAACGTCAGCCTCAGTAGTTACTGAAGATTCTATGCTGCAAGGTAAGCTGAGCTTTTGCTCTCATTGTTCTTTCATACTTGATTTCCTCTCCTCTCTCTCGGCCTGTCTCCGTCCCCCCTCGCCTCCACTCCCTATCTCCCTCTTTCACTCTCTTCTTCTTCCTATCCCTTTTTCTACTCTTCTTCTTCGTCCTTTCTCCTCCTTCTTCATCTTCCTCTTCTTTCTCTTCATCTTCTTCTGTACGTCCACAATTGCAAAGTTCACCAGTTGCCTCTTGCTCTCCTTTCAGCCTCCCCCACGGACGCCGTCCGGCAACGGAGCATGGGTAGTGCCTTTCAGTCGTTGACTGCCTGGTTACCCCCCCCCCTCAGGAGGGTGTTGGCCCAGGCTTCATGCAGGGCTACTCTCACCCTTCTGAGATCCAATGGTCTGCATGCACATGCAACGCCAGTCCTCAGCCAACCACGGTCCCTGCGGCCTGGAAGGCGCTGGCACTTTCTCTCACTTCTGATTCCCTGTTGGTGACTGCGCTCGCGCTCCCACTGGGTTTCAGGCCCCGCTGTGGGTGCCCAAAAAGCTAGACAGTCATTATGCGGTGGGGGAGAGAGTGAAGTCGACCTCGGCGCATTTCCTATAATAAATCTGAATGCGTCTGAGTCTATCACGGTGCGCTAAAAGCCGTGGCTTGGAGGGTCTGCCAACTGACGGGAGAACTCGGGCCCCCTACGTAGCTGCTCCCTCTGTACGCGTGTGTCTGTGTGTGCGTACGGGAGGGGAGGGAGGACTGAGAGTCCGGCTGCCATGGCTCCCTCTTAATGTAGCCTTTATGGCGCTCCCGCGCAGTCGGGAACATACCTAGCGAGATGGCTGTGTCAAGTATGCGCGTGCTGAGTGTTTATCGCGCCAGCCATCTACACCCTCCCTCATCCCCGGTCTTATTTACTTTGTCTTTACACCGGAAACGGAAGTGGGAGTGGCGAGCGAGTGGGTAGATTCTGTGCGAGTCTGCCTAAACTCCTGTTTTCTCTCGTGCCAGTTCTCTGCGTCGCTCCCGCTTGCTGTTGCTTTCGTGTTGCTTGCCCAGCTCACCTCAGCTGTCTGTTGCGGCTTGCTTCAGCGTTTGCTGCGGCTTGTTGGAGCGCGTGGTGCCCATCGTCGAAATCGACGGGGGAACTGTCGTGTGCGTGTGTGCGTGTGTGTGTGTTGGAGCGAATAGGTATCAAGTAGGCAGTGAACCGCCGGGTCTGACTAAAGGTGTGCAGTCTGCTTAGCTGGCAGTGGATACGCAGTAAGACGATAGAGGTGCCGATGCAACAAAAAAACTCTGCCATGGTAGACCCTTAGGATGGCAAAAGTAGTCTGTGTAGTGCACTTCATATGCCTCCTAGTCTCAGCATTTTTCTCCAATGGAAACGGTTATATGGTTGTTGGCAGTGGGGAAATAGGATAGGCAGGGAAGGAAATTTTTTACGGTAGGTGTTCAGTGAAAAAAATTAGTGGAATTTGGTTCCCGTGGCCGCTGGGAGTAAGTTGTTCCGCATGTAAATCGAAGCTGTGGGCGGGGCTTCGCGCCGCGGACTATACTAACTTAACTCTAGGTCGCTGAGTTGAACCTCAGGTAAGTTTAAGTAGATGACCTCCTACCACATCTTCTATTTTTTGCAGAAATTTCAAGAAACCTGCAATTTGCTAATCGGGTTTTCCGCAGTCCGTTAAACGGTAATGCAGATGAGCGAACTCTACAGGTATGAATCAACAACATTTCTAAATACAATAACATATAAATGCATAAAGCCGTTACTAAAGTATATTTCACTGTCTATCCTAATTCTCCACCCATAAAACCCTATAATCACCGCTTTCGTAGAACAAATATCAGGGCCTAAGGATTAATGAGGTGCACTTCATAAAGTAGTGTTACCCTTTTGATGTTTGAACGTATAGCAGAGCAGGCTATCTAATCAATCATAAAGCTTAGTGTTATTTATAAATTTGCTGACATAACGAGGCAAAAAAATTGTGAACCGAATAGGATACTTGCATCATCACCGACGGCTTTAATTTCTTCGGAACGGAAGATTGAGATGCGTGAACCTTAAACTCTCGGCGACGTGCCTGCCTGCCTGTCTTGGTGAGCTGGCTGGGGGCGGGGGGTGTGAAGTCTGCCCACGAAACACACACGGAATAGACCGAACAAGCTGACACGTGTGTGTCTGTCGGAGCGAAGAGGTATCAAGCAGGCAGTGACCCGCCGGGTCTGACTAAATGTGTACAGTCTGTGGTTTTAAGCTGGCAGCGGGTTCTCAGTAAGACGATAAAGCAGCCGACGCAGCAAAAAAACTCTGCCATGGTAGACCCTTTTGATGTTTGAACGGATAGTTGGGTAAGATGTCTAATCAATCATGAGGCCTACGGTTATTAGCAAACCTATTGGCTAAGTGACCACTGGCAGTTAACGCTACTATGGCGTGATTCCTACCACCCGTATTCTGCTAAAGCATGTTGACTACACTAATGGAAACTGGTCAAAATCAGAGCCAGATTAAAAATATGCCATCTTTTTGAGAAAATTAAATTCCAACTAAATGAAAGTGATAAGCAGTTGTTCACCGGTATGAATTTAAAGCAAGCGCAGACGTCAGGATTTATTGAATTCAACTAATTTTGCGATGGCTTTTCAGCCGCATCCCATCGTTGTATGAGTCAAATAACGGTTAGAAGCCTAAAACTGAATTAATCTATTAACTATGACCCTGGCTGTTATACGTCTACATTCTGCGAAAATTCAGACTGTTCTCTGCTTCTAACCGTTATCTGACTCATGCAACAGCAGGATGCGGCTTAAAAGCCGTCGCGAAATTGGTTAAATTCAATGAATCCTGTCGTCACGCTTGCTTTAAAAACGATCAAGCAACAATTATTTCCTTATTACCGCAAAGGCTGGCTACTAAATTTTCTTCATCTCCTTTCAAAACACATTTTTATTCAAGTGCCCTAATGGAATTTCGTAATTTTTATTCAATTTCTGCATCATTCTGCCCCGCAAGTCCCCTATATTTGTATGGTTTGCGCACCTGCATTCGGATCAACGTAAATTTCCTGATGATTTACGGTTTTGTAATCGTGCTCAGCCTGATTAAGTCGGTGATAGGCTGGTCAATCGTCAGAATATGTTATTGAACTTGCTTCTACTTTGCGTCTAATGATAGAGATCAACTTCGCTGCATCTCACTTCTGTATTAAGAAGTATCTATCATCGGTATGCTGACGCACTCTAAAGAACCATAGGCCATCAATGAATGAGCTGTGATTATGAAAGTTCCTAACTATAGAGTTATCTGCACTTACAAGACGGTCATGATTGCCGATAGCGTTCATAGTTAGCTCTGCAGCAGTGCACCAATGTTTTGCCAAAGCCTGTTAACATTTTCAACAATATTTCCATTGTTTACCACCAGTTAAGCCAATCGTTATATACTGAAGACATAGGTTCTAAGAAAATGGAGACGTATCCGCGATTAACAACCCCTTCTGAGGAAATCAAGAAGAAGGTGGCAAAGCTCGTAAAACAGAATTATGGCACAAATCAACTAGAAACTGCACACGTGTTTATGACTTCATCATGTTCTGTTCAAAGATACTTAAAGAAACAAGAAATACCTGTAAAAGAGATGCTTATAAATATCAACAAGTTATCTCATGCTGCTCATCATTCCTGGCTCCACCAAATTCTGCTTTTTCCAGCTATTTGATTTTATCCCAGATATACGGTCGATCCGTAAACATTGCTATGAGCCGTTCCTTAACAGCTTAATATATTGAATAAGTCAATTAATTTGCACTCCGGGCTGCTATAATGAAACAAAAGAAGCTTTTTGGAAAATCGAGTTGAACTCTTTACCATTCAAGCATGTAACACGGGCCCGCTGTCAGACGAAATGTTAAATGGGGAATTGGATTGTCACACGAGAGCGCTTGGTGTACTTACTGGTTAAGGCTGTGATCATGCATGGTCTAGCCGACCTAAATGTTGTCACGGACGGTATTTCGCTATGCGTGAAGATTAGCGGCAGTGAATCTGAAAGGCTCCATCCAGTCTCTTCCCCAGCGACAGAGACCGAAGATAGAGGGTCCATGAACTGCTTCCATGTCTTGATGGATGGTGTCGAGCCAAGTCTTCAATTGCCCTCCTCTTCGACACCTTCGGGTTGGTTGCGGCGCCGGATCGAGGGCAGTATAGCTAACTCGTGGGTCGGACGATAGAAAACGTGCCCAAACCATCTCAGTCGCCTTTCTTGAATCCTTTGCGATATCCTCGCGATACGATCGCAGCGGATGCGGACTGTCTTATTCGATATGAAGTCGATAAACTTAACTCGTAGAATGGTCCTCAGGTATTGTTGGCTAAAGACCTTCAGTTTACGGTCATCTTCAGTGCGCACAGCCCAGTATTCACATCCACAGAGGGGGACTGACCGGATGACTGCAGGGTTTACGCGAATCTTTGTGGCGATGGAGATGTCGCGTCGGATCCATGGCTGTTTTTGAAGGATTGAGAAAACGCAGTAAGTAGCATCGATACGGGGGAAACTATCGCCCTTGCTTTGCACCTTCGGTAGCAGCATCGCCCCGAGGTGTTTAAAGCTGTCTACTTCTTCAAGTTGATGGCCATTTATCCCCAGGGTTGCCTTCTCCTGGTCAGGTATACAGCTCGAGAATAACTTTGTCTTTCTGGAATTTATGGATGGGCCAACCGACGCGACACTACAGACTGTAGCCCACCAAAGCTTGAGACTGGCAGCGCAATGTCATATTTTGCTGAAAGTTTTCGGGTATTCTCTTCAGAAATAAAGCATTCTCTCTCCTTAGAAAAGTAGTCGAGATCAGCTTGCCAGCATCCGAGTGCAAGCTTAACACCGTCCCCTTCATGCAAGGCCTTCCCGAGAATCCAGTCAATGATGTAGTTAAACAGAATGGGCGACAGGACGCAGCCTTGCCGGACGCCAGACGGGATCTTGAACGTGAGTGAGGTTTTGAAACATTGAGCGGATGAACGTGTAGCCAATGAAAATGCAGAAAGACTGACCAACAGACAAGCAGGTGTTTCCGACGTTTTTACGCACTCTATTCATTATTATATTATTTTAAATTGTTTTTTTAAATTGTTTAGATAAAGGAAATTGTGGTTAGGAGGTCGTTTACTTCAAATTACATGTGATCAAACTTACCGTCCTGGAGTTAGTTTAGTTTATTCCGCGGCGCAAAGCGCCGCGTACACCTTCTATTTACGTACGAAATTACTTCAAAACCCTTGAATGTGTTTTCTTCCAGATTTTGGGACATCTTCCTAACAAAGAAATACATTAAAACGTCCGCCAATATATTGGACGGTCATGCCGCACGTTCATTGGTTAAAATCGTCTGCCAGATCTGTCCCCGTAGGGCCTCTCAGGTGCAGGTAGGCAGACGGGGGAAGGATAGACATGTCACGGTTAGTGTCTGAATGTCACCATCCCCCCTCGCCCCCAATACTAACCGTGACGTGTGTATCCTCCCCCGTATGCCTGCCTGCATCCCCACCAAACGCTCTAGTCCGACAGTTCCATGCCCCACTTTTCCTTTCGTCTGACGGCGGACCGATGTTACCGGCTAGAAACTTAGCGAGTACAACTCGATTTATCCTAAGCACTTCTTTCTTGTCATCTTAGTATATGTCAGGTGCTAAATGGACAACGACGCCACGCTTGTTGATGATTATGATGACTGTGATCGTCTTGGTGACGGTTATTACTCTTACTATCATTATTTTTGTTGAAGCCGGACAGGCTTCAGAAACATTTGAGCCATTTCTCCACTGAATCGTTTTAGGTGAAGCCACTGTCGAAATCACCTACACTGCAATCATTTTAAGGTAGCCATATCATCCGCTATTGCGGCAGTAACGGACTACTGTCTCAAGCTAGTTTATTTTATGTGATCTGTTGTGGTTTTAACAGGACGGAATCGCTCCATCGTTTATCTAATTCATGCCCTGCTGTCTCAAAGGTGTTTGTAGTGGCCAATGGATTGGCCTGAAGGGACCAACGGAGTAGCCACCCCCGATTTATTTTTTCCATTGCTGACTGTCTGAAATAAATGGTTTACATGGACGGATCCAAAACTCTGAAACAGTTAAAACGACTTTTGTTTAATCACTGCTACCTCATTACGGCGGACAGGCCGTTTCGCGTTCTCGCACATGGAGTGATGAGGATGTTGCTTGTTAACCGAACACTTGCATAAAATTCTACATATACCTTGAGGTTAACTTCTAATGGCTATTAGGCAGTGCCAATTTCATATTTAATGATCTAATGTTTTGCTATGGGGTGCTTTAACTTGATCGAAAACCGCGTGGCGATTTTTTACTAACTATAGTACCTTGTGGGGGACAATAAAACTGTGAATGTACTTATGCACATTGGAGGTTTATCCAGCGTCTTAACGTTAGCTGTGTAGTTGGAACCGCAGGTGCTGCACTAAAAGTCGCACAGGGGTCCTCGCTTCACAGGCTCTCAACTTTTTCAAAACATTGGTGGTTTTTTTAAACTAAGCTGTGAGGCTGTTCTTAAAAGTTTTAAGATAAAAAAACTTCGAGGTATCCGCGAAACGAATCCTTCAATTAAACCCATTGTAAGTCGTGCATTACTTTAGTTTTTTTCCGCGGTTTCTATTGCCTGATGTGGCTGTTTTTCGTCATCATTTCTGTGTGCGTGATAGCGCCAAATGCCTTGACAGAGTGTATGCTGACGATGGTTGTGCAGCGTGTCACCACGTTGAGTCAATACGGCATTGCGCTTGACCAGGCTTTAGAGCTTGCTAAGCTCGCATGGCTACCTGGCGAGAACCCATGCGCATGTGTGTACGCGCGAGTACCCTGCTGTGCAAACTCACCTCTTGTCTGACAGATACTTTAACTGTACACACATAAAAAAACCCTAGAATTTACTCCAGCAGCGCTTCCGTCATGTGGTAAGAGTCTCCCTAATTCAGTTGCTGTACTCACACTGGTTTTGACGGCTACCACTACCACCCCACCCCCCGTCAGTTCATTTTTGCGTAAATACACAGGAGGATGTTGGCATTGCCTTCCCTGCGCTTTTTCTCATGAAAGGAGAAGATTGAGTGAGTGAGGTGGCGGAGGATTTTAGATCTATCATACCGATGACAGGCACTTTCTGATTCCTCGCAATAGCCTCGCCGTAATTATGTCAATCGCCATCTGTACTGAGTAGTGGGCAACGATTGCAACGAGAAAATGATTATATGATCATGAGAAGATTAAAGAAGCTTGGTCGAGAACCAGAACGATTTTAAAATTATTCGGAGCTTTTAATCTCGTAGACGAGTCCATCATCATCGATAAAACCAGCAACAGTAAAAGGCTTCACCGATTGGGCGTATGAACCAAATACTGATACATGAGACAAGTCTGCAGGTCACTGGGTAGTGCTATGTAGTGTTGGGACATGATGACGCGAGGTGCGCATCAAGCACTGCTCAAGGCCGCGGACACGTGTTCACCGCCATTCTTTGTTCTGACTGCCCAGTTGTCACTCCTGGCTAGCGGGCTTACCCCTGTCCGTATTCTGATTGGCCAGCATTCGGCCTATTACATTTACCCCACACCATATACACAGCGGTGTCAGCGTGACTCGTCACTTGAACTGTGCCTTCGTCCTCAGTACTCGTCCTGCCTACAGACCGTCCTCTGTTTTGTCTACATGACATTCTGCCTACAGGCAGCCTTCTATTTTACATACCTTACATTCTACCTGCCTGCAAAATGCCTTCCGTTTTCAATACATAACAGGTAGGGTTCTGAATGCCAGTGCTAGATTGATACATCGATTCCTCAGGCGGTTGCTGTGGTGATGGGAGAGAGTGAGGTCAGGTTTCTTTCCTCATGCGTTTCTTTCTGATGCGTTTGAATCTATCGCGATGTGCTAAAAGCCGTTGCTTGGAGGGTTGCCAGCTGGCGGGTTAACTCGGACACTGCAGTCGGTCCAGTGTGTCTCAGATACTTTAACTGTACTCGAAAAACCTAGAATTTACTCAAATAGCACTTCCGTCATATGGTAAGAGTCTGCCTAACTCAGTTACTGTTCACACACACACTGGTTTCGATGACTACCACAAACCGCCCGCCAGTACATTTTTGGCATGAATAGAGGAGGATTTTGGTATTGCCTTCCTCGCGCTCTTGCTCACATCTATCACGAGGTCATGACAAGGGAATATTTAATGCGGGGAAGTTGACGGGAGTTTTAATTCTATCATATGGATAACAGGCATTCTCTGATTCCAGGAGAAGATGACTCGATGGCTGGGACAATACTTTTATTGGTCTGACGTTTCGAGATCCGCCGCCGATTCATCATCAGAGACATAACCAGAGAGCATTATTAGATACGGGTAGCGTATGCACAGGAGTTTGCAGTATTTATGGGAGACAGTCATTACTGCAAACATACAACGACAATTAACACTAATTGCCTTCTTGTGCGTTAATAGTTTGTTCAACGGAATGTGGGCTCTGACCGACTGAAATTTCATCCCGCGTGGTGGACCCGGGCGTGATGATTGCTCGGCCATCTGGCCCTCCGGTGTTTGCATAGGATGACGCGATGACATTTCCGATCCCCAAGCGGCAACTTGCTTTGGCCAAATTGAGTCTCAGCAGCGAATATGGAGTGGGCAAATCGTTGCACTTGTGTATGGATTGGAAGCCCATGAACCATGATTAAAGTAATTTGCAACTGACATGATTGTCACTTCTTGCGAGAAGTTCGGCCTCATAAAATTTGAATATGTGGCCGGGTCTCGTCGAATGAGCCGCAACTTGAGAATTGGCATCATTTTGCCGCACTGCTGCCGCGTGTTCGGCAATTTGCGTCTTGAGAAGCCTGCCAGTTTCTTCAACATAGTTGCTCAGCCCGAAACTGCACCAGATCCTGCAGACGACTCCAGATGTTTCTTGCCGTGGCAGTGGGTCTTTCGGTTTCATCATCTGACGCTTTATGGTTGCCCCCAGCCTGTTTGCAACTCCAACTCCAAGTGGTCCGAGAAGGCGGACGGCGGCTTCCGAGACGTTTTTGACGTACGGGATCGCTTGCCAAATTTTTGGGTCGGTGCGACTTTTTTGACCATCTCGTTTGCGCAAGCACTGGTTGACGAAGTTGCGCGGGTAGGCATTTTCTCTGAAAACCCGTCGCAGGTATTGTACCTCGGCAACTTCATCTTCTGGTTCGCTACAGTGCGTCTCAATGCGCCTATAGAGCGTCCTTACACAACTGCTTCTTTGGACTCGCATATTCGCTTGTATTAGCGCTTTCTGATTCCTCGCAATAGCCTCTCCGTAATTATGTCAATTGCCATCTGTACTGAGCAGTGGGTAGTTACTACCGCGAAATAATTTTTCGTGTGACTAAAAAAGGTTGCTCGAGTACTGGCATGATTTTTTTTTACATATTCGGAGCTTTTAAACTTGTAGAGGCGTCCATGCGCATCGATAATACCAGCAACAGAAAAGAGCTTCACTTATTGGGCGTAAAAGCCAACTACTGATCCATGGGGCAAGTCTGGAGGTGACTGGGTAGAGCCCTGCATGCCACTGCTGGATCGATAAATCGATTAATTGAGTTTCAGTGGGAGGACCGCGCTTCAATCTATTCTCGATTCCTCTTACCGCTGGCGCGAGCGATTCTTTTTACGGCTGCCAATTTGAACTAACCGCCTCTTTCGTATTTATGGGTACCCACTTGCAACACTTCATCATCCTGTCGCACAGCTGGGTAATATTCATATGAGCGTGAGCTGACCATGTTTTTATTCTGATCTTTTTATTTACAAGGAAAGTTTGGGCATGGTATGTGATACACAACTCCTATTAGTTCATTTGAATTTACCGGTTCTTCTCTTATTTATGTTAAGCCAGGTGTTTGAGCATATTGCAGTTTAACTGACACTAGATATCTGCTTCTGTCTGCCGTATAATCACGCAAACTTTGGCAAAAATAAGCTTCTAAAAAGTTGCCATAGAACACTAGTTAGGGCCTGTAACCGACCAGTTTCGGTTTTTTATCTAGCACCAGAACAAGCTACCCCGTAGGCGCTGAAATTGAGTTAAAAAGAGCGCATAGCTGCTCATAACTGTCACAATGGGCGCGCGCGCATGTTAAAACCCAAATGCCTTCATATTCCTAAAGATTCGTTTATTGTATGCTGTTTGGAGGGGGTCCTTGTCGGAAAAGCCAACTTTGTGCAGGGTCTGTTGCTAGTTGACCCCCTCTATAGCATTTATGTAGTGTCTTTGGAGAAATTCCTGCTTCTTGGTGTAGCATCAACTGATTTGGTCTGCTGTGTGCGAGTATCTGTCGGTCACCCTTGCGTTCTTACGGATGAATACGAACGACGATCATGAAATCCTGGACACCAGGGGATGACCTAGTCTATACATAAGCAGTAAGCTCAATGCAGGCAGTACAATCTGCGTTTGTAGACTCCAGTGGAAATGGTCACTTCCGCTGTGTCTTTACATAAATTATACGTGTTCTCTATCTATCTATCTATCTATC
>JAYGXS010000002.1:6964943-7071718 GCA_036362985.1 Ligula intestinalis | reverse complement strand
GTTATTGATAAATTTAAACAACACGTAAGTAGGGCCAAGAGCCCACAACCTTAAATTAAAAAAATGCCAAGTTATCTGACTACGCTAGACTTAAAGAGGGTTGATGTGATTTGAACATGAAAAAATCATCGGAGGTCACTCACTCGAGCAAAAAGATAAGCCAAGTGATGTAGGCTCAGCCATGATGGCCTCTTTCAAAAACAATGCCTCAATGTGCCGAAAGTTCAGTGAAGACTACCAGCATCCTGGGATCCATCAGGAACTCCTTCCTTTATTTTGACGAAGAGCATTTTGTTCGCGTGTTTGAAAAATTGTCCGCACTGTGTTAGAATATTGCCTTTAGTCGTCGAACCTATGGATTAAACATGATTACACTTTGCTCTTGGAAGTTCAAAGAAGGTTGATCAAGAAATAGCGGATTGGAATGTCTACCTCATAAGGATCGACCCGAAGTGCTTAAACATTTTCCTTTGTCTTAAAGGCACTATAAGAAGGTATGATTTTGGTCTTCACACTCGTCAGAAGAGTAGATTGTACTCCTTAGATGGTCTGTCTTTCGAATGAATGAGGACAGACGACGTCAAACTCCGATTACGGGCAAATTGTTTTTCCCACTGGGTGATGGTGAACTGGATTAATCTAAATTCTGATGTTGTCCTTGCTAAAAGCGTTCAGTATTTTTAAAGAAGATATGATGGCAATTAAGCTGATTAATATAGATACATAATCTATGCACATATATCGCTATACTGTAATGCTGTCTTAGGCGACATTGCCGATGATTCACTTACGTAATTATTCTGTAAATAAATACATTACCGACATAGACAAGGGGGACGGAAAAGCCATTTCTATCTTTTAAGCTGCCATCGGCCAGCTGCACCCAATCCCAGGCGTAACTGTCCCCGTTGATCGAATCCCCGACCTTGTTAGTTAGAAATACAACGCTCTTACTACTGCGCAACGTGTTCGTTCACATTCACGGTTGTACGACGGAACATGCGTGCAGTCTGTGACGGCAAGCATTTGATCTACAGAAAATATAGTTACTAATTATGTGTTACTGCGCTTCATTTTTCTCCCCCAAAACGAGTGAAACCTATATCAAAACTGTCAAAAGATAGCTAAAACAAATAACCAACATTCCCCGTTCCAGAGAGAATGTCAGCAGGTTACCTTGCTTCAGAATTCTTCTGGATTTTTCTTAGCTATTTTTTTTTTTTAAATTTCAAAAACAGGAGAACCATGCTTAACAAAGTAATTTAAAATGAAATCATCATAATTATTTTAATCGATCAGTTTGATGTCAAGACGCCCTTGTTTGAATTCGCTGAGCAGAAACACGATTGACATTCTTTTCGAAGTTGCGTTTCCGTCTCGTGTTTGTCATTTTTCTGGTGCTGGATCGCGCGAAAATTATCGCTCTATTTCTGTCTGTCAACAGCTCGAAACGGATCTTAGCTTACTGGATGAAGTGTATGTTTAGCTAGCCTACACCTATTGAAGGTATGCTTTTCGCAGCCCATGGCTTTGTTATATTTTCGATAAAACAAATTTTGAAAGTATTTTATTATAAAATCTATAACAATTTATTTAAAACACTCAATATGAATAGCCACAGTCGATGTTTTAGTCAGCTAACTGCAAATTCGACGCATATGAAATGTTCTGTAATGTTTATGGGCATGTTACACATTTTTTATCGATCCAGGTACTCGAGTACCTGCATAGCAAACGAATTAGTTCTCACTAGTGTATAAAAAGACATCAAGTGCTCTTCTAAGATTTCAAGACCCATTTTCTTTGTCTTATTCTTACATGCCTACAATTTTGATAGCAGTGACCGTCATATCTAAATTTCGTTGCAAACCTCTGGATGCTAGAATGAATTAATGTATTTTACAACAGACGTAATTTCTGCAGGCGTTTTTGGAGGTTTATTATTAAAAGGATATTTATTTATTTTCTTACTTGCCTAAGATCTTACTTAGCAAGCCATTAGCTAATGCCCCACCCAATGGCTCTGGGTATATAAAACTAGGATTCAACTGCGAACTTGCCTTAAACTTAACACGTAACGGACCAATTTGCTGTATACAGAATATCGAAGTCCGTGTAAAAATCAATCACTTCTATGGCATGTAAATGAGTGCTTCAGTATTAGTATCAGTAAGTTGAGGGATATGTAGGTAAATTATCTTTGAGTGACCTATTTGTTAATATGTGTATTGTATCTCAGACTGTTGGCGAGGCCAGTTGACCTGATTCATGGGGTGGAAAATGTACGAGAAGTCAATGAAAAAGGTCTTAGGGATTTTTAGGAAGAAAACTGTTGCTCTTGTGGGGGGAATGTGTGGGGTTTAGAAGAAAATAGAGAAAGGTTCCTAGCTTTTAAATGTTCTTTAAGAATATTTCGGAAGAGTTAACCTTAACTTTTGGAATTCACTGTATAATTATTTTAATGACTTCGTTTACTATCACCATATTTTAAAGTGCGGAGGATTATTAATGCCCAAGCATTTAAGAAAAATATTTTTACAAAAACGGATCCACATTGCAATCAGAAGCAGTTTTGACTTTGTACTAGATATAATGGCAGCAGTCAATTAAATTCTAGCAAACTTCAAAGGATATGTGTCTAAAATGCGCTTGATAAAATGCAAAAAACATTAGCTCACACGTGAATGTCTGCCTACTAAATTCCAGCCAAGAAGTTGCTTTTTGAATTCGCCTGTCAACAAGTTACCACCAGAAATAGATATTGACGGTTATTTTTTCGGAATTGTTTGTAGTAATTTCAGAAATCAAGCAAGCAACTGAAAAATGTGCTGAGTTTATCCCTTGCTGTCTCCTATGGAGCTTAGGTTATTTTTTTGTTAAATACCCAACCAATAGAAGTAATACCTTTCCGTTTTCACATTTTAAGCTTTCACCTTAACACAATGACCGTTAACATGAATGAAGGACAGTCGGATCATATTTTCGAAGGGACTGAGAAACTACTAGAGATGTGGTTTTTCGGTCCAGAGTCGGATATAAATGGAAATAGAACTGTGCTTGATATGCGTCAACTGACGGGGTATGAAAACCGCTGCAAATTTAAAACGCTTTATTCTTTAGAAAGCAAATTCGACACATCCTTGACCTGGCACGGTGCACTGTTTTGGCTGAAATCCACAACGAGTTTCAGATAGCCTTCCTGTTAAGGTAAAGTCTTTCTGGTTTTCATCCAAGCTCTTCCTCAGTGAGAGTAGTTTATTTATCACACGGAACCGAATTATTCTAAAAACATGTGGAAAGACAACTCTCCTTAAAACCTTGGAACCGCTAACTGAATTTGCCTACGAACTTGGCTTTACGAAATATGTGGTATGTGGTTCTTTATAGGTTGCAGTATCGTTTGAACTACATACGCTAGCAGTTTATGTGTATGTTTATATGCTAAACTTTTTGTCTAACGCCTTATCGTAAAGTCACCTAAGCATGACAGCGTGTCCACTAATGCGTATAATCGCCACGTGATCGTTGCGTTCACTTTTCCAATCTGACTGCTTTTCCTTGAAACGTTTTAGCTTTACTATTCCAGACGGTCTTACTTGTTTCCGGAACTGCAGCCACCTTTACAGAGAGACTTTTCAAATGAAGTACGTTTCTACACCAACAGAAAACATGATGATTATTTTGCCATCATGTTTCGCCTGTTTGTTTATTTACTAGAGTAGGTTTTTCAGATGGCTTATTTTATGATCTACAACCGATTTCAAAGATGTCGGTGGAGATAACTGCAAAATCATGCTTGATTCGATTCTGCGATGTACCTTGAATGTAACTCCCTAGACAAAGCGTTCTGAATATGATGTTATCTAGCATTATCAAGCTTATAAGTTTTCGGTTTTTTGTCTGAACCAATTTCTACAAATGTTACATAAGACCAGGTTTAAAAAAAGGCTTCTTAACTTCTTGTTCAAGCGTCTTGGTGAACTTAAATCACCCTGTGCAGTACTTTCAATAAAAATTTGTCTGCATTTGAGCATCTTCAATTTAAGCAAGGTTACTAATGGATGGCTCACAATTATTGATAACCGGGCCATTCTACTAAAGTGCATTAACTATCTAGGGCGTCACTTGTTTGAAATGCGTGGTAAATGAAAAATAATTGATGGTCGCTAGAGATAACAGTTAGAAAATAGTTTTCTGCCCATTGACTTGGACGTTGGTCCTTGTTTCGTGTTATTCAGCCGGCAGCTCTTCCTTTGAGATGATGACTAACCCCGCAGCAGCAACAACATATCGATGTGGAACTAATACCTCACGTATCAGTGAGTTGTCGACCATTGCGGCTGTATTCACTTGGTCTGTGAAGAGTGCAGTATATGTGCATCGTAGGCGAAAGTCACAATTTTTATTATATTTGCACGTTATCATACACTGGGACGTGATTTAGCACGAACTGTTATGTTTCTTATTTACCGCATGAGGTTGTTTGCTAGGAGAGCAACTCTCACAGCCATCTTTTCTCTGAAATCCTAAGGAGTGGGGTTGACGTTCTTGTTACTCTTAATTCTCTCCCATGTTTGCGTTATCTTCAGACAGGACTCTTTAATAGCTGCTCGAATGCACCCCCTCCTGTGTGTTCCATTGTGCCTTTTTATGCACTCGAAATTCAAGGCTGCATATTTGGAGATCTGCAGACACAATTTTAGTCAACCTCTGGCTCAGGAGATTTGGAGAGTCCAAAGTAATACTCTGAAATGTGCCTTGTCCATCAAGTTTCATACCGCCATTATCCTTACATAAGAGTTATCCTAAGTACTTGAGGCCAACAGACGCTATTGTCATAATTGAACAGTTTTTTAGCTGAAATTATGGTATAGCGCCACTTTAAAACGGTCAAGCAATTTGCTGATCGCATCCTTCGTGACGTTGCCTACCCTCTGCACTCTTAACTAATGGTCGCCAAGTATTACCGTACAATGCGCTAAGGGTTCTTTCATATGTCTTGCCGTACATCGGCGTATTAGCCCTCTGTTTTCCCATTCCTAGCACGTTACCTCACCTGTAAAGAGACGGAAATTGAGAAGTTGAAAGCTGACATGTTTCCGTAGTACGTGTGAATGTCATGTAAAATGCAATTTCGAGTATTGCATGACCTTTGACCTTTCACCATGACCCCCTGTTTACATTATCCTTTGATCTCCGTAAATGGAGCCATTTTGGCTAAAAGTTTTGGATTTTATACTTTAAATATAGCATTCATCTCTCTCAGTTAAGGGCACTAAACTTGAACGACCTGACTATCCTCATAAGATAAATGTTTTCGTTGTGGCATCTTTTTGAAGTCAGTAAACTTTTAATGACATTTTATTTTCCCCCCGATGCTCCGGAGTTTTTGGTTTTAGCTCATTTGTTCATAATCCTAACATGCTACCCTGTGATTTACTTTGAATAATTGAAATAAGAATCACTTTACATTTATAGCTCAAAATTATCCAACCTTTCTGTGAAAGTAAGTACAGCTTCTCTCATATTTTGATATTGATTATCAGCTGCTCCCTTAGATGTCATTTCTCAGAGTACGGCAATGATTTGGTTAAACATTCGTTTACAGGAAACGTTGGGCAACTTGACCCTTCATCTTCGCCATCGTACTCCATGGCGCAGGCATCCCAGAGTTTACCTTATTGTTGATAATATTTTTCACTTGTCAGTGGATGTCTGACAGTCGTACTCAAAAAATCTAAGAAATATTGTTAATGTCGATGCAGTTAATCGTTTGAAACCCCAAATGTATGTATTTCACTTTTATGGAACTTGGTGCCGCATCTATACCGTCTATTCTACTTTCAAACACTTGCACAAAAATTGACTCTTCTGATTATCACCCAACTAAAATACGAAGTAAATTTTTGTCGATTGTCTGTAGACGGAGCGGGTTATACATTTGGACGCCTAAATAGGGACTGTTGGTAGGTGCCTCGCTTTTTGGAACTTAATAGTCATTGTATATTTTTGTCTATATTTCAATGCTTTTTGGGAACACTTCTCGTATTTAACCTATTATCTTAAGAAAAACCCAGCTATGCTTAATACTTAAATTTAACGTCTGTTTTGCTCTTTTTGTTTATACCATAATCTGTACAATGTAGGAGCATCCGCACATTGGCAACAAAATTTTCAGCTCTTGTTTGATTGTCAGCATATATAAATTTTCTTTTGCCTTTCTTATAATGCGTTCCATGCCAACTGAATTCTTTTCATTTTTTTATCTAGGAATATCTACTGCGGGCAGTCAGCTCAGGGTATGACTGACGAACCACCAGGCCAAACAATCGAGGCAAGAATGCTATGGTCGATATACGCGTTATTTGATCCAGGCATATATATTAATCTGCCTAAACGATCGCTCCAATGTTTTTGTTTGCGATGGTAGTCAAAAGCCTCGTGCCGTGTCAGTACTGTCTGGTTGTTGAGTCTGTTAATAGTACGGCATCCGTCTGCTCCTGTTGTTGTCCTTAAAAATTTTCCATTCAACAAAAACGTATGTGAATCGATCTGGTAGGTTTCTGCCCAGTCAACTCTAGACATTTCCTATACAGCAGATAACTCTGCCACTGGAGGCGTGCTCCCTTAGTTAAAACACATTTGTGCTGAGGCCGACTTAGATTTTATGCCCACGCACCTCTAGCAGTGAGTCAGCGTATCTGAGCTCAGCAATAGCAAGCTTTGCATCCCAATATTGCGCCTACTATTTGATTTCACAGATATTTTCACGTTCATGTTATGAGATTTATAAATGACCTAATTGTCTGATTGATTTTGCGCACAACGGGACATGGGTCTAAACCTAAAGGTAAAACAAAAAAATTAGGTTGATACTTAAAGTATAGGTCAAACCTGGTTATTTAGCCGTGTTCAACCATAAGTATTTAACATAGTTCTTGCAGAAAATATTGGCAGATTCGTCGGTTTGGAATGTAGGGTGGCTTCTGTTTAAAAAACAGGATCGTCTCAGTGCGTACAAATTGTGCAATGGTATTTTGACAATGCCCGTTTACCTTTGTCCACTCTGGACAAAATCGAAGCCAAGCATGCAAGAGCTCACTGTCCGATTGAAGTCCAATAAATTCACATATAAAAGTAAGTGTATCACCAGAAAGCCAAATTTCCAAATGTCTTCCACCTTCTTTATGAAGAATCTTGAAGATAAATTTACGGGAAATATTTAAAAGCCATCCAAAACATAGTAGTTTTGTGTATATCACGCTTATGACTTAATAAAAGCTGGGCTTGTTGGCCATCTGCTAAAATTATTCTATCCAACCAACATCAACGCATTGCTCACTGCCAAATAGAGCAATCTTTAGAGAATTGACGTTTCTTTATGGTCTAACCAGCATATTTCATATTTCTAACAGTGACCGGTATTTGTCGTTTTTTTCTGATGACTATTTCAATCAAATGCAGCATGGTAACATTGCTCATTTCCAGATATTTGTGAGACGAACAGCCGTTTATAAGGGAGTGTCGCGGTAAAAAACTATTTTCAGCAGTCTAAAATCAGAGTAGAAGAAAGATTGGTGGAAGTTCGTATGCGCATGATTTAAATCAATTCAATGTCATATTTTGGAGGTTTAACCAATGAGGTTGCAACCAAACGTGTAGTTATGGACAAACAATGTTATTTGCCAATAATTAAGGTGTCTTTAATTCACGTAAAAACTGCATCAAAGATCATTAGCAGTGGTTTGCGCTTTTATATTTTCAGACACCGAATTTCTCCTATTACACTACGCAGACTAATACTTTTTCTCTACCTTACAATCCGCCCTTTTGCTATAATTATAATTATGTCAATATGAATCCAAAATCTACGGGAAAGGGTCGCCCCCTTACCCCTCACTAACGATCTTTGCCTCGTTTCAGGTGCCGCTAGAAAGTTGTATTATCGTTTTGATTGAGAACCTGACCATTTTAACGCTTTGTTTTGGTTCATTTGGGGCACCGATTGAAGAACCGAATAAAACTCTATTTACATAAATTAAACAGTCTTTTAACTTCTCACATATGTTACTTTCAGCATAATTAGCGTATATTTCATGCCTATCCAGCTGAGACTCAGCTATTCCATCAGTGTCAAAAATGCTTTGTTTTGCTTCCATTATTCCGCGAATTCATTTCGTATAAGTTGAATATTTTTTCCTGTTTATTAAACGGATCAACTGTATTTATAGGCTAGTGCTTTTTTATTTAAGGTCATAATGCGGGATCTCAACCCCGAAAAGATGCGATGCTTTTACGCCTGCAATGTGGCATCGGCTAAAGAGGCGACTGAGGTATGTAAGCCCGTTTCATTTTTTATCAGATAACTGTCGATTTAGCTGTTTTTTTAATTTTGCAACCCTCCTGTTCAGAGGAAACTTGCACATTTTTTAACGATTCTGCCAACTTTAAACTAGTTTCATTCACGAATAATTTTACCTACAGCTCTTAGTAACCAATTTCACTCACAGCTTGACTGTGGGCTTGTACGTTTTACGTCTTGCCTGCAAAATGAACCCCGAGTTTGTGGGTTGAAACTGTTTACCCCGATATATCAGGTAGAACGCGGGCCTTAACCGCCATAGAGCCACGTTCTGCGCCAGGCCAGATTTGTTGCTTGTTCTTACTATCATTTTAACGTAAAATCCCGACAAGGGCACCTTTCAAATGTTCATCAGAGTAGTTGACTGTTTTAGAATTTCCCTCCATCTCACACCAACAAATTCCCATGAAAGAGTATACATTTTCAGTCCTAAAGCTATCTATCTTTATTTTCAGGTCTCTGGAATTTCGGAACTCTTTCCTAAAAGTCGTTTGTCGGCCTACCTTTTTGAACCGTGTGGGTATTCTGTGAACGGGCTAATGGATAAAGTAATTAGCGCTATTTCTTCATTGTTTGATAACGTCTAAAATTACTTTACTAATTATTCTATGCTTCTAATTATGTATTCAAAATGTTAGTGCTGTTGGGTCCTACTTATTGTCATGTTAGTCTTATCGCTAGGACAAACATAGCATACTTTCATACCTTATAGGACGATTACTTTACTGTGCATGTCACACCGGAACCGGAGTTCTCCTACGCCAGTTTTGAGACCAACATTGCCTTACCATGCTACCTCCAGCTGGTGGCACGTGTATTGGAAATGTTTGAGCCCCAATCCTTCATTTGCACTCTTGTAACTGAAATTGTAAGTTGTACTTTCCTGCAGATTTCTGAATGACTTTTCCAATAAACACAGTAACTAGTTCGGTACTTGTGTAAAATTTAGCTATTCGTTGGGCAACAAACAGTTTTCGATTATTTCCCATACATAATGTACTCATCGATATGATTCCGCAGTAAGTTATTGATTCCTTTTAAACGGTCTTTTTATTTTGAATGGTCTACATGTAAAAACTCTTGATATCAGGGTGGTTTATATGTTAGTTGTGACGACTGCCCGTACGGCTAGTGTCATCCATTTGCCACCTTTTGCATTTGTTTGGTTGACATGATTGGCCGAAGATCTGACTAAAGTGGTGATGGTCGGCAGTTTTCTCCCAATGAAGTGGTTGAAATCGTTAAATGTTACCTACATATACTCGTTTTGACATTGCGAGGTAGTTATTTACTTTTTCAAATGCCAAATAATGAATTCACATTATTTTCGCGTCTGAGCATCAGGAAAAGTCATGTGACCTGTAATTTCACTATGCTTCTGAATGTAGACTTTTTAAAATCCTGGCTAATGCCCAACCGCTGTCACTGGAGGTTTCATACAATGTTTAAACGGTATCCTATTATTCAGTTGACATGATTCTTGAGATGCTTAGGCGTGCAGCACATATGTACATCACCCATGTCCTCCCATAGGTGTGTTTCTATAATTCTAAGCGACTATTAAACTAAGCCCTATCTAATGGAATATATGTATATCAGGCAAACGTCAGGGCTCTTAGTTAAAGTGGTATTGGAATGTCAGTACTATTTATACTGTGGGATATCGATAAACGATTACTTAAGAACTGCTGCATGGCAGTCAGCTTACTGCATCCGTATTGGTGGATTTCATACATGCAGTAAAGCTGGGCAAGACAATCGACCCAAGTGTGATTAAATTTACAGGGCACGGTGAGACCTACATACATACTTACATGCATGCCTTAAGTCAAATTTGACACTTAGAGTAAGTTACTTAGTTGAATGCACTAACAACGCTGGCTGAACTCATGGCTACGGCCGAAGCCTGATCCTCCGGTGGGTACAGACGCTTCCTCTATCTCACGTTGCAGTGTAGCATTGGATTAGGGCAGCTCTAAAGCTTGTTCTTAATCTGGCTTCAGTCGGCGCAAAGTTTGTGCCTAGTCTCCCAGGGCGTAGGCTGCAGGCTTTCTCACATGTGAGTGAAGTGCTGAATTAAGGCAGCGCCGGGCATAGCCGGTATGGCCGAGATTCACCCCCTTCCCCACTGTTTACAACTCGCCGTCGCTCCTGTGTTGCAATGCCACGCAGTCCCAAGTCAGCACAAAAGCTAGTGTTCCGATGATGATCGTTCTTACAAGGTAGCTCCCCCACCCTTTTGACTATCACCTATCTTGGGCTGGGAATACACCCCATGCGATGTGCATGTGACAGTCACGATATCCATTATCGATCTGCCCATGCTGTCATCCGCTACGGCGGGGCGTGAGAGTCGGAAAGTGCCTCCGGAACCGCAAAGCCACTTAGCGAACGGTCAATGTCAAGGCGAAACTTTTGAAATCCTTCTGGTCAAAGCAACTTGTGGAGTCTGTCTTTACCAGCAAACAGTCCCATTTGGGTTAGTCCTGGCTGAAAGTTCGTATTTTAGAAGGCGTCTACCCTATCCGTTTCAGTAGTTGGTAAATAATGCAGACGGAAAACCACAGAAGCTTGCTGCCTTCTCATTTTCTTTGACGATGGCTTCTCGTGTGGAACCGAAAGCTCAGAATAAAACTATCGTCCCAGAGATCGCGTCTTTCTCGTCGTTACTGTTTATCACTGGATCCATGAGGTTCATAATTTCAGTTGCATGATTCCTACTCATTGCCAAGCCTGGGACGGGCTAAACAGTGCACGAAAGCATGCGTTTGATGTTGTAAACGGTTAGGAAGTATGTTAACTGCGTTCGCTGTCATTCATTAGTGAATGCATGAGTAGCTACTCATGTCTCTGATGACGAATTCGCGACGGATATCGAAACGTCAGGCGACTAAACATATTGTCCCAGCGATCGAGTCTTCTTCTTCTTCTTCTTCTTCTTCTTCTTCTTCTTCTCAATTGCTTCCTGGGACACGGATGTTCGCTTGTATTGGCAGATTAGGAAGTATGTTAACTGTGTTCGCTGTCATTCATTAGTGAATGCATCCTGTGTAAATACCTCCCGAACCTAAATGGACATTTAGTTGAACGTAGGTAAGGTGGGGCACAAGGGTACGAAATGCACTGAGATTGTTATTGTTTCTGTCAGCGAGTGCACCTATTGTTGCAATGCTATTACGCATGCTCTAGGACTTGGAAACTAGGCGAAGAAATTCTGCAGGATTTCTGTTTGCGTTATAAGCATGATCGGGTAAAACCACATATGTGGTCGAAATGGCATTTTCTATAAGTGGATGTCCTAAAACGAAGGACTATTAATTCAACAAAGCAGAGAAAAGGGCAGCAATCAATGGACAGGAATAGGATGATACACATTCTGAGCATGGTAAACCGGGTGTTTATTAATGCGCGCAACAATAAGCTTAAGGAAAATTCGTGGACGTTAAGAGAATACACTTTAGGTTTTCAATGAGCCAACCATCCTTTCGATCGTTATTTAAGGTGGTATTCTTTCTTACTGTAAGTGTAGATTTGTATATCAGAAGACTAATAGGCGTAAGAAATATGCAAGTTGAAACTTCAGAAAACTAAACTTCGTTATCGATTACTTCAGAATCATGAAAGATTTGTCACTATGTTTTAATCTGTTTTGTTGAACATATCAACTCCTTTACTAGCGTTCATTCAGTGTGTAGTCACTTTTCAGTACAACGGCCAAAGACCTTCTCTATCTGATATACGCTTTTCCACAAAATGAAGCTTTCTAACTAGCCTTCTATTCCCAACTACTTCAAAGGGATTGACAGGGTAAAATAGACAACTCTCTGTCTGAGACTCGAGATTTGTGAGCCCTAGGTCTGGCAATGCAGTTTTGTATCTTATGGACGAAAAAGTAGTCGAGCTGATATACGATTAATTTTCGTTCGTCTCCATCTATCAGGGGGTGGGTGATGTGTTTACGGACGCTGAACCTCCTTAACTGTCCTGGAAACTTTTATGCTCGTCATAGCCCAGTCAGTTAGTTGCATAGAGGGATGTTACTGTTTGCAGGTGCGAGTGTGTTACTATATTTAAATTAGATAATAAACAAGGGTTTTTAAACAACCTCGTCCAGGTGTTTAGGGTTTTTGCTTGTCAGACTAGCTGTTAAGTTGTTAGAAAGATTTTTACCTTGAAAAACGAGTTCTAGATCAGGTTGACCGAGTTTAAAGACTGAAGTGACATTGGGTGACTGACTTTTTTCAGCAGTGTCTGGTATTATTTCATCTGCGTTTGGCGATACAGGGTTTTTCAGATGCATTTGCATGACTGATCAGCGTGATATATCACTGAAACATGCAGTTTCAGGTGTATACTGAATTGTCAGTGGGCATCTTTTCAGCCACTGAAGCTAGCCACCACTAAATTAAAGCTAGGTTTTTGCTTATTTTCAAAGCACAGAAAAAGGTTATCAGAATTTAATGAAGACTGTGTACAATCATTTGTCAATTCTTTGCATTTAAAGAATGAACATGCTCCTATTTTGAGCTTTTAAGAAGTATATTTACAATGTTAGATATGGTTATAATCTGTATATTCTGAACCCAAGCTTGTCGACTCTCGGCAGTACATTCATTCGTACAAGCTGTTTGACGAGTCATTCTTCTTCTGTATAAAAATTTCAGCGCGTTAGTAAAGTAGACTCTTTCCAGAATGCATGAAAAAAACGACACTCATGCAGTATAAATTGACATCTGTAGCTCCGCACTGATAAAATCTTCAAACTTCTTGCTGCATTGTTTTTTGCATAGGCTAAATGAAGTGAGTTAAGTTTTGCGGTCGTCGAAAATGGGGGAGACATTAACATGCTCTAAACCAGAGGTCGGGAACCTTTTCGACTCAGAGAGCTAAGAAAGCAAACATTTGGAAATATAGTTCAGTAAGAGCCATGTAATATGTTTGAAGATTGAATTCAATTAAATGTGAGTATAATAAGCATCAGGATTTATTTATTGGAAGAAGCAAAATTGCAAAATCTGAAGTTTCTTATTCAAATTTTATCTGAGAGAGCCAGATGCAATCATAAAAAGAGCCACACCTGGCTCGCGAACCATACGTTCCCGAACCCTGCTCTAAACAATACTTTTTCGAGAAAGCTAACCCAGATGCTTGAGAAGACGCTTGTTGTGAACTAAAAACTGTCGGCGCGTTTTCAGGCATTATGTTGCATGCTACATGCGCCACATATAGTTGCCTATCTTCCAACACGACAGTCTTCAGGTTGAAATATATGTTCGCTTTGTGAGTCATAAACAGGGAATTAAAATGGTGTGCACTGCCGGCAAATGAGGTACTTTTTTGGCAAATGATGTTCCAGGGCACTTTCTGTTTGTGTATTTTAACATTCCAATAGACAGCGTAACTAAAGTTTTTTTCTGGTAGCCGACAGCACAGATAAGCTCAAGTGGTCGACAGTCTATGATGGTAAAAATGTTAAATGGTAAAAAAGTCATTTACCTATCGGGGTTTATTGTATAAGTTTTTACTTAATCAATATGTATTTTGAATTTGAAGTGCACACAAAATTCTGCTTGTTGGGCCTTCCGTACTGATGAATGTGGGTGGAGGTAGTAATATACATAAATTCTCGGTGTTTAATATTAATTAATTATATTAAATTACAATATCTGAAGAGGAGGATGTTGGACTGTCCTCTTGTACATTTGTATTATCCAGAAATGCGCTCTTCTCAACTGACTTTCATTCTCTTCTTTTGGACTGCTAGTGTTCTCCAACCTACGTGGCTCATACGTCCTTGGAGTTAGCTGATACTCTGCCTTGTTATGTGCGGAATGAATTGCACACCGCCTTGACTGCCTGTGGCCGGAAGTTAACCTTTGCGGAGTTTTCACGCGAAGATATGTCTGAATGATATCAAATTGACCTCTGCTCCTTCACCGTACCTCCGCTGCTGATTCTATGTGTCACTTCTCCTACTTAATGTAGCTCCCAGGCGCCGCTACTAATTGTAGCTATTCCCCATTTCCATATTGCCAAATTGCATTGTTACTTGGTCAAATTCATCGTTCCCCAAAACAAATATATTTTACCCTTTCTTCTATGAATTGGCGTTTCATGTCGAAGTTGCCCATAATCCAAATTAGAAGTCCGATCGAAAAGGCTAATTTTTCTTTTTGAATCCAGGTTTTCGTGGACAGTAGCAAGTATAGTTACCTACTTTGCGAAGTAACTTTAATTTTGGGCCTTACGTGCCTGCAAAATTTCGTGTCAGCTGTTCGGGGACATTTGTGTGCTGATGAATTTTTCTCATGACATCAGCTGATGAAACGCTTTTTAGTACTGGCTTTTTCGTCGAGACTGTTTACTGTGGATTGCCATCCATACTTTGTCACTTATATTTGAAAGCCATTAACCTCTTTTTTTTTCTGGAAGAATCCTAATAAATCATTTGAAACATATGCACACTGGAAACCTATTCAGCTAATGGCTAGAACGAGGGTTCGAGTAGTCAAATAGATGCAATGCGTACCTGACTGACTGGTTTCTCCATGAAAAACTGTTTGTGGATTTGCGCGAATTCCTAACAGTGGATTCTCCAACCAGACTACAACCTCGGATTAGTAAGCCATTCTTCTCGGTCCTCGACGTTTCCTCGTTATCTTCAGCTTGGACATTTATTGCTTAAGTTGATATAAGTGAGGTCATTATTTGTTCTCTTACTCCAACATGCTCTTTGATTCTCTTGTCCACAGATGCGGGCACACAGTGAGTCAACGTCTTTTAACTGAATACATAATACTTTCCTCAAGACGCAGCTGATTATGTCAACCAGCGCAATGACTGGGACGTAAGAATAACCTGAGGAATTAGGAAACCAAGTCATCCCTTAGAATAAAGGCCGCTGTAACACAGTTCCTACTGTCACTGTGCACTCTTCAAGCCTGTTTTGCACTCCTCATGTACGACATAGAACAAACTATTAACTTGAAAACAGGCGAAAACAGCAGAATTCATTGATATTAACAAATTTCGAGACAGCTCATCAGCTGCTTCTTGTCGTTGCATAAGAATGTTAACGAAGACACATACAGGAGTGGTAAATCTCACAGAATTACTGGTAACAGCAAGGAACCTGAGTCAGTTTAAAAATTAATCGATAAAGGACGGGAACGTTAAGTCAACATATGGGGAGTAGTGGATGGGAGAAGTTAACGGAAAACACGTGGGAAATTAAATTTAATGGCCTATCACCAGGGCAGTTGGAGGTTGACGACATGATCAAGCTGCTTGCATAGGTCAGGTTTCTCCCACCGTATGTATGCAGCTTCTAAATAGCGCAGGATTCGGTTTGTTCGGGCCCGAACAAGTACTCGAAACGCTGTTTTAACGTCGACAGAATGACCGCTGTCTAATAGATGCTTGGTAATGGAGGACCTTGGTATTCTGTCTTCTTGCTTCAAAAGCCAATTAGGCAAGTGCTCAGTGGCCCTGGCTGCGAGTTGCCTTTGCGTGCGCCCAATGTATTTGCATCCGCAATTACATGTGAATTCGTAAACACAATTGGAGGTGGCGTGCAATGGCAGAGCATCCTTTGGCCGTTTTAATGGAATACTTTTGGTAGAACTTAAGAAGACTAATTTTGCTGCGTTGTAGGTCCTTTCTATCGTACAGCGTAATCGTCGCTGTCGTCACCTTTGAATGGTAAGGATATCATGACGGGCTTTTTTGGAACTGACTGTTCCAGGCGAATATTCGCCTCAGTTGATGTCATTAGGAACTGTGAAGCCTGCCTGATCACCCCAACCAAACACAAAAGAACAATATGCCTGACGAGAATTTTTCGAATGTTCACGTATACTCGCCAAACTAGCCTTCTCAATACGCTCATTCACAATGCCAACACTTAGCCTCTTTTTGCAAGTCCCCGTTGTCACTGGTCACTTCGTGTGAAGCTTGCTCGGCTGCCTACCCTATATCGACTGCAACAGCAAATCATAAACGTCGTAAACGTCTATCACCACCCGATGCCCCGCCGCCCACCACCCTTATCTTCATCATCTCTCCCCCTCTAAAGTGCTTCGACAACTACTACCGCCAAAGTGAATAGGCCCTCGTCAGTCACCACGCTGGTCAACACCACCTCCATTTGTTACGCGAATTTGGCCTTATCTGTGCTCATTGTGACCGTACCTTCATATCACGCACTGACCTAGCCGGTCTCTTGCTGATCCACCGCGCAGAGACCAGCGAACAAAAGCCAGAAGTTTTAGTGATTCGCAATGATCTGCATTCCGATCGCATGCTAATAGCCAGTGGAAATTAGTTTTTCGCCTGATTCGGAATAGTGGTGGGCAGAAAACAGGAGGTTCCACCAAGCCAGAAGTCAGGGAACACTAGTAAGCCTGGAAAGTGTATAATCTGAGAAAAAAACTTACAGAGGACTCGGCAGAAATGTGTTGCTCACAGTCCTCTCAGGCCAGATGTTGTGTGTGGCTGTGCGCACGGGCTTACGGGAGCACGGTGACATTTCCTTGTTGCTTGCAGCCAGTCAGATAATAGACCATACTGATTGGCTTCGAGCTTGTGAGGCTAGGATCCGACCTCGAGCGAGAATCTGTCAGCGTGGGCGGCATTCACAGCGGATCTAAAAAGAACGCGCGCGTGGTTGATTATCACTCTATGCTGCAAGGCTTGATAATCGAAGTCACGATGGGTCAACGCAGTGACGCTGCTCACGGACTACCACAGGTCAAGCAAAACTGCCACACGAGGAAAGATCTTGGTGTCAGCGACGCCCACAACGAACAATGTTAGCGGTTGAAAGGTGAGTAATCACCAGTTATGGAGTGTATCATGTAACTGTTGACAAGTATTTATTTAAAAATGTATGAATAAAGGTAATGTTCAAAATTTCTAACAAATTTTTTTTGTCTCTTGACTTCTCCGACTGTATCCAGCTGCCACGCATACGCCAAAACCAGTGATAACATGGTGATATCAAGATGGTCCGGTACTATTTAGCAAAATAGTAACAGATAAAATGTACAAACATCAACAATGAATATTCCAAGTCAAGAGCGAAGGGAGTCGGTCAAGTGGGCGTGGATCCGCTTTTCTATGATTTCAGGAGGCAGTTCTTGTGGGCTTTCATTGATCTGAAAACACCAGTGTCATTGGGGGGAGGGTGGGCGGACGTGAACAGAAGCAATACTGTGCCGGCAAGGAGGGGGGATTGCAAGCGTTTTAAGTCAACGGTGGTGGTGGGGTGGCGCGATGAGTGGCCCTCGGAGTACCCGCGGCAGCTGGGTCAAAAGGGGGAGGGAGAACGGACAACTGGCTCGCCGCCGCAATGTGCCTTTACGGTGGTCACCATGTGAAAATGTGAACAAAGGGTCGAGACCGGGGGAGGGCAGTCTTCAGTCACGTGCATTTGAGTGAGGGAGAGCGGCCAGCGTTCGAGGGAGGAGGGGGACAGCCTTCAGAAGAGTGTAAATAATCATTTGAAGGTCGGACGGAAGTCTCATTGGCAAAGGGATATGGAGAATTGCAAACTTGCTCAGCCGCGAATAACAAAATGTAATAGCTACAAGAAATTGCACATAAAATGAAATCAAGCACTGGCCCATCACAGTGTCTTGACATGCATCCACCGAACACGCCTTAACTGTCCGCACGGTCAACGCATATTCAATTCCCGCAGCGGCCTGCTCGATCGCATGCACCTCGAAAAAACTTGGTTTCAAACGACTGTATGTTAAGGAGAATCAGCGCTTATTTCCCGATAAGCTCATATATTGCACACGGACTCGTCCCAGCTTATCACGCAAAGGTGTTCAGTAGACAGCTCTCATATGAGTTTGAAGTGATTCCTTCCGAATTTTCTTCGTGTGATCCTTATGGCACGCTTACGCATGTGAGACTCGGGTAGTAACATCCTTTGTGTAAAAACGTGGTATGTCGTGCCGGGGGCTTAGGTCACTTGTAGCATTCGTAGGCTGACTGCACTGCCATATTAGCCTAATCCCGGCATCAGTTAATACACTGACTCAGAACGGTGGCTTATGTGGGGCAGAGGGAACAGATTCTGGAGCTCCTGCTTCAGGGCACATCAGCACACTCCCAACCATAGCGCGGCTTGTGCGCTTCCAAAATACCACTACACGCGGAACCTCATAGCTTAGAAGCTAGTCAACTGACGATTCAAATAAGACATCAAAACCAGCCTAACGGATGTAATGTAGTGACTGACTGGTTGAATTTGAGTCAGACTCGATAGCTTCTTCCTTATTGGGCTTTAAACATGTGAGGTCTAACACTTCGACCCCTTTGTGCGAAAACGTGCTGTGTCGTGCGGGAGCCAGGTCGTGTGTGACACGTATGGCCGTATTGTTCACGTTTGTCAAAAAGGGCGCCCGATTTCGCCTCCGGGCTTCTTGACTCTGTTTTGGAACAGGACTAAGGTGAGTAGAAAGGAGGGAAAGTTTTAGATGCCTTAAAAGTCTGCCATCACCATATACTGATTCACGCACAGGTTACTGGTGCTGGGTCTATCCACAGGGCGCATGAAATACGTCATTTCTTGAGAAAATTAAAATTTCGTGTCTTTTGAATGAATTACTTTAAATTGACATTATCGGCGATTATGGCGTTCGTAAAGGCCCAATGAAAATTAGGAAAGGCAGTGCACAGTTCTCGGATTTTGAGGTCCTACGTCAATGGCCGAAAGAAACTTAACGCGATTCATCGTCAAATAAACTTGTAAAATACAGTGATGCTTCAAAGCTAAAAGCTATGTTATGAATAAGCTGACGTTTCCGTTTCTGCAGATGAGCGTTTCCATATTGTTTATAGTGTTCTTAAGTTATCGGAGATTGTATTCATCGATATTGGACTTCCGCATTGAACATTATTCGGATCAGATAGGCAGCCTTACCAGAAGGATTCTTTTCCTTAAAAAATATTTTTTAGAGCAATATGAAAAAATACCCACGTTATGCACCATCTTTAAAGATTTTCTGATAGAAGGTGGAAGCAAACTGCTAGTTCATGAACTTACCTTACTACTACGGCTAAATTTTCTTGTCCAAACAAGGGAATTTTTAATTCTCTAGAATTTTTTGCTTCTCTCGGCTTAATTCTATATCAAATGAAATGGTTACCGAAGAGCTGCGCTCGATTGGATATCAAATTATAAATATGTTTCCAGCAGCTTTCAATCTTCAAATTTCTAAATAAAACATTGATGAAAAGGCATTGCAAAGATTAAATCTTTTGCGCATAAGTTATCTTGATCGTAATATTTTAATCGAACTGTGGCTCTAGAGTATTTTCATAAGACAAGGAAGTACGACTTTTATGAAACAACGGGATTCCTGCTCATATGATATTTATATGTTAAAGCTTAAAAGGACACGAATTTGATAATGCTGTTTTTAAAAAGAAATGACTTTCACGTCTTCTGAAGAAAGGGTAAGTTAATTATCTATGATTTGGAAGAAGGTTTTATTTCTAAAGAACTTAGATCCAGAAGTTAAATTTTTAAGTACATCACACCAATCACGTGCACTTATGACATCATGTGTACTTACAATGGTCATTTTCTGTGGACAAGCATAACTTTTTTCAGTTTTTTGTTACTCTTAAATTCCGCATTTTGTCCAACTTGAAGTGAAACTTAACAAATATCGCATATTTCAACGCTTTTGTTCCACCAAACCGAAATTAATACGGAATAAAATAAAAAAAATGGCCGTTAACTTCGCGTTTTAACTACATCCTAGGAAAAACTTATATTTGCTGCTCGGAGTTTATGCGTCAAAGATTATGGTTTCGTTAATGTTTTTGCCGCTGCTAAATAAAGTGGTAACGATTTTTCAGTAAAATTAGCATACACAGACACTCCGCAACTTCTAACCGAGTTAATTTCCGAAAGACCACCCCTAATTTGAAGTTTTCGTAAGCCGTTATTGAAAATCATTTTACGTTGCGCTCTCCTCTATCCAAATTGAAATCCAAAAGCATGATAATAAGTAAGTACGCAGGTTCTCTCATTCTAAAATATATCGAAGCCTGCGGCGAACGCAAGTTTAAATTGGGGTTCCCTTCTGTCCTAGGTCTGAAATGTCTTGAGTTTAAAGTTGGTTAGCGGTGGAGTGTCTGTAGTGATATTTAAAAATGATGGCGTCTCAGTCTGCTTCCCTTCGTTGTCTGTCCTGTCTTCTGTTCTACGTAACCTTGATCTCCTGCTGAATATATTTTGCTCTTGGCCAATGATCATCTATAAATAGAAAACAGAGAACACATCTTCGGTTAAGGTTCTTTAACTTTCAGGCAAGTTTAAATATGCATACCTTCTTTGAATCTACGCCAGCCTACCCTACCATACTACTCGCACTACTTGTAAACAGTACTATCATTGCTTCTAGGGTGCTTCTTGTCCTATCTTTAAATAAAAGAATCTCATCAGACTTTTTATACGAGCGGCTGGAATACTGATAATCGTCTCGTATTTACAGAAGTTGTCTGATACTTCGCCGGTGACACACATGATAACATTGCGGGCACACAATTTATTTGAGCTCAGCTATTTTCTTTAATCTTATGCACATGAAGAAAGTTTAGCATAGTATAGGTTGAATTAAACCTTCAGCTGCGTTTGGCCGCAAACCCTACTTAAAGTGGACTGAAGTTTCCTCAAGTGAACATGTATTCCAAAAAAATCACTAATGTCATCAGAAATCAAATTTTGATTGGTTTACGCAGGTGAGTAACAGCATTAAGAAAAAATACAGCTAACTCGGAGGCATTTATTTTTACTTAAATACCACTATTACTTATTTTCTCCGTTTCGTTAAGTCCTATGCTTGTCTGAAAACATTACTTTGGGACTGCCGAAATATTTGGCGACGCAGTACCGGTTCCTCATACCCTAAACATGAAGGAAAGGGTTATATCGTCAGTAACTTGCACTTGGCATGCTGCTTTGAGAGCGGGCCAGATTCAAACAATATTGTGAACGCAATTTCTCTTGAAACGGCGAAATTAAAGATTTAACAGATTTTGTTCTATGCTACTCGCCTCCTGAGCGAATGAATGAGCACATCAGCACCGATTGAAATCGGGACTTTGTTAGTGCTCTTACTATTCATTGTAAAGCTGCCAAGTTCGCATAAACAGACCACCGTTCACCTAATGTTCTTGATACAACCTAATGACACGCGAATCACCGAAGGGAAAATAACGAAGGCTTAATCATAGAGCCTTTTTTCCTATGCTATAAAGAACCCATGAGATTGCCATGAGATTGAGTTGAGAGGGAAATTTCCTGCCTATAATTCAGCGAACACAATTAGTGCAGAAGAACAAATTGCTGGAACGAGAAGTTAAAATAGGCGAGCACTGCCAGTGAAAATTAGGGAGCCAAGGGTCATTTGACTACGCTACTGGTCGTTCTGGGGCTCGTGAATGAGCCTCAAAGCACATCGAAAAGATTGAATTCCGTTGGCGATCGGCGAACGCTGATCAACCAATAATAATATTTCAGAAGATTATTTGGCGAGGGCACGTATACGCTCGATAAATTTTCGTCAGGCCAATACATTTGCATGGACACGGGTGTATAATAATGTTGGCTTGGCCCACAGTCACTTAGCGGCATGCACTCATCGGCGTTCTGTTTATATCCCGTAGACGGGCTCCAAAAAGCCCTCCCCGCGTAACCACCCTTCACTTATTGACCCCTTCCCCGATTCCCACGACTCGCTTGTAAGAAAAAACGAACATTACTGATAGCTTGTTTAAATAAAACTCCTGCACATATAAATGTATTGGCCTGTAGCGACTTTGTACTCTAATAGGTTTATGTCCCGATGTCTGGCTTTCCGGTCGAGGCCTCCACCCGTGTAGACCTCAAGCTCGTTAAGCTCGCCGCACTTACTGGCGCAAGACACAGGACACCCACGTTGCCCATCAACTGTGTCAATCAACACGTCGTCCAACCAATCACAGGCTGACCTAGCCAATAAGAGCTCTCTCTCTGTCTTCTGGCCCGACTGCTCTTAGACCTCACTTGGGACCCAGTCAACCTACTGAGCGGACGTGTCTCTCCCAAGTCAATCTAATCGCATCTACTCTCCTTTCATTTGTGTACACAATACATTCTTCCTACAAATCTGGCCTTTCACGCCTTATACTATCCACTAGCTTATGCATGTGAGGATACGTTAGATCGCCTTTTATCCGGCCGGATCACATCGTATCCCACAGGCCTGAAGATAATTATCGAAGTTATACATACACTCGCCAAATACTCTTATGAATTATCTGATTGGCGCATTTGCAACTCCAATAACAAGAATTTTATAAGTCTGCGTTTTCACATTCCCATTTGAACTCATAATGGTAGACAGTCGCAGACACTAAAAGGTTACGTTGGTTGCCCGCCTTAGATACCCCTAGCATCCAGTTTCTGTCTTACGGGATAGGTGGTATTAGTTAAGTTAAGTTTTTACCTTACTATTTAGTTTATAAGTTTAATTTTGTTTCTATTATGTTAAGTTTACTTAGTTTTGCTAAGTTTAAGTTAGTTTAGTTGAGTATATAGTTGTTATTTATGTATGCTTATCTATTTTTGGGGGTATCAAATCAACATAAACTAAAATGAAAATAATAAACTAAATAATAAACTAAAAATAAAATTAACCTTCAACTTGTAAAATTAAAAGTAAACTTAGGACTAGGTGCGGGGTATCTGAGGTGGGCGATCAACTTACCTTAAACCTTAATGATTTTCCAATCATACTTTCGTAATATTTCCATTCTTCTACATTTAGAGAGCTTGCGTGTATCGGCATTTATTACAACCGTCTATTTTGATTTCTGTCGGATTAACTGTCACGGAGCCCTTGCATATTTTATTGATTTTAAAATAATTGTTTCACTGCTTTTATTCTACTACCAACTGCCGAGCCAATGTACTACAGGCTCGTCACCTTCTTATGGGTAATTAATTCATTTAAATGCCTTTAGGTTAATATGACGTCATAAACTGTGGGGTTGGGTCAAGCTGTGCATGACCTTTCCCCAAATGGCATTACAGCTGTCGGTGAACTAGATGGTCTAGTGTGCAAACCGTCATGCTGGTTTTTTCTCCAGACTCTTTATTCTTATGAATATGGTTTCGTCCTAAATGCCACCCCTTCAGACAGGGCAGGGCAAAGTGCACTAAATTCACTGTTCTCTCTGTCTGGAAGTAGTCAGAGGCAATCAATGTTTTCTTTCACCCACCATTCTATTAAATCGATGCATGAGTAATGGATGACTTCGATTGTGAATATTTACCTACAAGGGCTAAATGTGTAAGTGCTGTGTTGATAGCGGCGAGCTGGCATAACCCTTATAAATTGGAACTCTGTGCCTTGGTTCTGCATTCATGTTGTAATGGGATCGCAAGTATCCAAGCAGACCAGTAGAAGGGTGGAATTTACGATCAAGAGGACAATTTGGCCCTAATTTACTTTGTTGATAATTGTTCCGTGGTAGCTTCAGTTTCCGATAAAACAAACTAGCAAAGTAACATACCCATGAGAGGTAACAAAAGGTTATCCTCATTGATCATGGACTTTTTGTTCGGGTTGTCATTTGAGTATACTGAACCCGTGGGGACGAAAGTAATCGAAGAGGAATTACCCCGCCGCTATTGACCTACGACAACTCAGTATTCCGTCCTTGTAGTTTTTCCTTTGACTAAAGTGGTCTTGTAGCGCTTTCGACCTTCCTCGTCACGCTACACATGAGGTCACGTGATTGGCGTTCTCGGCCTACCTATAGGACAACTGCAAACTCTGCGCTACCGCTGCCACACACGTTGATCACTAGTACGCGCCCAATTTTAGGCCGACCCATTTCCGCTTGGTGAATCGCCTTCAAGGCTGACTCACACAAAGATCGCCCTCTAGGCGCTTGTGACGATTCCGCCCACAAGCACATCGACTTCTGCAGGACGCGCCGGAATTCGTGCAACATTCCGACATATGTCAAAGATTGATATTTGTTTGCTAATCGGCATTGACTGGGGTTGTGATACTTATTATTGTGTAGTCTATTTTGAAGTTATTTCAGTCAAATAGGATGTGGACTTTTTAACGAGCTTCGTTCTGACCACTAACAAAACGTACGCACGGTAGAAAGTGACTACTTTAATCGTATGCGTTTTTATCACTGATTTTGACAGTCTTTATAAATTCAAATATAATCCGTGGAAAAATGCACGAAAATGTTATTTCTTGTACTCGTTTGGCAGCAAATTACGCTTTCTTTAAATTTTATACTCAAAGAAGGGATATATTTCGCTCTTTAAAAATTTTCTTTATTGCCGTATAATTTTGAAACCTACTAACTGCTATATTCGAATTCAAGGCTTACAAACTGCGCACTGCATACATCCTGTTTAAGGCAAAGTGCGTTTTCGCCTACAGTTTGAAGAAGAATTCACAAAGTTTTCATTAAATGTTGAACTACATCTAGAACATACTTTATACAGTTTAGGCCGCATGAATAAGTTGACGGATACGATGAAGTAAAACTGGCCGCCTCAAACTCCTTAAAAAGCTCGCAATAAATTTTTTTTATAAAACCGAAGGATACCCTTTCTTTGAGTATAAAATTTAAAGAAGGCGTAATTTCCTGCCAAACGAGTACAATAAATAATTTTTTCGTGCATGGTTTCCATAAAATATGCTTCAATTTACAAAGACAGTCAAAATCAACGGTAAAAACACATACTATTTAAGTAGTTACTGTTAAAGTACATACTCGCACAAAGATCACCCTCTAGGCGCTTGTGACGCGTCTTGCCCTCCGCACACTTCGGATTCTACGTTGCTCGGTTGCTGACTTATGCCTGTCCGACAGTCAACCTCCTCCTACCTATTCTTAACTTCATCAATAAGGAATAAACTATGACTCCGTTATGCAAGAGAGGGACTGGAGAGATGGCTATCCACCACCTCTCCTCAACACAAGAGCCATATAACCATTGTACCAAACTGACTATTTCATTCTCTTTTTCAGTGTATCCAGCTAACGATGAATGAGCAGGAAAAAAATTGTCTGCCAAAACAAATTTTCAATAGTAAAATGGGAATTTTCGCAGAATTAAATTGAGAAATGCTCAAGGCTCCTCTGTTTCCTAGACTACATTGTATCTTATGCACCACGAAGTAGGCCAACCTCTGCGTTTTTTTACGTTCGTAAAGAAAGGAAAGCTCTTGTTCGCTGGACATTACAAACGTTTGTGTTCTTAAACGTTAAGTGAGAAATGGGAATTTAGCTTACGCGTTAATGTCTCGGCTGCTAAGATAGTTTGCATTCCTTTGTGTATAAATAAACAGTCTTTTTTTAAATCTTTACTTCAATTTAAACTACACTTAGTGCACTAGAGGCTAGTTTGAAGGAATAAACGCATCTTCTCGTTTGCGTCAAAGCATCGTGCTGTGCCACAAATTACGTGTGATATATTCTAAGATTCGGGAGTTGACCTCCACTCACTGTTGAGAGTCCCAGCTACAAGGTAAGTGCCCGCTGTTAGCAGTACATGTTGCTATGGTTGTAAAACTCGGAGTACCACACGCTAGGTGGTTAAATACGTGCGCACGTTTTGCGTCTAAACAAGCTTCCTTCTTAACCCATAATTAGGTAGACAGAAGTATACACTCATTATCAGACCAGGCAACGAATTAGCTCGCGAATAACGGAGCACAAACGGGCAGTGCGGAGATGTGACCCACTGTCCCAGATCGCTACCCACACTCTGGAAGAAGGCCACAAATTCGACTTCTCGGGCACACGGATAATGGCACGAGCCAGTAATAAGACGGTAGGCGAACTGCTGGAGGCCTGGGTGACAGATCCTAATTCCATCAACAGGTATGTGGATATACAACCCTTTTATTTTGCCCTCCGTTCTCTCGACCAGAAACCGTGGCCCAGCTCCTGTATAAGCACACAGACTGCCACGTCAAGGTCACACGCCATAACTCCAGGGACGCGCGCAGAGGATCCACCATGAAATGGCGTGAGCATGGACTGGCGTGGACAAATCACATGTGCCAACCCCCTCCCAACCCCATTTATGCGTAGCCAACGCTTGCTGCTTTCTCATTTTCTCTGACGATGGCTCAAAAAAATAAAATTGCCGTTCCAGAGATCGCGTCTTTTTCTTCTTTACAACAAGAACCTGGGGTACGCATATTTGCTACTACTCATTAGCATGCCATTCGTTCGGCTTGACCGGCTGATTACGCTAGCTGAGGTAGCCTCAGCCTCTTCGGGGCAGGGTACTGTAAAAGATACCCGTTGTATTGCAGGGAGTTCTCCGCTCAATTCCAAGGGAGGATATGAGTTGATTTAAGAGGGCTAGTTTTAGTGTTTCCCTAGTATGAGCGCTGAGATGACAGCTATCGCCCTATAAGCCACCCTTATTCATTATCTGCACTTTCTCGTTTTCCCCAGGGTTGTTAAAAGTCGCAGTAAACAGAATCAAAATGTGATATATCTTCTGTTTCAGTAAGTGAATAAAATGTCATCAACACAAATAGTGCCTTCGTGTTTTGCACAGGAGTGAACCAAAGTCAGTTGCCACAGTAAAAAATTGTGGAAAATAAAGGGTACAAGAGCACCGAAATAAAGGGAAATCTGCTCCGTTTGTTCGAAACCACCAAGTAGGCTGTAACTGACATTTTTAGGATCACAGTCTGCGGGCCGTACTGCTGCAATGCACAAAATAGGTATCATGTCTTAAAAATAAAACTGAATATCATTTTTGATTTTTTGTCATATCATTTTAAAAATTGATGTGCATTGCTAGAATTGAAGATTAAAATAAGGTAGGAAAATAAAGCATCTTAAAAACTAGCGTGCGGGTTTGAAATGCAACTGCCACATCACATCACATCCGTGCAGGAATGGCAGCTTATCTACTGCAAACTTTAGAAAGATATGTTTGCCAATACAAGCGAACATCCGTGTCCCAGGAAGCAATTGAGAAGAAGAAGAAGACTCGATCCGCGACGGATATCGAAACGTCAGGCGAATAAACATATTGTCCCAGCGATCGAGTCTTCTTCTTCTTCTTCTCAAAGATATGTTTGTCTGTAGATATTATATCCAGAGGCCTGTTGATGGGCAAGCCTAGAAGACAGTGTCAACGACTGTGAAGTAATAAGCCTGTTCAGGGTAAAGTTAAATACCAAAAAAATTAAAAGTGGTCATATAAGTATCACATAAGATAGTAAACTATCGATAGGAGTTTGACAGGATTCAAGAATTCGATTGAACCAATTTTGAAAAATTCGCAGCCTCAATGGGAGTCGAACTCACACAGCAGAGGAGACTTTTAGCGCAGCCAACGCTCTACCATTGAGCTAAGAGGCTCACCGTTCACCGTGTATCGAATCACACTTGGGTCGATTTTCTTGACCAGCTTTACTGCACGCATGGAATCCACCAATACCAGCAGTAAATCCTGCGGTGCAGTCAGCTTACTGCGTCCATATTGGTGGATACCATAGGAGCAGTAGGTCGGGCGGATGAATCGATCTAAATGACATTAAATTTACAGTCTACAGTGATCCCCGTAGCTCAATAGCAGAGCGTTGGCTGCGCAAAAGTCTCTTCTGCTGTGTGAGTTCAACTCCCACCGAGGCTACGATATATACTCACAATTTGGTCAACTGAAATAGTAACCTATCTGTCTCGTAAACCGGTTACTTCTTAAAAATTCTAAATTTGCTTCGGCATTGGCCATATTTACGTCTATCACCTACAGAAGCGCAAAAGTTGGGCCGGGAGAGTGAGCAGCATGTTGTTATTCTCAAAACGACCGTTGGGGTTCTAGGCTTCGGCTGGGGCAGCTTCTCCACCCTCCGGCGCAGCCTCACCGCTGTCTCCTTCGCCCTCCCCCTCTTCAAAATCTAAAGGAGGAAAAATTGGAGTAAAAAAAAATAAAATCACGAGAATTCAGAAGGCTAATTTGCGAGCATACATTTTTCTTTTGATAAATTGTCACCAAGTGGGATCAAATTAAAAATTCAAGCCTGGTTTCCCTGTTGTGAGCTTGCTTGAATGCTTCTGTGGGAACGCAGATCGCGGATTAATTGCACCCCACTGCTGTTGGGACCAGGCACAAGTGCGCGCGCCTGGCCTTCCTGTTATGACCTCAATCCGTCTGGACAAACTTCAAGGCCGTGGCTGCTGCAGACACACTGATGCCCGACCTACTAACGCGTCCACGCCCTCTCGCGGTCCAACCAATGACCTTCAAGGTTGCAGCCAACAGTGGCCGCTCGAATGTCTCCTCCCAGACATCACTCCGGACCGAGCCCGCCTGGCAGCTAGACGTGCACTCCAACAGTCAATACTTCGTCCTAACTATTCTCCAATTCATTGTGTAAAGAATATATTCTTCCTACTATTCTGGCCTTCCCAAGACTTCTCTCTCTTCTCCTTAGGAACCAGGCTCGGAAGATCATAGCCGTTAGGGTTTAAGCCTGTCTGAGCCTTAACACACCGCAATATCCCAATGCCCATGGTTAAGCTGCAGATTCCAATAGATTTGGTCTGTACAAACCAGGTTTTTGTGGTTGTGGCCTAATGCACCTTATTTTATATGCTTAAGACATTTAGGAGGTAGATTGGTTATTTTAATTCATGTCTGACAACCAGCCAAAGGAAGAAAATTCGAAAGAATGTGGATATTTTAAAACTAGACTTGTGTTATTTTCTGCTTGTAAACACATAAAATATCTTTCAGGCGAGCTCAAGAACACTTACACTTAATACTGTCGGATCAGATGAGAGAACTTTAAAAACTAGTGATAGATGAAAGGTGAATCAATTTTTGACCCAGCTCTAGTGATTGATTCACTCTAAAGTTGAAGGTACAGGCGCAACTCATCGAATATCGCGTGTTGTTTAATGCAAGGCTGTTATGATGGCCAGCTTTTGACAGGGATTTCCGATCACGTTGCCCATCACAAAACTTGCCTTCTTTGATCTCTTACTCTAATTTGCATTCCGTTTCTCTCGGTGCACTCTAGATCTTCAGAAGCCGTTTCTTGCCAGGAACTACGAGCATCAAATGCACCTATGAGAAAATTGCCGCGCAGAGGTTATGGAACAAAAATTTGCGGTCCTCGACATTGATATAACGCAGCATACTAGGGCGGGCACGTCGACTCAAGGCCTGTTGGTCAGTTTGGTTTAGCTAGTGTACTGTTTCACGCATTAGGTTAGAGAAAACAAACGTTGCAGCACCCAACATGTACGTACTGCGTATAGACGTTAAAACTATTCTTTCTCACCCCCGGGCAATACAGTTCTCCATGCTTGAGGAGAAATCAAACTGAATTTTCTCCAATTTAGATGCAAATAAGTATTGTAAGTTAGCCCCTACTGAGCAAATGTGAATAGTTTAGGTAAGAAAAACTACTAATAAGCGCCTGGCTATTCCGTATGCTTACCTTCGCCTTCACCTTCACCTTCGCCGTCTTCACCCTCGCCGTCTTCACCCTCGCCTTCACCTTCACCATCAACGTCTGAAATAAAATCAGTCAGTTGTTCAATCTATGTACCAAGGAACAAAAGGATAAAAAAATTTTTAGCCAAGAATAGCGCCCTCCTCGGACGAAGATGTGGCGAACTCATAGTACTCCACCTGAAGACGTGGTACACTAATGAACAACTTCCCGCCTATTATTCGACTTGTTGGGAATGCGCCCATTCCCATGATAATTGATCTCGCAGAAAGGCCCGCGGTCATGAGGGTGCGATGTGAATATCGATTTTTCCTCCTATCTGATTGGCCAATTCACTCAGCTATGTCCCTCGCGTTCCCCTTTGAGTGCATTCAGCCTTGTGTGAGAATGACTTGTGCTGACTTGCTGTAACGTGCTTGTTTGACTGAACGCATACTCTCTCTGGCCGAATGATCTTTTCTCTCTTGCTTACGGGCTCTTGGGAACCGTCGTGTTAATTACTAGTAGAAGGCGCGTGTTCTAACAAAATTCTACTATAAACGTGCACTTAAAGCGCGTGAATTTCGGTGGCGTGTTCTCTTTCAGGTGTAGGAAAATTTGTTTCTATCGCTAGATTATTGTATCAGGCTGTGTCAGCAACTGCGATGCTCCGAACACTGTTTTGTCCGTAATAATCATTAATATCCTCATGCTCGTCGCCTTCCAGGAAAATGTAAGTGTTGAAGACTCAGCTGTGAAGAATAGAAGGATCAGATACGTTCAATCCGCTGGTAAGGATGCAAAGGTGACTCCCGTAACACGCGGCCGTAAATGTTCGCAGCAGATAAAAAATGGCCCAGATTTAATCTGATAGTGAGTTTGCCCCTAATATTTCCTGCAAAATTGAACCGCATATAACTGCCTTAAATCAGGATGTGTCTGGTTATTAATGGCAACTAAACCCGAACTATTTTTCACTATTTCCCTCAAATTTCAGCGATATTTACTCAGCAAAAAATAGCATTTTCTTGGCAGAACAACGCTTTGCCTTTGCTTAAACTGGTTTTAGTACTCTGCTAGCAACGGGCTCAACTTACATGTATCCGTGTCTTGACCTAAAATGCAATGATCAAGACCATCAGTAACTGTGCATAATCGATTAAACGAATATCGGCAAAGGCATGCAAATGTCTAGAATTTGTCGGAAATAATTCTGCTAATTTATTTTTAGTTGGGATATTATTGGCGCAGATGAGTTGAAATTCCCATTTGGGGTATGCGCTAGAAGACGGCCGAAAACAATTCATTTATAGTTGGAACATTTAGGCAGAACCGTAAGACACAATTGAGTAATCGGTATTTATCTTAACGTGGAAGTATTTAACGCACTTTCTTGCTTTTACCAATGATATTACAATTTCAAAAGGTGTATCGTACATGTTAAGATGTTGTCGTAGTTTTACTCAGAAGTAACAGTTGTCCTGTGAACCCCATTCACAGTAAAAAAGACATACCCTCTTGCACCTTTCTCTATCGTCAGAAGTTTTTTCTTGCTTGATTTCGAGGCAGCCATACAAGTTACGTCAAAATCCTTTCAAAATTACATCAGACGGACACCAAGTAGAGGTGGAGTAGTAGGGAGGAAGTGACGTAGATTCTTCGAAAGTCTCCTTTCACTATTATGCAGCGCAAGTCACCGCGTTTGCCTTCAGTTTGCCGAAGCTCCTGGCGAACGTAGTCACTATCGAGGGTCAAACCTTCGTACAATTATCATTAAGATTCTAACCTGATGAACAAGACTGTAGTGCTCGTCGCCTGCCCGACGTTTGACCTTCCTGTCGTGACCTCAATCCGTCTAGACCTCAAGACCGTGGCGGCCGCCAAACTTACTGGCGCGCGAGACACAGGTCGCCCACATCGATTTCTACCCACACGGTGTCCAACCAATCACAGGCCGATCTAGCCGGTGAACGCTCGTAGTCTACTGGCCTGCCTGTTGCAAAACTGACACTTGGGACCCGGCCAATCTCATGGGCGGTCGTGTTTTCCCATATCAGCCTTCTTCCATTTATTCTCTTTTCCTTTGTGTACGCAATATACTCTTCCTAACACTCTGGCCTTCCAATACTTCCCCTCCACTAAGTCACCTTGGTCTGATGATCGCAGTTGCTGGGTTTGACTCACTTAACCCCCTGCGATACGACCTTTTGACCACAGTGTTTTGACGATGGCGGTACATCGAAAAAACCCAAGTCTCCAGCGCCTGTGACTATTCAGCAACTATGTGCTTATTTTACAGACCTTAAACGGATCGGCTAACACAAACACACAGAATAAAATTCTTGGCAAAAACAAAATTTAGGCTCGCGTCTGAGACGCAAAAAGGCGCGAAACTTATTCTCTCTCACGGCCTTGAGTGGTCTGTCAGGCGCTTTAATGTAAACAACGTGGCCTCACACAGCCGTCAGACCTGAGCCCTGGCGTCTGGTGTCAGCCGCCACCTCAGAAGCCGCTTTCTAAAGAGAGAAGCGTGTGCAAAACAAAGCAGAGACAGGTTAAGCTGAAAAAAAACGAACCCTTCTTCTTGGCATCCCAGTCGGGACCAAAGATGAGCTCGATGCAGGCCTTTGCGTGCTCCACCGAGGAACTGCCGTGAACTGCGTTGTCGAGGCCCGTGCGCCCATAGACGGCACGCAAACTGTCGCGCGAAAAAAATGTTTATAAACGCTTCGGCATTACTGCCTGTTGGTATTAGCATAAAAGGACAAAACAGCAGCACAAAAACCAATACCACACAGGCCAATGAGGGCTGGCCTTAATAATCCATTGAACAAACACAAAAAGTAGCATCGGTAAAAATAAAGATGAAAATTCAACGCACCATAGCTTGTCCGGTTTTACGCTTCAAAGGAGTTAACAATAAAACAAATTCAACATTTCGACTGTTGTCAACCAAAAGCAAAAACAAATTACGAATATATAAAAATCCGGGTAAAGCTAATGGATTTCATAAAGTGCGCTTGTTTTATAGGTATTAACTCCGACAGATGCATGAGAGACTGGAACATGCAACACGAGGTTGAATCAGTTTGGCTATCTCAGACGATTCTCGGCGTTGACTCGCCCCGTTTGCTATCTGCAGAGTTATATGTGACACTTTGTTCTAAGAATTATAATCTGTTATGTCGATGAAATATTATGCTTGAAAGGAACGTTGAAATGCGACTACTTCATGCGAGTTTGGGGACGAGTTGCTCAAAAAGCGTCTACAAGCATCATTCGTCCTCAATCCCTTTATTTCGTTCCCTTGGGTATCAGTCAAAAAAATTAGTGAAAACCACAACAGCTTCAGCTAAAATTATTCAGAGCTGAGTCTACTGAGTGCCAAATTTGGTAGTGCTTGGAAGTAAGAAACGGGTAAAAACTAGCCTATAGCTGTTTTAGGGAAGCAACTTATAAAACAGTATATTTAAATTGTTTGCTTGTTTAAATAAACAAGCAAAGCGTATAAACTCAGGCATGCAATTATAAATACTGAAGCCAAGAAGCTGTAAGTGGGCAGAGAACATAGAACAGCGGGCACTGTTCAGATATCTTAGGTGAGCAAAGCCCAAAACGTGATGAAAAATCAAATTAAAAGAGCACGCAAAAGGACTATATAGTTAAATCCGGCCCCCGTAATCGTTGCGGCAAGAGATATGATTGAAGTTGGTTATATTTAAATCCAAATCCTAAACTGACGTATGAAGCCTAAGCATGGTCCGAAACGTAACCACCATTGCTTGAGTACCATCCCTTTTAGTAAAGTTCGCCGACTTCTACTCAGATGAGACAGTCTTCATTCGCGTTCTTCGGCCACTGCCTCAAGAGTTCAGTATCACTGCTATCGATCCGACACCGTTACTCAAGCAAAGGCATCAAAGAGGAGGCCAGCTCAAAACCTGGCTCAAAAACCAGTCCTTCAGGATGCGGGAATCGTTGTTGGAGCTTCGTTATTTGCACTCCGTCATTTGCGAAGCGAATAGATTGAGCTGTCCAGGTCTGTTGCCGCGGATTTTTTCACGTGGAAGGGTAACATCCGCGACTTCATCGAGAGCGGCTAGAGCAGCCATGATAACAGCCGTTGCAAGTACAAATACAGGCAAACTGAGTCCAAGAGGTGATGGATAATCGAATTGAAATTAATGTTCAAGAAATATGCTGTTCGAATCTTGTGAGGAACCCTGAGCCCTAGCCAACCAATATTCCTAACCGTCACCTCTAATCTTAACCCAAGCCCAAACTCTAAGCCCAATCATAGACTAAGAGCTATCAGTACCACCTCACCCAAACTCAAACGCTACTCCTAATCGTAAAACTAAAAAGAGTCATGACAAGGAATCAGCGAAGAGGCATGGGAGATTAACTTAAGCTTTCGTGAATAAAATTAATGCGTATTTAATAAAATTAAACACTTAGTTGGAGGGTACATATCTGATCGTTAAACAAAGTCTTCTTGTCTTAGGAAGATCAGTAATGTAACAGCGTGTGATTTAACCAGCAGACTGCCACAGCAATTCCAGGTCTCTACGCCGAAACGCCGATGCATAAGACCAACATGTACGAGTCTAAAATAACTTACTCATCCGGGTAGGAATCCACTGCTCTGTCTGGATCGGCGAGACCCATCAAGGCCCGCCACTTTTCCACCCCATCCTGAGCCTTCAAGATTAGACAGATAGAAGGTGCCCTTGAAGAAAAAAAAAAGAAGGCTATGCGCTTTGATCTCGATGGTTGCTGTAAAAAAGGCTCATATTTTATAAATGGAGGTGGATGATGTTTAACAGCGCTTACTATTCAAGGTTTGATTGTGATCTATTCGTGTTGTTCCATATCAATTGCACAAGAGAGGAAGAGGAATCACTTTTTTGCCAGGGAACTTGCTTCGAAGTAAGAAGACAAGTTTTCGGCAACAAAGTCAGGCAGACTTGAACGATCACTCTATGTTTTACTTCAACCGCTAGGTTATAAGGCAGCGATTCCTTATAAGGGACACTGTGTGGTCCTATGTACACAATTACCTTCTCAGTTTGTTATAGTAAGCCTGTTTTGTTTTACTTTTTCACATAAGCTTCTACGGCTTTTTTGTACGGTTACTTGTAGCCTTATTAATTTATTTTTAGTTTCGAGTTTAGTCCCTTTGCTTTTATTTACTTTTTGTTAAACTTAACTTAAGTTTACCCTTTAGTTTTATTTGTTTTAGTTGGGTATTCAGTTTAGATAGTTTGCTTCAGTTTACCTTATGTTAGTAATTTTATTTTGATTTTCAGTCAATCCTTCGTTTACACTTTAAATTATTATTTATTTTATTAGTTTTACTTAAGTGTTCCTTACCTTTTGTTAAGTTTACTTTTATCAGCGACCTGCGGCTACTTTTCGGCTTCAAACAGGAAAGAGTCTATTTTTCGTGGTTTTAGTTTAATCCCTAAAATTCGCATTTCTTTCCATAGCTGCGCGATTTGTGCAGGTTCACAATTTTCGCAGTTTCGCAATTCACAGATTTCTTGTTTCCTATTGGTTGTATTTATAATTTTAATAATCGCGCGCTTTTTGCTACCCAAAAATGGCTATTTAAATAATTCGTACCGTTATTTTCTATTTTTATTCACTTTTCTATTTCAATTACTTGTTCTTTCCCCATATATGTCTTACCCAGAAGGCCCCTATTAGTAATGTTCTCGAAGGAAAGAATGCTGGACTTATCTGTTACTGTGGTGTCCCTTACAAGGAATCTTTGTCAGAAACAAAATTGGGATCTGGGAGGCTAACCGCGATTCTGATAGCGTCACGTACTAAGATCATTTCAGACAACCGTTTTTCCAGGTGACACACACCATCAAAGTAGTTTTATTCACTTACTGACCAAAAATAAGTTGGACTATCGAGATAAAATCTTCTAAGGAGGAGGTCTGAGTTAGTAAATTAGACAGTAAATTGTAGACCTCATCCTCTATTATAAAAATTAACCGTCAACGGTAAGAGTTTTTGAGGACTCACTGAGACATATATTCCACGAGATCATCATAAAAGGGTTTATCCTTCGCTTGCGCATAAATGACCTTCAGATCATCTGGCGTCAACTGGTATTCCTTCTTTGCAGCAATCTTGAAGCCTGCCCCTCTAATGATTTCTAGAAGCTCCTCTTGCAGCATCACAGACTCAGGCTTGATGAGTCCAAAGGTCGTTTCAATGGGAAAGAAGTAAAGAAGCATCTTCTGGGTTTCAGGGCCATCGAGGGTCGCGTCGATCCACGTCATATCATCACCCTTCTCTACGTCCGGTATGGAGGAGTACATGGCCCGCAGGGACTGGGGACTGTTCTCTTGGGCGTGCGAGAAAGACTCGGGCCCCAGGAGTTCACGCATTGCTTTATAAGCCTCCTGAGGGAGAGAAAGGATAGAAATGGCTAGCTAGCCAGGCAGGCAGGTCAGGTAAATGTACCTTTGAACTCCCTATCGGTAAAGAGCAGTTATGCAATGCATTGGTTCAGCAGAGCATTTAAAAAGAGTGGTCTTGCCAGTAAATGCAACTGGATCAAAAAAAACCGACGGTGAAAAAACTCCTTAGGCATTTTTCAGAAAGTCTGGGTGGTTTCAATGCCATTTGAAGGATTTTAAGGCGGAAAATTGTCGCCCGTTGGGGGTGGGGGGGGAGAGTTTATTCAAATCGGATGGCCTGTGCTGAGAGTGTTTTAAGCATGTTAGGAGGAGCCCGTTGCGGTTTTTATCATTATCCTAAGGGTCACACGAGGAGAAGATTGCTAAGAACGGCATCGAGTGTCGGAGATGCACCTATCGTACACCCTAGCTGGTTACCGAGTCTGCTGACCAGGTGACGAGACAGAGAGCCCCACCACGATCCACAGCAGTCGGTAATGGAAAGCGATTTGGAAGAACTTTACAGGGTGGCGTAGCCTAGGACCAAAAGGTTAGGTAGCTGCGATTTTTGCAATTTTTATAAAGGGAAGCGTACAGTATCCTTCAATCTGACGTCAAGATGGTTGGAACACAAATACGATTGACAGGTAGCTTAATTAACGAAGAGGAGGTAGTTACCGGGGACCGGGGGTATACTGTTTCTGAGCTTTCGGTAAAATTTTGACTGTCTATCATCGAAGGTTATCTATTACGGCTTTAAAAGGTTTTTGATGATTGTGATAAGGCGCGTAAAGTGGCCTATTGCCTTTCGCGTGCGCTTACACCGTAGACATCGTTCAGCCCTGAGCAAAGTACGATCTATTTGACCATTGGTTTTGCTCCATTGTATCTGTCAGCTTAGAAAAACAGTCATGTCATTTTCATTCGTCTTCTAAAAGGTAAGGATTAGTGTTCTTTGCTAACTGTGTGTTGTATAACCACCGACTTCGATAAAGTCCACCATGTGCTCAAAAATAGAGACGGTAAATGGAGCTAAGTACGAGATTATAGTGAAGTAGACGCACAAATGTCTTCCTCATTCAAACCCTCCACCGCATTAAACCGGTGAAAATACCGAAGTCGAGATGACCGAGCAGGCTTTGGACGGAAGCCGCTTTCTTTAATGTAAGTCGGAAGTGCCGCTGATTAAAGTCAGCGCTGGGCTCATATCCCCTCAATCTCAAAATGGAGTTTAGTAGTATTGGTGACGCTGAGTTAGCCAACGCTAGGGCTCCTACACCCTGATCTCAGCAGGCAGTGTTAATTTCAGTTTTAGCTATTCCGAGTAAGTAAATGTTTGGGGCACAGCAGAGCTTGCCTTGGTTTCCACCCTCTCAACTCTATCCGTCGGGCTGTGTACCTTTCTATGAGGTTCGACTAAAATACTGCTGTTATATGTGCATGCAAAATTCTAGTAATCATGCTTACTACGGCCAGTAAATAGTGTACTATAATACGGCCTATGGGCTTTTTAAGAAGACAGTACGTAGTATGCACTCTCAGTGTGTGTGACCTGAAGTAATGAACATTTTGATAATAATAATCATCGCACAAGTCCTGCCATGCCCTTATGCTGTGCAGTTTGCCGTCGGTAGAAACTACCTCTAGGCCTACGACAATATCTATCTGTAGCTTGGAATTTACAGAACGTCTGCTCATAGCCCCTTGATGCCAGCATGGAGTCTGAATGTGGGTGAAAGTTATTTTGAGTAACTACTCAACTTCAGTAGCTGTCAAGCCAGAGTTCTGGAAACCAAGGCTGGTACTGTTAATGATATTTTGAATACTACTAACTAGGGATGCAGCTGAGAGATGATATTGCTGATACTATTTCTGGTTGTATTATTAGTTAGAAAGTGACGCTAATTAAAGCCAGCGCCGAGCTCATATGACCACAATCTCAAAAAGAAGCACAGCAGTACTGGTGCTAGCACTGACGCTTCCATTTGTCAGAGGTCCGACCATCATCTTTCTAACTAGGTGCGCTGTAAGTATGGTACCAGAAGACAACAGTGTTGCTGAGACTGCAATAGGCTAAAAGCTTAGACTAGGCTTTGAGGACTAGTCTTCACTATGAAAGCTAGGCAAATCAAAACTAAGAGACTCGAATGCGTAAACTAAGAGTAATATTTGTGTCTAATCTGAGTAATGATGTTGCAGCTAACTGTAGAGTTGGGATGCATGCAGAGTAAGGGTCTTGCTATAGTTAGGGTTAAGATCTGGAATAGAGTTTCGGCCTATGTTAGAACTAGTGCCCGTGCCGGAATCCCATAAAAAACCTTAGGCGCTCCTTCTACCGTGTCGAGTTTCCGGGGCCATTTGAGCAATCTTCAACCAATTTTCAAGCAGAACCTTGAATGTAACCGCAATCACTACTAAAATTCTCGCACTAACGTCTAACTTTGTTTTTTGTCCTCGTCAGCACTCGTATCGTTAATTGGTCTAGCTGCAATCTTCGATAACCTCAGCCACAAGGCTGACTGTTGGATTTTCGAGACACAATTACAGGAGGACAGTGTTCCATGCGACAGAATATTTGACGATCTGAATTCTTTGGGAGCACAAAGGTTCAAGTGACAAGCAAGAGCAGTCGTCAACGATTGATTTTACCGATAAATGCGTATCTGGAGAGCGTACATGAGAGTTCAGTTATATCAAAAGAACTGTGTTCACTTGTTTCTGTGGCGGACGGCCACAATGCCTGTCCCCCCTCTTCGTTCTGCAATGCACGCGGCTTTTTCCACTGGGCAACCTGAGACCACTTGACCGCTATTCAGTTCCACACTTACATGCGCACACACGTAGGTATACGCCTGCCCAGCTAGTCTCGGTTTCTCAAGTTCCACTCGAACACGACAAACCGTGACCATGCGGAAGGGGGCCTTTGCAGGCAACATTCGCTCAGGCAATTGCAACACACCAATAACAGAACACTTGAACTCGCTTCACAGTCATGTAAAAGCAACTGTCATCACCCCACGCAACACACAGTCGGCTCACTTAGGCCTGGCTGGACGCAGTCAGCACTGACCCTGGCATCACCAGTGACCGATACCAGCATCAAAGCAATATGGAGTTCTGTATTCAATAAACCACTCCTTCTGGTGACTTCTGCCTTTTAAATTCCAGCCTGGGATTTGGCTTGATGATTTTAGTGATCCGACTACTTAGACCCCTACGGTTCAAACAGTGAACGAGCCCACTCGTAGACCCTGACACCGGCAAAAAGATTCAGTAGTAGGTTGACATGCTGTTTTAATCAGCTAGGTTGAAAGCGTAGAGCGTAAACAAACTAGCATCACCATAGCAAAAAGGCAGTCTTCATTGTCTGGAATATGTCCGTGATTGCATTTTTGTAGTCTAATCGTGATGCTTAAAGGGCCCGCACTCCTCCCCTTCGCTAGCTGGATGCTTGCACAGAGTATGACTCAGTTCTTCCTTGTGACACTGATAAATAGTTTGTTTTGCAGCCGGACATGTTTCAAACGCATACTAACACATCCATATACAATTGCTAATTTCTTAGTCAGGGACAAAATGTAGGAGGAACTGGTGGCAAAAGCAAGCAGATAAGACACGGAAATAAGAACTGTTGGTCACAGAGGTCGCCTTGTGCATCGCCTACCCTGTGTTCCTCCATATTCCTTTGACCCTGCTCCACCTTGTCTACCCGTTCCTACCCCTACCAACCCCGACCCCAACTTTTCCGGTGCAACTGACATTCGCACTTCGCGTAGCGGCCGTAGAGTCCATTTTTCTGTCCAGTTTATCACGCATGTGTTCGACCGCTCTATTATCCTTCGGTTTCGCTTTACGCTAGCCATCGGTCTAGACGAGGGGTACTGTGCTAGCGCTTTGCCAAACCTGTATGGATTTACATCTTTGCCAAATTTACATTTTTGCACAACTTTCGAGACTAACTATTTCGATTACGTATTTATGCAACTTGTATTTATAACCTTTTGTTTAAGTTGGCGTACAACCGTTTCCCTCTACACTTTGACTCGTTTGCATGTTGATTCATTAGCGGACATTTCCCACCTATTGGTCTTCTTCACTTGACGGGGCAAATAGTTGCTTTTTTAAATATTCAAGGTATCCGACTCAGCTTGGCTTGATGTGTTAATGGCGTGGGATCGCAGCATCGATTGCCCTTCTCAGTTGCCCAAAGATTTGCGAAAAATTACAGGAATGTTAAATGTTATCAGATCCTAACCGTTGGGGTGAATCTTAGGCACATAAAACCGCGCGCGAAGGCTTACCGCTGCAAACGCGTATACATGCACCAGCCGCCTACACTCGTCTCAAGGTCGAGCCACTACCATGAGTCTTGGCATTAGCCCCCATGTGAAGTACAGCCAACTAGAGTTCACCATTTCCTGATTGGCTACCGGAACAAAGCACGCACTGGGCTTCCAGCATGCCCCTACGCTCTCGTCACTTCAGACACGGTGGCATGGCCGGCAGTTGCTCGCTCGTCTGACAGTTAAATTCATCTCACCTATTCGCCATATGTTCTATACATAATAAACTGTTCCTACCACTCTGGCCTCCCAGGACTTCTAGTATCCTTAGGAAACGGGCCTGAAGATCGCAATTGCTAGGGTTAACCTTTCTTAACCCCATGGGATACCACTAATCACAACCTCCCTATAAACTAGCGCAACGCCCCCACACCTAAATAGGCGGAACGGGTTCCTATCCCCATATCTTGCCCTCAAAGGAGAATGAGATTTTTATTCCTGCTTCACTAGCCATCGTCAGCCAGTCATAGCCACCTTCAAGTTTGGATAACGGGGACGAAAAACCTGAATTCACGAGTCATTGAACGTTAGATTCAATTCTTTGACATCGAACCCAGGGCTCGTTGCCCTATTGATTACGAAAAGGGATATTCTTGACAATTGTGTAGGGGGTTTCGCTGATCACGGGACGGGATCGTAGCTTATTGGAACACAGGTCGGACACGGAATGGTTATTGGCACTTCTACCTGTATCGCTACTAGACGCTAGGTGACTGCAATTCAGGCGCCTAGATTGAGCCCTAATTTCAGCGAGACGAGTATAGCTCGTCATCTGACCGACCAAACGCCTTTCCACCATGACTGCACGATTGCTGTAACTGTCTGCTACTACACTGGTTGTACCTTTCAGGCCAGAGCAAATATTGTCCTATCCATTCAGCCTCTCTGATGTTTGCTGTGGGTAACCCTTTATTGTCGACATCTCCATCTTCGCATCGACATCCGGCCTCATAGTCCCCCAGGCATACCAACATGTGGATGCGTACGATCACAGTCCAAGAATTTATTGCCATATAAGAAACGCCAGGGGTTGAACTGAGATGCCCATTGGTTAGTCTTCGTTCATTCAGTTTTACTTTAGAAATGGGCTTTCTTATCTTGAAACGCCTCATAATAAGAACTTTTTTAAAATCCAAAATATAGCTTTTCTGCGAGTATAAATTTTAACGAAGACGTATTTTTAAACCTATTTTTGTGTATTTTCTCATCAAAACACATTTGAATTATTGGCAAAACTGTATTGTAGGACCGCCTAACTATCTATTCCCCCACCTCACCCAACTATCTAACGGCACTGGTAGTTCAACATTTAATTCAACATTTGAAAGACATCAAATAATATTAAACTTAAGCTGCTTAAAACCGTTTTAATCAGCTAAATATAATCAACTCCATCATTATACAATCCTGTTGCTCAGGCAACTGATGTCTGTTGATGGAAATTTGACCTTATATTGGCGGAATTTAAAGAAAAAGAAAAGATGGGCTGCTGAACACGTAACAGTAGTTTATTATTATAAGGCAAAGTCAAATAGGACCTCTAAAGACCTTCCTACCGAATTTTTAAAAGCAGTGAGAAGCAATTAGAATATTCCTACTAATTGTGTGGTTATTTCTTCGGGAGATTAGTTTTTACAAGGGGCCAGGAGGAAGCTTGTTCAAAATTTGGATGCCTGACGCGGCTGAGGAACTGCTAGTAAGTAGGATACACGATAGTTACTACATTTCAGAAGTTTGGCTGACATTTCGTGACATAGAACATCTACTGTATCTTTGGATGTCGGGACTAACTAGTGCCCCCACAGTCCATTTCGACATACTTAGTGGCCAACTAAATAAAATCCCCACATCAATCCTTTCTCAGTTAAACTGACGCAGACGTAAGAGGAAACCAGATGAACAGACAGAGTTGTGATGAATTACGTGAGAAGTATTATCACGTTATAGCTGAGAGCAAGCATTTCTGCTCGACTGCAGTTGGGAGAATTGAAAATAGATGGGTTCTAGTCTACTATATAATAAGTTGAAGTTGCGAGGTTGAGAGTCCTGGGGTGAGCATGTTGTGACTAGCTTGCATCGAAGGGAACTTTCCTGAAGTCCCACAGTCGTTGATCTCGACGTCTGAGACTAGCCAATCACAGTTGCCGCGTAGATGCCTCCTGGGTTGGCGACGAATAGCAAGCCTGCACGCGTGGACGCTTGCTCTCTGGGCCGCCAGGATTTCCTGCAACTATGCCGCACTTAGGATCTCGCCACTCTAGCGGAAGGTCGTGCTCTCCGTACTCAATCCTCTTCCCTACAATTGTTCTTTTTGCTGTGTACACGATATACTCTTCCTACTACTCTGGCCTCCACTCACTTCTCGTTATTACTAAGTAACCATGGTCTGAAGATCGCAATTGCAAGGGTTTAACTTACTAAACCCCCTGCGATACTGACTTGATACTTGATCCGATTAGCTCCTGATTTTGGATGAATAGCGGCGGCCCATTGGCGGTGGTCAGAGGCGAGCTCTTCACAGATGTTGACTCATTGTTCGCTCCGATGTCGCAAGCCGTAAACGGTTACGAGGCCTATCCGTTCAACGTCCGACTTAACGGTGCTGAGCCATGTCTCCAGTTGACCGCCTCGTCGGTATCTCCAGTTTGCACTACAAGAAGGGTTCACGACCAATCTGCAGAGGTCCCTCGATGGTTTGCGCAAAACATGGCCAAACCATTGCAATCGGCGATGCTGGATGTACGATACTAGACTTCGTAGTTTGAAACATCTGCGGTATAGCTCAACATTGGAGATTCGATCCTGCCAGAAGACTCTTAAGAGGCGTCGGAGACACGAACGGTCAAAGACTTCGAGTGACAGGATATCTGCCTTTCGCAATGGCCATGTTTCGCAGGCATATACTAACGCCGGCTTGATTGGTTCTTTGTATATCAGCAGCTTAGTACGTAAACTGATGTCTGAGTGAGACCAGAGTGGTCTGGCTAGCAGCCTAAATGCATTTCTAGCCTGCACGATTCGGTTCTTGATTTCTTCTTTGGCCTGTCCATTGGCTAGCATATTCGAGCCCAAATAGCGGAAGCAGCTAACTTCTTCAATGGGTTGACCGCTGATAAACAGTGGTTGTGTTGCGCCCAGATACGTAGTCAGGAGCTTCGTCTTGCGCACATTAATTGTCAGACCAACAGTTGCCACGAAGCCGGTGATTCGGTCTAGCGTTGGCTGTAGTAATTGAGGAGCTTTACCGAGTACGACAATGTCATCGGCGTATTCCAGGTCAGGTACTCTGAATTCAGAGCTGATTTCACATCCACTGTAAGGTAGAATTAACTGATGCATTACCCAGTCGATCAAGAAGTTGAAGAGAACTGGAGAGAGAGGGCACTCTTGTCGAACTCCACAAGTCAAAGGGAAAGAAGTTGACTCTTCACCAAGGGTTTTTACTCGGGCTGATGTTGTGCCATAGTAAGCTTTGATAAGATTGAGCAATTTCGGTGGGAGACCGTCAGCAAGCAAGACTTGCCATAAGGCTTCTCTGTCGATAGAAGCAAAGGCGGTTTTGAAGTCGATAAAACAGGCGGTGTTGATCTGTTGGTTTTGATGTCTGTGCTCTATTATGCGGCGTAGAATGCACATCTGATCAATAAATCCTCTACCTGGACGAAATCCTCCTTGTTTAGGACGAGTACGAAGATTGCGCTCAGTCGAAGATCTACGGAGAAGGATGGTCGCAAACGCTTTGGCGGCTATATCTATGAGGCTGATGCCGCGGTAGTTTGAGCATAATGTCCTGTCACCGCGCTTCAGTATCGGCAAAATAATGGACAGTGACCAGTCAGTCGGGATGACTTCGGTAGTCCATATAGTCGAGTACAGTCGATGTAGTAATTCCGTCAAAGCAGGACAATTAGTTTTGTAGGCTTCGGCTGGGATACCATCTTCACCCGCTGCCTTCCGAACTTTAAATCGTTGTAATACCGATTCGAATTCAAATCTCGTAGGTGGCTCGCAGTCACTACCGTATGGAATTCCAGTTGATAGCTGTAAGTTCGCAGGTGGACGTACAGGCGGATCCAGTAGCTCGCTAAATTGCTCTCGCCATCGATCGATTTTGCCAGCCATATCAGTAATCACTTGACCCGAGTTATCCCGAACCGAAGTGCAAGGCGGTTTATATTTGCCTGATGCTTTACGTAAAAGGTAAAAGAGCTGGTGGAAATTACCAGAGTTTGAAGCTGATTCCATGGAGCTAGCTAACTCGGTCCAATGGTTCTGACGGTCGCATCTTGCTTATCGCGTTGTTTGGCGTCTCAATGAGCGGTAGTTCGCCGAGTTTGACAACCGAGCGAGTCTAGCTTGTGTCGATAGATGGAGGGTGGTTGTGGAGATCCAGTCCTTCCTCGGTACTACCTGTTGTTGCAAGCTCGAATTCATCGCACTTTGTAGCGCGCCTCTCAAGTGTAGCCACTGAGTATCGGGCGAAGTTTCATTATCGACGCCATCTGGAGGTTCGATGCGAACAGTGTATTGATCTCGGATCCGTGCAGTGAGACTTTCGTTGAACGCTACACGGGTTTCTGTTTGTGATAGTGCCATAACATTGACACGTTTTGGGGGCAGCTTCTTACTTCGATTCGACAAACGGAACTTAAAGCGGGCACGAACGAGTACGTGATCCGACCCAACTTCCGCACATCGAAACGAGCGGCTGTCGGATACTGAGGTGGTTCACCTTGAGCGTACTAAGATGTAGTCAATCTGGTTTGCCGTTCGATCATCGTTTGAATACCATGTTAGCAACTGCCGATGGGGGTGTTAAAAACGAGTGCTCAGTGTAACTAATTCTTATGTTCGTGACACCGTCGGCGAAGCTAGTGGCGAACAAAGCTGTCTGTAAGATGTAGCTTCTCAAATTATCTTGGCTAGCGTACCGGTAACTGGTAGCTATCATTTAAAAATACTAATCCGGTGGGTTTTTTAGAAATAATGAGAAATATGGCATTGATGGTAGGCAAATTATGAAAGCAATACCTGACTATCACTGTAATCTTTAGAAAAAAATGAGAGTAATGAAGATAAACGTACCTCCTTAGCTACAACTATGACGAGTATTGGTCCAGATATCATCTCTTTGATTAGCGCGTCGAAGATGGCTAAGGTCGACCTGTCTTCGTAGAATTCGGTAGCTGCTTCTTCTGTTAAGATGAACTCACGCGTGATTTGAACCTCGAATCCGGAGGACTTAAGCGTCTCCAGAATGTCATTCCGAAAGGCGGCGTTAGCAGAGGGCCTGACTAACACCACGCAGCGGGGTGGACCGTCGTAGTCGGGGATGTCCGAGGAGACCTCCTCTGCATCCTCATCTCCCTCCTCGTCCTCATCTTCCGCAGTCTCCTCAGCCTTCACTTCCTTCACCTCCTCCTTACGATAGACAATCGCCTTGGCAGGCACGAAGTCAGGAAAGGCTTTGGCACGCATACTAAATGGGATTTGTTGGAGGTGGAGGTAAGCCGTTAGTCCCATTTGACGTTTTACACATATTATTGCTCAATGTGTAAAATAACGCCGCGGCCTCAGGAGAATTCGAACACAGGGCTTTAAAGCCATCCATGCTCTAACAATCTGAGCTGTGAGGTCCCAGCAGAGGCAAGGAGTTTAATCACAGTCGAACGTTGGTTGTACAGTGGACCCTTGAGGGACGAGCAGCCCCATCTACGAGCATTTCAGGTATCGAGCGAGCCACTAGCACAACCTTTGTTTCGATTGACAAGTTTCCGCTTCGTTAGTGATCTGTCAGCATGTACGTGCGCGCCTGCGCCTACTGTTGAGTCTTGCTCCCAGGACGAGGCTCCTCGGCCGCCCGCAGCCAATCAGTGAACTGATGCAGTTTCATTGGCTCTGTTTTACAGGACGACAGTTTCAGATGACGAGCCGAGTGCCAGAGCGGGGTAAACTCGTAAACCGGACTTCCACTGCACTTAAGCCTCCAGCTTGCCGCCTAGGGTGCAAACCCCGCAGAGGCCGCTCATGTTTTCCACAATTGAGTCTAATGAATTATGGTTTGATTTCTTGCGCCCTTTGAGGGAGTGGCGATCTCTCTCCAAGCAATCGTCACTCCTTTAAAGGGTGCAAGCAATCAAATCACGTTTACGACTCCTCAACGATCTAGAGCGGTACGTATACAACCATTCCTTGCTGACAATTGGTACAATTTCAAATCAATTATTCAAATCCACCAAATCCTCCCTATTAGTGGTCTTATCTGTCAAGCAAAAACCTACAACCAGAATACTCGAAAACATATTCACTGCTTACCCACTATTCACATCTGCATTCCCAAACTGCAAATCGTTACTGTAAACATTAGCCGGAAAAGTTTGTAAACAGCAAAGAATATTAACAAGCCGGTGGGGGGATTGGCTTTAAAAGCCGGCATAGACATTGTAAGGTAAAACATGTTTGCTACTTTATGGAAAGGAGTCATTATTCTTCAAAATTTCTGATGGGCTATATTTATCGGATTTGCTTCATTCGTTCCTGATGCTTTTCTGTGTTCAATTTTATCCGTTTTCTCCTTTAATAGTATAAACCTAAATACTACAAATTTCAGATTAAACTAAGTTTTTGGGGCATTAGAAAATTTGAACACAGTTCGTTGTGCACGTGTCGGTTAACAAAATTTCTAATGTGACTGAATCTAGAGAGATCAATCTAGTTCTCCAACCCTTGATTTTTAGCCCCTCAGCACTTTGATCGCGACCATGAGTGTCACTATAAAAACTTGATTTAAGACCAAACATGCGTTGCTCCTTCAGCAAGATGGTTTTTCGCCAAGGCCCGTTTGCGGCAGTAAAGAAGCTATCCGAGAAATAGAACCAATTCTTCGAAAAACATTTATCGAAATACTGCATTCTAGGAGAGTTTAGTTGGTTGTCTTTTCTCAACCCAGATGTCGCAGATAACCAGGCGTAGCACTTTTGCCGACCTTGGGGTGATCCATTTTTCGCTACCTCGGTCTTGTGGAGGATGTTTGGCGAGCAGTCTGGCTGCGTGCGTTGTGAGTCCTGTGCCTCGATGTGGAGGTGTGGGGGTGGTTGGCGTTGTTCGGTCTGGCAGTGCATTGTCTTCGTCGGGAGAATTAGTTCTGGGGTTAGGCCTGTGTGGTTTTCTTGACTTCTGCGTGGACGTCTTGTCTCGGACTTCATTTACGCGAAGACGCACGACTTTGTAAGCTGCAGGCACTTCAAAATGTCTATTTATCGATTTTACATCTAAAACTCAAACGCACACAATCGCTACCCCATTGGAAGCGTGAATCCCAACGCAAGCAGCCACCAAACATCCTACAAAGTATCGAGGGAGCAAAAAAGATCGATCAGCTCGAGTTCGGTAAACGTGCCGTGGCACGTCACTTTCGGCTCTGTCCGGTTACCTGCAGTAAACGCTTTGGCAATGGAGAACCGAATAAACACATTCCAAAACGTCAGCATTTCAGCTTACTTTGGGGATTACAGTGAAGTCTTTAATGCAAAACCTTTCAAACTTACGCTTCAGCTGTGCTCTTGTCCTTCCAGAACTTTATAACAGCTTTTGGATCACCGCCACCAAATTTGTCTTGGATGCTAAAAGCGGAAGAAACAGCATTAATTGAAGATTTAAAGGCAAGAGACACCAGCAATAACGGCTTACATATTTTCAAGACATTATGTTCCACCTTTAAATTTGCGAATACGCAGAAGGAAAATTTCAGTTTGTGGTTACTGGAAACCGTGTTGAGGCTTGGTAGAAGCGTGAGCGGCCTGAGTGAGAAAAGGTGAAGTCCGGCGCATAAACAGCGCCATTCTCGCTCACATTGTTGATTCAGGTCATTGTGTGGACCCCAACGAATCCATCTGGGTGATTTATACGGTCCCAGCAAACTGTCCATAGTCCCTGACTCAGCGCCTGTTAGCAACGACAGAGGTGACTGGTATCAGCTTGAGGAAGCCGGTCTTGTGTACACAAAAGAACCAGCTGCAATCTCCGCGCTTAACTTTTTGAACTCGTTCGCGTTCGCTCTTTGTCTCTTCCCTCCCTACCCCTGGACTGGTTCCACCAAAATCCCGCCGCGTGACTAGTCTCTCTTACCGACCCCAACTCCCCACCTCCCCTATTACAACAACTCACTTGGATGAGCCGACGAACATTATTGACCGCATGTTTTAACCTGTACCTCCATTCCCATATAAATTTACTGGCCTGACGACAATTTATCGAAAGCTTCCTAGGCTTGCCGACTACCCTTCTGAAAAGTGTTATCCGTAAATTTTCGTTAAACAATTATAATTTTGAGGATATCAGAAGTTCACTTCGGCGAGTATACGTGTACTTTCGACAAATTCTCGTCAGGCCTTACCTTTATATGGAAAGTGGGTGCGAGTCTAAACGTGCTCGTCTTTTCGGGTAAGTGCGTATTGGGAATGGGGGTGGGGTCGATAATTGAAGGCTGGTTGTAAGGGTAGGGTTTTATGGAGCAGTCTAGGGGAGGGGGAAGGGAGACAGACATAGCGTGAATGACTGCATGCCGCTAAGTGACTGTGGGCCATGCGAACTGTGGGGCTTGCAGAAAGTTCTTTTGTGCGCACAAAGCGGACTTCATTAGCCTGATAGCGGTCGCTTCTGCTGTTGCTAGTAGACGCTGTCAAAGACCCTGCAGATTACTCGAAAAGCTTCGTTGGGGTCCACATGATGTCCAGAATCGACCATGTGCGCCAGAATATAGCTGTTTATGCTCCTGAATTCACCTTTTCTCAGCCATGCCGGGAGGTGTTTTTTCATTCTTTTGGATAGGCGCTGGCTCGTACGACCAATATAACCTGCTCCACAGGAAAAAGTGAAAGTGTAGATGCACATTGAAGTGGTCTGAGCTGGTAACCTATCCTTGCCTTCCCCATGTAAAATTGGGTTGGTTGAGAATAATACCTGAAGTCTGGCTGCTGGGAAGGTTCTTGCAACGGCTTGGCCAAGGCGTCTTTTCAGCAGTTCACTTGCTGCGTCCCCTCAAAAGGGGACTTTGAGGAATAGTGTTTTCTTTTCTACAGTAGGTGCGTTGCTTCTTATTTGTTTCTCAGCCATATTACTTGTAATAAATCTCGCAGGATACCCATTCTCACGCCCTAGGTCCTTGATTTTCTTGTTCCTCCTCGATACTGTCTGCTGAGAAAATATTTCTAGCCCTTTGCACTAAGCAGCGGACTAGATTTCGCTTCTGTTGAAGGAGTAATAACTGTTAAAATTCCTGTACTGTCCGGACCAGGTTTTCTTTCGATACACGCTCCTTCGGATGCTACCCCCAGGGCTGCAACTTAGGAGGACGCCCACGAATGGAAGCGAACCTGCTTTTTCCACCTCCAGTGTGAACTTTATGGATGGGTGTGCTTGGTTGACCACATAAAAGAGTGCTTTTGCGTCATTTTCGGTTGTGGAAATCGCTAAGAAAATTTGCTTAGCAGACAGTATTGAGGAGGAGCAAGAAAATCACGGACCTATTGTGTGAAAATGGGTAACCTGAGACGAAGGCTATTAAATCCCAGAAAGATGATTCGAGCCAATGCAAGTACATAATTTGAGATTATGGTAAGGATGACCTTGGTTATACCCGAAACAGGACATGGAAACAAGAACTGTAAACAGAACAAAGGGTTCAGAAGTCCAGTTTGGCGAGTATACGTGTACTTTTGACAAATTCTCGTCAAGAAATTCAAGGACCTAGTGCGTGAGAATGGGTATCCTGAGAGATTCATTACAAGGAATATGGCTGAGAAACAAATAAGAAGCAACGCACCTACTGTAGAAAAGTAAACACTATTCCTCAAAGTCCCCTTTTGAGGGGACGCAGCAAGTGAACTGCTGAAAAGACGCCTTGGCCAAGCCGTTGCAAGAAACGTCCCAGCAGCCAGACTTCAGGTATTATTCTCAACCAACCCAATTTTACATGGGGAAGGCAAGGATAGGTTACCAGCTCAGACCACCTCAAGGTACATCTACTCTTTCACTTGTTCCTGTGGAGCAGGTTATATTGGTCGTACGAGCCAGCGCCTATCCAAAAGAATGAAAAAACACCTCCCGGCATGGCTGAGAAAAGGTGAATTCAGGAGCGTAAACAGCTATATTCTGGCGCACATGGTCGATTCTGGACATCGGGTGGACCCCAACGAAGCTTTCCGAGTAATCTGAGGGTCTTTGACAGCGTCTACTAGCAACAGCAGAAGCGACCGCTATCAGGCTAATAAAGCCCGCTTTGTGCGCACAAAAGAACTTCCTGCAAGCCCCACAGTTGGCATGGCCCACAGTCACTTAGCAGCATGCAGTCATTCACGCTATGTTTGTCTCCCTCCCCCCGCCTCCCCCTCCCCTAGACTGCTCCATCAAACCCTACCCTTACAACCAGCCTTCAATTATCGACCCCACCCCCATTCCCAATACGCACTTATCCGAAAAGACGAGCACGTTTAGACTCGCACCCACTTTCCATATAAAGGTAAGGCCTGACGAGAATTTGTCGAAAGTACACGTATACTCGCCGAAGTGGATTTCTGAATTCGCTGATGGGAATTTTCGCAACTCTAAAACAATTTTGAGGAACACTGTAATATTATCTGACTCCAGTATAGCCACAGAAACTGCCGCTACAGTCGGGTTTCGAACCCGCGACCAGTGAGCTAGAGATGTTCGTCCTATCCACTGAGCCAACGGGTCGACGTCTGGCCGGCTGTCGATCGGGACGTAGATTTACTACATAGGTGTACTCCGATCTGGTTTAGGATTCACCAACCCTGGCTGCTTCGTCTGGCGAGGCGTTGACACTTCAACTGTAGTATTATGTAAATATTTACTAGTTAAACCGTGCTGCTTCTTCTCACTTGAACTCTGTTATTACCCGGCCCAGTATGCAGCAATAATACAGACCGTAGATGTGTTCGGGTGCTGTCCCAAGCCTCAACACACCAGAACACGACTGAGAACACAACACGATCGGCCATGAAAAAGTGTGCATAAACCTGCAAGTTATTCACACTGAGCAATTGCGTGTATTTATGACGTCTCCTTCAGCTGACTGAAATCCTGCCAAAGAGGCTTCGAGAAGAAGGGTCCAGATAAGTCAAACCGCTTCTTGGAAACATGAACCGATCAGGTTCTAAGGAAGCACTGAGGCCACAGCCATTGGTAAAAATGCTTTTGACAGTATGTTGTAGTCAGCACGCAAGGGGAAGCACGCAGGTACTTTCTAAGAAGACTGCCTGGTTCTTTTGGTATTGTGGTCAAATATAGCCTGGGATAGACGGTAGTTTGCCCATCAAAACGACGGGATCTAAAACCATTCCAAAGTGCTTGCGGGTTGACAGGTCATAAATTGTCTTGTAGTGAATCAGACTGGCAATGCATCTACTTTAATTAGGCGTCTTGGGATGATAAGCAAATTAAAAACTACCAGACGTGATGTTCCACTGGTGAACAGCCTGTATGGGTCTGCCAAACGCGAATAACCCCTCGATTATGCTTTTATAAGCGTGTCTTAAAACCTACATCAATGCAAAGCCAGAGTGAAAAAAGAGTCAGTGCAGTTTGACCTGCTTTTCAATAAGTCATCCAGGTTAGCTATCGTATGATCAACTTTTGGCGCTTCAGTATAATTTCAAACGCTGCAATTACCTGGCCGTTTTTATTCACCACGTCACTGTATCGGCCTGACGATGAATGACTCAAAAAAGTTGTTTGCCAATCTGACTTTGCAATCGCAAATTGGAATTTTTTTCGAATTTAAAATCTCTCCGATATTTTCTATCGTAGAATCTGCCGAACGCCTGTGAGGAAGTATGTCTTGTACCAACCCCAAGCTCACCTCAATTTTCCAAGTTCTAGCGGACTGTCCGAGGCTTTCGGCGTCCTGGGATCCAGTTAAGTGCAATGAATGCCATTGTATATAATGCGCAAACGCTGTTTGATAGTTCGACCGTCACGATAAACGGTATGTGCCCCAGTAGGGTGAGCGCAGGCACAGTGACTTTCATGTGAACTATTTTATACGGATGAAAAACTTGCGCTGCTTCTATCACACTCTCGCCTAGTCCGCTCATCCAGTCCTGCTATCAATAATGAGTCAAGCTCATCACATGTGAGATTGGGCGCAGGTGCCTAGCGCGGCGTGAGCCTGCACCTTGGCGTGTCACCCCGCCACACCATGTGACATTTTGTATTGGAGCGTATTTTCATTGACGCCTATCGTTTCCTGGTAAGGCTTCGGTGTTTGTTTAGTGCCTCTACTGCGGGGCTCATTGTAAAAGCACAATAGAAGTAAAGATTCATCCAGACTTAGCGGAATCCAAATCATTATGCCTCCTTCTGGCACACACCCTATAGACGTAATTTCATTTAGTTATTCTGCTAGAAGTCTAGGTCCATCACGCATACTGTCACTCTGCTGGTGGCCGAAGTAATAGTTGTGTAATCTTTCTAGCGTACATGCATTTTAGTTAACTTCATTCGAATATCAAAACATGCAATCGGAGCAGAAAAATACACATGGCTAAGGCAGACGTTTTTGTCATGTAATCTCTGAACGAACCAGAACAGTAACCACAAACACCCTCAATGAGGATCTTTAAATCAATGTCTGAAACGTTTTCTGAAGCACTAAAGGAGACGGGCTGATTTTATGTGGTAATCCATAAGATAATTCGGTGGACAGTCAACAATGCTCTGCCGCCTTCTGCGTTCAACACCCGCTGCGTCAACATCATGCAACTTCCCAGGCAGCTGTTTCCGATTTGCTGACCTGAAGATCCCTGACCGATTTCCACCCGCACACAAACGTACGCCTACAGGCGAGTACACAGGAGCGTCCAAACCAGTCGCGGATGCCTACGGGCCATTTAAATACGCCACCACTCGGCCAACGCAGCAGAGGCTAATACAGGCAACACCCCCTCGGAGAATGCAAGACACCAATAGCAAACGCCTCGAACTCGCTATAAAAGCATGTGAAAGCAACTGTCATCTCTCTCTCACAATCTCCCATCTTCTCAGATACGAATGGACGCAGCCAACACCAGCCCTGGTTTCGTCAGTGGTCACTGCTCTCTGAGACAACAATAAAGCCCTCACTCTAATACTTCGGTCTTGCACCAATTGTCTAGGCTTCCATCTGATGACTGTAGTGATTTAAGCACGACCACTACTTAGACACCACATGCATATGACAAAGATGGAGTTCGAGGATAACTTCAATTCTAGTGCCATGGACGGTTTAGAAAATGAAAAAATTGAGCTAACAGGAAGCAACTTTTCAAAAGAGTAGGTTTTAAACGACGAATGTGCTGTTCAAGACTATATGTGGGACAGGAAAAGAAATAAATGGCAAATTGCTTGATTGCATTGCGACCAGCGCTAAAAATAAACAAGATATATTCGAGTGAAGGATCCATTTCATTATATCATCATAGTTACTATGTGACTGTCTAACGGGTTCACGTTGCGAGCTCCTGGGCAAAGCGGAACTTAATTGTTCTTCTACTAGATCGTCGAAGCACATATATTCATCATATTTGCAATCTCAACCGACAAAGCAAGGAGCCCGTGGTGCAGTGGTAGAGTATTGAACTCAGTGACCAAAGGTCCCGGGTTCAACTCTCGGGAGTTCGAACCCTTGAAATTGGTTATGACTGGCTGACGACGACTAACAAGCCAGAAGTGGCCATTCCGATCCATTCGGATCCGGGTTCGGATCCATTTCATCAAGACTAATATTATTTACGTTAGGGAACAATAACCAAATGTTACTATGTTTGAGGGTACGATTGAGATGTTTCCGTTTTGTTTTTCCTTACTTTTTGTAAATTTTTAGAACAGCAGTGAGCATTCGAAGCCAATAAAATTGCGTGTCTTTTTTAAAGTGAAATCAACGCAACTTTCGTCATCGACTCACCTTTCAATTGGGGGGTTTGGAGCATCTTCCTCACCTTCGGCAGCAGCAGTTTCATTACCGTCGGGCTCGACAGTCAAAATGTAGGGAACTATAGCCTCGTGAACGCCCTGCGGTCCCTTAGCGATTACCAGTAGCCGAGCCGGGCCCTTGGACATCACATTGAGTCTAGGCCCAAAGTCAGGGTCATCCATCTCGTCGTTAAGTACAGCATCAATCATATCATCATCCAGGGGTCGTGTCTCATCAAGGAGGATTTCGAATTCATTGGAAGTGAACTGTGAAGCACGTTATTAATTCATAATCAATAAATCTACCTGTTCGATAATAGCATCCGTTTGATCCGTTCCAACAAAAGGAGGGCAGATGATGACAAGCGTACTCTCCTGGTCAATTTCTACCAAACATGCATCTTCCTTAAAACAGTGACCCTACCCATTTCAAGAGACTTCCGTTTGGCTTCCGCCTCTTTGGCTTCCTCGATGGCTTTCAGGTAGAGGTCTTCTACCTCGACGCGTGCAACAAAACCGGCAAATGCTTCCTTTTCGTTCTTTAACATCTCCCTTATGGTCGTTTCCATTAACGGTGGATTTACACCTTTTATCACATTCACTAAAACTGAAGCCTGTTTGGATAGAGGTCGCAGATCATCTTCAATGTTAATTTACCCCAAAAAATAGAAAGTATGGTTCTGATCTGCCACGGTACTTTTCCAAAGAGTCCACCGTGTCTGCGCAAGCTGTTGCAAATATCAGCATTTTATCGTTCAGTTCCTCCTTGAGAGTTCGAAAAAGTCCGAACAATGCGGCGCATGGACCGGTCCATTCTTGAAAAACATCGATCACTATGATGGTGGCACTGACTAGACGCTTTTCGGAATCTACAAACCTTTTAGCCCATCCATTTGCATGAGATCTTCCCAGTCTTCTTGGGTGGTTATTTCCAATTGAACTTGATCCTCCTTTTTGCCACCTTTATTCATGGCCGAACCCCTATAAAAAAGTTCCTGAATACAGCCTAGGCCCGCAGGTAAATGGCCCTAACTTGTTCGCAGTAATCGATTGGTCACTTAAATCCTATTGGCTGACCATCTGTTACGGTGACTGCATATAAACGCGTGCTTTGCGTGTGCGTTTTATTCTAACCAAGACGGGATCATCTGAGTCTTTTCAGACCACAAAGCCAACACTCCTCCTTATGAGCACTTCCTATTAATAATACGATGAAGCAACAAATACTGAGATACGTTTTTGTCGAAATTCATGTGTCGTTTAAAGCAGGGAACATACATAGCTCAGACACCTTTCTGTGGTGAGGGGAGACTACTCTTTCAATGGAAGTAGAGCTACCTCAGAGGACGATGCCGTCGCGAACTAAACATTTGCACTTGCGTCTGAAAAAAAATGTATTGCCATCAGTCTTTAAAGCACTTAAGCTGTGATTTCCAAATCATTACCTGAAATCTGGCACTCATAACTAGAACAGATCAAAAACAGCTAAGAAAAATAGTTTTTAGGAAGCCGCATTGGATGAAAGAGCGTTTTTGATTAATTCATCATCAGGCAAATAAAAGAACATAAGGGAGGGTAGAGTTATCGGAAGTTTAAGCAACGAGTAAGTGTAAACCAAGCGTTTCGAGTCCTGCACAAAGTGCCGGTGAAACGTTCCAAGTTCCTGTGTCAGCGGATACTTTCGACGGCAGGGGCAGTCACCATACGCCCCACTAACCCGATCTTATGTGCAAATAAGGTATTTGTAGCGGCCCTAAGGCTCCCATGGCCGAATACCAACTCAATGTCCTTCCACACGCTTCCTACCACACAGCGAAACGGCGACGAGATAGTGATAGCAAGCATCCCCAGGCTATCCACGCCGTCACAAGATGGTGACACGCCTTCCCAAATATTCGAGACAAGGATGACAGGGCGACGTGAACTAATTGTCGGACCGCTTCTCTTCCCTTTCCCCTCTCTGGTCCCTAATTAAGGCTAGAATCTGATCCCCTTCATCTCTTAACACTTCTTCCTCACCTTTTCTCCCTAATTACCACTGATTGATAGCGTAGAATTTTGTTAACTCTAACCGCCCTTACATTATTGGATTTGCCTGATGATGAATTCAACGAAAACGTTCATTTGCCTAACTTGAATTCCCGAACGCTTACCTGGGTGCCACAACTGAACTTAAAAAACGTCTTAATACTGCTACTGAGTGGCACCGTCTTATCCGGTGAAGGCCTCCGATACTCAACTTATTTACAAGGTGTCAATCCAAATCATAATGATGTGACTGTAAGAAGAGCAGAAAAGATGGTTTCTTAGAAGAACAGTGCCTTAGATAGTAAAAGGTATGTGCTTGGCAGACAGTTGGAAGTTTCAGGATGTCGTAAACCGAGCAAGGCAAACGCTCACAGGCATGCTCACTAGAGTCCAGAGGCCAGAGAAAGCTCTAAAACGTAAACTGTTGCCTATTATGTTTTTTTAGTCAAGCTAATGGAGCTGGGATTTCGAATCAGGGAGGATGCACCGTCATATAATTTTGAGTACCGAAAAAAGCCTTCGTGCATAGCCTCTTGTATGATTATATGTTTACCGTTAAATTAAAAATAACTTGACACATTTTCATTCGTTCACAAGTGCGTTCTATAGGTGCCCTCGATCGCTGGGTGGTTCAATTTTGCGAAATTACTTTTATATATCATCCATGATTCCCCTATTCGTCAACAATTTTCCTCGGTTCATTAACGCCAACCATGTACTTTATTGAATTTTTCGAGATAACTCTCTGGTACTGTGAAAGTGGCTATACGGTGCATCGATTATCTAATTCATTAAAAAACATCTGAAGAAACGTTGATGTGATGGTCTCTGCAAGTGGATGGCCAAAGAGCTACTTACTTAAGCCAGAGTACTCTTGGTCTTGTGATATAATAATCCATATATGGATAATTTACTAGACACGGTTGTCCCTGTATTATAGACACTGCGGAATAATTTTTTATTAAGATGATAATCACTCATTAACTAGTTAAAAATTGGTAATTTTCTATGGTCATTGGCTAATTCTAAAGATGTCATTTTATCCGCCTACTTAAATATAAGCAAAACTTTTTCTTCGAATTGTGTGTTCTTGGTATTTTTTTAAAGTAATAAAGACTGTAGAAATCTCTCATGCTTTTTTCGTGAGGAAGTAGCTAACAGGCCCTTCTAGCAATACGTAGTTTCCTATTTGTGGAAAGGCCGCTAATCTTCAAAGTCTGAAGTATGAAGCAGGTTTAAAACTCGAAAGGCAAAACCATTAAAGATCGACTCTTTCTTAACCAGCGTTCGCGCCAAGCCCAAAGAACTGCCATGGAGTTCTAAGGGAGAAAGAAAGACCTATTTGGAATCTCGCCCTCATCTATTTTGTTTCAGAGGCCATCAGTCGACTACAAACGGTAATCGCACGCCCCTCGAAGCCACAGAGAGCAGTCAAACAGATGCTGCGCGTCTGATGTTCAGACCTCAAACATCCTCCCTCCTCTACACGCCGATCCTGGCAGGCACGAGACGAGGCAACGAAAGGATGACTAAGCGCCCACCCTCCACGCCACAAAAACACACATACAAAACTTCACATAACTGATTTTCTCACTCTCCATGCAATTTTATCGGCCCGATGATTTGTCGGATCCACTTCTTCATCATATCACCTTTGTCTCTATGTGACGGTCATTGAGGGTTTGCGTTGCGAGCTCCTCGGCAAAGCGGAAATTAATTGTTCCTTGACTAGATCGGTGAAACACCTGCATTCATTCAACATATAAAACACTTCACATAACTGATTGTCTCATTCGCCATGCAATTTTATCGGACCGATGATGAACTACCAAAATCGTTTTTGCCAAACATACTTTTCAAGTTAAACCTGAGAATATTTGCACAAATTACCCTACATCATTGTGTTTCTTCGTTAATCCTTTCTCTATTGGTGTTTGTCCTCACACTGTTGATGTATCGTTGAATAGGTTCTATCATCTAAATAATACGTCATGAAAAATAGCATAATGCATGTGTCTGAACGATGTAATCACAGCCATTTTTTGGAATTTGTAGTTTTAGTAACGTTTGTTATTCGATGTATTCCTGCCTGTAGATTTTGATGAATGACTGTTGCAAGGTCATTAAGTATATTTGGCCAAAATAGCTGCCGTTGATACTGAGAAGACTAGGCCGAACGATGATTCTGAACATCCATCATCAGTTGGAGACACCGTATATGTCCAAAGTCCACTTGTTGCGATATGTCGGCGTGTCTATGCTGAAAGATTTGGAATCCTAGCGAGGGTTTTACGAACCTGCTAGCCCCGTCTGAAACTTTCTACGGACAAGGTGGTTCGCGTCGCTCTGAATTTTCATTTGGTGTCGAGGAGGTTAAGAATTCAAATGCTCAAAAGGTGAGCCATTCATCCGTGCCCTATTGCTAGAGATTGAGACTAATGCAGTTATGTAGAACCATCGCCAAGTACGCAGGGAAAATAAGTTAAACCCTAGCAACTGCGATCTTCAGACCGTGGTTACTTAGTCTAGAAGAAGTCAGTAGAGGCCCGAGTATTAGCAACAGTATATTGTGAACACAGAGGAACGGAAAATGGATGGAAAGAGTTTTGACTTTGGAGCACACGACCAGCCAGGAGGGCCAGCCAGGTCGAAACGCCGGTTTGGCGGCAGTCAGGCCAGTGGGAAGAGAAGGCAATTCACGCGTGTAGGCTTGCTAAACGTCACCGTGCGAAGGACCAGCTATGCGGGATCTGTGATTGGCTTTTCGCGGACGCCGAGAACCACAGTCGTGCGATTCTAGCGGAGTTCCCTTCGGCGCAAGCTAGTCACTACAGAACTGCCAAACACCAGATTAAATTACGGAGTTTGATTTCCCCTTCATAATGAGGCAAAACACTGCGATTTTGATTGAGTAAACTGGATACAAGTCATTTCCCCATGTACTGTCATGACGCTTACGGATGAGGTCATCAATCTGTCTTCGGGCCACACAGGGATGATAGCACGTCCTCGAAATATCCCCTTTCTTCTGCGTGCATCTGACGCTCAGATAAGTACTTTGAATACTGACCCTGAACCCCAGACTAGGTATGCACTCCAGCTTACAGTTTTCCCGAAATAATTAGACGATCACACATATGCCTCGCACCAATAGTTAGGGCTTTCGTGTTTCTGTCTTTACCTGGAAATGCAGAAGCTGGGACTACTTTAATAACTTCTAAAAAAGATTCCTAAGTCTCGATTAACGTTCTATGATAACTGTTCAACGAGACATAGATAGCGCCACAGTCCCAGCTATCGGACAGACCAATTGTAAGGTGGCTTATCAACCTAACGCACAGAATACGGATCACACACTCAGCTGTGTGCAATTAGATAACCTAATTTAAGTTAGTGGAAGTTTCCAACATCTGTGTTTCCTTAAAACTGCAAAACAGCAACGGCGGGTTAGCGACACGTTTGATGGGGCCTACAGTGCGTCTGAACGAAACTGGGGCTTCAGGGGTTCATGACTTGACTGCCGGGTTGTGAGTATTTACTACAGTGGAACCTCGGGCAGCAAACAGCCCCATCTACGAGCACTTCAGGTGACGATCGAGCCTCTCGCGTAAACGTTATCTCAATTGATGAGCTTCTACTCACTTAACGGGTTGTCAGTGCCTGTATCTGCCATTGAGTCTTTATCGCAAGGGCTAAGGCTAAGAAGATTAACCCTAACAGCTGCGATCTTCCAGGCCCGGTTCCTTGGGAGCTGAGATAGAGAGAAGTCTTGGGGAATCCAAATTGTTAGGAATAGTTGATTCTGCAGAAGGACAGAAGAATGGGTTGTGAAATATTGGACTACCTGACCGCACGTCTATCCGCGAGTTGGGCTAGGTGCAAAGTGATGTATGGGAGCAGACATTCGAGTGGTCACCGTTGGCCGCCGCCTTGAAGGTCATTGGTTGGACCGCATTAGGTCGCGCGTCAGTGCGTCTGGCAGCAGCCAGAGCCTTGAGGTGTGTCCAGACGGATCGAGGCCAGACACGTTCGTTGATGCCTGGTTCCAAAGGCACGGCGTCAACAACAGTAGGGTGCGATGAGTCAGCGATCACGGGTTTCCACAGTGACGCTAACACCCACTACATCTTGCTACCTGCGTGTGGGTCTTCGGTCGCCTGCAGCCAATCAGTGGACTCATGCAGTTGAATTCGGCACGTTTCTTAAGAGGAGTTTTTCGCATGACGAGCTCTGTGCCGAACGGTATTAAGCTTGTTAACTTATGTTCTACTGCACTACCCTATTTGAGTTTGACATGCTTTCGAGAGAGGCAGACTCCAAACCGGTCATCGCATGCAATTTCATCCTCATCCAAAATAAAGACGGGGACAAAGAACCACTAGTGATGTTAATAGTCGAGTTTTCATCCTCACGACACAGATCAGACCCCTCCTAATCAACGTTAACCTGACGTGCTTCAGTCTCAGCTAAAGACCGTGCCCACTGAGATGGTAAATCGATACTCATTCCGAACGAGGGGCAAGCTGCAATGTCCCCTGTGTATGTGAGAATTGGCTTGGATCTCCTAAGCTTATGAATTTTCAGCAAATGAGACGGGCAACTGGAAACCGGTCTGACCTGACAGACAGGACAGTGGGAGTGATTATCTTTTGGCGATACTATCGAGGATTGTTAAGCCTATTCAGCTTAGCACTAACGGCCGCGATATTCCAGGCCCAGTTCCTTAGGAGAGGATAGAGAAGCTCTGGAAAGGCCAGAGTATTAGGAAGAATATATTATTAACAGCATGAATTGGAGGAAGTTAGGACGAAGTCTTGACTGCCGGAGTGCACGTCTAGCCGCCAGGCGAGCTAGGTCCAGAGTGATGTCTGGGGGCAGACATTGGAGCGGCTACTGCTGGCTACAACTTTGAAGGTCATTGGTCGGACCGCGAGAGGGCGTGGGCGCGTTAATAGGCCGAGCGTCAGTGCGCCTGGCAGCAGCCACGGCCTTGAGGTTTGTCCAGACGGATTGAGGTCACGACAGGAAGGCCAGGCGCGCTCACTTGCGCCTGGTTCCAAAGGCACGCTGTCAACAGCAGTGGGGCGCGATGAGTGAGCGATCACGGGCCTCAACAGTGGTGTTAAAACCCACTACAGGGAAACCAGGCTTGAATTTTTCATTTGATTATTACGATTTATTATCGATTATTTTCATTTAATCCCACTTGGCGACAATTCATCGAAGGCAAAAGCAAAGCAAAACGATGTCCGTACGTGCTGAATGGATGTGGCCCGAGATGCGTGTAGGTCGTGCAAATTTTGAGTTAAATTTCTCACGTATACCAATGACTCAGACGCTGTAAGGTTTCATACTCTTCCCAAAAGATAGAATTTCTAATCAAAGTTTACGACTAAGAGGAAGACAATATTGTTTTAAAAAGGAACAGAAGCCCCCCCCCTGCATCACTTGGGGTTCTGTGGTTGATGAAAAGCATGGTGATCAGCTATATTATCCTTGTTTTTGACACAACGCTAATTGCAGAGGCCCTCATGGGACGTGCTGTCGGGTGGGCCCATGACACGTTCTGTCCAAAATACTCATCGATATTCAACGATAAGGTCGATTAGAATCCACGGGCTTCTGATAATTGGGGGAATCGAAAAGAGTTAATGTGGCTTTGGAGGAGTACACACCCAACGCCACTGCGCTCTGCCACGTTTTGCACTCACTGCGTGAAAATTAGTTCCACGCGCTCTTGTCTTTTCTCTCGCTCCCCAGTCGACTTGGCACTTGAGACTTGCGCAAGCTCCAAGTCAATCGATACGCGCTGTTTCATTTAATTAGCCGTAAGGACGCACCTCGCAGTCAAGGCCTCCCAGCGGCGCACAAACTTTCACAGCTGGCTTGAAGACGCAGCCGGCAGCTAGCGCGTGATAGCGCCCTTTGCGTTGCTCTTTTCTCACAGTGAATAGCTTTTCCAACCTCATGTCTTCCCTGACTTCTGATTTGGGAGACCTTCGTTTTGTCGACACTAATCCTATCTGGGTCGATTATCTTATATCCACTGACTCAATATCCAGTCGTAACGTGGGCATCAATCTCCAATGATAACAACAATTGGTATAGTATGTTAATATTAAATAAATAGTGAATTATAAGCTATGTAAAAGTCTCAACAGTAGACATGCGTAGGCTGAAGACACAGCTGGTTGCTATCGCTTGGCAGGGCCTTTGTAAATCTTATTTGCTCGCAGTTAAACTGTTCCAACCTACTCTACCTCCCCTGACTTCTGATTTGGGAAACCTTCGTTTTGTCGACACGACCACCTTTTGGCAGCCTTTACGGCACTCGCCCTTCGTTGGACCTGAGCCAGTTGTGACGGCTCCAGCCACTTGCGCCCTCTCTTACCTTCGGTCTTTTTTACCTGCTCATGACACCGGACCCAGGTGAGAGAGAGAGAGAGTATGATGGATGCCGCGCTAGTCTACATCACTATAATCTAATCCACGCGTCTACTTCCGGCCGATCATTAAGCACGTGGTGGACATAGTCGAAACTGACGGTCGAAGTGTCTTTTAGAAAACAAAAAGTTAGGATTCAGTTATGGTCATTTGAACCGGCCGCCAAGGCTGAACGAGTTTCCTACTTGCTTGGTTTTTCGGTGTCAACAGGCAGTGTCCGCATGGTGGTGCCTAACCTGTGCGCAGTTGGCAAATAATGCCACTCCAGCCGACTTTGACTTGAAAACAACCGTCCCTGGCCAGCATAACCACTTTTGCAGATAAACATGTGCTAGGGTGTCCAATGTGAAACAGGCTTAGGCACGCGACTCTTGAGTATGTCTCGATGTTCGTCGCCGACGTAGGTTTCAACCGCATTCATCGACTATTTTTGTCAAGAAACTACTGCGAGAGCGCATCATCTAGCTTCACACGTCAAATTTATATCTAAGGCCTAAGATTGGGGACTTCTGAACACACCGTTTCACCAAATAGGAAAGAAGTTAAACCAAACGCCCAGTGAAACTGTAGTGACTAGCTCAACACGAAGTGAACTTTCGGAAGGCTCGCTGTTTTCAGTCTCGGTAACAGCCAATCTCAGACTGGCTCACACAGGACCTCATGTGACGGCTGCTGAGCAGACCTCATTTTAGACGCCATCCGCTGACTTGCGGTCGTCTGCTAGTAAATTTTCCTACTACCTCTTCTCCAATTCATTCTGAAAGTACATATTCTTCCTACTACTCTGGTCTTCGCATGACTTCTCTTTCATCTCCTAAGGAACCAGGCCTGGAAGATCGCAGCCATTAGGGTTAAACCTTAGTAACCTTAACACCACGCAATGAAACTACCAACTGTCTATTGTCAATCACAATAGGTAGTTATCAAATAGAGTAAAGTCACTTTCGTCCACTCCTTTCGACGAGCCAACGGCTGTTGGCTTTTCGTTGCCACTATGTAAACAAGCTGTCGCGTCACCCCCTGCTTATTACGTAAATTTTTCGAGCGTATTCTCTTAGACACCGTGTAACCAATGGGGAGTTCAAGGGCGTTTGCCTATCTTTCCCTGCATCAACTGAGAGCGGCAAACAAGGCGGAGATTTAGGCCACTAGAAATTTACAACACTAAGTAATATAGCTATTAGAATATAGATGGCCGCGTCTGGACATCATCATCTATGACCGCATCACTAAAGTTCCCTCACTGTGTAGCAACCTTCACTGCTGCAACATGACTTATGTCACAGTACCGGCATGATGATTGTTATTTCCGGCTGAACAAGTTTGGAATTCTCCACATCCCTTCTCCAGCGAAGCTCCCGTCCGACCTGCAAAATTATTGTTTTCATCTTTCGAAGGCTGTCCCCTTCCTCCCTCAAATGCTGGCCGTCCTCCCTTACTCGATTACAGATGAATGAACACCCCCCCCCCCCCATCTGGATGCGATTAATCCGAGAACGACTCGTCCAGCCACCTCCACCGCTGACACTCTGTTCGCGAACGCCCCCTTTCGCGCTGGTGTTTCACAACAATCCTGGTGGTATATGAATTGTCTTTTGAAATCATATAAAGCTTCAGGTTGACAGAGCAGAATTCCAGTACACCGTACGGAGCGGAATAACCGTAAGCAAATAAAAAAAATTATTCAAAGACGAGAGTAGTGTAAAACGGTCCGACACAATGGCGGAAGTAAGCAGCGACACTTGCAGAAGATATGTAAAACGCAACACAGCTATGCGATAAGATGTCCACAGGAAAATATGTTAAAGTCCATCGTAAAAAAGAAGAAATCAACGAGTTCAAATGGCACCTTAAAAGTAAAATGTGATCCTGAAAACGCATAAGCATGATAGGAATGCTATGAAGCAGTTAAGTAGGACAGCTGAACGAAGTGTAAGCATCTTCGTCAAGGAATGTTGGAAGAAGTTTGGCGTAAAGCTGCAAATGATCCTGCTAACACCCAGAAAGGTAAAACGCTGAAAACACATTGGGTTTTGATAGACGAAAACAAGTCTAAAAGATACAGGTGATATCACAGTCATGGATAGAACGGGGATCACGATAGCTGATTAAGTCATGATGGCCAGCCAATGGTTCCTGAGTAAATTGCGTGGCTGGAGAAAAAGTGGTCTTTAGAAAATGAGTCACACCATTTGTCATGGCGATTCAGCCCTCAAGTGGTCCAATGAGTGCGGTCAAAACCCTGAGAGACCACGGAAATGACGGAGCCAGCTTCCTCCTCATCGATACAGAGGAAGACAAAACAGGTAAAAGTTTGCGCTAGCGTGCAGGTTGTCTCTCCGGCGATGTAGGCCACGTAGCGCGGCTTATCTTTGCGGCGACCCACGGCGGAGATCTGGGGGTAGGTGTGCCGAAGAATGAGCAACTCCTCCTCCGCTTCACCAGACGGCACGTCTTCCCCCTGCGGTTCCACGCGGAAAACGGAGAAATCAAGTTCACCTTTTGCACAGAGAGGAGGACAGCACAGATGCAAATAGGTGAAATTAATACTACTCGATTGATTTCAATAGACCTTGTATTTACACTAAAGATGGTCCAGATTGTCACATTCATAGGGAGGCCTGAAAAAAAGTGGGACAAAAGTAGCTTATGTAGCCCCACTCAAATACCCCTGGTCCCAGCATTTTGTCCTGCAAAAACGGTGGTTATAGAGTTTTGTGGGGTGAGGAAATAGGATAGGCAGAGAAGGAAATTTTTAGAAGTGCTAAGTGAAAAAATGTAGTCGAAGTTGCTTCCCTCGGCCGCTGGGAGTAGGTTGTTCCGTATGTAAAATGAAGGTGTGCGCGGCGCTTTGCGCCGCCAACTATACTTAACTAACTCCAGAAAGGCAAGTTGGACCACAGGTTGAAGTAGACGACCTCCTAACAACCATTTCAATTTTTCGGGAAATTCAAGAAACCTGCAATTTGATAATCGGGGTTTTCCGCAATAAGTTAAATGATAATACAGATTAGGAAAATGTATAGATATGAATCAACAACACTTCTACAAACAGTAAGATAAAAATTCATTTAGCATTACCGTAATAGTAGCGAAAATTCGATTCCCAGGTGGTAAATCAGAAGGAGAAAGGGCGTTCACCGGGAGAGGTATATTTGTGGTATATTTGCCAAACCAACACTGACGCCCCAGCTGCAGATAACCTCAACGCAGAACAGACAGCGGGGGACGGTTTCCAGACTGCGGGTACGAACGACGGTTACCAGAGGACAGGCGATGGCGAGATAGTCGAGATAACTATTCGAAACGTCAGACCACAAATATACCTCTCCCGGTGAACGCCCCTTCTACTTCTGACTTACCACCAGGTCGAGGCCTGACGTAGGACTGCTTTTTCCCAACCACGAGCCAGTTGAAGCGCTTCGCGCCCGTAGTTTACAGTAATAGTATCGAAAATTCGATTCCCGACAAACCGACAAACCCAGGCGGCAGACTACGGCGAGACGGAAGGAAACCAAACAAACACTGACACTCTGGCTACAGCCAGCCCCAACGCAGAACAGACAGCGGGAGACGATTACCAGGCTGCGGGCACGGCCGACGGTTACCAGAGGACAGGCGATGGCGAGACAGGGGGAAGCCAAACAAACACTGACTTCCTTGGGGCAGACAGTGACAACGCAGAGCGATGCGCGATGGGCGGTTACCAGGCTGCTGGTACGGTGAACCGTTACCACCCAGAGACGCAACCTATGCAGAGCGGCTCGAGCTGGATTGGCAGACTACGCCCGCGGACGAAAGGAGCGGCATATATCGAGAGCCAGGAGCCAGAGGATTCATTCTCTGAAGATGGATAGTCGAGATAACAATTCGAAACGTCAGACCACAAACATACCTCTCCCGGTGAACGCCCTTTCTCCTTCTGCATTTAGCATTAATTAAAGTATATTACATTGCGTGTCCTAATTTCCCGCACATAAAACACGATAACCACCATTTTCGTAGGAAAACATGCAGGTTGTTGAGATTAATGAGTGGGCCTACACAAGCTACTATTGCCAAAAGTGGCAAGGCCAAGGAGCTCGCCCAATTATGGACTGAATTCTGAGGCCCAAACGAAATGCCAGCAAACGTATCTTTGTTTGTACACTTAGTCAACGTTGGCACACACAAAAATATATATTTTAAATTGCTATTCCGAAAGACGGATGGGCAAAGGTAGTTTAGGTAGTGTACCCCACATATCCTTTGTTAGTAGTTTAGCCGGACAAAATGCTAGCAACATTTGGAGGTTTTCCTGAGGCGTCGAGCCTAGCCAAATGTCTATGTTTGTTCACTCTGACCGCTTGCACGCGATGACTGTCCACGCGAGATCACCTTAACCTCTGGAGAGGACACAGATGCACGCGTGCACACTGGTCACAGTCATCCCAATGCGTCCAATCAGGCTACAGGCGAGCGCGCATGTGCATCAGTTATAAGCCACTGTCACCTCTGAGACAGTGGAGTTTGCACGCCGGACTGCGAGGACAGCGTAAGTCCGCTCCCAATGCCGGAGCTTGCCCCCGAGGCGGGACAAAGGGCACGCTGGAAACATCCACCAGCAGCAACTGTCACCCGAAACAGCAACTCGGGTTTTGGACACAATAAAACCTCCTCCGGGTGGATTCCTAAGGTACGTCCTTTCTTATTGCGTTCATCCTTGGGGATTCAAAAATGCGTAATAGGACGGTGACACACGACAATTTAACCGTCGTTGCGGACGATTCCTCCTCACCCCCCTCGCCCACGGACGCCGACCGGCAACGGAGCATGGGTAGTGCCTTTCAGTCGTTGACTGACTGGTTACCCCTCTCAGGAGGGTGTTGGCCCAGGCTTCATGCAGGGCTGCTCTCACCCTTCTGAGATCCAATGGTCTGTATGCACATGCAATGCCAGTCTTCAGCCAACCACGGTCCCGGCGGCCTGGAAGGCGCTGGCGCTTTCTCTCACTTCTGATTCCCTGTTGGTGACTGCGCTCGCGCTTCCACTGAGTTTCAGGCCCCACAGCGGGTGCCCGAAAAGCTAGGCGGTCACTATGTGGTGGGGGAGAGAGTGAGGTCGACCTCGGCGCATTTCTTCCCTCACTATAATAAATCTGAATGCGTCTGAATCTATCACGGTGCGCTAAAAGCCGTGGCTTGGAGGGTCTGCCAACTGACGGGAAAACTCAGCTGCCTACGTAGCTGCTCCTTTTGTACGCGTGTGTCTGTGTGTGCGTACGGGAGGAGAGGGAGGACTGAGAGTCAGGCTGCAATGGCTCCCTCTTAATGTGGCCTTTATGGCGCTCCCGCGCAGTCGGGAGCATACCTAGCGAGATGACTGTGTCAAGTGTGCGCGTGCTGAGTGTTTATCGCACCAGCCATCTACACCCTCCCTCATCCCCGGTCTTATTGACTTGGTCTTTACACCGGATACGGAGGTGGGAGTGGCGAACGAGTGGGTAGATTCTGCGCGAGTCTGCCTAAACTCCTGTTTTCTCTCGTGCCAGTTCTCTGCGTCGCTCCCGCTTGCTGTCGCTTTCGTGTTGCTTGCCCTGCTCACCGCTGTGTATGCTGCGGCTTGCTTCAGCGTTTGCTGCGGCTTGTTGGAGCGCGTGGTGCCCATCGTCGAAACCGACGGAGGAACTGTCGTGTGTGTGTGTGTGTCATAGCCCGTAGTTGGATCAGGAATCCGTGCCAGAATCCAAACTGGGCGTAGTTGGGAGACGGACAAAAGCCGCGAGCTCGACCGGCTTGAGTCACAGGTTCGCGGGAGTGAGGTGGGTGCCTGGCCGAGAACTGCAGGCGAAAAGATGACAGCAGTCATGCGGCGAGATGCCGCAGTCGGGACAGCAGTCGCGTATGGATGGGTCGAGCCGGTGTTGGTACTGGCAAAGGAGCATGCAGTAGCCATTGCGTAGCTGCGCCAGGGTACAGTGAGTGACCCTCGGGAGATGTCGTTCCGCGGCTGCAATCTGAGGTGGATGGCCACCCAAAAGGACCGGGGAACGGTAACCTCGTTTCTCCTCCACGACTCTCTGGTGGAGACGCTGGAAGCCTGTCTTGGTGGCGAAGCTATCAACAGGTAGATCCACGAGAGACGAGGCAACAGCTTTTTTGTTGAGTGCTCGAATAGATGGCCGGACGTTGCGGCAGGGCCCAGGAGCGATGCAACGGTGATGAATGGGATGGCCGGGTTGCGAACAACTCCACCAGAACTGCTGGCTAAGGAGATTGTGATGGGCGACCGGTAGAACAGAAGCCTCCGCATGAAGACGATCTATTGGTGACATTTTATAGCAGCCCGTGATCGTGCGGAGGGCAGCGTTCTGTGCTGACTGGAGGCCAGATTGATGCCGCATAAGTGAAGTGCGGCTTGGCCAGTGCCTTGAAAGCAGTCGACAAAGTCTCTTTCGCGCAACCCCAGGATGTGCCTGCTAGAGCCTTGAGGACCTTGGTGTAGCGGCTTACTTTGCTTGCGGTCTCCCTGACATGGTCTGCGAACGTGAAGAGCGGATCTAAACGGACGCCGAGGAGTTTGGGCTTGCCGAAGAGCGGTAAGGACGCCCCATTGACGGTGATGACCGGGTGACGATTAAATTCCTTCTGATCAAGCGTGAAAACAGTTACGGACGACTTGGCTGCCGAGATCGTCATTGCGCGCTGGGTGAGGAAGTTTTCGACAACAGGCATGAACTCCGTGAGGAGCTGTGCAGCCTGGTCGATGTCATGGTGCCGGCAAAAGAACGTAACATCGTCCGCGTAGGATACCACTTGCACAGGTGCCCGGGGGAGTGGGAGCTCTCGCATGTCGATGTTAAAGAGCGTCGGGCTGAGCACAGAGCCTTGAGGGGCGCTACAGGTCTGCTTACGGGGATTAAAGCGAGCGTCCCGGAAAAGGACACGATGGTGACGGCCACGGATGTAAGCCGCCAACCATCGGACCAGACCATTCGGGACGTTCAGCGAGACCAAGTCCTGCAGGGGTTGATCGGGGCGGATGCAGTCAAAGGCTCGTGACAGGTCAATTGAGACTGCCACGGTCCGCGAAGCGGGCTTCTGTTGATTGACGCCCTCGAGGATAGCGTCGCTGAGCTCGAAAAGCGCCGTTGTAGTCCCACGACCCGATCAGAAACCATGTTGGTGGCAAGATAGTTCCGCCACAGACGTCAGAATCGGGTGGACGAGCCGTTCCAGGATCTTCGCCAATGGACTGAGGAGGGCAATTGGACGATAAGAGGCCCCTCCATGTGCCCGAGATATGGCGGACACAGGATAATATAAGATGGCTGCGGCAAAAGTTGCGCATCGATCACACTCATCTGCGGTTGTCTCTGATTATGAGTTCGAGCGAGAATCTGAAACGTCAGACCAATAAATTTCGCACAATCACATCTTCTCCTTAGGATCAATTTTTTTATTTTGACAAGGGTTGTATTGATAAACCTTCTTTCGCATCAATTTTCTCTACCGCAATACGCAGATGTAGTCTAGAGCAGTTTGCAGACCAAGCAATCACCCGAGTTCAGGCTAACGTTTTCTTCCGCCAAAAACTTGTTCGCGGATAAAAGAGGAGAAAAGGACTTTCTTTTGGAAAAGGTTCCGCTAATAAACATGGCGCGCAAGTTGAAATTAGTGCCAAACTGATAATCGGTGTTTCAGTCGACATATCAGTTACTCTTTAAGGTAGACGCGCCTGACGATTGCATGGCTTCAGTAGTACATCCTTGGGCTTTATGATGACCAACTGGAAAGATGGCGTAGGGTATCATAGGGCCTTTGATAGAACTGTGGCGGCCGGTCATTAATTCTGTTCCCCCTCCAAATTCTCGCCGCGTCAACGTTATGTGTCGTTGTAGGCGGCCGTTTCCACTTGCTGACCTGATCGCTATTCAGTTCCACACTTCATGCGCACACGCGCACGTATACGCAGGAAGTTGGGGGAGTTGAGGTCAGAGTGTCAATGTCTAGACGGCCCGGCGTCCAAGACCACCGATAAGGTGTGCGTAGCTGGACTTGGGACCTGGTCGTCTCTGCGGGGGCCCGTTTCCGAGGCCTGTGGTCCGCTGTGGCTGGCCGTGTTACCTAGTTTCGCCCATGGCAACTGGGGCGCCGCGACGAAATTATTTTGGGCACAGCAGTACACATAGTGTATACAATAAATCACCCCTTCTGGTGACTTCTGCCTTTTAACTTCCGACCGGGGATTTCGACCTGATGATTGTAGTACTCTAAGCACAACCACGGCTTAGACTGTTAAAAGCCGACAGGCGTGATGATCAGGGGTGGGTACGATCTTTCAGAGAAAGTGTAAAACACATCATCTGCCACACTGCAAAATTCACTTTCCTTCACAGCTTCGAGAGCGCATAACGGTCGCATGAAGGTATCGATGATGATTTTAAATGCCAGTTTTTTAGCTATGAACAAGTAGGCGACTTACCGACTACCATAGAGACAGGGAGATATTTTCGGGGGTCCGGGTTTGCGTTCAGCACGTGCAAAATTGCCTCTGGTATAAACTGGATGCTGCCGTTTGAACCGACGTTGCAGCAGCCTGCATACCGTATACGGTGTTCTGCACACGGGATCGCATTTGGACATATGATCTCCTCATCTGATGGCCAGCGAGAGCGGCTAGTATTGTTTTTAACCGCAGACCCTGTCGGTGGAAAGAAAGGAAACGCGAGAGTTATAATATTGTATTTTTACTGGAATAGATTCAGACTTAAAGTCGGTTGGAATGTGAAGATGTGGACAGGGTATAAAGGCGTGTTCTTTATAGCGAACAGTACATCTTCATGTAGACATTCATCTTTACGAATAGCGCATGCGCTTAAACCGAGTTCACCATCAGAAAAGCACGTAAAAATGTGCAGTGAGTTTAGAAGGTGAGTCCTGAGATTTCACAATTCGAAATACTGTGGTTCAAATATATTAAAATAACTTAACCGAACAGTGTTAAACAGAGAACTTGAAATAAAATATCCGAGGCAGCGGCTGGTTGCTTCCACGTACTTTAGTTTGTAGCTTGCTTTTAGACCTAAAGATAAAACTAAAAATCTTAATCCAGCGGTAATTGAAAGCGAACTTAATTTTAAGTCGGTGCTGTGCGCATCAGCTAAGCTGCGTAGACGATCATGTTGTACAACTGATGTCCGCTCGCGTTATATTTATTACGATCTACTAACATAACAGTCAAAAGGTTTCCCTATTTAACGGGATTTAACGGCCGTTTTCCCCTAAACTGATAAATGGACTGAACAGGCATGACAGCGCAAAAGAATTCACTAAGGCATTAAAAACAAAGGTCTTGCTGCTGCTGCACTTGCCTCAACATTGTAAACTCGATTTTCCTTAAACGTGCTGTACAATATATAACGCGTTTTACTACTTAGTTTAATTCAGTAACTGGAATTATAAACTTTATTTTAACTGCACAAGTGCATGCGAGTTAATGTAAAAAAAACTCAAAACAAAGCAAAAAAGTATGCAGATGAAAGCATCCTACCGACTGAGGGGAACTTGGCTTTCGTCAACAGCCTATCAAGGTTGTTGTTAAGGAGAATGGTCACGAGGGGTTGAAAAAGCAGACCACTGAGCAACCGGAGTTTAATAATCTTGATTTTTATTGGTCGAGGACCGTGTTGAACAAGTAGTTGCTTCAGATCGAGGATAGTTCCATGCAGCGGCCGACCAACGAACTCGCTGATCACGTCCCCACATTCTATACTTCCCTCGTCCAGCACAAAGGAATAGGGCTTTATGTCGGTCACAACATAGTGTTTTCCACACAGCTGCACACCAAGACCTAGGCGCCTGAACAAAGAGGAAAATTTCGATAAACCAGTGGCAGGTGGCGCAATATTTCAACCATGCTTTCCCAAAAAGGAGTTAGGGCAGCGATTAAAATATTTGCCACGTACACATTCATATGTCACCTAAAATGCATCCTGCATATGGCTATACAAACGGCACCGACACATGAATGAAAAGTTGGTGATAGAAGCAAAGAAGGGAGCTCCAAGAAGCAGTTCAGAGCAAAAAGATGCGATCGCTGGAAAGTAAAGTTTACTGGACTGACATTCCGAATTATTGTTCGAACCCATCGTCAGAGAGGTTCGCAGATAAGCGTCTGTGGCGGCCTCTGATGATGTGTTCGAATGAGAATGAAAAACGTCAGGCCAGTTAACTTCATATTCCAGCTATTACTTCTTCTTCTGAAGATTGAGGGGTAGTGTAATGAATAAATAGCCTAAGATTTTGAATGGAGAGAAAAAAAAGAAACAGTTAAAAAACATTATGAACACCTTACTTTAGTCTTTTTCATGCAAAGTAACTGCTTGCTGTTTGTTTATAACACACAAAAAATATGTTGGGTTTGCGTAGGACCACCGCTCAACTATATGTCCGTTAATTATCCGAAGAAGACCAGTCTTAAGTTCAACAGGCGAGGAGAAACGCCCATGGGTAATTTGTTATACATAACAGACTTTATTCCAAAACCGGTAATCTCTGAACAACATAAGGGTCTCTTGCTTTAAGGTTATGCAAACAGGTACACTTCTGGGCGCGACAGGAGAGTTTGACCATCGCTCTCGATGCTGTCCACCACGCGCTCCAGCAGGGTGAAGCAACGCGGTGACTCCCGAGGCTGATACTAAAAGCAGACTCGCGGAGAATCTACCCCCTCTCTCAGTACATCCACACCAGACCCGATGTTAAGAACAAAGTCAAAAGGCCGCAGGGCGCAGACGGCTGACGCGACCAACACTCAACACGTGTACCTACAGCACGCCTCGCTAGGTAGGCTCCCGACTGGAAGCGCCATACAGTCCACATTAAGAAGGAGCCCTTAAGTTTGAATTTCAGCCCACAGTAAACCCCTCTACACTACACACACTGGGCTGGCTGCGGTGTCCAACTTATCCCGTGAGTTTGCAACCCTCAAAGCCACGGCTTTTAGCGCACCGCCTGATAACTTCAAGCGCATCAGATTGATTATACTGAGGAAGAAAATACGCTGAGGGTCGACCTCACTCTCTCTCCCCCACCGCCAGCAATAGGCCACCGCTTAGCTGATTGGTCGCCAGAGGTGGGACTGGGGCGACATACAAGTGATGACACTAACCTTCCAAGAGACCTACCAACCAAAAAGGAAATACACATTACGTTAGTCTTGAGTGGGCGTAAAAAATAACCGACCGGAATAAGCTCATCTTGTAGGTTTCAACTTTCTACTGAGTGGTTTCAGGAACTAACCTGAAACACATACATACGCATACACGCAGGGAACGTATTCATTAAATTACAGTGGAGTCTCGGTGACGAGCAGCCCCATTTACGAGAATTTCAGGTACTGAGCGAGCCACTAACAGAAAATGTGTTTCACTTGACGGGCTTCCGTTGAGTTAACTAGTTGTCAGTTTGAGTGTCCGCAGTTGAGTTTTGTTCCCAGGGCGTGTGTCCCCAGTCACCAGCAGTCAATCGGTGAACTGATGAAGTATGATTGGCCGCGCATCGCAAGACGAGTTTTTCACGTGACGAGTTCGGTGCCGGAATGGATTAAACTCATTAACCGAGGTTTCATTGCGGTTTAGAAGTTATACATGCTTCGTATTAGCAGGCGTCTACAGGTCGACTGGCGGCAGAAATTTATGGGGGCCGGCGTATAACAAAAGGTGTCTGTGAGGAATCAAGGTCGCTCAATGCTTAATTTGCTGGGTGTCTGCAAACTACGATAACAAGAGGTTTCTCTCACGATATCACTTTCACCAGTTTTGATTATATAACAGAACTCTTAGAGGCGACTCTACCACTCGGTGGCAAGAACCCCGAGGAAGATAAGACAAGCCGATTGATGGCTTATGCATTAAAGGCTGGGTAGTAATGAAACGGTTATCACAAAATATTCACTTCTTAAATAAGCAGGTTCTCGCATCCGATGAAGCCGGAGCTCCGAAAAAATTTGACAAGTAGATCATATATTAAAGGGGCACTAAGACGGAGCAAATGACGTTCGCCGTGCAGCGCAATTCAGCTGCCTTCAATTAGAGTGATGTAGAGAGGAACGAAGATGTTTGCCTTCGAATCCGAAAACTATACGCTGCCCAAAAAGGACTCCCTAAGCATTCAATCTAGAATCCACCTGGCACTTTTAATTAGCAAGGGGGATTTGGCCAATTTGAATAATGCATTTGACCCAATTGTCAAAAACCAAAGGCTCCCGATGGGGGCCTTGTACCTCCGTTAGCTAGATCGTTGGCTCTCCTAAAGCCTTCCCTTTGCTGACGTGGATTCGAATCCCACCGAGGCAAATGGGTCAAATGGATCATTCAAATCTTGCAAAAACCGTCTACTAATCGACAATAACTTCAACCATCGATTGGAAAACTACTGAACAGCTGGAATGCTGGAGGAATAATGAGTTAGGTAGCGATTTTGAACTGGATAGGTTACTAATACAAGCGAACATGCGAGTTCCAGGCAGTAATTGAGAAGTATAAGACGACTCGATCGCTGGGACAATATGCTTATTCGCCTGGCGTTTCGAAATCCGCCGCGGATTCATCATCAGAGACATACTCACAAAACAGTAGCAGAAACAATTTGTGTGTGCACAGGGTTTTGCCGTACAATTAAAGCGTACAGAAAAACTCGATAAATGCCTTGAGTGTGCGCTGATTCGTTGTGTCAGCAAGTCACCGCTAGGGGAACAGACAGGCCACCACATCATCCTATGCCAACACCAGAGGGCCAGATGGTCATTGCTGACGCAGCAAATCAGCGCAAACTCAAGGCATTTGTCGATTTTTTTCTGTACGTTTAAATTTTACGGCAAAACTCTGTGCGCACACAAACTGCTACTGTTCTGTAAGTATGTCTCTGATGATGAATCCGCGACAGATTTCGAAACGACAGGCGAATAAACATATTGGCCCAGCGACCAAGTGGTCTTCTACTTCTGTGTAGGTTAATTAACAATGTTGTGACAAATGCATAAATATTGGAACTGTTTTCCTAGGACCTTCCCGTTTAGCAAGATAGGGTTTGGCGCATATCAAGTTGGTTCAGCTGCCACCTATTTCCGTCCATATGGTAGAGACAAACAGACGAGCTGAGTGTCTACCAAAAAACTGGGCCGATGACAGACTTCGTAAATAATACCACCTTCAAATATATGAATCATATGCATTTCAATATAGTTGACCGATATTGACTAATAAAGTGAATACTAGCTCTACGAAGAGAGTGGGCATAACCTTTTTCATAGCTCCCTGACAGGACAAGGATTAATTATAAAAAAGGGAGGTAACAATTAATGGCAATGAAGGAGATTTCACCTGCATGGAACGAACTGGAGTTCTTTCATCACAGGCAATTCCCAAGTCTCATCAAGGAAGTCGGCGTTGTCGAGATCCAGCTGAAAGTCAAGCCGAGCGACTTCTGCAAACAGGGAGCGTAGAATCTCCGACAGGATCTCATCTGTAAACAGACTATGCCCAGCCTCGTAGTGGCGCAAGGCAAGGACTGGATTGTCTCGTAGCAGTTGTAATAAATTCTCGAGCAATTTTCGTTGCACCAAAGTACGCAGGAAGAGTCGGCCCTTGCCCTCGGCCGTAGTTACACGCGAGGACTTTTTGGTCTAGTGGGAAAAAAGAAATGCGACGCACATACAATAGGATTCTAGGAAGTTTGAATAACAGAATTGGAACCACCGAGTCATTTAAGGGTATAGCTGTTGTTAGGAGGATTTGGCAGATTTGCTAAATTCATGGCCTCAGTGGGAATCGAACACACGCAGCAGGGAGAAAGACTAAATGGCGGACACGGATACAAACAAGCACTGACTTGTTAACTGAGCAGGAGCTTGCAAATCGAAACAAATTTTCTGCTCGTACACGGAGTTGCTCGTCACTCGACGCTCCACTGTAATCCAATGAGACTAACCGAATGCAAACGGCTGCTTTCCAGCTAAAGCCGAGTTTCTGTACGTCTTAGTCTCTGGCCAGCAGGGTTTTATTTTGCTACACCAGGCCCTCAATTGAAGTTTTTTTTAGATTGTAACTACAGTGGAGTCCGGTTAATGTGGACACCTCCGTTCCAGGCCAACTGTCCATATTAACCGGTTGTCCACATTAAGCGAACTGACCCCAAACCAGTCGTTTCTACGTATAAAAAACATAATTTTGCATCTGAATGAAGTTTTATTGAAAGAACATGCTCAGTTTTGATTGCTTTGGTGGAAAATTTTCTCTGAAATCTCCCCTAAAGTTCTTTATCACAGTGTCAAAATTCTCCACATCAAAACCTTGTTGTCGATGCCCCGTTTCGAGTACGGCCAATGCCACCCTCATTTCTTTTGATGAGACTGGGGGCTCGACTTCTTCGTCTTCCTCTTCAGACTCTTCTTCCTGCTCGTCTGGTACCTTCTTGGCATCTGCAACTGCTTCGGCGAGTTCGCTTGTCACCTCCTCCAGTGTTGCCTCCTCGGCTACTTCGGCATCGTCGTCGATTGAAACCCACTCTAGAAAACTCTCGATCCTGTCCTCTGTCACGTCTTCTGGGATCGGAATCGCGACTTCATTCTCTGCAACTTCCTCTTCAGTGGTGACAAAGCCCCCTTTCCTCCAGCAATTAACGATTGTCTTTGACTTCACCTTTTTCCACGAAGTGCTCAACATCTCCATGGCCTGAAGAACGTCAATCTTCTTCACAACGTGGGTGATTTGGACTGGATTTTTGACAAAATCTGTGGGTCGACCGACCGGTTGACAGCTTGGTGCTGTCCACATTAAGCGGTGGCTGTCCAGATTAACCAGAGGATTTTACTATGGAGAAATTCCGTTCCTGGCCAACTGTCCACATTAAGCGGTTGTCCACATTAACCGTGTCCACATTAACCGGACTCCACTGTAATAGTGAGGAGGTCTGAAAACAAGCTGGTGAACTGTGGCAAATAAGAGAAATGAGATAGGTTCTGTTTTCACAGTTTCATGGGAGTGATAGTTCACTTATTGAAAAGAAGACGACTCGATCGCTGGGACAACACGTTTATTCGCCTGACGTTTCGACACCCGTCGCGGATTCATCATCCAAGACATTATTGAACATTTAACATTGATTTAACACTTAACATTAATGCAGTTGACCCAATTGGGAAGAAACTTGCGGCATTCGGCGGAATTCAAACCCGCATATGAGGGAAGGTCTTCTACGCAAGCCAATACTCTACCTACTTGAGCTACGAATGCCACGCTTACAAAGGGCGAGTTTTTTCACAATTGGGTCAACTAAATAAATCAAATCTGCCAAACCTCTTTAAAAATTAAGTCAGCCTGGTAGTCATTCTGGTGGATCCTATATGATTACGTAGGAAATCCTGCTTGGGCAGTCAATTTGATGTCCCGTATTGGTGGATTCCATACGAGCGTAAAGTTGGACGGGTAATATCGATCCAAGCGTTATTAAACTCACGGTGTGAAGTGTGAGATTCTTAGCTCAAGTAGGTAGAGCGTTGGCTTGCATAGAAGGTCTTCCTTCCTATGCAGGTTCGAATCCCGCCGAAGGCCGCGAGTTTTTTTCACAGTTGGGTCAACTAAATTAACCAAATCAGTCAAACCTCCCTTATACTTAACATTAAAAGGTAAATTGTAGGTATATTTCGTTCAACGTTACAAACAAATTAGTCCAGGAGATAGGGGACTATCCCCTATCCCCTGGACTAATTTACTTAACATTAAGTTGTAGAAGTAAGGCATTGGAAAGGTCAGAGACCGAATACGGAGCACTCACTTCGTCGATGGCCTTCAACAGTTGATAAGGAATAAAAAGGCCCGAATTAGATGTATAGGAGGGAAGCCTTTCTATCCAATTCCAGGGATCCCACTTAGCTTGACCGCCACGCGATGCTCCCGCCTTCAAGCCATATCGAAATATTCGTTCCAAAGTGGAAAAAAAGTTATCCATGATAGAATGCCTGTCATCAATCGGTTGGCTAGGATTTTGGTGAAAGGCGAGGATGCAGGCCTTGAGATCCTTAAGGCGCTGGTCCGAAAGCGGCATTTTGGGAATGTGGTTAGGAAGACAGGACACTGCACTTGAATTAGAAGGCCTGAAAGAGATAAACGTTAGAAAGTTCGATATTTCGTGAATTACAAAAAATGACCTAGATTTATTGGGAAAAAGACCAGCTAGTAGACCTTACAGTACAATTAAGCTATAATTCAATCGAAATCAACAAAAACCCTGAAAAGAAGGCTTTCAAACGGAACTAGTTTCCTAACACGCATTGAAAACCCTGAGGAATAAGATAAACTTAATTTCTAGAACAGTGAAATTTTCTTTGTGATTGAGAACACGATCAGCTACCCGCATAGGTCAGACAGTTATCACTTTTACCTGTATGACATGTATTTATTTCATCGATTTTTACATCTAAGTAAGGACAAACCTTTGACCCGTTTATATTTCTCGCAGGAAATTATTTCATTTGACATCTGATCGTAGTAATTAAGTGCCTAATTCCCTTTTCTCTACGAATAAAGTGCATGATCATAGTATACAGAATGGGCTCTTTGTCCCTGTCGGAGGAAGAACGTGCAAACTTCAGACCCACGTTTTTCTGAAATGGATCAGACAAAGACAAGGGAGACCGGAATGGTCATTTCTGGTTTATTTGCCGTCACCAGCAAGTCATACCCAATCCCGGGTGTGGATCACCCGAGATTCGAACCCGGGACCTTTGGTCATTGAGTTCAACTCTCTACCATTACACCACCGGCTCGTTGCTTCGTCGTCTGAGATTGGGAATATGCTGAATATGTTGGACTCGTCGATCTAGTTAAGGAACATGTGAGTTCCCTTTTTGCCCTGAAGCTCACTTTAGAAACCTTGCAGGCAGCCGCATAGCAACCTGTGGAAGAGGATGAAATGGATTCGACAAAGACAAAGGAGACCGGAATGGCCATTTCTGGTTAACTAGCTATCACTATTGTCGTCCAGAAGGCTAAAATCCTGGTCGAGGGACTGGCCACATGCCACGGGAAACTAACGAAAACTGTCACACGGAGACAACCTTGTTCAATTGTTGTGTGGTCTTTCGTGCAGACCATTAACGCTTCCAAACGCAACCCACTGAGTGAAAGAGCAGACGTGAATCCGACACTGAAGGACCTCAACCAGGCACGCACGTAGACTCACCACAACAAGAATTAAAGACGCAGGCAGTTTACATATGAACAGGGGTGAGGGCAGCTAACGCGTTCAAACGAGCTTAGCCGCTTAAGTGCAATAAGTCATGTCAATGCGGATACGAGCGAGAGCCCACATCGCAAAAACAATGGTCAAGGTGAAAGGCTTGAGAACTGATGGAATCCTCTACCCTACACCGCATTTTCTGTGATGGTAGAGATGACCCTCTTCCCCTCCCCTGTTACTAACGTTACATTGGCGTAGTCCCCCACCCAGTATGATGCAATACAGGATCCACTTCTACTATCAAAAACTTCTTTGCCAATAGTAGCGAATATTCGAGTCCCAGGAAGCAGTTCAGAAGACGAAGATGCGATCACTGGAATAAAACTCTTGTTCCAGTGATCGCATCTTCGTCTTCTGAAAAACTTATTTGTTTTTAAGGCGTCAGGATAATGGAACCATTGTTTCGAGATCAGTTTTTCCACTTACATGCGGTCGGGAGTATGTATGTTTCGGCCATTTCAAGTTCACATATGACCTTTTTTCAGATTCTGACACTTTTAATTAACAGCACACGTTGGGGATAAATTGATTCCCTAGGTGTGATTGACGGATGTGGGATCCCACGCAGAAGCGCTAACCTTGTGCATAATAGGCACCAAGCGCGGGTAGATAATGAAATTTTTGCGAATTATAAGTCAAGCGATCATCATAGCTGGGAAGTCATGCACTTAAACGCTTGGAAGTTTGTGGATCAATGGGACTGACATGACAGTCCAAAAAAAAACTTGAAAAACGAATAAGGCGTTAGCCACAACCAAAGGACGATTTTATAATATCTTGTATATCCCTGCTTGCCGAGGCAAGCACTACGCTAAAACAAGTTGGAAATCGAAAAATACCGCCGGATATATTGAAGGTCAAAATTGTTCAACAGAAGGCGCACAAAAATACAAAATTATAGCCTCCCTAGCTGCGCGCGGGTGCTTCTCCATTGATTGTTAGTCTGGGGGGGGGGGAGGACGATAAGCGACGACTGGCTAAATGCAGTTTTGAGCGGATACTGCCGGCACTAAAATGCACGTCGGGAGAACGAATGAGAAGGGATCGGAAGAGGAAATCACTAAAGGGGTATAGAGATCCCTTCTTGTTACTCTTCTCGAAATCGGCAGGCCAACTAGCGATACTTTAAGAGCAGGTAGTTGCCGATGAGGCGAAGCTAGCAAGATGTTCAGATATATGGGCTACCACCATTTAAAGCTCAGTTAAGTTAATCATAGAGATGCAGGTATCTGTGTAAGGACAATGCAACGGATAGAAGTTAACTGGCAAAGAAAACAACGTGGTAGTGACTCCGAGCAAACAAGATTTCCATGATGAACTTGGTCTGTGGTGACGGAAAATCGGCGTTTTGACTGAGCGAGGGAACGACAAGGACGCCTTCCCTTGCAAGCAAATGGCGTAAATATCCCTTACGTTAACAATCACTACCTTACATTTGAAATTCTACATGTATCTATCAGGGATGCGAAGAAATATTCCTTTTGGAAATTTCGTTGAGTTCAAAACCACACAGCCAGCAAGGACAAATACGTTGCATTTTTTCATCTGCTCAAATGATGGGCCTCCACTCTAATAGTGAAATTGATTAAACAGTATGGAATTGCAGGCTTGCCTGTCCTCTGTACCCATCCTGTTAAACTCAAGATGACGTACGCCTTACATATATATGACAGGGTCGGTGTCGGTGACCACTTACTCTCAATTTGCTTGTTTAAAGTGGCACTCAGTAGCAACATAATAATAAACATCAGAAGTAGCTGTGGAATTCTATTTTTACTCGGCAAAAGATTTCTGAACCCGGAAATTACCACCAAAAAGTTGAAAATTAAGGCAAGAAGAAGGGTTTTCCCATTGACCAATTTCCTGTACATGGTGTCTCAGTTGCTTAATATAGTAAGCTATTGACTGTAATGCACACACAGCATACACAGCATCCTCTCAGGTTTCTTTCCTGCTTAGTTGTTTCTATAACAGTGCACCTTTGAGAGCCATCATACTTCATCTGATATTAAAAAGCACAACTACAATGATCAATGAAGAATCCTTCAAGCCAACTGTTGAAGAGAGTGGTATTCAAGTGTCGTGAGAAGACAAAATGTCAAAAAAACAGTAATCGTCGCATATAACGGAGACCCTTATTTTTGAAGTGACGGTGACACGTATTAGCCATGCAATGCATTTGCTTATAACTGTAATAACTTACTTTTCAGTAAATACATTACAGTAAATTTATTACTGTCTTACAGAGTGAACGCGATGTTTACTCCCTCAAATTTTGGCAAAAACAAATCAAGAAAATTTGATGTGCACGATGCGATACTGCTCAAAAAAGGTTCAAAGCTATTAATATCATTGAAACTATTTGATTAATCATAATGGGTTACACAATCCGGACAAATGCTACGAACACCTGAGGGGGTCTTAGCAAACGAGAATAAAGTAGTGAAGGAGCAGATACAAGATTAGGTTACGTGATCACCAAATGGAAGGATGAAAGAAAAAAGAAACGCAAGTGGAGGCCGAGGGTTCAACCGATGAGCGGCAGACAAGAAACCAACTACTGAGACAGAAATTTTGTACACAATAGCCTTATCAGTGATTGAAACCCCTGACTACTTCCACTATATTAACCCGTCCTAACAATCCCCCAGGGATTTATGACAAGGCCACTCTTTGAGTGAAGTTCTAAAATATAAAGCATTCGGATAAACTGTATGGACATGACTAGGAGCTTAGTTACCTCAGGGTGAGCACGCCTTGCATCGTGCAACTCCGTTAACCGAAAGTTTTAAAAGCACTGCTAATTAAGGGCGCCGTGTAACAAACAATTTGAGTTCGTCTACTCAAATACTCATGTAATCTAAGCCATAATTTGTGCTCGATACCATTTTTACCAAGCCTGTTTTATGCAAAACAAAAACGTAGATCGAATCTCTCTAAGTGCGGCGATCTGCGGCTGCAGATCTGGAGAGTTCTACCTACCGTCTTCTAACAGTGAAGACTAAATGCCGGTGACGACATCTTCCTGCTACTGTGACGTTTCGATTGCAACAGAATGAGGTGTCGCAGTTTGTAAATCTAAAAATTCGGAGACGACCAAAAGGTGCTCGTGATACATCCCTGAACGGAGGAGGCAGCTCCTGAGATCAACGGTTGCAAACCTGAATAAATCATTCCAAATACCCCCGAAGGAATGTAGCCGCTAAATGGGCAGAGTAGGCTCATAATCCATCCAATTGGTGCTGTCCGCAGCGTATTCATAATCCTTAGAAAATATGCAATGAAGCTGATGTGATACATTCACCACGAAGATATTTTAAGTCTGGTATCCGTCCATTCAGCCCCCTTAAATGCCTGTAAATAATTGCCTACACAAGTGAAAAAATGGTCGAGAATTAGAAATTCCTGACGACTGTCGATTTTGTTTCATATCTAGGCACGTTGAAAAATTATTGGATAAAAACCTGATTCAGCACATTTCATCATGAAAAAGTGATTTCTGGGCCTCCGGTATTTAGTTTCACTTGCTCGAAGAGGATGGATAGAGCTGGCCAGATCCACTACCACAGATCGTCCCCCCATTGAGAGTACAGTCTGTCATATCATAAAAGTCGTTTGGATTAGGCACGATCACATATGCACAAAATAAAACTAAAAATAGAAGATCTTATTCGTAAAACTTGAAATTTTAATGCTCACTGGCAAACTAAAGGATATGTACAGAAACAATTAACTTAATTAATTGTGTCTAACAAGTGAAATGAAATATCTCTTTCAACTATTCCCAAAAGTTGATGCCCACAAAACTTCGTGCATCAGTGCATGAAACGACGGGAATACAAACAAAAGGGCATGTCAAATGGTGCGGCTACCCCGGCATCAACAACAATGACCTGGCGAACTTTACTATGCATGAAAAATATGTCTGAGATTGTCGAAAGACAACCTAGCAAATATCAAATACAAGTGGCACACCACCGTACGTTCACAGCTTATACACCCTAAAAAACTAGGTGACTTCAACGCCCATCACGACCTGTGGTGCTCCAATTTGGCGGCCGATTCCCGGGTAAAAGTCCTGACGGATAAACTAGAGCAAGCTCCCTTCGCAGTCCTCAACGAGGACAGCCCAACGCGGCTCCCACCTGACGGTGCCCCCAGCTCTCCAGATGTGTCCCTTGCCAGTCTCAGTCTGGTAGCCTCCACCACCTGGAGCACGGAAATCAGCCTAGCGAGCGATCACCTACCTATGGTGCTCGAATTGGCCACCTCTGCCGACCGTATCAAGGCTCCAAACAGGCATTTATCAACTTCAAGAGAGCTGACTGGGCAGCGTTCACCGCAGAATGCGAAGCGGGAACCGATCAGCTACCGCCCCCCACCTGTGTCCACAAGGCGGAGCGGGCCGTTCGTCACCTGCTTCTGGCAGCAGCAGGCCACCATATACCGAAAGGTCGCATCCCCATACTCCGCCCAAACTACGCAAGCGAAGCCTCTCGACTGGAACGAGAGCGAGACGAGATCCGAGTGCGAGACGCAACTGACCCGCGTGTTGGCGGACTCAACGGATTGATAACCAAGACCGTCAATGATGACAAACGGGAACGTTGGCGTGAAAAAGTTGCAGATTGTAATTTTCGCGGCAACGCAGCTGCCACCTGGAAACTTCTACGCAATTTGACCAAGCCCTGGGCTGACACTCCCAACCAGTCAATTAGCTTCGGTGACGGCAAGTTCATGTCCAACAACGGTACGATCGCCGCGAAGATGAACAAGCTGTTCTCGCCCCGCTCGGTTGCCAGTCCTAAAAGCCAGCGCCCACTTCTTCGACTCCTCCATAAGGCCCCGCCTCCGGACATTTCCTTCTCGGCCGATGCTATCCTCACCGCCGTCAGGAAAACGAAAGTCTCGAAAGCCTTAGGACCGGATGGCCTGGCTCCTATCCATTTGCGCCATATCGACCCCAAGGTAGCTGCCTACCTGGGAGCCATTTTCAATCTTCCGCTGGCCAGTTCAATTATCCCCGATTGCTGGCACCAGTCCACTACCATTCCCTGGTCAAAGCTGGCGAAGACCCCAGTCAAGCGACGTCCTATCGCCAAATCGCGCTCCTCAGTCCACTGGCTAAAATTTTAGAACGACTTGTCCTTCCAATTCTGACGTCTGCAGCAGATCTGTCCAACCACCAACATAGTTTCAGGTCGGGTCGTGGCACAACAAGGGCCCTTTTCGAGCTCAGCGACGCCATCCTCGAGGGCTTCAATCAACAGAAGCCCACTTCGCGGACCGTGCCTGTCTCAATTGACCTGTCGCGAGCCTTTGACTGCGTCCGCCACGATCAGCTCCTACAGGACTTGGTCTCCCTGAACGTCCCGACTGGCCTGGTCCGATGGTTGGCGGCTTACATCCGTGGCCGCCACGATCGTTTCCTTTTCCGCGGCACTCTCTCCAAGCCCCGTAAGCAGACCTGCAGTGTTCCTCAAGGCTCTGTGCTCAGCCCGACGCTGTTCAACATTTACATGCGGGAACTCACACTCCCTCGAGCACCCGCCAAAGTGGTATCTACGCGGACGATGTCACCATCTTCTGCCAGTACCATAACTTTGATCAGACTGCAGAGGTCCTCTCAAAATTTATGCCTAGCATTGTGGACTACTCCACTCAGCGCGGGATGTCGATCTCGGCTGCCAAGTCATCCGTCACTGTTTTCACGCTGGATCCGAAGGAGTTCAATCGCCACCCAGATATCATCGTCAACGGTGAGGCTTTACCGCTGGTCCGAAAGCCCGAGCTCCTCGGCGTCCGTTTAGATCCGCTCTTCACGTTCGCAGACCATGCGAGGGATGTCGCAAGCAAAGTGAGCAGGTGCACCAAGGTCCTCAAGGCTCTCGCGGGCACTTCCTGGGGCTGCGCGAAAGAGTTGCTGACGACCACATTCAATGCAATGGCCAAGCCGCATCTCACCTATGCGGCATCAATCTGGTCTCCCACAATCAGCTCCTCCAGGCTCCGCTGCCTTCATTCAGCACAGAATGGTGCCCTCCGCACGATCACGGGCTACTATAAAATGTCGCCCATCGATCACCTTCATGCAGAGGTTTCTGTCCTGCCGGTCACCGCACACAACAAACTCCTCGGCCAGCAGTTCTGGTGGACCTGTTCACAACCTGGCCAGCCAAACCACCATCGTTGCAACGCTCCCGAGCCTAGCCGTAACGTTCGGACGTCTATCCGAGGTCTCCACAAGGCAGCGGTCGCCTCGTCTCTCTCAGACCTACCCGTTGAAGGCTCCGCTATCAGGACAGGCTACCAGCGCCTTCACCAGAAATCAGTTGTGGACGCAATATCCAGCTACCATTCCCCGGTCCTCCTGGGTGGCTATCCACTTCCGATTGCTACCTCGGAACGTCATCTCCCACGGGTGACTCGTTGTATCCTGGCGCAGCTTTGCAGTGGCTACTGCATGCTCCTTCGCCAGTACCAACACCGGCTGGACCCTTCTATACCTGACTGCTGTCCCGACTGTGGAGTATCGCCGCATGACTGCCGTCACCTCTTCGCCTGTAGTTCCCGGCCAGGCACACAACTCACCCCCGAGGACCTTTAGCTCAAGCTGGCCGAGGTCGCGGCTTTTTTCCGTCTCCCAACTGCACCCAGTTTGGACTCCGACGGGAACCCCTGATCCAACATGGGCTACCAACCAACAAACACCCTACCTCGTCAGAAAAGATGTTGTCTACAGGATATCGTGGGCCACTTACGATGACATTTTTGTGGTCGAATTGGCAAATGTGTCTCAACCCGCATGGACGGACAAAAATTAATGGTCAGGAGACGAAAACATTTATCCCAAGTGGTCATAGACACACTGGGAACAAGTCACAAATTCGCGTGGGAGAACGCAAGGATTTTTGGCACATGCACAGCCAGAAAGTGCCGCGAATTCCTGATAACAATGCACTAAGATGATGCATGCATTAACAAGCATATCGATTTGGATGCCAACTTTAATTATCTCAAGGACAAAGTTCAACGCGCACGGCGAACCACGTAGGGATGACGAAATGTATGTAACGTCCATTGGCGCAGACTTCAGCCAATGATATAATGTTTTGTTAGACATTGTTAATTAAGGTAACTGGTCCTGTACATATCCCATAGTCTGATGACGAGCTGGAGAACAAGCCCCGAAGATTTACGCAATAATATTTCCAGTTTTCAGAAAAAGCCTTTCTCTGTTTAAGTAAATATCTTCGAATGCCCGTATTTCAATACACAAAATAACTTTAAGGCAACTCAGAGTTTGGGTATTTATTTTATGCCTGCATAATCTCAGGCGGCAGGCTTTTTTTCTGTGTTTATTTCTCCAGCTTTATCAAGTTCTTTACCGGAGCAGACTCGTCTTACTTCGGGAGCCAGCTGCACGCTATTTTTGGTAACATGGGTCCTTTAGGACTGTCTCGCCTAGTGCACAAAGTAAGTAACTCTGCCTGTTACATTTGTTGTTGCTCATGAATCTATCTATCGGGCTAGTGATGTATATGCAAGTGATAGTAAAGATAACAATTGACAAAAGGCTCTTCGTCCTCTCTCATGCCTGATGTCTACACAAATGAGGAGAAAACTAGGTACTATTCAGAAATGCCGAAGAGGCCTAGCATTGAACGACTAGCAGTGGAAGACTTTAACTGCATCCTTTAACAGAGTGGATGGGTTCATACGGTTGCAGCAATTATGAGACTCTACATGTCATAGCCGCCCACTTCATCTTATACATATATATATATATATATATATATATATATAACCTTGAACGCGATGTCAGTTGCTGCATGTAGCGCGGTCTACAACGTTTTCATGGCAATGGGAAGCTAGAGTTGCACTCAAGGACATATGGAACGCGATTTTGCAACTAGGTCGGGCGTTTACAAAGGCAAGATAATGTCCGTGAAATGCGCCCCGACTTCAGCGATTTGAGCTTAATTCTGCTATCTAGCTCATTTATGGGAAAGATGTAATCACAAGGACAGCACATAACTTTTATGCCACTTTCAAGTGCCTCGATGTTGCGGATCCCATAATCAATCCGACAAAAGTATCACTTTTTTAAAGAGGTGGTATGTGGTACTGTACTTGTCTGTCCGAAGACGAAAAATCTGCTATCATGTTTCACCATTATCTTGAATATAATTCTTAATTCAAAAAAAATAACAGGCGGACTGGCACCACAGGTAATCTTATGAACATCATCAAACAGTATGCAGACTCTGGATACTTATCCGAAGTACAGGATATTAACGCATATTTGGTCCAGCGATGCAACCTTCATGAAAAGACTTTTTGACTACTATAATATAGTGCATTGCACGAACGACTGTTTTATTGTCCAAAGTTGCATAACTCCCAACTATGGTTCAATAAGTTGGAAATATATTTGCTCTTCTTCTATTTTACATAGAAAAACTGCAGTAGAGGTATGTGATTTCTTATATGGATACGGTTCTTTATACAGCGGTCAAAAACCATCGTTTTATTTAACAATTTACTGACCACTGGCTATCTCTCGTGAAGATGAATAGATGTATTATAGCCCCACACAACCACTTATTTAAAGATTGCCCGTTAAGATCTCAAATGGAAAGAATCGAAAAACATAAATGACAAACTTTTAATATGTCGCCTAAATTTCAGCCGAGTAAAACTGACATGAAGTAGGGGTTTGGGGGTTTGGGGGTTTTAATACTACGTTGCAAAAGACGCAATGTTATATGTGTAGTCTGTTTTATTTATCCTATAATCGATCAAATAATATAAGAACTTTAAGGCGTAAACTGACGATAATGTCTTGGGGTGGGGCAATGGTGAAACTTTGAGTAAGTGTTCAAAGCAAAAATGAACTGTACAATATAAATTCAGTTAAATCGTGCTTCATTAGCAGAGGCATCAAACTTAACAAATGATATTCTGCAAAAAGAAATAATTGGGGCCACAAATACACAGACATGAAGATATTCAAGATGAAGTTTGGTTTTGTTATACTAACGTTCGAAATTGCGTTCAGTCGATCACCTGTCATGCCTGCGTCGTAAAGTCAGTAAAAACTACTTTCAGTTGTCTAACCCAGAATGGCTTATTATTTCATGCTGAGCAAATAGTGGTTGCAACAATTGAACAGCAAACATGTTCCGGGTGGACTGACGTCTGTCGCGTAAAATACAATCTATACTAAACATGGCTATGAGAAGATTATGTGTACAGTAGTTTATCCAGCAGGTGACGAGAGTCTTAAACGAGGACTTAATCGGCGTTTATAGAGAAAGAAGGTTAGCACAGATCAGAAAAGGTATAAAATGGGCACCATTCTCAAGGATTATATCGGCGAGGGTCTCAGCCAACAAGTTTTGCTTTAGAATGGCAAGGACAAACCCAGAACGGAGAAGTTCTGGAAAAAATTAAATAACGTAAGGCTAGCAAACTCAGGTTATTTTTCTTAATCCGAACTGCTAATGGAGCGGCAAATACGAAAAATGCAGCACGAAACTTCCTATAATATCACCGATACAAAAGCACCCATAGATATCCAATGTATGCGGTCTAAACAACTAACGAGAGCTTAACTCAGAATACTTCAGCATTTACAAGGGGGATAGACACTCCTTTATTCTTAGTTCACTATTATTTTCTGAGACTTGGTAAATACTGTATTAAAATTTCAAATCCCTCGTGGAGGTTAAATGTTCTGCCTAGCATACAAGTCATTTCCGCTGCATACATGGCCCCTACAAAGAGGACCGAAGTGAACATTGTCATTGTTTTACCACAATACTAACTTTGTCTTGATAGTGCCCTCTGGGCACCTCAAACATAGTTTTTTTATTAATATCGTCTTCAAATAGAGATTCTCCAAGTCTTCCTTTGAATGTCTCGACGATTTCAGCCAAAGCATCCGGAGTGTGTAGTTTTTTTCCAATTTTCGAGTGCACGTTAGGTGAAGGAATTAGCTCTCACTTTCAGTATAGCTTGTAATTTTCACCTCGGATATTGTTTGTTTTTGACCATTAAAAATCCGTCAGCTCGTGTGCATAGTCTACTCATTTGATGGGTTTGTAGACCATGACAATATCTGTTTCGTCCCTTTACTTCTCCAACTGTATTCAGCAGTTACGCGCACACCAAAACCAGTGATAACAACTATCAAGGTGGTATAGTACTATCAAGAGAAAATAGTGCAAAAATAAACACACAAACCTTAACTATGGACATTTCACGTCAAGAGCAAAGGGAATCCGTCAAAGGGGTATGGGTCCTGTTTTGTAGGATTCCAGGAGTCGATTCCTGGGGGCTCCCATTGGTCTGAATGCACTAGTTCAAGGGTGTGGAGGGTGGACAGACGCGAACAGAGACAATGTTTTGTCGGCAAATGGGGGGGACGGACGGGAACAGAGACAATGTTTTTTTGGCAAAGGGGGGATGCAAGCGCTTGACATGCAGTTGTGGTGGGGTGACTTGACGAGTGGGTCTTGGATTAGCCGCGGGCACTGGGTCAAAAAGTGGGAACAGACGTCTGGGTCGACACCGACGTCAAGCTGGTCGTAATGTGAGAGTGTCAGCAAAGGGCCGAGACCGGGGAATGGCAGTATTCAGTCATGGGTAGACAGCATTCAATAAGGGAAGTGGTAGCCTTGGGAAGCCGATAAAAAATCATTTTTGGACGGGAGTCTCGTAGGAGAAAAGGTGTGGAGAATTTCAATCTTGTTCAGCCGGAAATAACACTGCCCGCCAATTCTCCACATACCATCCACATCGGCTCTGTTAATTCACCTTCACTCAGCTCATGCACAGGACATAACTGGTCTCTAGTTGAAATAGTTTATATCTGCTCGTGACACTAGCACCATGTCTCCTACTTCCCTGTTTATTGTTTGCCCTCTAGTAAACAAATCTTACGTGCATTTCTCTTCACAGCGCCGCCCGCCGTTCTCAAGTTAACCCCCCCCCCTATCTTATTCTCTCACACTATCTCTCAAACTCTCTTTCACTTTCACACTGTTTTTTTTCTATCCTTTCTCTCTCTCTCTCGCCAATAACTCTTATGGCCATATTGCGTACTTTCGGTTATCAAGACGCTCGATACCTCTTAGTACCGCGTCGTAATGTTGGAAGGTACCATTTTGACCAGTGAGGCCAAAGGACACCTGCCAAATAACGTGCTTGCTTCAGGTTCGCGTAATATTGCTTATTTAACTCGCCATTGTTAGGCACCCCCCAGTTATCTCGCTTAGTGGTTTTATTCGAGTCCCTTCAACCTGGACTTGATTCAACGATTGTTGTGCACTGGCTCCCCGACACCAAGACCAGTCACGCTTCTGGGCAGACTGCAGGGTGTACCCAAAATCTGGAGGTGGGCTTAGGACGGTCTTGCTCATAACCCAGTTGGTACCAATATATTGATCGCGTCTACTAAGTGACCTGATCGGTGCGACATTCTTGACCTCCCTTCTATGCACAGAGGATGAACGCGCAATAGCCAGTGCACGTGCATTCTCTAACAAGTGACTCTCGGTCGTTGCCAAAGTGTCCAAGAACTGGGAGTCGTACAACGGTTTAATGTGCTCCGTCCCATCACTCGCCCTGTTGGCAACACGGTGATTGACAGCATGCTGCAATATTCTGTCACATGCATATTCAAGCGATGTTTCTACGGCAAACGGTCTCCCTGCTTTATTCAGGCGCTGATCCTTTACCCAAAGAGCCTCCCCGATAGCAGTTCCCATGGATGTGCCGATCTCACAATCGGTGTGCCCGTCCTCGCTTAGTCCGTTCAAGTGTGACCACACAGATGTCAATTTCGTGGGGAATTCTTCCACGCACAATGCTGAGTCTTCAACTGCTAAAGCCTTTTCAATTTCAACTGGCTCAGGCTGAGCCAATACACCAGTGGGAACAGGGGGTGAAAGTTGAGAACCCGTAACAGTCGGTAGAGGTAAGTCCTCACGAAGGGCAAAATCAGAAATGCCGTCCTTATCGGCAGAGTAATCGTGACCCGAACGCAACTTAGTGTCAGCAATGCACACGTGCGCAGAATGAGCCGAAGTCAAAGAAATAGTAGGTGGCTCATTAGAAACGAATGCAGGGGAAGGCGACGAAAATATGGGAGCATGAAAAACAATCTCGGCAACATCGCCAACAAACTCTGGCGACCCTGATTTGCCTATGTTTACATGATACAGTGGACCCTTTTCCCGAAATTCATCCATTTTGCCAATGTCGCCACACTCGAAACCGAAATCCCCGTCCGTAGTCGGGTCTGCATGCAAGTCATTATCTGTAGACGGCAGTTCCCCGTCACCTGACCCATATAAATTCGCATCTACCTGAGGCATCTCCATATTCGCACGTAGGCCCTTCATTCTGGCACTCGCGGGATTTGTTTTACTCTTGACATCAAGGATCAAAAGTTCTAGGTACGCTTCATGTTCATCTAACTCCGCTTAGCGTTTATCTAGATCAGTTTCCTGTCTATGTATCGCCACTAAGCGCCTATGTAGCTCCACATCCCACTGCGGGCTCTTCGCGTTTAATCTAGTGAATTCCGCTTTTAGCTCGAAATAAATAGTAAAAAGTTCGTTCGCTTCGCGTCTACCTATCTCTATTCTGCATCTAGCAGATTTGGCCTGAAGCTGAGCAATTCTTAAGGCCTTTAAGGTTTTCTTATTCTTAAAACAAAGAAGGCTACAATAGCTTGACTTACCAGAGCCGCCGTGGAGGTTCGAGGACTTGGCTGCTCCTTGACGAAATTTGATTGTTCTCTCCTCCTTGGGCATTTTTTCCAACTGTGTCGTTCCCCTGGTTTGCCAATCCGGCCAACGTTGCAGATCTTGAGAACGGCCGATCTGGCCAACGTCCTCTGTATGCTGTTCAGCACTATCGATCCGGCAATTCCGCATATGCGTTTAAGTACCGTCAAATACTTTCAATCCAGACGAATGCGAGACTCCTGCTGAGCACTGGCTTGTCCAGCCAAATACTCGTATCGATGTTGAGTACTGGTTTGTCAGACCAAATACCCAGGTAGCACGGCCAATCCGTGTTAAGTACTGTTTCGTCCCTTTACTTCTCCAACTGTATTCAGAAGTTACGCGTACGCCAAAACCAGTGATAACAACTATCAAGGTGGTATGGTACTATTAAGAAAAAAAAGTACAAAATAAATAGACAAACCTTAACAATTGATATTCCACGTCAAGAGCAAAGGGAATCCGTCAAAGGGGTATGGGTCCGGTTTTATAGGATCCCAGGAGTTGGTTCCTGGGGGCTCCCATTGGTCTGAATGCACTAGTCCAAGGGTGGGGAGGGTGGACAGACGCGAACAGAGACAATTTTTGTCGGCAAATGGGGGGGAAGGGACGGGAACAGCGACAAAGTTTTGTTGGCAAAGGGGGGGTGCAAGCGCTTGACAGGCAGTTGTGGTGGGGTGACTTGACGAGTGGGTCTCGGATCAGCCCCGAGCACTGGGTCAAAAGGGGGGAACAGACGCCTGGGTGGACACCGGCGTCAAGCTGGTCGTAATGTGAGAGTGTCAACAAAGGGCCGAGACCGGGGAAGGGCAGTATTCAGTCATGGGTAGACAGCATTCAAGAAGGGAAGTGGTAGCCTTGGGAAGCCGATAAAAAATCATTTTTGGACGGGAGTCTCGTAGGAGAAAAGGTGTGGAGAATTTCAATCTTGTTCAGCCGGAAATAACAAGATCCTTTCTCTATTGCCTTTACTAGTTGGACAACTTTAGGCTTTTTGGCCGCTTCTCATAAGGCAGTTACAGCAATCCGCCGATTAGCAATATTATCCTTCATTAAACTTCTTTCAATTGCGTATAATCTGACCTCATCCAGGGAGCCACACCTGAACGCCATATCCTAACACCAGCCTGACGAATGTTCCACACACGCGACCGAACATGTCTTTTTTTTAAATAAAGGAAGCATTTCTGGATCGCTCGGAGAATACACAAGGCCTTCTTTTCTATGTTGACACAGTGAGACGGTGGCTTGAGTTCATTTACTTGCTCGAGTTAGCGACCACTGGTAAAGTAGAGATATCCAAAGCTCATCGTCTTTTTGAAATTTGTGAAAATAATGATTCAGTTACCACTCACCTTACCACTTTTGCAAGTGATTTAATTTATTTTGTAAACTTCAGGCCCCCCCCCCCGGACTTTCGATTGAATGCCACAACTTCCGATTACCAGTGACAATTACTTTCTCACATTTGAGACAATCCAGACAGTCGCTTTCCCATGTTAGGAGCAGAATGCTACCCATAACCCTACCCTGCAGAGCCCTACTCTGACCGGTTTACAACCTTGAGTTTGTGGCACCAACAGAAAAAAGCATGACCAACAACCCATCCCTGCCCGAAAAGATACGGGAATAAGAACACCTCCTCTACATAAATGTGGTTTTAGGTTGGACTGCAGGAAGTTTCACTCATCCTGTGTCATAATACTAATTCAAACTTTAATCGTACACATAATCTCAACCTTAACCGTACACTTAACTATAATGATAATCTCCAAAATCAACCGTAATTTTGAGGAATTTAGCTCGAACCTAGCAGTACCCGTACTTTTTTTCAACCAAGGAGCAAATATTATTTCCGTAAAGAAAAAATAATTGTTTGAGGTTCAGAAGGGAACATACATAAAAATCGATCAATAAAATAGACGACAATTTAGCGAGCGTGATTAAGCTTTGAGTGAATTCTCATCGGCCAGAATATTCATATGAGAACGAGACCGATGGTAAATCATGTGGTCATTCATTTCCGTCGTTTCATCTTAGTGAGTCACGGGACTAGGAAGGCGTGCGAGTCGATAACATTTGATTGGTTACGCGAAGGTGAAGGTTGGTGTAGTCGGTTCATGGAGAAACAGGAATGTGCACGAGAATAACACTGCTTGTGTCCTTGACTTTACTTTTTTCAGCCATGCCGTGAGTTGTTCCCTTATTCGGTTCGACTCGCACCGAGTCGTGCGACAAATATAGCCTGCTCCACGGAGCAAGTCAATAAGCAGATGCGATCTGAGCTGGCAACCTATCCTTACCTTTCACGTGCAAAACTGGGTGGGTTGAGGATAATGTGCGAACTCCCACTGCTGGGAAGGTTCGTGCCACGGCTTTTCAAGTTGTCTTCTTAATAATTTACTCGCCGCATCCCACTGAACAGGGATTTTGAGGAATAGTGTGCATTCACGTCACGCATCAACCTGGTCGGATACTCGCGAATCCACTGCACAGTGATTGGAGCCCCAGCATACACTTGCGGCAGCCAACTCTACGATTCGCGCCTCCCACGAACATCCGGTTGTCGCGTGGGCCTATTCGGCCCCATGTATCACCATGTATCCAGCACCTAAACCAGGCATAAACACGTCTAACAGCACAGGCACCACAGGCAGGAAATCGGCGCCTGTCACATGTGTGTACTCTTCGGTTGCCTCTTTATTTGACTTCGCCGCTACATGCGTGTTCTGAACAGTCCACCCCACCAACCAACCCTGTGTGAAATCCTGGTGCATTGTGTGTGGGGGGAGGGTTAGGTCGTGTGTGCGCGCACTCGGGTGGTCTATTACTAGGTTTGTCACAGGCCCTGTAAATCGCAGAATCGGCTGGTCCAAGGGAAATGACCGAGAGAGAATGAGGTCGACTCTCGGGCACACAAATTTCCCACTACAAAAAAACCAGACAGGCTTAAATACATCAGGATGAGATAAAAAAACGTGACTTGGAACGTTGCCAACCGACGATCCATCTTGGAGCCCGCTCATCGTGTGTCTTTACGTGACGTGGCCGACGGGTGAACTGAGAAGTAGGTGGCAATGGCCCCTTAACGTAGGCACTATAGCATTTTCACACGTGTGAATTTCGAGCAATCTGCCTCATTGGTGTCAAGACCTGCAGTTGTTGTGTGCGGGGGACTGCAGATAGTGCATGTGGTACGCGCAGTTAAGGACACTAGTCCTGATAGCAATTGCGCCTAATGCCCGCATGATATAACCGACCGGCTCGTCCTGGTTCCTGTGTTTACGAAGAGAGGGATTAGTGTGGGGTGTCTCAGTACATATTCCTCATTATAAACAACCTGCCATGGTTAACGTTATCACGGCGCGCTAAAATCCGTGGCCTGGAAGGCTGCCAACTGACAGGATCAATCGGATCTCGAAGTCAGCCCAGCGTCTATTTGTATGGAGTGGCTGACTAGTAGACTGAGGGTTAGGCGATTGTGGATGGTTCGTAACGTGGGACCCAAGCCCCCTCCACCTTCCTTTTCGTAGTGTGTGAGATCCTGTTCTATTATCCTAAAAAGGCATTGGTCCAATCGGCAACAGTAGCTTATGAAGCCCCAGACATTAATCCCTACAACCTGCATGTTTTCCTACGAAAACGGTGTTTATCGGGTTTTATGGGCGGGGAATTAGGACACGCAGCAGAACATACTTTAATAAATGCTAAAAGCATTTTAATTTTAGTGTATTTAGCAGTGTTGTTGATTTATATCTGTAGATTTTCGTAATCTGTATTATCATTTAACTTATTGCGGATACACCCGAAAATCAAACTGCAGGTTTCTTGAATTTCCCGAAAAATTTAAATGGTGGTAACGCGGTAGTCTACTTCAACTTACCTGTGGTCCAACTTACCGTTCTAGAGTTAGATTTGTATAGTGCGCAGCGCGAAGCACCGCGCACACCTTCAATTTACATGCGGAACAACCTGTTCCCAGCGGCCTCAGGAAGCAACTTTGACTACATTTTTTAACTTTAAACTTCAAAAAATTCCTTTTCTGCCTACCCCATTTACCCACCCCAACAAACTCTATATTCACAGCTTTTGCAGGACAAAATGCTGAGACTAGGGGTATATGAGTGGGGCTACATAAGCTTCTTTTGCCGTCCAATCTATACAAATATATCTGAGAGTCATACTTCACATACCAAAATGCATTATCCCTGACAACGCATGTGCTTGAATTAATATTAAATATTCCCTTTAAGCATCCAACAGAATTTAACGTAATTTAAACGCGGTGCCCTCGGCTGGCCGTGCAAAAATGGCAGAATAAGTATCCTGAACCGCCCCCCGCGAAAAAGGAGCGTTTAAAAGTGGCTTATTTTCCTAAATTGAAAAATTTTGAATTTGGATATTTCATGCTCTTTGTTTATGAAATATAATTTGCGATGGGTGCAGCACATAAGAGTTGATAAATTTCAACTCAGCAGCAGATCCATGGATTAGAACACTACGGTCGATGTGTTGATGACATCTTCGCCAACGCCCCGGCAGAAATCGATGCAAATGCGCTTCTCAATACTGTTAATCAAGCACACCCCTCCATTCAGTTCACCTTGGAGGTAGAGACGGCAGGTTCGCTTCCCAGCTGCCAGGTCAGACCACTTTAATGTGCATCTACTCATTAACTTGCTACTATGGAGCAGGTTTTATCGGTCGCACGAGTCGGCGCTTGTCCAAAAGCATACGGGAGCTCCTCCCGACATGGCTGAGCAAAGGTGGAGTAAGAAGCGTCAACAGCGCCATCCTTGCCCACATGGTTGACTCCGGACATCGTGTGGACCCCAGAGAACCCTTTAAGGTAATTAGAGAAGTCCCACCAAACTACCCAAAGTCCCTGGGTCAGCTTTTGCTAGCAAGAGCAGAAGCAACCTCTATCAGGTTGAGGAAACTGGTTTTTTGCACGCAAAAGAACCTCCTGCAAGCTCCATCTTTCCACGCTTTCTCCCTTTCAACCCTCCCGGGATTCAACAAACCTTTATCGCCTCGCAAACAGCTGAGTACTTTCAACCCAAACCCCTCCTCCATTTCCATGAATACTTTGCCTGTAATGATGAACATAATTGCCAGTAAGGGAATTTATCGAAAGCTACGTATGCTCGCCAGCTATTTTGAAACTTAATACTGTTGAGCTCTGGTTAAGTTGAGAGCCTTGAGCTCGGCTGCCCTATGTAAAACCAACAGGGAATCTCGAAGAAAACTAGAATTGGAACGCCGGTGATAGCTTATATTTCGAGTTAATTTGAATAAAAATCACTGCTTTCTAACATTTAAATGTAGCAGGCTGACTGAATAGGAACAAACGATTACCCAAAGTTAACAGGAAATTGGATAATTCGGACCGATTAGGCTAACACAAAATGTGTATGCTTATTATTGCTCGTTAAAAACAATATTCTGATTAGTTAAGTTCAATCATTTAAAGCAATTCCTCATGAAACTTCGAAAGTGACCTTAGTAATTGCAAAATAAAGGAAGCCTCTGAATCCCACTTTGACCCGACGTTATGCTCAGTAAAAACTATTTGAAGGCAAAAACGCTAGTCTTCGAACTATCTGTCGATAAAAGACAAAGGGTGTTCAAAGGTAGAAGCCGCGATGGCTGAGACAATAGTTTTATTTGCCTGACGTTTCGCATTCTGGCTTGAACCTTTCGTCAGAAATAAGCGCAGAATGGGAGTACAAATTTACAAATTTACAGATGTATAGTCCATAGTGGCCACGCGACTGCATGCGCATTACATTATCATAACTTGGGGTCGTAATTGCTGCAATGATGCTTTGGCAGTCTGCTTCAGAGTCATTGGTTGGCTCGATTTCGTCATCCACGTTGGATGTTGGCTTGATGATTGAGCGACCGTTAGGTCCGCTGCCGTCGGCATTGTTGCTTGGCCGCGCCCTGCTCACCTGACTGATTCTCCTGCGCAGACAAAATCTCAGCACGTAATATGGGAATGGCAAGTCATTGCACTTGCTAATTGACTGCGGGCCTGAGAATCATGATTCGAGCAGCTCGTGGTTCACGCAGGTGTCACCTCTTGCGAGGACTTCGGCCTCGTTGAATTTGAAAATGTGGCCGGGTCCCGTCGCGTGAGCTATAACCTGGGAGTTAGCGTCCTTCCGCCTCGCCCTGTTGCGTGCTCGGCCATTCGCGTCCGGAGTAATCTTCCGGTGCTGAGACTTCATCCGAGCAGGATAATCAGTCACGTGGGAAGGACGAGGCCCGGCAACAATGCCAATGACATCGAACCTACCTGTTGCGTAATTATCAAGCCAACACCCGACATGCATCATGAAATCGCCGTAATTAAGGACTCGGAAACGGACTGCGAAACCATCATCACATCAATTACGACCCCACATGATGATAATGGGTGCTGTCAGTTGTAATGTGCATGCGGTCGCGTCGTCACTATTGGCTTTAAATACTGCGTACCCTGTGCATTATTCACGTCGTTCTGCGGTTATCTCTGATGAAGGGTTCAACTTAGAATTCGAAACGTCAGGCAGATAAATTTTTTGTTCCAGCCATCGCCTCGCCTACTTATGAACTGCTTCGTTGGACTCACTTGTTCGTTTATATCACAAAGGGGAGTGTTGGTAGGAACGTTTGAGTATTTTTGCAATTGCTGCGATCAAACGTACTGTAGTCGACCTTACCGCCACTGCTGCCAGACGTGCAACTGAGGCGCACCAAAACATACGCACAATGTCGCCCCCATTCTGGCCTCAACCCACAGTGGCTTGACCTCAGTCGGTCTGGACAAAGCTCCAGGCTGACCGCCAGACGCACTGACGCACTCATTAAGGCGTCCATGCCGGTTCGCCCACACGTGGTCCAATCAATGACCTTCACGGTTGCAGCCAAAGCTGGCGGCTCGAATGTCTGCTCCCTATACAGGACTTCGGAACTGGACTGCCTGGCGGCCGGACGTGTGCTCCGATAGTCAACTCGCTCACTACCTATTCTTCTGTCCTTCTGAAGAATAAACTATTCCTAACAATCTGGCCTCCCCAAAACTTATCCTAAGGAACCGGGCCTCTAAGATTCTAGGTGTTATACGTAACCGTCTTACCCTTCACTCATATAGTACTTCCTCAAATATAAGAACCTGCAAGACGTAGTTGGCAACGTAATTTGTCATTAACTTCTCTGTCCATCAAGACTTTAAATAAACATTTTTGGAGAAAGATGCATCAAACTTGCGGCATGTTGATCCGTATGTCACTGCATGACTGGAGTTTTGGGAAAATCACCCATGGAGTCCAGCCTCTATTGGAGCCCGAGGAGCCGAAAGTTTCCTTTACTGGTGATTCCACGGAAGTTGCCGCGTATTAGGTCTCAGACCAACATATTCACAGTGGAGAATGTACGCTGTGAGTCAACAAGTATTTGCCTATATTTCAAGGTTAGCAGATTAAAGTTACTTAAGCGGGTTAAATGTGGTAGTTTTCTTTGAAATCTGTTTGCTTGGCTACTTCGTCTCTGAATCCTTTCGAGTAAGTTCAGATATTCTCACATCAAGGATAATAGTAACACAAATGCCATTACCAGTTAGTAAGTCAGAAGATGGAAGAGAATTCACTGGGAAAGATTTATTGTGTGCCTGGCGGTTAAGGTAGTTGTCTCATCTACCCACCTTTAGAGACTGAATAGTCCGGTTCCTGGTTCTCCTTATATGCTACTCATTTTTCGTGTGTGTAAACGGCAGGGGGTTTAGTGAATTAAACCCTAGCAACTGCGATCTTCAGACTATGGTAACTTAGTAGAGCGAAGAAGTTTTGGGAAGGTCAGAGTTGTAGGAACAGTATATTGTTTATACAAAGGAACGGAGAATAGATGGAAAGAGATTTGACTTGGAGGGCTACGACCAGCCAGTCGAGTCCAAGTGCTGGTTTGGCAGCAGGCAGGGCAGCAGAAAGAGAGATAAAGCGTTCATTGGCTGGGCCAGTAAGTCTGGCGTCCCCTATGACCTTGAGGTCTAGACGGATTGAGGTCACGACAGGAAGGCCTGGCTTCGGGTGGGCAGCGACAACTATACGTATTCTGCCAACCCCGGTTGAGCCGCAGTGTGTGGCAGGCATCTCATTGCCACATGCGTCCCCACATTCGACCTCTCTGTTGACCCTGTCTGCCACCGTGACGCTAGAGTTTGTTTCGCCCCCATGCGCGTTGGCCACCGTTGCTTCGCATCGACCCGTCTTTCACCCTGGCTTGTTTCAGGCTCATTCACGTTGGGTGTGGGACTAGTTGACGGTCCCGATTGTTCCTTGCCATAACTTTCCTCTGATAAGAAGGTGCGTAACACCTGATAGAAAGTAGGCAAATTCATTTGGCTGTTTACCGAATATTCGGTCGACATCCAGGCCTCTTTAGGCTGCTTTGGCGTGTGATCATCATCTCAGCCCACAATTTAAAAGTTGAAGACTTGCCTTATCTCTGCAGCATGGTTTACTACCTCCAATTTTGGGTCCACCTTTCTTACAGCCAGCTGATGTCCATGTATTTGCGTTGTAGCTGTCGACTGGTTTCTCCAATATATTTGCACGTCCGGAACCTACACTAAATTCGGTAGACCACACCTGAATTCTTCTGTTTAGCGGAAATACAAGAGACATTGAAATGCGAACCGCACATAGTGGCTTCGCCTGGATTGGCAGAATACTCATGAACCAGAGTGTTGCGTCTCTGAAGATGGGTAGACGAAAGATGCACCGGAAACTTCAGACAGACATTAAATCGCTGTAGGTGATATCCAGGGTCTACTGACCTGCATTTACTACTTACCTTCCGGCCTCACAGGTATTCTGAAAATTCTGTTCACGCATTAAAACAGCGTGCCAACTTTAACGTGTGTGTCCTTAAAATTACGCTGTTGTTCTGTGTTTACGTGGATCTAAGAGACATCTTGTTCAGGTACTTAGAAAGTGTATCGGAGTATTTGCCGTGGGACGCAGTGGCGAAATGTTGCTGTCATTAAGCAAAGGACAAAGACAAGGTAATTCATTCAGTTTTGTCAGTTCACGTAATCAAACGCACTGTTGGCGGCTATCCATCCTTTAGTATCGTTTGTCAATAGGAGACCGTCTTTTTGTCCGAGGCTTGCACAATCAAAAATAAGTACAGCGAACAGGGTTTGTCCCAGCGAGCAAAACTGGTCATTCTCACAGCAGAGATAAAGACATTTTTTACGTATTACGTACAAGCCAAATTCAGTAGAATAATCTTAGATGAATGTGTTAATTTGGCAATTGTCTACCCCATTTTTAGACGGCTGCATTATGATGCAGAGGTATTCACCCATTCTTGCTTCTCTTGACCCCCGGTAGCGAAAACTAGTTTCATCTCCGCTCTCTTAATAGAAAAAGAGAGGAAACTTTCAGCATAGCCGACAAATGTGGTTTATGGAGTTTTTTAAAGGCAGTGGACGAACTTTAGCTTGGCCAATCAATGCGCTTGAGTCCGCCTCCTGACATCGCCTTGTCACCAAAGTCGGGTTGGTAACTACAAATACTGACCAAGCCTACCTCGATGTAAACTCATTGCCTCTTGTGCGAACCGAAATCCAACCCTCGACCTCCCCGACGGTGGTTCGCGGGCAACGTGGGGAAACTCATGGCGAACAGAGGGCAATGGCAGGTAGCACCAGGGACGTCATCTGTAACAAAATTCCCAAGAAACTTCATGGATAATACGAATATCACGAATCTCAATACTGCTACGGCGTCCCCGGGAAGCGACGCGCTCCGTGGTCGTCTGGTGCGCGAAGTGCCAAATATGCAAGCCAGTGCTCTCAACTTGAACAATGCTACGGCGTCCCCGGGAAGCGACGCGCTCCGTGGTCGCCTGGTGCCCGGAATGTCAAATATGCAAGCCAGTACCCTAAATTCGCGACACACTTTGAACATCGGTTGCTGGAATGTGCGGACATTGCTTGATCCCAGCCGTCAAGCACTTCTAGCACGCGCATTATGGGACTATAAAGTAGACGTTGCCTGTCTGTCAGAAGTTCGTTTTCCAGACCCTGGAACGAGAGAAATCAAAGTCCCACAAGAGGATGCTGAGTACGTGCTCCTCCACAGTGGACCACAAGCAAGCACAGGACTGCATGGGGTGGCAATAGCCATGACAAAAAAGTTGCATAACACTCTCTTAGCGTTTGAGCCTATCTCAGAGCGGATTGCCACAGCCCGCTTCAAAGGCACCATTGCAAATATGTCTGTGGTTGCCGTTTATGCCCCAATATTGCAAGCGGATGAAGCAGTTAAGACGGAGTTCTATGAACGCCTTCAAGCTACAGTGGCCAGGATACGCCCTAGAGACTTGCTCTTCGTCGCCGGAGACTAGTATGCCAGGACTGGCCCCTGCGATGAAATCTCGAGACACGTCATCGGAAATTACGGACTGGGCCAACGTTGCGACAACGGAGAACGATTGGTAACATTTGCTGATAACAACCATTTCGTCGTTACAAACACTCGTTTACAAAACCCCCATTGGCAGTTGCTAACATGGTATTCAAACGATGGTCGAACGGCAAATCAGATAGACTACATCTTAGTACGGTCAAGGTGGAACACCTCAGTATCCGACAGCCGCTCGTTTCAAGGTGCGGAAGTTGGGTCGGATCACGTACTTTTCCGTGTCCGCTTTAAGCTCCGTTTGTTGAATCGAAGTAAGAAACTGCCCCCAAAACATGTCAACTTTATAGCACTATCAAACACAGAAACCCGTGTAGCGTTCAACGAAAGTCTCACTGCACGGATCCGAGATCAATCCACTGTTCGCATCGAACCTCCAGATGGCGTCGATAATGAAACTTCGCCCGATACTCAGTGGCCACATTTGGGAGGCACGCTACAAAGTGCGATGAATTCGAGCTTGCAACAGCAGGTAGTGCCGAGGAAGGACTGGATCTCAACAACCACCCTCCATATATCGGCACAAACTAGACTCGCTCGGTTGTCAAACTCAGAGAACTACCGCTCATTGAGACACCAAACTGCGCGATCAGCAAGATGCAACCGTCCGAACCATTGGACCGAGTTAGCTGGCTCCATGGAATCAGCTTCAAACTCTGGTAATTTCCACCAGCTCTATTACCTTTTACATAAAGCATCAGGCAAATAAAAACCGCCTTGCACTACCGTTCGGGATAACTCGGGTCAAGTGATTACTGATATGGCTGGCAAAATCGATCGATGGCGAGGGGACTTTAGCGAGCTACTGGATCCGCCTATACGTTCACCTGCGAACCTACAGCTATCAACTAGAATTCCATACGGTAGTGACTGCGAGCCACCTACGAGATTTGAAGTAGAATCGGTATTACAATGATTAAAAGTTCGTAAGGCAGCGGGTGAAGATGGTATCCCAGCAGAAGCCTACAAAACGAATTGTCCTGCTTTGACGGAATTACTACATCGACTGTACTCGAATATATGGACTACCGAAGTCATCCCGACTGACTGGTCACTGTCCATTATTTTACCGATACCGAAGTGCGGTGACAGGATATTATGCTCAAACTACCGCGGCATCAGCCTCATAGATATAGCCGCCAAAGCGTTTGCGACCATCCTTCTCCGTAGATCTTCGACTGAGCGCAATCTTCATACTCATCCTAACCAAGGAGGATTTCGTCCAGGCAGAGGATGTATTGACCAGATGTTCATTCTACGCCGCATACTAGAGCACAGACATCAAAACCAACAGATCACTACGGCCTGTTTTATCGATTTCAAAACCGCCTTTGCTTTTATCGACAGAGAAGCCTTGTGGCAAGTCTTGCTTGCTGACGGTCTCCCACCAAAATCGCTCAATCTTGTCAAAGCTTACTTTGGCACAACATCAGCCCGAGTTAGAACCCTTGGTGAAGAGTCAACTTCTTTCCTGACTTGTAGAGTTCGACAAGGGTGCCCTCTTTCTCCAGTTCTCTTCAACTTCTTGATCGACTGGGTAATGCATCAGTCAATTCTACCTGACAGTGGATGTGAAATCAGCTCTAAATTCAGAGTACCTGGCCTGGAATATGCCGATGACATTGTCGTACTCGGTAAAACTCCTCAATTACTACAGCCAACGCTAGACCGAATCACCGGCTTCGTGGCAACTGTTGGTCTGACAATTAATGTGCGCAAGACGAAGCTCCTGACTACGTATCTGGGCGCAACACAACCACTGTTTATCAGCGGTCAACCCATTGAAGAAGTTAGCTGCTTCCGCTATTTGGGCTCGAATATGCTAGCCAATGGACAGGCCAAAGACGAAATCAAGAACCGAATCGCGCAGGCTAGAAATGCATTTAGGCTGCTAGCCAGACCACTCTGGTCTCGCTCAGACATCCGTTTACGTACTAAGCTGCTGATATACAAAGCATCAATCAGACCGGTGTTAGTATATGCCTGCGAAACACGGCCAGTGAGAAAGGCAGACGTCCTATCGCTCGAAGTCTTTAACCGTTGGTGTCTTCGACGCCTCTTAAGAGTCTTCTGACAGGATCGAATCTCCAATGTTGAGCTATACCGCAGATTTTTCAAACTACCAAGTCTAGCATCGTACATCCAGCATCGCCGATTGCAATGGTTTGGCCATGTCCTGCGCAAACCGTCGACGGACCTCTGCAGATTGGTTGTAAACCCTTTTCGTAGTGCAAACTGGAGATACCGACAAGGTGGTCAAGTGAAGACATGGCTCAGCACCGTTAAGTCGGACGTTGAACGGATGGGCCTCGTAACCGTTTACGGCTTGCGACATTGGAACAAACAATGGGTTAGCATCTGTGAAGAGCTCGCCTCTGACCACCGCCAATGGGCCACCGCTATTCGTGACATCCGTGAAGTTGATTCATCCAACAACAGGAACTAATCGGATCAAGTATAAAGTCAGTAAGTAAGCGACCGTCCTTCGTAGAGGTTATCACTCACGACGGCCGAAGTGTCGTAGCTTCCTGACCGGGATCGTGACAGATCCTAGATCGTGAAGGGGGTCAAACAGAAAAACTTCGAACTTGGATGGTGCTCGCGACTTTACGAGGCTTATCCCATTCCGAATATGCTAATTTTATATTAACTGTCGAGCTTGTAAATGTCTGCAGTTACTGAAACTTTGGTAGACATTACTTATATGAACCCCTAAACCGGAAACGGAATAGGACATCCCTGTCGAAATAGTAAATACGGCCCTGCGCATACTTCCGGCAAGATAGAATATTCCCGTTTTTTAAGCCTAGAATTAACTCTAACTTACCTAAATGTCAAGTTCAACCCAAATCTTAGTTCTAATCCTAATTTCTCTGAAGTTCGGTGAAACACACCTGCATTGCGGGTGGTAACTGCTCTCGTGTTCTGTTTAAGGGGCCATAAAAGTCATACTTGCCGAAAATTTTGTTCCCGTTGCGTTGCTATCAGTGAACTCCAGTGAATTCCTCTTCACTCTTATAAAATCCCTTTCGAACAATACAAAACATAAAAATCATAATGCTTTTCACCAAGTAAACTTTTGCAACCCCTGACAGAAAAAAACACTAGACTTTGTGCCAAACTTCAGATAGCATGAATTCTGGAAGGATATTTA
>JAYGXS010000002.1:6940825-6954800 GCA_036362985.1 Ligula intestinalis | reverse complement strand
AACATAGGAATAACCGGCAGCTGAAGAGAGCATGCGGAGAATACGTTTAATAATAAGCAAGGTTTTCAATATGAAGAATAAATGAGAGGTTGAAAGCTATTGTTACACCAAGGTATCGGAAGGAGGATATCTTGTTGGGCAGAAAGTCAATGGTTTCAGGACTGGAGGAGGGTCGCAGCCTAAAGATACACTGGACTGACTTCTGCTCATTAAGTAAAAGGCCATTGTCTGATGACCATTTGTCTCCCGTAATCACCGTTTGGGGTCTTAATTGATGCGAGGATGACGTGACATTCGCGTTCGACCCATTAAGTTTCGCGATTTGCTTGCCCGTGTTGGATGCGGACTTGGTAATAGCGCGACAGTTATGCTCGCTGTCGTCAGAGTTGTTGTTGCTGGGCCCGGCCCTTCCCACGTGACTGATTCTCTTGCTCAGGCAATGTCCTAGTATGCAGTATGGGAACGCCAAATCGTAGGGCTTTTAGATAGACTGGGGGCCTGAGAACCATGACTGGAGCAGAGAATTTGTGGACTGCTGAAGAACTGAAGCTCATCGTTAGACTGCTTAGAAATAACTAAAGCTCCCTATCTCATGCCAATCGTTGTGCTAGGAATAATGACTTCATAGTTTTACTGCTTTTCTGTGAAATTTGCAATCATTTCACTGAAGCCAGCAAAATTTAAAGCAGGAATCTTTTGGAAGAAGAGGCTTACCGTGGCACCTCCGTTTTGGCTTTTCTTTTATGCATTTTTATTAGAGCATCAGCGTTTGCTTAGTCTCAACAGTTTTTTATGCTGTCTTCGTGATTGATTGAAAAGCTTACGGTTCTCACACAATATTCGACTGCACGATAGGCCAAATAAAAACCAACGGACAACAGAAAAACCGCATGTACTATCGCCAGTACCGATAGAGGTGGCTTCACGACGAACAAAGACGTAACCCACATACACCCCTTCATTTCAGCCGTCGGCAGCAAAACACTTGGCAATCCTCGTCCACCTGCTTCATAAACAATTGGCCGCTGCCACTACCAGTTCTCAATCCACCAGTTGGCGGGTTTTCAGATAAAAGGCAGCTAATGAAGAAACCACACGAGTTTGGCATCGTGCACTGACTGTTTATACCTAGGAACTGCTGTGTGCAGAGAGGACAGAAACTGTAACTAGCACACTTACCACGCAACCATTAGCCGCAGCGAGCGAACGAGCCAGGACGGCTTTCCAAATTGAGAGCTGCTGCTAAACAGGATGATGACTATGATGAAACGTAGCAGCGCTGTTCTTCTGCTGACAGTTTTCGTGAGCATTCTCTTCCCTGCCAACGGTGTGAAATACGGGGATCAATCTATGCCACCAACCTACGCAAATCCTGATGACTATGGGTAAGTTTCCAACGGTGATTATGCAGTACGGAGAGAGAGGGGGAGCTGCATGCAAAATGCCTAAGTTTGTAGCATTTTGATAATTACTCGCATGAACGAATTTACGACAACTTATAAATAATAATGCACAAGACTAGGAGCAATATTGTTACTTCAAAGAAGTGAATGTGGAAAGTACAGGGTGTCCCAGAAGTAACTGACCCTTTTGATTTGCCAATAAAACAAAAACTATTAACGCTAGGATATTGAAACTTGTTTTATTCGAAAGAAAAACCTTTTTTATTTTTTATTAGAGCTAGGTTTTGAACATAATGTCTTTTAAATGATGGCCATGGTTGTTTTGACAAATAAAGGTTCGTTTCTTTGTCGTTTCCAGGCGATAGTTGTCTTATTTCAGAACAAATGTTGTTTTTAAGTTCTTGCAGATTTGTTGGATTTGTTACATAAACCATTGACTTTAAGTAACCCCATAAGAACAAATCGCATGGGGTCAAATCTGGAGATCGGGGGGGGGGGGCAAGGAATGTTACCAAATCATGAAATCAAATGATTTGGAAAGCACTCATTTAACAATGTTATCGTTTCCCTTGGTGTATGGGTCGTGGCTCCATCCTGTTGAAACCAAGTATTGCTAGGCCATGTCTCTGAATTTCAAGAATAACAAATTCGCTAATCATAGTTCAGTATCTTTTACCATTAACTGTTACTGTTGAACCATCATTATTTTCGAAAAAGTATGGGCCAATCACATTGGGAGCAGTTATTCCGCACCACACTGTCACACGGAGAGAATGCAGCGGCCTTTCTTGAATTTCTCTTGGATTTTCATCGCACCATATTCTAGAAAGGGTTTTCTTTCGAATAAAACAAGTTTCAATATCTTAGCAATGATAGTTTTCGTTTTATAAACAATTCAAAAGAGTCAGTTACTTCTGGAACACCCCGTACTAAGTATTTGTTGTGAAAAATAACACTTCCTTGATCATTCCCAGGTTCCGGAGATGTCAAAAGTAGCAATAAATTAGAACAATAAATATAAGCCTTCCATTAAGTTTAAAACATAAGCTAACCGCTTTCTTTAAGCAAATAAAAACTTTTCCTTAGTCGAAATAGTTTGAACATATTGCCGTTATTTAATTACAATTACTTACAGATGACCATTTAAATGTCGATAAATTTTCGAGCGTTTTCCGTACTGTCAAGCTTCTCTTCGACATCTAAATCAAAACGTTTAAAATGAGATATACATTAACCGCATTTACCCAAAAAATGAGTTTTCGATGTTAGTTTGGGTGAAAATGGCCATGTGGGCCATATTTATAAATTCCTCCAAACAGCAAAACAGATTATCGAGGAAAAAGAATACCCACAACAATTCTGATAGTGTTCTTCCTAAGATTAATAAAAACTTTCTCTATAGCAGGTTACCTGTTTAAAACGCACCTTCATTAGATAGTCAGCTGACTAATTTCTGTGCATATCACCTTTTTCCATTGTAACGTGAAAACGAAAATGGAGGTTTTTGACAAGTGCATTTAAGTTACCCGAAGATAAATGATTCAGTTTGATTGGAAATTAAAGAGCGCACTTTCCTTCTCATATTCGAGTATTTTCCGCCATAGTGTATTACTTCCGAGCTCTGCTCTAAGCTTGTGAATGCAAAAGTATGGACATATATATATATATATATATATGACAATGATGTTATACCATACTTCCGCATAGATACTAGCTAAAAGCCCAGACACGTGTTTCGCCGATGTTTCTGCTACTGCATGATACAGCAACGAGGGGTTCGGCTAGTATCTATGCGGAAGTATGGTATAACATCATTGTCATATAGAATTTCACACTACTTGTAGTGCTACTCGTTTGTAGAATGGACATTTCCGTGGTTATTCCGCGGCAGTTGATTGTCTTCGACAAAAATGTTCATCGAACTCTAGGGTCTGACCCTTAAAAGTCATGTCCCATCCACCTACTTCCATGTCATGCACCTAATAATTTGATATAATAATAATATATATATATATATATAACAGGATGTAGGCAGACTTACATTACCGACAAATGCCCAAGCCATTGAGCGGCGAACTTGGTGTCTTGTCGGTATTATGTTGAGAATATACAGTTCAGTTTAGTTTTATTAGGGAAATATAGGTAAATACCTTTGAGCTCCCTCTTTGTACATAGCTATGATGCAGAACATGTGGCGCTGCCAGTAATGGAGCTACGGTAGAGGGGCAGACGGTAAAAGAACTCCTTAGGCATCTTCCATAAGTATAGTTTCGAATGCCATTTGTGGGATTTTAGGAGTAAAGCCGTCGGCCGTGGGGGAGCGAAGGTGAAGGGAATATGTTAATCGGATGTCCTGCTGCTGAGAGTGTTTGGATCGTGTCAGGAGGAGGCCATCGCGGTTGTTCAATATCCTAATGGTCATACGAGGAGAAGATTGCGGTGGTCTCGAGAACATCACCGAGTGTTGGAAATGCGCCCCTCATACGAGATTCGCGGTCAATCGTTATTCTAAACAAGCATGTTACTGAAAATTAGCGAGCAGTATGTTTTTTTAGAAAAGTAATTACTGCTGGAGAGTCATGTGTAAATCTTACTTGCTGACGGGCGATAATGTAATTATTCTGGCGTCATTACAGAGAATGTCTTTTTCTATGCTGATCCAACTGCATCTTAAACGTGTCCACAGATGGAGACATGACAATGTATGCAGGTAGAGCATTCCACGCCTGGATTACCCTCTTAGAGAAGAAGAATTTTCGTGTGTTCAATCTTGCCCCAGTCACAAGAAGTTTGAGAGGTTGTCCGCGCAATCTAATAGTAGTGGCCAGCTCAAAGAAGTCGTTTGATGTTAGGCAACAATTTTGACCCCGCAGCATGCGAAATGCCTGTAAAAGGTCACCGCGCAGCTGTCTGTAATCCAGAGGAAATAAGTCGAGATTTGTCAGCCGTGTCTCATAAGGAAGGTACGCTTGGCCTCGCACTTATTTAGTTGCCCGTCGTTTTACCCTTTCAAGGTTTTTTTGCCTTGGATGGCAACTGCCAGTTGGGGTCGCACAAGCGTGCCGAAGACCTTGCCAAAGACAACTTCATCGAATTTCGCAAAGGCGCGCTTGATTCGATACAAGCTCGACATTGCGGATTTGGCCACCTTCAGGCAGTGGAAAGATGGCTTAAGTGAGGGGGTGAGCCACACCCCTAGATCCTTCTGGGTCTCTTCTTCTGGCAGCGGTGTTTTATTTAAGTTGTAAACCCTCCGATACGATGAGTTAATACTACCGAAGCGCATAATGTTGCATTTGGTGACGTTAAATTGCAGGAGCCACTCGTTTGGCCATTGCTCGAGTCGGTGCAAATCTGCCTGCAGATTTGCTTCGTCGTCTTCGCTACGAATGACCTTCCAGAGTTTTAAATCATCGGAACATTGCGGTTTCGCAGTCTAATCCACTCATGCAGTCGTTGATATATATAAGGAAGAGGATAGAGGCCAGAACGGAACCCTGGGGGACCTCACTATCAACCGCCACCGCCGCCGATCGCTGATCCCAAATGCATACGGTTTGAGTTTGGCCAGTCAGAAAGTTTTCGATCCATCGGAAAAGGTTGTCTGCTACCCCTTTACGCCTAAGCTTGTATAGGAGACGTTGATGAGGCACAATGTAAAGCGCATTTTTGAAATCTACGAAGACTGCGTGCATTGTGTTTCCTTGATCGAGTGCCCTGGTCCATTGTTCTAGACAGTAGAGCAGATTTGTCAAGCAGGACCCACCTCTACGGAATCCGTGCTGTTTGTCAGAAAGAAGTCGGTGACACTCCAAGAATTGCATCAACACTATTTTGATGATTTGCTCCATGATCTTGCAACATATTTAAGTAAGGCTTATTGGTCTGCAGTTGTTTGCGGACGCCCGACTGCCACTTTTGCGTATGGGTGAGATCCACGCTGTCTTCCAGTCGGATGGCAGCTGGCCTGTGTTTAGGGAGGCCCGGAAGAGTAACTGCAGGGGTTCTGCCAACTCCACGGCTAGCTCTTTCAACAGCTTTGCAGGTATGTCATCTGGACCTGGCGACTTCGTGTCTTGGAACTTAAGAAGTTCTTTCAGGACAGTAAATTCTGTAAGCACAACTGAGTCAATGGTCGGAATCTCCTCTGTACTAAAATTGGTAACGGTTAGCTTGACCTCCTTCGTAAAAACCGACTGAAAGAACCCGGATAGATGCTCAGCCTTTGCTTTTTTCTCACAAATTTCGGTGCCGTCATCCGTTTTTAACAATGGGATGGGGTCTCTATTTTGGGTAGATCGCCAAATGTAGTTGAAGAAGAACTTCGGATTTCCTACTGCATGGCTTATTAGGTCACTCTCGAAGCTTTGGCGGGTTTTTAGTACAAGGCCCTTAACCCTATTTCTCTGCGCTTTGCACTTGTTGTGCGACTCGGTGGCCTTCTCTCTCCGCTACGTTTGAAACAATTTTCCTTTACGATTTACTTCCCTCTTCAGCGTGTTTACTAGTCACTGGGGCCTAGTTATGGCTTTAGTTTTCGAGATGGGGCATAAACTGGTGATTAGTCCATGTAATAAGCCTTAAACACCGACCAATCCCCGTGGACATACTCGGTGAATGCCTCCTTCCAGTCTACCCTGCGCCCTTCGGTTTTCATTTGATTAAAGTTTCCGCGCCATATGTTGTGTCTAACGGTCGCGCTACGATCAGGTACAGAGAAAAGTGAATGCTCCCACTGTAGTACCACATGGTCGCTTTTGCCTAGAGGAGGTAAACAATTTACGACGTCTATACTGTCAGGCACTTTTGACATTACAAGATCCAGGCAGTTGACCTGTTGTCCTTCACGCTGCCTGGTCGGAAATAGGACGCGTTGTGATAGAAAGGCTTTTTGTACCGTGCGTAGAAGTCGGCGATCGAAACTTAATTCTGACCCGGTCGCAGAACCGAGGTTCCAGTCGATATGCGGAGCATTAAAGTCACCCATAATCATGACATTTGACCACACGGCAAATGCTTTAACTTCCTCGATCAGGCTAGTGTCTGATTGTGGATCGTTCGACGGTGGTTGATAAACCGCCAAGATTTCAAGGGCTTGAGACCCTGACGTTCCGAAGGTGAGCCAAAGGGCCTCTATATCAGACGCGAGCTAGTCAGTTTTGTTTGAAACGTGCAGACCATGTCTAACATAGGTGAGCACACCCCACCCTGACGCCCGGCTCTATCTTTTCGGAACAGCTGAAAACCGGGGAGAGCAACTTCCCGATCGTCTACCTTTGTGGATAACCATGTTTCTGTTATACAGACCACATCTGGTTCCACTTGGCACATAGTAATTTTAAGCCCGTCTAATTTAGAGAGCAGGCTTTGTGAATTGGTGTACATACACTTTAGTTTCCTTTCTCGGCTTGTTCGGGTAGTTGTATCGCAGGGGGTTAACTGAGTCTAACGTGCAACTGCGATCTTCAGACCATGGTTACTTAGTGCTGAGGAGAGAATTCTTTAAAGGCCAGAGTAGTAGGAAGAGTTTATTGTGTACACAACGGAAGAGGAGAATAGATTGACTTGGGAGAGATACGTCCGATCAGTAGGTTGACCGGGCCCAAGTGAGGTCTTAGAGTAGTCGGGCCAGAGGACAGATAGAGGGAGATCTTTCATTGGGTAGGTCGGCCTGGAGATTTTGGGCAGAGAGGCAACTTGCGTCTGGCACGCGTGCAAGCTCCTCATTCGTCGCCTCACAGATGCGAGAACTATGATTGGCTGATCGAGACGTCGAGAAAGCACATCGGTGAGCGTTTGGGAAAGTGCACTTCGACGCGAGCTAGTCACGCAGGCACGACCCGCTACAGTTGTTACGTTCGGGCTCAACCCTCCCCCTACTGGGTCGACTGCGTGGTTATCCGGAACGTACCTGTCCAAGATGAGAACAATGGAGGTTGAATTACTTGGTTGTTGTAAATAACCCAGTTTTGTTCCCCTTTGCTGTTTTGCTTCTTCATTTTGGCAACAAGTTGACGACGTTTGTTCCGTTCTGCAGCTGAAAATCCTGCTATATACAGTGGCAGATAAGCGTACACCGATCTGTTAAAGGACACATTCGTCCATCCATGGTGCCATTAGAACTCACATTTGAGCCTACAATGCGAGGCGGCTAAGGATATTTACAAGTTTACAGAATATTTACATAATTATTATTTTTCTGTCTGTTCCGTTTCTAACTAACGCATAAGCGAGAAGTATAGTGTGCAGAAGGCCTGTTTTACATTAGCTTCACGGTAACGTGTACGGACACTTTTTCTCATGTGCCATTTACGTGATGCGGTACAATAAACTGCGATCAAAACTGTTTGTCACTGTATTTTGAGGAAAAATAATTCACAGGTTAACTAAACGTACGTTTTAAAACATAAATAATCCCTTCTATCTGAACTTGGTCTCAGTTGGCCTCACTTTCATCTGAATAATTTTGGACAGAATTTTCCGGTTCTGGAAGGGATATGTTTTACATAGTTTTCATTCATTTTGGATTCCTTCCATATCATAATGCATATAAGCAAACTGTTTCATGAGGTCATACTTAATAGCATAGGACATTCATCCGATATCAGACAATTTCCGATTTCGCCAAAATTAATACCCATTACCTTTAATAAACTTAACTAAAAGGGTGATTTTCCCGAATAAAAGGCTTTCGCAGGATTAAATCTACTCAGTGGATCAAAATAACGTGACCAAATATATGCTACAGTACCCAGTCAAATGTAGTCATGACTTTTGCTTGCAGTAATCGCCAAACTGTAGAGAAAAAATGCTGGTCATTGATCCATTTCTGAAAAGGGGAAAAATTTACGACATAAACTGTTCTTCTAACCTCTCCGCGTACTCGTACGATCGTAATAATCATGCTGCTACCTAGCTGAGAGTGGGCTTGTCATCGCACGATTATGCATAACTACGTGTACTTTGCTTCAGGCATTTCAACTTGTACGTAAAAGTGGAACCTGAACCAAAAAATAGCGCATGTCTAACAACAGGCAGGAATGGAGCAGAGAAAATGGGATTATTAACTTTTTTTATAATTGTACGGCGTATAAACGTGCTTCTAAGTTGGATTACCCCATTGTCTTGTTTTCATGAATGCATGAAAGTACGATCAAGAAGAAAGATGCACTAAGTTGTTGGATATCTTGCGTCCGCTTTCCATGAAAACGGGTCGGAACTTGAAAATGTCGGAAATAGGAAGAATACCGGAGGTTTAGACATTTTCACCAAAGTTCTTGTTGCGGAAATGATATTAATTTAAATCTATATTGCATTTTAAATCTTTTTCCTGTAGCGTGTAGTGGAGTTTTATTCAAATGGTGAGACCTATTTATAACTTATCACTTGAGGAGATAAAATGCAGTGCCTTTTCCAAATAACTGTTAACTAAAGAAGTCTACGTTGTTTCACCATTGTGGGACTTCTACGATTTGCACCTCAAACGTTAAAACCGACGTAATATTCTAATTGTGGAAGAAATGAAGCTATACGACCCAAAGAGACCTCAAATATTACCGCAACCCGTCGATGTTAGCTGGGCTCGCCAAAAACATATTTAACTCCCATCTAATGAAGTGAAACCCATAGAAGAACCTAATTACGGAGCGCCGTCTTACCCATCGAGTTAAAAGAGGAGCATAGTCTTTGCTGTTAAGTTATGGATCAAGTAAGGTTTTCGTAGAAATCACCAATTTTTAACCAGAAAGGTATGAATTTATTTGCGTGTTGGCCTGAAACCAACGAAAAAATGGAAGTCCTCTCCTATGGCTTTACGAGTTTCTCACTAAACCATGATTTTCTTTGTTGGATATAGTCATTGTTTTCACAATATGTAATTTAGTAGGCTTATGATTCCTGTATATCGAATCGGGATTTGTCCACCTATGCTTAGAAATTTGACTAGAAATTTGGACATTAAGATGGGAAATATTGTAATGGACTAATTGTCGAAGAACTGAGAGATCTTGTTGTTCCCCCATCGAATATCAATGCTTGGGAAATGGTTAGGTGGGGCCGGTTAATCGTTTATGTTTCCAGGACTCCATAAAATTAATTTATGCAGACACTGCAATTTGTTAGAGTTTATGATAATTTGTCTCCTTGGTCGAATGATCGGTTCAATACATGTATTCTAAATCTTCTGTAAATTTTTATTAACTGAGACATGAGCATCTAAAGACAACTTATACTTGGGTGGACAACGGATTGCGACCGCATTTGGGAAACAGAGGTAGCTTCAACGTCAAAATATCGGGTGACCACTACTAGCAGAAGAGGAGAATTCTCAAGCGTTTTAATATGTTATGCAAGCAGCTCATATCTACTTCTAATTAAATTTTGTTTTAATTAGTATTCCACTTAGAATACGAGATTCGAGTACTTGCCAGTTTGTGCGTGCAAAGATACCGTAGTTGGGTAGAGCAGTATAGAAAACCAGAAAGTATAGAAAGGGGAAAGACAGTGTTCTCTTCCACGTGGTTATCCACTCTTTTAATTCCTACCAAACACTGGTAGAGCAGTAGAGCGTCGCAACTGTAGCACTTCGAGAGGTTATATGGCCCTTCATGTGTGATTTCTGCATTTTTGAAACCCCGCGACCCATGGGAACTGCGCTTTTACTGCTGAGTATTTTCTTTTTTTCGTTTATCAGTGAGCAGATCCGGTACTAATCTACTATTGGCATGCAATTTGACCTTGGAAAATACTTAGTCCATAAAATTTAAAAAAAATCTGGCTATCCTTTTTCGTAACTGAGTTACCCAATTAATTTTTATTCTATTTTTGAAAAATCACGCTTGTCCAATACTATATAGTTTTGTTATCCATTCGATCAGTTTAAATATTGTTCCCTTGATGCAATTTGGCTTTTTTTACTATAATGCCAAAGTTTAAGCTAAGCGCCAGCAGAGAGAATGAACTAAACCTTCTTTGATTATAAACACTTGAGCGTCAATTTAAACATTTCTCGAAAAAGGTCGTGCAAGCCATCGTCAACTGAACTAAGAAGCATCAGAAGAGGGGTAATTTGAGCCCCTTGAATTTCGTCTAAGTTGCTACCAAAGTACTTAAGAGTTTATCCATATATGAGCCCATCCTCGTTATTTTCGCACCAAGCAGATGCTTCAAGTTGTTCTTTTTTCACTGGAAACCGGTAACACTGATTTGCACGGGGCATTTCTAGCAAATACAAGCATGTTGATGCATTAACATGCGCTTGGGGGTGCGAGTACATTGGGCAAACGCAACAGTAATTGACAGCTCCCAACACAACATGATCACATACGCTAACAGCCTAAATGTCTACTGATTGGTGTACATTGTGTCGTATTTGCTTGTTACAATTGTAAAAAGTGTGTGTGATTTAAATCAGGTTTTTTTGTCTCGTAAAATGACATAACATTTTCGGTTTCTTTTTAACTGGGCCGCTAGATACCGCCATTGCGCCTCGTGGAAACTACCGGATGGAACACCACTCTACTCTGGTTGTGATCCCTACTCAATGGAGCGTTGCGGAAAAAAGATGTGAGTATGAAGTACTAAGCGCTAAGTCGCTCAAACAACAACCGTTTGCACATAGAACTGACGTTGAAGATGCATATTTATCCTTATCAGGAGAAGCGTATTTGAGGCCTTTCGCAGGCCTTTTCCAAAATCCCATTTGCGATGGAAACTGAAGTGGTAACCTAAATGAATTTTCTAGAAGTTAAGGGGAAAAAGCAGCAAACTTTCTACATTCAAATGACTATTTAAAAAAATATACGACTTCTACAGGGATTTTGAGCATAAGTGCTAAAAGTCGAGCTGTGCGTAGACTGTATACAGAAGGTTCGACAGTACCTGCGTTATGCAACGCGGCATGTTCGAAGATAGCGTCAGCCATGTTTACGAAGTTTCATCAAAGGATACCCAAGAAGCAGTCCATTAATGAGGAAATTAAGACCTGCTTAGATATTCAGGGCATATTTTGCCATACACCAACTGAACGTGTCTAATTTGATCAGAGCGTTGGGCAGGGGGGGGGCTGTCGATACATGATCCAAATCCACTGTCTGCTAATGCAAATAAACTATAGAATAGATCAGAAAGAAGACCAGAGATCCAGGAGCACAATCTAGGATCTTATTTCTGTGCAGTCTTCGATTTCCTCGAGACAACAACAGATAGAACTCGTGTGAGGTGCAATAATTATAAAAATAGGTTGCCATACCACCGTAAGTCTTTTGAAATTGGCCGCATTCAACTTCATCCCAGATGTTCGTATCTCTAACCTAGGGAGAATATCCACAATGTCACAACTGGTGACGTCCACCGCAGTTCATAGAAGTGAAAGTAAAGTGACGATTTCCTGAATTAGTTAATGAGGAAACAGATTTGGGCAAGGATCTACTATGAACGTCCAATGAAAATGCAAAACACAGCAACTCCTGTCAAACCAGAAGTGAAATAGATGAACGAATCAATTAACGGGTTTGTGGAGGAAAGTAACAATGCTCGAATTGTCAGTATGCCTGTTTTATTACTCCATGGAGGGGCTCCAATGGACACGTAATGGGAAATATACAAATTAAGGGCGGGTAAATAGGCGGAAAACAGTAAATTCAAGGTTGGTAGGTATCTACTACAGCTCTCGGATTATTTATTTGAGGACGAATTCGCGACGGATCTCGAAACGCCAGGTGAATAAAAGTATTGTCCCAGCGATCGCGTAGTCTTCTTCTAAATTCAGCGTTATTGGTTAGAAAAGGTTGGAATAGGTAACACGATTTTTTGACGGTGCCCAAGAGGTGTCGTACCAATAAACCTTATTTATTGATCTACAGTAAGCAAATTCAACCCCAACTTCAAGCTTAATTTTTTACCTAACCTTAACCTTACACCTAAGCTTCACTTAAACTTCTCCATTTTAGAATTTGACGTAACTCCCCAGAAATGTAAACCTGATAAAACATGCCTGCCTAACCCACATAAGCAAATATACCGTGATAAAAAACAGTGGCCTGCATACTAGATCTTCAACCAGGTTTGTAATGAAAAGGCTGGAAGTAGGCATCGACGTGCGTAATGAACCATCTAAATTTTTAAATAAGCGTATTTATGTCAACCCAATGGACAAAACCTATATAAGACCTTATATGATAGTACCAAAATCCCGTATTATTACGTTTGCATAAGAATTGTGTCCATATCACTCGCAAACTGATACGCTAGAAGGCACTTAACAACTGCTAATTAATCAGCTAGAAATTCATATTTATAGACATCTTGTTTTGTTTCCTGAGTGCAGGATTATCATTTTCTAGTTGTATGTTTAAGGGAATTTTCCTACGACTGTTGCGCTGGCTTCGAACAGAGTCCCATACCTTTGGGAGGTCCTTCGAACACCCCCTGTGGAAAATTGATTCCACAATTTGACGATTGTCCCTCAGTTCTCAAAACCCTTGGTACGTCTACGGCGCTAGAATTTTATTAGAATCACTTGTGCTTCATATCGCATCATCCTATTTTAGCAGTCAATAAGAATGGCTTTCATGTTCAACAGTGTCCACCGGTTTGAATGGGTAAAGATACCTGTCGTCAGAACTTTCTTCTTTTTTTCTAAAACCTTTTAATTTGTAGCTGGCTAATGAACACCATAGCACAATAATAAAGCCTGTGAGCGTTTAGCTATGAACAAGAACCCAGCTCTATTTGCAATCAGCCTGATTTGCATAGATGAGATGGCACTGAGTCAATCTACATACACCATTAACTATACCTTATGAGCCGTCAATGGCATTAGAACCGTCACCTTTTGCGTGCTGGATTATCGTCCTGCCTTCCTAGCCAAGCGTCGCTTCTGTTTCAAAATATGCTATGATTTAATCTTAAGTAAAAGCAGTTAATATTAACCTCTTATGGGACGAACTTTTGTGATATGCACGGTCTGCCAAAATTTTCGAATTAAAGTAGGGACTTGGTGCTTTGACAGAATTAAATTGAGGTTATAAATACTAATTAGAAGCAATGTAAGGAAAGTTGAACTAAGGAACTTCATCGCTCACCGTATAGCAAGCTGTGGATATATATACAATAAGTATAATCAAGAACGTTTTTTGCGTACCATTTTGACAGCCCTCATAGACATTATTATTACTGATAGTAGTAGAAGAGCAATATTCATTTACCGTGTGTGGTCATTTGTAAGTACACATTAGTTGTAAAAATGTATATTTAATGCAAATAGTTTAAGTGCATGCGCATAAAATATTGTACACATTAGCGTGTTTTTTATGCCTCAAAAATCGTTTTTTATATTATGATATCACAGGTCCTAAACAATTGTAGCCTTTTGATTTAACGACGTTAGAGACCTTTTATTATTAATACTTAGGCTGTTGCCAATACAGGCGAATATCCGAGTTCCAGGAAGCAGTTCGGAAGAAGAAGCGATCACTGGAACATGCGAACATGCAAGTCCCAGGAAGTAATTGAGAAGGAGACGAATCGATCACTGGGACAGTACTTTAATTGGCCTGACCCGCATCTGCTTC
>JAYGXS010000002.1:6891684-6933349 GCA_036362985.1 Ligula intestinalis | reverse complement strand
TTCTTCTTCGTCTTCTTCTTCTTCTTCTTCTTCTTCTTCTTCTTCTTTTAATAACTCTCATTAGCTTGCCTGAAAGAATCCTACTTTGGGTCCCAGATCACCACGTGAAAGCCTTATCCTTCTGTAATACAGGACTGGATGTAATAAAGAGTATCCAGTCCGGGCAATGTAAAGAAAAGGAAATAAAAACGTAAAAATTAGGTTTTTTAAAAAGTAAAAAAATAGGAATAGTTATTAAAGTAATTGAATGTTTGTCAACAACAAAGCAAGCCATGATTAAAATTTGTAATTATGCAGATATTGGGCAATAACTAATTTAAAAAATAAGTAACTAAAACTAAAATCACCTACCAAGAAAATCGTAAACTAAAGTAAGCTAACGTCACTTAACCAAAAATAATCGAACAGTAAAATAAAATAGCGAACATATGAATGAAATGAAAACTGAACTTGAATATACATAAGTTAAATGAAGCAAATAAAATAAACTTATTTTAAGTTGTTGAGCATGTTAAATGAAATTACGTGGCGTTTAACGCCGCGAAGTATATTGATTTAACTCCAGAAGGGTAAGTTGGTCCTCAGGTACATTGAAGCCTCCTAACCACCATTTTTTTACGAATATCAAGAAACCCAATAAACTATAAAGCGTAAGTAAGTAAATAATGTCCGAATTTGGTCACATCCAATAAACTCTAAGAAAGTAAGAAATGCAAGTAAATTTCGGTGTTTATTTATGGCATGCTATTTTGTTGTGAAAACATTAAATTACTTAAACAACTTCTGGGACTCAAAATCGAATTTCACCGCTTATCCTGCTGCTAGTCCTATTCTTCTTATATTTCTTCTACCCATAAAGTCGTTCCTGCCTGACTTCATAATGCTTATTGTCATCGCCACTGCACGTGCCATGAACGCTTACCCATAATAATTATCATCCTTATCCTCATCACTCTTCTCAGCTCTGTTAGAAAAATACTCATAGTCATTTTCCTGTTCGTGGTCAGAATCATATTCATCACCCCCCATAACCATCCTTATTGTTGTCTTCATCGCCATAATTCTCAGCACTGCTATCATCCCATCTACCAACGCGCTCATTGTCAATAACAGTGGCAATTGTCTGTCACCATTAACTCTCATTTACTGTTTAGTTCCTCTATACGGCATCTTGTCTAAGTAGAATTTATAAAAGCATACCTGTTTTGTAAAACTGCGCAAACATAAACTTTTCTGAGCGACTTCAGGGTATCTAAGTTCAGTTCGCAATGTTCAGCTATAGGGAAAGCTGAAAAGGCCCATTATCCAGCTCTATTAAGAAAAAAATAACGTTCCTGCACAACATTCGCCTTTTTGTCCCAGTACCTGGTTCGCGTAATCCTACGGTACGGCTTCTGATAAGCCTCCTTAGAAGAGTAGATGACTGCCAGGAAGTCTGGCATAATCCTTTCCATTGTTTCACTTTAATTTTTTACAATACATTTCTATTTATTTCATATTAAGTAGCATCAATTGTCTTTAATGTTCAGATTGCGGCCAGCCACGTCACCAAAGGAAAACAGTGCTCCTCGGACCTTACCAAGAGCTCACAGCACATGAAGCGGGTAAATGGACAACAGAACGAAGTTGTATGCAGTGTCGATGGCAACAACAAGGAGGTGCCTAAAATCAAGGATTCTTGCGGAAATACCCACGCATTCACGGAACCAGATAAGGCAGCAGGAAATGGTGTGCTTCACATGTTGGATAGCCCAGTGCCTCCCAGCTCAAGTAGGCTTACAGCGTTTGCACTAAGCTTGCGGCTTCCCTGTCCTAAAATAACGCGTTCAGCTTGTTTATAACTGTACAGCGCAGTTTATTTATAGATCGCTGTAAGGTATATTACCTTCCCTCTGTTACCTAGAACACAAATTTCCAAGATAACCCTGCGTCCAGTTTTATGTCTAGAAGAGGGCAGATTAGCCGAAATTCTTTAAATGCTACTAAATAATAAGTACAAGTATGATCATGTTTCAACTAGTTTTGGACATATTTTATCATCTGCTATCTTCAGGCCATGGTTCCTCAGTAGAGGAGATGTCAATAGAGGTCAGTGTAGTAGGAAAATTATATTGCGTACACAAACGATCGAAGAAAAGATGGAAAAAAATTGACTTGGTAGCATACGACCAATCAGGAGGCCGGACGGGTTCCCAGTGCCAATTCAACAGTAGTCAGGCCAGAGGAGAGAGAAAGCATTCTCGCTTGCCATTCTTTGCCGGGCCAGAAAGCAACTTTGCGGCAACTGTGATTGGCTGTTCCCAGACGTTAAAATCAACTTCTGTGGGTCTTCGGGAACGTTCATTTCGACGCGAGCTAGTCACAACAATTTTCGGCACTGTTCGATCTGCCCACCTGTTAAGGGGTCTACCAGCACAAGAAATAACGCGGAAAGAAAAACTTCCAGTCTGACTCTCTACTATTTTTGAGGCACAAATATCTTGAACAGTTATTCATCTACGTTCCGCCAATATTTTTAGGTTTGACGGGAAAAGTCTGTGTTCGAAAATTCGTGATTGAGCCTGTACAATTGCATGGACAAGGAAATAAGTGGAGCTTCACCGGATTCTTAAAAGTCTTACGATTAAAACTCATCGTTTTCATACCGCCTGCATGACAAGATCATTGCATTGAGAAGGAAGGAAACTAGAATAGCCTATACAAGCGAACATGCAAGTAACTTAGAAGAAGAAAACTCTATCGGATATCAACACGTCAGGCTAATAAAAGTGTTGTTCCAGCGATCGAGTCGCCTTCTTCTCGAAATTTGAATAGCCTGTGAGTATCGGTCATGGGTCGATTGGGCGGAGTGAAAAATCACTGTCACGTCGATTTCAGGCGCAATCGCATATCACCCTTATTCTCTGGTGACATTTATTCCCTCTACGCACATGCCAGTGATTTTCACTTCGCCTACTCGGTCCAGACCCAATATTTACAGCTTAGCATCATTTCCCCCTCCTCCAGACATGAAGCAACCCTGTTCAATTCCACTAATTTCAGTATCCATGCGACTGTACACGCCCGCTGATGAATTGACGAAAGCCAAATATGTTTGCCAGATATAATTTTCAAATTATTTATTCATCTAAACGCAAACTAATCAATGAGCTTGAAGATCTACAAAGCTGATCTTACTTTTTTTAAATTTGAAAGCTTTTTCACAGAGCTATGCGTATGCAAAATATATTCAAACATAGATTTGACTAGAGACATGCCCCAAAATAATATCCTTTAAAAAAAGAAGACCCCATACTCCACTTCGAATGAGCCACTTTTGTTGTATTTTGAAGATCAAATTACGATACATACATTTGGTGAAAACTTTAGAAGCTGATTACTCATGAAAAAATCCGAAAATGTCCCAAAGTTTGTCGGGCGGCATGATGTTCGGAAAGATGGCCGGGAACATAACTTCGATTACTAAACGTGGTAGAAATTATAGATTATAAATTTATCTGATTGATCTTTACTTATTACTTCTTACTTCCTTTTTCCATCATATAAGTTTTGACGATGTATTATTTGATCGATTGGAAAATTTTTCTAGGCGCAAGGTTTCAGCTTTTTGAACAGCATAAATCTCTATCAGGAAATACCTCACCATAGTAGTGAAAGGCTTTTAATTTTGTTCTAGCTCTTACGTTAAAGGACTTCCTCGACAGACCGGAATGCGCAAAGGCACATAACATTGACAAATTCATCAAGGATCTCAAAGATTGTGATCTCTATATGAACGATGCTGATCAGTATGTTGTAATCGCTCCGGAGAACAGCGCCTTTGATTGTACGTCAACTCATTCTGACAAGATTTCATCTTTGTAATAACATCTCATTAACAAAAAAAAAAACGATTGCTTTACGAAGCCAAGTCAAGGTTTCCTTGTGGCCCGTATCTGACAAAAGTCTGTCAAATCAATTTATGACCTCATCAAACAATTTTCGGCAAAAGCATTTTATGTATTGCACCTCATATACTCTTAGTCCCAGCATTTTTTCCTATTGAAACAATGGTTTTATGGTTTTTAGGGGTGAAGTAATAAGATAGGCAGGAAGGGAAATTTGTAGAAGTGGAAAGTGGAGAAATATGGTAGTCGAAATTGCTCCCCGCGGCCGCTGGTATTAAGTTGTTTCGCATGTAAATTGAAAGTGTGCGCGGCGCTAAGTGCCGTGGACTATACTAATCTCACTCCAGAACGGTAAGTTGGACCTCAGGTAAGTTGAAGTAGATGACCTCCTAACCATCATTTCTATTTTTCAGAAATTTCAAGAAACCTGTAATTTGATAATCGGATTTTTCCGCAATACGTTAAACCATAATACAGAAATAGAAAACTCTACAGGTATAAATCAACAGAGTTTGTAAATACAATAACATGAAAATGCATATAGTAGTTCTTAAAGTATATTCCACTGCCTATCCTAATTTCCCGCCCATAAAATCCTTAAAGCACCGTTTGCGTTTGACAGAATTCTGGGATTATGGACAAATGAGGTGCACTTCATAAACTATTGTTGCCTAATTTTCTTTGAAACCGTCAGTCAGACGTATAAGCTAAATCAAAATGTTTAGAATCAAAATTCTTTCGCGTAATTATCATCCGCATCATCAGCAATATTAATTTATGCAGCAACAGTCTAGTATAGACCTCCCTACGGAAACCAAACCCCCAGAATTCTCTAATTCGTGACCGACAGTCATAATAATTCGTTTTTATCTTTAGTCAATTTATTATTTTATTAATTCATTGATTTTAGGTTTTTTAGAAGGATTGTTGGCGAGCGTACGTAGACTTTCGATAAATTCTTACCGGGCCAGTACGGGATACAAGTTAAAAGTGTTTTCATATAAGTGAGTCGGAATTAAGGAGGGGTGTATAGGAGAAGGCTTATTATACGGGAGGCTCTGGCGGAGTAGAGGGGATGAGGGTAAGGAGACAAAGAGAGCAAAAATGAATGTATGCAGCTAACTGAGCGTGAGCCGTACCAGACGCGGAGCGTGCAGGGGGTGCTTTAATAGGCACAACACCGGATTCATCAACCTGAGACCGGTCGCTTTTTAGGTTGCTGGCAGGAGCTCTCTTAGGCACATTGGGTAGTTTGGTGGGACCCTAGAAATCAACCAAACGGCTTTGTTGGCATCCGAGATGGCTTCTGTCTGCGAGACAAGCAGGCGTACGGGTGACTCAGCGCGACGGCTGTGGACAAGGGGCATTTCAGGTCAGGCCTGAGGTGTGAGCGTGGGTTGACGGCGGGCCTGCCGGTCACCAGTTCGGCTGTCGCAATTGACGTCTGTCCTGCATGTCGGGCACTGGTGCGGCTTCTCCAGCAGTACTGTCGGCAGATCGTGACCGACAATTGGGTCGCTGGTAGGAGCCTCATGCGAAGGTCTCCGCGGTCTACCCTACTTGGCTATCTGCGTACCATGATTACCCCGCTAGCGATCTGATCAGCCAGACCTGACGGCCTAAACATTCACCCTTGGTTCGACCCAAAGCGGACTGTCGACGATCTGGACGGATGCCTCTATTTTTCCAGTTCCATTGGCGGACTCTGCAATCATCAAGGAAGAATCAGGACGTGGCGTCCACACGGTGATGATCCTGGGAACCTTTGCAATGCCCCCCCCCTGTTGGAACCCCCTTTTTTCTCCTAAATCCCACGCATTACCCCCACAAGAGCGACAGTTTCTCTCCTAAAAATCTCTGAGGAGTTTTTTCACTGTCTGCTCCTATTTTCATCCTATGACACAGGACAACTGGCCTCACCAACAGTCTGAGAAACAAATTTTCTGCTACCACTGCACATATGTACGAATAAGGGCACTCAAAGGAATTTTTCCTACATATCCCTCAATATACTGATACTGATACTGAACATGATTTCCGGACTAAACAATATGGCCGATCACGATGCTGTTTACTCACCTGACTTAACCTTCGCTCGGCCATGCCGGGAGGTGCTCCCATATTCTTTTGGATAAGTGCAAACGATAAAACCTGCTCAACAGGAGCAAGTAAATGAGTAGACGCAAATGGAGATGGTCTCAGCTGGAAACCTATCTTTACCTTTCCCGTGCAGGGCCGGATTGGTTGAGAATAATACCCAGACTCTCGCTGCTGGAAAGGTTCGTGACACGGCTTGGTCAAGGCGTCTCCTTAGGAGTTCACTTGCTGCATTTCCTTTCAAGGGGACTTTTAGGAATAGCGTCTTCTTTTTCACAATGGATGTGGTGCACCTTATTTCTCTCGTCATAATATCCTTTTTGAAGAAATACCCACAGCACCAGCCTTCTCTTATCGACCCCTTCCCCCATTACCACGACTCATTTGTATCAAAAAGGAAACACGTTTTAACTTGAAACCCTTTCCAATATAAATGTACTGGCCCGACGAAAATTCATCGAAAGTTTACGTATGTTCGCTTTCCGCATTTTTTGATGAGAATTGTCGCAACTTGAGTTTATTTAATCAAGTATATTCTGCCTTTTTTGTTTTATTTATTTTTCAATCATCGTACGTTTTGTCTTTGCTATATATTAGCTTTTTATAGTAATTTTTCAACTTTTTCCTGTTTTGGTTTGTCATATAATGCATATAAGCATAGTGCCTCTTGCCACCGCTCCTCTCTTACAGAATTCTGGGGGAGACAGGGTTGGTTTCCATAGTGTGCCCTGTACTAGACTGTTACCGTTAATTTATATGACGCAACGGGATCCACGGTTGATCCTTCTGAAGACTCTTCTGCCCGTTCGTGGTGTCTCTGAGAAGAATTTTATCCCTATTTCCATTGCTATTCAAATTGCGTATTGCTTACTTCGATAAATACCTTTGTTTGCATAGCGTATACCCCTTTTTTCGTCCTGGTAGGGTGGAAAAATTATCCGCAGTTCCAGGCGGAATACCAGCGTTACCAGACAGATAAAGAGTATAGATGCCGCGTTGCTCGTTATCACATTGTAAAGCATGATGGAAATCTGAAGAATATTACAGCATTCTCGGGGCATACGGACGGTCATCGTACAAACAACAAAAAGGATGAGCTCTACGAGACCACTTACTTTACTAAGGATAAGATGGGTTCCAAGGTAAGTTAAACTGAAAAATACTGCATACTTTGCTGTTTATTCAGTTGTCTAATTCTAAGTTTCGTCGTCATTTTAGCTGAATTTCCACTACTCCACAGCGACAAACTTTGATTCGATTCCTCTCAAAGACTCCTCTATTTATAAGACTTCGAGGATCAACGTTATTCCCGAAAAGACTGTGTCCGAGGTTGTGAATAGTAATCCCGAACTATCGTAAGCAGCGATTTTCTCCTCAATATTCCTTCTAAACCGACTGCTTGTTCATAACTTTCCCTTTTGCAACTGCAAAACAATCATTTTCTGAATAATTTTTTTGAAGTTTTTCATCCTAGAGAATATTATAGTGCAAACTACGCGTTGAGTGCTCGCTATTTATTCGAATTATATATTTTGGCTGGCAAATTTTAATAATTAATTGGACCCAATTATAAAAAGGTCAAGGCTCTCGGTGTAGGACCTCATAGCTCAGTTGGATAGAACGTTAGCTGTACTAAAGACTTTCCTTGCTGCGTGCATTTGAATCACTCCGAGGCCTCTATTTCACAAATGAATAAATTTATTATTAAAATCTGTCAAATTTCCTTACTCATGTAAATTACGTTTTCAGACATAACTTTTCTTATGCAATTCGCCGTTTTGGATACGGACATATGGGTTAGCGTACACATCGGTGACAGAGGATTGAAAGCTTATGCTAGTAGGTACGAACAACTTATCCACTAATGCGTATTAAGTAGGCCTCGCCAAATATGCATATAATATGTAATCCAGGTTTGAGACTTTTTATGATACGATTTTACTTCCCTTCACGTTTATCTATTCATGTATAAGATATAATGTTTTAAATTTTCAGGCTTATATATTTGAAGTGTAAGTAATCGGGAAAAAATATGAAAATTTAAAAAGCCATTAATCCTTTGACTAGAGGTGCAGGCTCCGTTTGAAAATAAGGCTAGTGAATAACTAACAAGTCGAAATCTTATCAAAACCTAAGGCAAGCGGAGAATTTTGCTTACAAATAGAAAATGAGAGTTCTTGGTAATATATAAAGTGTTTCATAATTTTTTCTTTTACATAGACGTGCTGCAAAAATTATGGATGTTGCTGACGCCGAAAATAAAATCACAAAACCGAATAAGCCCAAGAATCTGTTTCTCGTCACAGAAAACGAGGGTTGGCTCGACCCACGTTCAAAAGCCCTTGGAAAAGACTTAGTCAGTCCGGACTTTGCGACCTATGAAAGATACCCAGAGCTGGCCGAAAAGGTTTGAATCATTGTCTAGTCCCTATTTTTACATGTCCTCGCTATTTTCTTTCACTCACCTCATTTTAAGTGTAACTGGATGTTTCTTCTCATACGTGCTTGACTGATATTTTCAGTTGAATAATCGTAAACTTTCAGTTCATCTTTCTTATGACTATTGGTCATAACCAGTAATAAGCTTAATGCATCTTCTGTATTTGTCATTGTTTTTTTTTTAAAGTACACGCTTCTGAACCACGTTCCCCTCTACCTCTGGGGAGGTGACATTGGTTACTTTGATCCGAACACAGTTCATCGGTTCCCGTCTTCGGCTGGTGTCGACTTAATCTTCTGGATGAATGATAAGGGCGAAATGCGAATCGGTTATGATGGACTGCCCAAGGACCACTGGGTATGATGTCGTCTATTGTTTAAATTTGAACTATTGGTATATTTGTTTGGTTTAGGCTTCACTTTGCCTCCATCTGAAGAAAACCCTTTGAACAGAATGAGCGATTACCCTTAGCCAGAACTTAACTTTAAGTCCCGGATTCTATTAAATTTGACAATGGAAGATTGTTTGGTTCTGAAACGTCAAAACGATAAACCTTTGGTTCCCGTGATCGCATTGTCTTCTTAATATAAATATAAATATATAATAGCTTACTTGTATGGAAGAATATTAACCCAATTAATTTGAAATTTCCCAGTTTTGTTTTAATTTACTTTCGTTTTTGGAATATCTACTTTTACTCACTTGTACCTTCCGCATGCTATCTTTCCAATTTAGCCAAAGGTGATAAAGTTCAACCAGCATGCCAAAGATGGCATCGTGTGGGTCTTGGACCGTCCAATGAAATGTCCACCACAAGTCTGCCCACTGCAACTTGAGGACACCGACATCTACCAATTCTTCACCGCGGCTTGTGTAACTGCCGATCTGCCGGGCGAGCAGAACGTCAAGGTTGGCTTCACTACCCAACCCACAGAAATTGCCAGACGGCATCCGGATAAGTGTTTGGTCATCAAACAGGGTGAGGTGAAGACCACCAAGGATCTGTTTGAGGCAGGTCCCGAAGCAGAGCACCACTAAGCAGAAGCTCGAAAGCCCCCCTGTTTCAACGACGCTCGAAATCCCCTCACCCGTTTTGCTCCTTTTCCGTAGTCAGCCCCCCCCCCTATTAGTCCTCTTCTGGTTAATAATGTTTGTATTTTTGAACACATAGGCATGATTAGATTCTTTTTTAAATGAATTTACGCAGATATGCAATCAGAGAACTTACATCTGTGATTGATTAACGCTTTATGATATAAAATATACGCGAGAATGTATTACGGTAATTTGGAAGTTTGTAATGAGAAGGAATCAATCCACCTTAGGTTCTGCCCAAACATTCTTTACGAATATTAAGTCATCATCTCTCAATGCTAATGGCTGCTGCTTGAACTCGGAATGATGCCTTATTCAAATCTATATTGCAGTTAAATTATATAATAAAGGTACTAGGTCCGCAGAGAAGAGGATCGTTTTTCATATTGGGGGCTTCTCGTGATCCTTTTTTATGTTATATCAAGTTGTAAAGGTTGTGATCCGAGCAATCAATCTGAAAGTATTGGTAAGGGTATGTGTGTAACAATTTTCAACACCCTTCATTATTTTGCAATGCTAAGATTAAGTATCGTACCTTTCCTGGCGGAGAGTCGGCTATTGTAATCTTATTTGGCGATCCAAATTTGGCCCTTTTTGCTACGATAACACCACGTTATTTATACTTTGCTGGGCTACATCTTCGTCTCCTATGCCACAGGCCCCGATAGCAAAAGTCTACAGTCCTCGCTATAAAGGCGTGGAGTGCTTGCAGTACGCAATACACGTACGCGCACATGCTGGCAGCACGAACGCACCAATATGCACGTGCGCGCCTACACTCGCATGTCCGTACTCGTCTTAAGGCGGTGGCGTGCATTCAGGACTTCTGACCTCACGACCGTTTAGGCTTCCCTCCGCGTAAGCAGGCCTTGCTAGGAGTGCACATTATGAACGCGGCCGGGGGGCCCAGACCTATCCCTACATGCAGTCGATCCAAACGTGGCCCAGATTTCGACCATGCGGTGCATTTCGCTGACAGAAAAACTCGAAGCCAAAAAATCGGGCGGTGAATTCTTCTGCGCGGTCGAACGTGGGGCGTGCGGGCGTTGGGTGCGCACGTACGCCTGGGGACACGATAATCAGTATTACGACCCTACTTAATTCTGGTGTACGAGTGATAACCAGTCTTTCGTAAATTGCAGCCTTTCGCGGCAGGGCACTATAAAGGGGTGCTTGGTTGGCCAATATGTACAATAACCACTTACTGACACATTTTTAGTAGGGTGCATTTTACCCATCTTTCTATTTTTTCGCGCGTCAGCCGTTGGTTTAGTGGGGGTTGGTGATGATATTGAACAACAAAGGGGTCCTCGGAAGGCCAACATGTACAATAACCGCTTAAGTCAGCTTATTAGGCAAACTGGATTTTCAAGTGAACCGTGGGAATAACCGCTTACTAACAAATTTTAAGTCAGATGAATTTCCATAATCTTTCCATTTTTTGCTCCTCCTCCGTTAATCCATTTGGGATTGGTGATGCTTTTAGAAATGTGCCTCTTTGACCTCGCCCAATGTCAGCGAACACTGCCCAACGTACAGGCGTAACTTTCGTTATTTACATGATTTTTGCGCTCTGATTTGTTCCACAATATGCAGCACCAATTCTACCTCCTAAAACCAGGCGCCCGTAATTGAGTGGAACGCGCTTCGCGTGCACCCTGGGCACCCCAGAATAGGTCCTTACTCTTTTCGCTTGCAGCACTCGCATACTGTATTCTATGCTCTTCCTGAAATACACACCAGACTCCGGGTATCATTACTTACTGGTTTTGTAGCAAGAGTGCGCCATCACCCCTAAAACCCAGTAGGGTTTCCCGGGCGTTGCGGTCAAGGGGCAGGTCGAGTCTGGCGTCTGTCGCAACACTTGCCGTAAATTTGTGGAAAGGGACACTGTGACGGACAGCTAACACCGCTGTCCGGCTTGCTCGTTTTAATCTCCCTCCCTCTCGCTGCGTCAACAACGGGTTCACCAATTTGTAGCGTCTAAGTTGTGGCCGTGCTCAGATCACTACAGTAATCAGATCGAATCCTGACCTGTAGGTTAAAGACAGAAAGCACCAGAATGAGGGTTTCATTTTGCAAAGAACCTTAATTTGCCGTCTCAGATGGCAGTGGCCGTTGGCGAAGTCAGGGTTGGTGTTGACTGCGTCTTTTTCTTATCCGAGAGTCTATGTGCCTGTGTGAGAGAGAGATCACATTTGGTTTTACATGATTGTGAAGCGAGTTCAAGTGGTTTGCTATCGGTGTGGTGCATTGTCCGAAGAGGTTTCGCCCTACTACGTTGGCTGCGTAATGACATGCTTACATCGCCCTTGGGCAACAACGACCAGTTGGGCATGCGCCTGTGTGCGCACGTGTGTGTGCGATTGGATTTCGGTCAGGAGTCTTCAGCTCAGAAAGTCGGAAAACAGCTGCCTGTGAAGATGCATGACGTTGATGCAGCAGAGAGAGGATTGAACGAGGAAGCTGGGCAGCATTGTTGGCTGTCGGCCAAAACATGTAAAGCGAACTACCCTTATTTTGGATTGTGCACCCGATCGTTTGCTATCTACCTATCACTGTTCTGATTTACTTCAGTTTAATTGCGGAAGGTCACTTTCTCTGGTGCGAATTTTAACTGATTCGAGTGTAGAAAAGCTGTGCAGGGCAGAACCATAGGTCTCATTCTGCGGAATTGCTCATCTTTAAAAAAGCTCCCCCGTAGGCGTTTCCCTGATGACGCACATTTTATTTAATCATTCATGATTCGAACGGTAGGAGGTTCCTCTAGTGTGTTCCCAATTCGGTCGTTTCCCTAGCTAAAAGGTGCTGTTTCAAGCTATGAGGTGCACCCCCCTCCCCCACCCGAATATTTTAAAATATAATAGTTGATATTTGTTTGTCCACTTTTTGGCTATTTAACGTATGAGTTAATTTTTTGAACTAAGGCTGCTTGTGAGGCCGCCTAATGCCAAAAGTTCCCCCACCCAAGTTTCTTGATGAATTCGTAGTTAAAGCGGAATGGAATTGTGGGGCAAACCGGAAACCGCATTGTCGTTGTACTATTTAACTGAAAATTTAGGTCGAACGGTTGTGAAAAGGATAACAAAGACTAAAAAGGAAGCCTATATACCAAGAAAGCTATTAGAGCAACGTCATCGTCATCAATAAGTGTTATGATAGGCGGTAATTCGACCTGCTGAGAATGTGGAAGTAGTTTTTTTATTTCTTATCTCAGAAAAAGTGGTCTCACTAGAAAGACATCTTTTTAAATATTCAAACATACTATTTGATGTTCTTTTAGGTCATGTCAAAATATTTGTTTTAATCGAGCACGACATAGGACAAACCTCTTTAAACGCCCTGCCAAATGTGTTTAAAATGAACGGATATATTGATGGCTCTTCACTCGGAGCATACAAGGCGATTTTTACTGTCAACTCAAATCATTCAAATATGAGACTCAAGGCCCGGAAAGGCGCATAAGTTAGAAACTCCACCCCCGGAAGACAAGAGGCTTTTTACTAATTTCCGATTAGATTACGCTTAGCGTTTAGGTTAGTGCCGGGGTAACGCACACGAAAGCGTTCAATTTCGATGAGAGTTGATGCTAGCATTAGGTTTAGCATAAGGAAAGTCGTAACCTTGACCGCAAGGTTATGTTGCAGAGGTTTAAGCCAATGCGATCTTCAGGCACGGTTCCTTGTGAGAGAGGGGGAAGTGGGAGGCCAAAATGAAAGAACTAGTTTATTCTGTATAGAAGGAAATGGAGCTTTTAGGTAGGAGGAAGTTGAAACTCGGACAGGCATGCAACAGACCATGAAGGCCGGCATCCGAGGTGTGCGAGTGCGGGAGTCATCACAAGCACACGAGATGGCATTTGACTGATTGAATCTTGAAGTCTATTGGCCAGATCAGTGAGGGCCTACATGTGCGTATATGAACCCAGACACGAGAGGCCAAAGGTTGCGCGCTGATGTGTACGCACTTTACTGCGTTGACGCAGCATGCGGCACCTGTAATTGGCTGTCCTACGGACGACCGAGACCGCCATCACGTGACGCGGAAGCAAGAAATAGTGCTACAGGGCCATTGCAGTCACCTGCATCACTTGAGGATGTGGCAGTGTCTATTTCCGTTTAACCTAACATAGAAGTCATCCCCTAACATCTTATTCGCATCAACCAGACATACCCAACCCTAAGTGGTGCACCACCCGAGACTCGAACCCGCGACCTTTTTGATCAGAGTCTAACGCTCTAACCATGGACCCACGACCTCACTGTCTGGGCGGTTCAGATCGAGAATAAGCCCCAAAGCAGAACGGGATAAGTGAGCTCCGGTAGCGATTGGTTAATTTTCATTAACGTGTGGCACTCACTATGATAATGGGGGCGGCTTTAAAATGAACATGGCCAAAGTTATTTGGGTGAAACTGTGGTTGCCTATTTATTCCTATCAAAGCATTGCCCCAATTCATTTACAATTTGCCAGAGTCACGGTCAGAAAAGAATTGCTGTGGGAGAATAACTTAGCTGGTATGCCTTGACAAAATCTATAAAGAAAGACAACAAAAGCTCTGATCATCGTTGAGACCTTAAAGTTGTCGGCCTGAGTAATCTGATTATTTCAAAGAATGTCTAAGCAGGATTTCCTAAGCTTAAGAAATCCTGCTTGAGCAGTCAGCTTGCTGTTCTATATTAGTAGATTCAATACGAGTGGTAAAGATGGACTGGTAAAACTGATCCAACCTCGAGTAAATTCACGGTGCACAGCGTGTCGTTGTAGCTCATGTGGTAGAGCGTTGGCTGCGTAAAGGTATTCCCTGCTGTGCGGGTTCCACTTCCGCCGACCATTTCTTCACAATTAAGTCAAATAAAATAACCAAATCTGCCAAAACCCCCTAAATATTTCAAAGACGATGAACGCACGATCGCTGGGGTGGTAAGTGTATTGATCTGAGCTTTCGATGTCGTACAGAAGGTCTCCCCAGCGACTGCCACCATCACATCTCTCACAACACACATACCCTGACACAATAAACAACACTCGGTCGACACTCTCGGGCACGACTGCGCGTAGTCAACACCAACCAGCGACCACTGCCGCCTGAGACAGCAACCTAAGGAGCTGTGCACAATGAAGCCCTCTGTTAGCTACGTTTGAACAATAGTTAGAAATTTTCCACGTGCATCACAAGTCAAGGTAGACAAACCAAGCCTAGATGTCTGCTCAGTCAACTTTCAAGTTAATTTGCCTGCTACCTAGCTGATTTTAATAACCTTCTTGACCGGAGGAATTCACGGCGTGTAATAATGGGGGCTGCCAATTATATCCACGGCCAACAAGGGCGGAGGTAAAACAAGCCATACAGGCCGGTACTGTTAGGAGCCGTCAAAATCGACGCATGCAACCCTGGTAAGACCCTTTCAACTCACGCTATCGGTGTGCACACACACAAAGACCGCGCGCGCACGTGCGGCATTCAAGGAGCCGGGATCACGCGGGGCTTCCGCGATAGGGTCCAACTTCCAGATATGAACCAATCAGATCGAAAATCGAGTCACTACTCGCTCAAGGACACCATCTGACTGGTCCGATCTTATAACATTGCTTGCTTAAGTACGCGCACTGGAAAAACACTAAAGACTTCACTTTCTGTAAGTCACAGTGCAGCCCCTAAACCGATATTGGCAAGCTATGCTCAAGGCAAAAAGCATAAACGCGATTGGTGAACATGATTTCCCAATCCTTGAAGATGGATAGAAGAAACCCCTACTGAACGTCTTTTCTTCTTCTTTTGAAGCTTCAACTACTTTGGATTAAGCAGGGACTTCATAATTATGTTTGCAACATAAATAAGACGCCAGGGAGTGGTAACTGTGCATTTACCATGAAATTCCCCTCGGAACATTTATAGCACACCTACATTCTGATTTCACGTTTGCTTGGGAGTTTCATGACACAATGACAGCCAAAAAGCGGAATATTTTGATAGGTCATGTGATTAGGATGCAAGTATCTTCGTGGTGACACGCATGGGGCGGCTTCGGCCGCACTAACCCCTGGTCTTCTTGACTTGTGTTTTGACAGTGGGTACAGGCGGGAGAATGGGGTAGATTCTGCCCGAGTCTACTTACACTACAATCCAATGTGAGTCACCGTGTTTGCCTACAGCCTGCTGAAGTTCGTGGTGGACAAAGTCGTAATCGACGGTCGATCTGGCACTGAAGACCAGTCAGTTGGTAAACTTTTCCCAATCACGTGTGCTGGAGGCTCAAAACCAACACTATAAATTTTATTTTCAGAGATTTGATTGGATCTTGACAGAATGTATTCTGATAGGTTTAACTGAGTTCATTAACATTTGCAGCATAACTGCGGGAAATAGGAAGTAAATAGTTACCAATGGCTTTTTCCCATTATAAATTGGACTTCCGACTGAGACACTCCTTCAAATCAAGCATTTCGGGCTGTCGGTGTTATAAAAATGCGCAGACCAGACAGTTTGCGTATCACTAGCTGTAATCGTCATCAAAATTGGCATCATCATGTTCACTGAACAGTTGTGCGTACCTTTTTATCCACAAATTACTTTGCAGTCTCATTCGCTCCTCCAGCTCAAGAGTGCACTGGATCTTGGCGTACCGAACGTTTGCAGGCTGTCCTACACCAAACCACCACTGGGCTCTTGGTAAGGTCTGCACTCCCACCGAATGCCATTGGCTTACGCACGGCATAAGGACGTGTGATAGGATGCTTGCACTCACGAAAAGCAAAGTTAGCGATAAAGTCTGGGCGAAGATGTCCAGAGTTTTGATGTAACGCAGATAAATATTTAGACAGTTCTGCAGACCCCCGGACCCTGAAGTAGATAAGCCACTTGTTGTGAGGTTTTCGAATCTGCAATTGTGTTTCGATTGAAGTTTAATGATCTCTGCCAGGGTGCTGGTATTGTAAACGAGAGCAGAGGATATTTGTGAACTACTCCCCAAACAGCATGCACGCAAGTAAGTGCAGACCAGTAGCATTAAGCTGAGCGGAAAAGAATGAACCACAAAAATTAGGCTCAAAAGAATAATGTTGATGGGACGGTTTCTGAGCAGAATATTTTTTCTTTCACATTCGGGAATGACGTTTACCACAACATAGGGACTCTCGTGAACATCAAGCGCTTCGAACGGAGCTGGAAGGCGACTGGATTGGGAAGGTTTAAGTAATTCTGTGTAGTAGGGACGCTCAGTTCGGCAGAGCGATGAAGTCATATTCGACTTTGTAGCTTCAGTTTCATCAGAGGTGTTACTAGAAATTGAGGTAGGATGTGCGCAAAAGGAATTGTATGCATTATCGGCATAATTGGATAAGTCGGCTGGGTCTTGGAGCTCTAAATATTCCGTGTCGAGAGAGTCAATTCCAGCATTCATGGGTTCATATCCGCTTTGATCCACATAACTGTCACCATGAAACTTGTGAACTAGCTTGTGAAATTCGTTTCCTGAGTAGGTCTTAGCATCACCAGCGTCCGTTTCACTGAATTCTCTATCGTCGTGTACAGAGTTTCTCGAAGGCTTGAGTGAGTCCGAAGCACACGTATCCTCGGAGAAAGTTTGAGAAGTAGTATTTCTTCGGTACAAAGATACCTCTCGGTCAGGCGCGTGGTGAATAATCCGATCCTGAGCCTTCGACTTCAGCGCCGGTGTAAAGACAAGGATGCCTATTAGACAACAAACTGATACCACTGTACAGCTTGCGGCCATACTTTTCACGCAAAATTGGAGGAGGCCCAAACGATCAATGACGGTTGTCCATACGTAGTCATTTATCGTATCATCGAAAAAGATGATAATTAGAGAAAACGTGAAAGTTATTACGGTTGCTAATAAATGGAAAAAGTAAACTACTTCAGTTAAATGGAAATTAGTGGGACACGAGGTGAGCATTCTCTGCTGTTGAAAGGTCACGTGTTGATTGTTATCGATTTAAATGCGTTTAAAAGGCCAGTGTAACGTCCGAGCGGGGCCAGCCAAACGGATTGTTAGGAGCCGAAATCGGAATCAGTGGAGCTTGCACGGGTTTGGGTCTTTCGCAGAAGATGCTCCCTAAGAGATTATCCATCTCATCAAAAGGAGAATTATGATTATCTCCGAAAGAATCCATGAGAAAATATGAGAATGTTGAGAATCGAGTAAAGTTTATTGAACGAACAACCGTGTAGAAAAATATAGAAGAAAAGGGTAGTAAAAAGCGTTAGACTTAACGTGTGGAAGGAGAACGGGACGAAGGAGTAAAAACATCCGACGATGGAACCACAACCGCCAGCCGTGACTTATCCTACAAAACCAAAAATTGAAACTAGACAACAAAGGAAACCAATGAAAACAAACGCGGGTCAGGGGGGTTCGTTACATAGCCCCCCTCCTAAGATGTATCACTGTCCTCAGTGCTGGTGTCAGCTAGGGGGGAGGGAACGGTGACCTCTAATGCTACAGGAGGAACTAGATCACGGGGGACTATGCGAAGGGAAACGTCGTCGTCCTCGGCGTCAATGTCGATGCGGGGTGAGGATACGGTAATCTCGGAGGCGACAGAGGGGAGTTGGTTGGGGGGACGGATGGCTAGGGAGTCGGGGTTGCAGATGGGGGGTCGGCCGCGGTAGGGTTTAAGTTTATCAAAATGAGCCGGGAACGGGGGGTGGGAAGGATTCGAGGCGTCAAGTAAGAGGAGAGTGGTTAGGGGCATAATGTCGACGACGCGGAAGGGTCCGGTCCAGGGGTATTAAAACTTGGAGGATGCGCCGCGGCGACGGGAGATATGCTTGTACATGACGAGGTCGTACAACTGGAAAGGGTTACCCGCGATACGGCGGTCGAAGTTATCTTTCTGATGTTCAGCGGAAGTTCCTAGTGTTCGCCAGGCGGCATTGTGAGCGCAACGGATGGTCTCTCGTAACTGGACGGCATAGGGATGGATGGAGGTAGGGTCGAGGGTGGGGAGCGGGTAACAAAGGTCGGAGGGTTGGCGGAGGTCTCGGCCGGTTCAGAGGTAGTGTGGTGTAAAACCGGTGGAGGAGTGCACAGAGCCCCGGTAAGCGAGCAAACACAGGGGAAGTTGAACGTCCCAATCTCTCTCGTTACCGTCCTTGGAAAAGGCGAAGAGGAGGCCTTGTAGGGTGCGATAAGTGCGTTCTACGAGCCCGTTGCCTTTGGGGTGGTAGGGGATGGTGCGGGTCTTGTGTACTCCGAGAATGGCACAAACATCTTGGAATAGCTGGGAGTCGAAATTACTTCCGCGATCCGTATGGAAGGCTGTTGGCGATCCCCAACGGCTAATCCAGGTGCGGCTCACCGCGTTAGCCACCGCGAAGGCCTTCTGGTCGTATAATGGGACGGCTTCAACCCATTTGGTGAAATAATCGACCATGACCAAAACATGGGTGTAACCGCGGAAGGAGGTAGGTAGGGGGCCGATGATGTCCAGACCGACACGTTCACCCGGAAAACCGGTGGTCATGGGTTGGAGAGGAGCTCGGGGTGTCGGAGAGGGGTATTTGTAAGAGGCACAGGTGGGACAGCTCTGACAGAAGTGGATCACGGAAGAACGCATCTGGGGCCACCAAAAACGGGCATGGGCGGCCAGATCGGTTTGGCGTTGCCCACAGTGACCGAGCTCCTTATGGAGATCAGTTAGGACGGGGTCGATGAGGCAGCCGGGTACGACGGGTCGTAAACGATGGGAGTCTGGGTCTCGCAGGAAAAGAACGTCGTTCTCTGTGAGAAAGTGGGGCCATTGTTGAAGGAGGAGACGGGCCTTAGCACTAGAACCGCGCATCTCGCGTTCAGTGGGTTTGGGGAGACCGGAGGAAAGGTGTCGATCGATGGTGGTGGTGTCGGGGTCGGAGCCTTGCGCGGAGGACCATTCGAAACGGGTGGTCTCCGCAATGAACAGTGCATTGACGGACTCGGTGGGGTCTGGGGTATCGAGGGTGGGGTTGGTGGGTAGACGGGATAAATGTAACGTCCGAGCGGGGCCAGCCAAACGGATTGTTAGGAGCCGAAATCGGAATCAGTGGAGCTTGCACGGGTTTGGGTCTTTCGCAGAAGATACTCCCTAAGAGATTATCCATCTCATCAAAAGGAGAATTATGATTATCTCCGAAAGAATCCATGAGAAAATATGAGAATGTTGAGAATCGAGTAAAGTTTATTGAACGAACAACCGAGTAAACAGCGGTAGACTTAACGTGTGGACGGAGAACGGGACGAAGGAGTAAAAAAACATCCGACGATGGAACCTCAACCGCGAGCCATGACTTCTCCTACAAAACCAAAAATTGAAACTAGACAACCAAGGAAACCAAGTAAAACAAATGAGGGTCAGGGTGGTTCGTTACACCATGCACATGTTAGACCCCCCCCTTCTCTGCCCGATGCTGAAGGAAGATAAGGGGATTTGGTTTCAAATGAGAGAGTTTTCCAATGTCGGATTTTTTTAAAGCATCTCAAAGGCCACATTTGGTCTGCGTATTTGAGAAGGAACAGTATCGCGCGCAGTCGCAAATACCACGGAGTGCACTTTTTAATAAGTCTATGCAAATATGAACGTTTTCACGTCAACTACTAACGTAATTTTTTGTCAAAAATAAGTTTATTACAAACTGCCTATATGAGATACAAGACAAAGAAAATCGACTACTTGTCTGGTGAACGATAATCTCAGGGACATTCTTCTCTCCGAAGAACACCAGCTATGCATGACTTACACAATCAACGGCAGGCACCTCATTAAAGGTGAATAGTTCCGATGCTGGCGTCTCGTACAATGGCAGCAGAAGGCTTTTTGGAGTAACTAGCTGACTCACAAAGCTGCGAAGTCCACGGATATACGGACAATATTGAGATGAAGAAATACTTCCCGGTCTTTTACGCAGTTTACTGTCCACAAGCCAAAGCGAGCGTGTGGGAGCCTGTGGTGCTGAGCTTTTCTGCTTTTGCTCTGCCGGGGCTTACAGCCATGCCTAATCATCTACTCTGCGCGTTATCGGCCTCTCCAACGTTATCGACCCACTCGCCGCTTCAGACGCTCGTATCCTCAAAGGTAATCTATACTTCCACATCATCTCATTGGCGGCAGCCGAATGATTACTCATCCCACAGCCAAAACTTGACACATCCTCACTTTTGCACCCAAGTGGTTGGCTTTGTACGCGGCGCTTGCAGCGGCTACTATAAAGCTACTTGAGCTCGGTAAAGTTTTTCAAATTCATTCCATCTTCCTCGACTTGTGAAGTGGGGGATCTTTCTGCTGTCGACAGAACTACTCGCGACGAATGCACCGCTGCTGCGGCGAGATGGAGCAGCCACCCTGCTGGAGAGATAGCAGATCCCGGAGCGCTGGACTGTGCCAGTTCAGGGAGTTCTCATCAACTGGTCGCCAATGGGCTAAGATATCATCAACCGACTTGCTCAGGTGGCAAGTAACGACGACCTCCATCGAGTCAATCCTCGAGACATTTAGAGCAATGCATCGGTCATCCAGTGGAAGAATACCAGATGCATACAGTCCTGCACGACGGTCGGCAGCTTCCACAGAAGCTTGCCTCAGTCGTGGTCAAGGATGAGCGATCAACTGCAGCTCTGATCACTAAGATTGTTCGCTCTAATGGAAGAAGGTGATCAACCGTGGGCAGCAATTTATTCGATACACGAGGCGATTTGCCGGGAGTTGCCTTTGGCTTGTGTGTGAACAATACGACCGCTTTGGGAGCGTGTGTGCAGCGGTGTGATGTGTACGGGGTTGTCATCGTTCGTGTAAGCATGCTAGAGTGCGTGCTGGGCGTGTGATTGGTTGTGTCAAAGGGAACAGTTAGGGAACCATAAACGCAAGTGCCCAAGATCTGATGTTCATGCCACCTGAGCTATGAAGAGCCACTGAGAGCAGTGGAGATAATCACACTTGTGTCAAGTTATCCACCCAGCCTACTGCGACGTATGGAATCGAACAACTTGACTGATTGTCCTGCTGAGACAATGTCTCAGCACGGAGTATGGAGCAGGAGAATCAGTCACGTGGGAGGGACAGGGCCAAGTAACAACTACGATAACAGAGAACATAATTGTCACGTAATTATCAAGCCCGCATCCACCATGGATGACGAAATCTCGGCAGTTATTGACTTGGAAGCGGACGGCCAAGCTATCACCGCACAAATTATGACCCCCAGAAGTAGTTATGGGAGGTAGTAATTATAATGTGCATCCGGTCGCGTGGCCACTATGAACTATGAATACTACGTAACCTGTGCATATATCAGCCTATTCTACGGTTACCTCTGATGAAGAGTTCTCGAGAGAATCCGAAACTTCAGGCAAATAAACTTCTTGTTCTAGCGCTTGCATCTTCTACTTCTGAGTCTTAAATCCATCAGACGACAACCAGCCGTACATGAGTCTGTTTTAACGACAGAAGCCTTTGCATTGTCAACATCATGGGAAGAATCTTCGGTAGGATTGTGTCATGGGGTCGTCTGGAGAAAGTGTGAAGTGCGCCTCGCAGGCATACGAACGAGTGATTTTCGGGGAGAGGACGGGCGGGGCATACCAAGGAAGAAATTAGAACCCAATTTGAATGCCCAACAAAAAGATACGATGGCAATTTGGGTCGCGTACTCAAATCTTGGGAGAAGACACCGAAGGTAGCTTTAATATCATCGCTAACCCCTCGCCCGACCAACGGCGAACGCATGCATGTAAGGGGAGGGTGTGCCCATACCACGGGCGAGGTCACTGAGAGACATTTTCCAGTGATATCACCAAAACCAAAAAGAAAGAAGCTTACAAAGTACATAAGGCAGGAAAATTAGGTAAATCACCCTACCTAAAATTTGTAAGTAAGCGGTAGTTCCCGTGGGCAGTTCAAAAGTTCAATTTTGCTTAGTTTGCCGACTTTAGCAGTTATGGAGTGTGTTTGCCTTCGAAGAACCGTTCTGCATTTCAATACTATCAGAAAATCCTTGCAAGATCGATGGATGGCGTGTAGGAAACCAGATGTTTACAGGCAATTCAACCGAATCTTCGGCAACAGTAGTTTATGTAGGCCCATTCATTGCTTGTTTTCCTATGAAAATGGTGATTATAGCCAATACAAGCGAACATGCGTGTCCCAGGAAGCAATTGTGAAGAAGAAGACTCGATCGCTGGGACAATATGTTTATTAGCCTGACGTTTCGACATCCGTCGCGGTGATTATAGCGTTTTATAGATGGGAAATTAGGCACGCAGTAGAATATACTTTAATAAATGCTAAATGTATTTTTATTTTACTGCATTTAGAAGTGTTGTTTATTTACATCTGTAGATCTTCCTAATCTGTATTATCATTTAACTTATTGCGGAAAAACCTGATTAGCAAATGGCAGGCTTCTTAAATTTCCTGAAAAAAAAATAGAAATGATGGTTAGGAGGTCGTCTACTTCAACTAACCTGACGTCCAATTTACCGTTTTGGAATTAGATTAATAAAGTACATCGTGCGAAGCGCCGCGCACACCTTTTATTCACATGCGGAACAACCTGCTCCTAGCGGCCGCGGGAAGCAACTTCGACTACATTTTTCACTTGATACTTACTTCTAAAAATTTCCGTCCTTACGTATCCTACTTCCCCACCCCACAAAACCTTATAACCACCATTTTTGCAGGACAAAATGCTGCGACTAGGGGTATATAAGTGGGCCTACATAAGCTACTTTTGCCGAATCTTCACCAGTGTCCATCTTAATTGCCCGCACACGCACTTGTAATAAGGACTTATTCCAAAGCACAGTGCATATTGCGAAACACATTGCTCACCTCAGGAATGAGATCCGTGATTTGCGAGATGAAGGGGACGAGGAACGACCTCCTCTCTAACTTCAATTTGCGGAAAGCCTGCAGTAAAGTGAATCACGATGGACTCTAAAGAATTACCCTGGCAGTCGGATATCCTTAGTAATTTACCCAAATGGAAAGAAAATAACAGGAAGGGATGATGACTGGCACCGCGGCTCACTTGCATGTTCTCCCACCTGCGCATGTATCTCCCTAGGTGACATATGAATCACCACCTGACTATGCGCCACAAACCGTAACATTAATACTCTTTCCGATGGCTGGTCTGTGATCAGCTGCGTCGCCGCCGTTAATGCCGACGCAAATTCACGCATCAGAGTATACACACGTCAGATAACTTTGAGATCTGCTCTTTATCAGTTGTAATAAATGAAGCGCTCAGGTCATGTGCGGCACATGCGGACAGGCTGTTTGGCTCTGTCAGCCCCTGCGAACAATCCTTTCGCCAGCTGGTGGACAGGCTCAGATAATCAGTGGTGCATGAAAGAGCTTGGAGAGACCGAAATCAACACAGGGGAATTCAATCCCTTTCCCGGCAAGTCTGCGCATTGCTCGAGTCCGTATGACGTGCTTGACGCAATTGTAATGCGTTCCATGCCATGGCTTAGAAAGCCGCCATGCGAGAGGAGTAATCGTTCTTCCCGATTAGGAATGTATGCCTATCGGATGATAGGCTGCCGGACTTGGAGTAAGGCACATTTTCTCAAGTCTGACGACGACCTGGGAGTCCAGTGCCGAAATTTTACTGAATAACTGCCTGCATTTTTGCAAAGGGCCCCTTTACTTGAAAAAATAGGCCTTTGAAAATCCCATTAACAAATAAATTCTGACCAAGCGTGCATATATTACGGAGTGATATGGGCACATTACATCAAACATTCATATCCACTAACGTTATGACTATCAAGCAAAGTTTCTTCGATTCGTCTTTTAAATTTATGAACTTTTTTAACAGGAACAACCGGAGAAGGCATTGTGTTCCAGTCTCAAATCACCCAATGCTATAATAAGTTGACCCACGTTTCAAGTTCGGCGTAGTTTGTCCTCAGTTTACATTGGTGACTTCGGGGATTTGTCATTTTTGTCAATCCAAAAAACTCAGTCATCTGACGAACATAATTTACTTCGCTGACGAGTTTGCTGATCATGATCACATCTCTGTATAGGAGAGGGGGAAAAGTTTAGGTCTTTTAAATCGACTATTATAAAGTAGACAAAGTAAGGATATCCTGATCAATCCCAAGATGCCCATAACCTTCTTTGCAATTGTGGCACAGTGAGTTGATGGTTTGAGAGTGAACGTCATGCATACACCTAGATTCCCTAGCTCATTTACTTTCTCAAGTGGATAACCTACGATGAAGTTCGCACGTAGCATGCTCCTACGAACTGCTTAGTTCAGTTAGTCAAAGTGCCTTGCTCCATCTCCGGTTATCTTGCCACCAGAGCCTGTTGAGTGAGACAAGAAAGAATGTAGCGGACTTTGCGCCTTTTCAAAAGGGCACAAGGGACGTCCTCGATCACGACGACTGAAATGCTGAAGAGGTTAGGGAAACGCACAGTGACAGAACAAAAGCAACGTCAAAATGAATAATATTAAGCGACTTGCCGGATAAACCTTTCCACATTTTATGTTAAGTGCAGAGGAACCTGTTGTATATTTGGAAGAAGAAAACTTTAATTTAAAGGAAAATTTAGCAGAGATCTATAAAGAGCCCCTTTGATGGTTTCTATTGATAATAACCACTTACTTGTAAACCATCAGTAAGTCGAATTTCGGCCTATCCAGCCATTTCTTTACAGGGGTATTCATTTGTATAGACCCTTGTATGCATTTATATAGACCCCTGTATGCATTGTAATATTTTTGTCGGACACAAAGGCAATTGCATTTGCATAAATTCTCCGGATGTTTATGAGTGTGGGTGTTTTACTTTCTGCAGGCACCAATTACAACCACTTTCTTGAGTAATTGATTTTTTTTCATGATTCTTGAAACGGTGGACTGTGACGTCGGCACCTGCAGGATCCCCAATTCCTGAACGATTTCGCTCTTGGTCATCTCATTTTCATCATTGACCATCTCAGCAATAAGCTGCTATGTTGTTTCCGATATTTGTTTCGGCCTTCTCTTCTCATAAGCGGTTTTGAAATCGTGCTGATAATTTTCATTCTTGCTCAGGTTTTTTGCAATTATTTTGACTGTCGAATAAGACAAATTGAGTGCCTCGCCTATCCTCTTCAGTTTTGCAAATTTCTCTCAAGTTTGACGACGATCTGGGGATCCAGTGTCGAAAATTTACTCAATAAACGTACTCATTTCCCAACGGATGCCTTTCCGTGAGATTAAAAACTTTAGCCGAAATTTCCATAAGGAGCTTGGTCAGGGAGCTTTTATAATTCGGCGGTCCCAGGATATATTGCTGCAGATATCTTTTTATAGTAATTGACATCAACTTTTATTGCACAATCTGTTGGAAATGTTCACATTCCCAAGACAAAACCAACCTCACGGAAAAGCCTGTGCGCGCGCATCCCTACACCGCATGCCACCAACGTGTGATTGACAGAGTTCCGCACTGACCGCGACCGCACAGCCCCCGTAGGATCTGATTGATCCACGTCTGCAAAGTGGTTGCCTCAACGGCGCATTCTTGCAGGACGTAGAAACCGTTAAAGAGATGGTCGGTGTGCTGACGGTGAACTGCTTACAATCGTCTATCCATTGCGTCCAAGCAAGAAAAAGCCCAATGACAATATTGCATAGCACTAGAAGGTTCCCTTTAGAGTTAACTGAGGACTTCTTCATCAAATTCTTCGGATTTGGAATATGTGGGCCCCTGGGCAATTAAATCCAACCATTGCTCCTTAGCAGCAAAATGGAGATTTTGCATGCCACGAGCAGGATTCTTATGGGGTATACTAAAGACTTCTTTATCAATTTTTGAGGTACTTTTTGAGGGCAAATTTGGAATATGTGAAACCCTCTACAGTCTAACATCAGCATAGTATCTAAAGAGTTCACAGAAGAGTTAGCATATTCAAAAAAGGCAAAAGCTTCTGACCATATGCACTCGCCTAACACTGCTCACAGTCTAGTGTGGCCACTTCCCCTCCTCTCCCTCCTCCACTCCCAGCTTCAACAGTTTTGGAAATGCAGAAAGACATAAAAGGCTAAAAATAAGGATACAGGAGTTAAAGGAACTTCCTCGCATTGTCCTTGAAGGGAGCAATTGGTGACAACCAAAATTGGTAAAGGCAAAATTAGATGCGCAAACGAATTTCCTCAACCGTAACAAACAATAAGGAAGATGTCTATGTGTAAACGGAGCCCGGCGTAATCGTTAACCAATCACTGGTACGGAAAATGGACAACAGGCAGGATTTCAGGTAACAAAGAAATCAGATTAATCCAGAATCTTAGTATGAACGGGCTGAATTAAGTTCACCGAAAGCAGAAACCGAACCGGAGAAGGTCGCAACTGACCAATCAGCCACACTCAACAGAAAACGGAGCGTTTGCTGTGTCCCAATAAACCTCCGGTCCAGTTTCAAATTGTAACACGCAGGTGGAAGCGCGAGTGGCGTACCGAACGTCCTTGAGATTCAGCCTTTAACGGGCGCGCGTGTGATTCTTATTCGTATTTATATGACTAGAAGAAAATCGTGTTAATTTTCCTTTAACACAATAATACAAAGTTAATAGTCAATATTGGAAACAGTTATGAGTTAACACTTATTTTACTTGCTCTTTAAATACATCCTGACCTTGATAACCTGGAGAGGAAGAAACCTTAAGTAGGGCGAGAATTACGCACGAGTCACCCCGTTTGACCCGAGTCCCCGGATAAATCACCGTAGATAGTCGTCGACCTTTTGTGGCTCTCCTTCTTCCTGCTCTCCCCGTGACTGGAAACGTGAAGCACAATCTTCCTTAGGTTATTTTTGTGTTATCGTTCCCCTTAGTTTCCGATTGTTTGTAGGTAAGCTAGTAGAACTTTCCACCACCGGTCATTCTAATTGCGACCCTGTGCACGCCTTATAACGCAAAAAACGAAGGCGACAGAAACGATGGCTATGTTTGCGGAAATATATTTAAAAAACTGCCTCAATAGACAATATTGCGTTGTTATGTAGAGCTTGACCGAATCAAATGCTCCTACCCAGTAGAAAAGGATTTCCCCGTGCTCAACAATATGGTTTATTCAAAAGATAAGGTTATAATTCGCAAAACTTTCAGAATCCTATAAGGAATAAGTGAAAAAGCGGAGTCTGTGCAACTACGAACAAGGATAGTTGTTTTTGACAAAGAGAAGTCTTATTTGAGTCTTTCCTGTAGTACTAACATTTTAAACTCTCATGGGGTTTTCAGTCGAAGTAAGCTCCAGCAGAACATCTGAGGCGTCGCAACTTATTGATAGAACAAAAGAGGAGATTTGCAGCTGCACTGAGTAGCTTGGCTATTTTTAGAGAATGAAGGATATAGATTACTTTATTACTGCAGTAATAAGGGGGAAATGGCTGTCACGTAATTCCGGTGAATGCAAAGGAGCTATATTCGGATACCACATACTAAGGAGAGAGCGGATTGGCCACCACGATGGCGAACTTGCCATGTATGTCAAACGCATATTAATCGTGCGTGAGTGGAATTAGAAGCTTACCTATGAGACAGAGGCTATTTAGTTGACTATAAAGGCCCAGAGTCACAGTCATTTAAAGATTGACTTCTGACGAACACCTTAAATAGATCCCGTTGCAGATACCCATTTGTTGGAGAACCTCAAGTAAATCGACAGTCGAGATGGCGTTGTTCTCATGGGTGACTTCAATACACCCAGCATTGATGGATCGGGATGCAGATGAACTGTTGTAAGTATGCCATTGATCACCATCTGCTAAAGAAAACATTTGAATCTCTTCCAGCATGACATGTTCCGTTCCAACCAAACCGATGTGCTAGTTTTAAAGATCTTGTCTTAACCAAAGATCCTGGCAGTATAGATGAAATATGTTGATCATCTCCGCTTCTCCAGGCCTTTCATTTACGATATCACTGTGAGTATTCTATGTTGACGAAAGATATGTTAATCTGAAAATTAATCTCAAATGTTGCTGAAGAAGTCATTTTCCAAAACAATTTTCGTTTACTGAGTGGTCTTGCAGATAGTTCCTCTCCTTCAACTCCAACAGATGCGCCCTGCGGCGTCTGAGAAATTGAAATCATTTCCCTGATACGCGGTTGTACTCTCTCAACGGCATGACACTTAGAGAAGCAGAAGCAAAGAAGGTGCTCGGAGTTAAGATGAGAGGAAACCTAAAACCTACAAATTTTGTGAGACGACTGGAGCAACAAATTCAATGCCCTACACCATAAAGCAGACATTTGCGGTTTCAAGTGATGACTGTTCACCCGAGGTACATTTTTGAGCGTGGAAACCATGGAAGCAGTGGGATTGCAATATACTCAACTAGGTGCAGGGAAAAGCTAAGGTGCACTATCATAAGAGATCCGCATAAGTGACCTAAGTCCCGATTTTCTGAGTTTGCAGTTGTGCTCAGATTTAATACAAGCGTTTTGTATTCCTCGTGACTTGGACTGCGTTTGCCTGTGTGGTGATATTGTTCAACTTTCCACTACAACAAATCTCGCGGGACATCCTAAGGAATATTTGAACTGAAGAATTATTTTGTTCCAAACGGGTCGTAGAACCGTAGAATAATGCGCCCGAACAAACTATAATGTCTTCAACATTCAAACACGGGCTCGACCTTCATATGCTGCAACTCAAAGCAGGCTGTGTGACTATTAAGCTATACGAAATGAATCTGTCTACACATGTATGTAAGATATAATCAGCCCTTAGATATACGCCAGCACAGTGACAATAATGTTATTGGTAACAGAGAAATAATTTGGATAGCAGAGTTCAACAATATTTGCAGAAGGATAGGCGGATGTGTGAAGCGTTACACGTTGGTAGGTATCAGGGAAGCGTACACGACAAACACGCCGGATCCAGGTCGGCTGAATTTTGAGAATGCGCAAAAAACATCGAGAAATCTTAAGGTAATGTCGCAAACAAGCCTTTTTGGAATTTATTTTTACTAGTGCCCGAAAGGCACAATCTATACAAATTCAGGTTCGCAAAAAATTATGACGATCTGCGCATGTAAAATGTACAAATTTGTAATAATGTCAGCAGAAATTGTCCTTTTACAGCAATATTTGGCGATTTTTTGCAATTAGTGGTGAACTAGAAAATAGGTAGTTAAAAAACTCCCACAATGAAAGCTCGGCAGCGGAACATTCCCAGTCGGGCTTGGATTTGATAGGGATATCAAGCATAAACAAGGGCAAAGGTTCGGTCTAATGGGCGACATCTCGTGATCCCGGAGCGAGGCTTTGAGTGGAGAATAGAAACACTCGGCAAAACCGTTGAATAAGTAGGTCGAGAATATCGTTGGAGGTAAGTATGGCTATCAAAGGGTCGAAGTTCCGAAATTTGGCCTTGGTTTTGTTAATATTTGAGGAAAGGCCAATATAGGGGGCCCAGGTTCCCACAAAAGGCATGCATCAACGTATACGCACTGATATTTGTAATAGGATTTGAAAGGGGTCACGGTGTAAATCGGTCAGCTGCAGAAAATAGATATTCCGAAGTGTAGGATGTTACCTAAAGATTTATCATGTCTACTTGCACATTTGCAAAACGTGCGTTCGGAGCAAGAAAGCTGTCAAAGATGCCTTTGCTGGTCTTCTGAGACGCCAACCATGAGCAGATTTAGTGTTGGATCTCGGCGTTTGCGTTGAGAGAGAAGAAACGCTAGCTGATGAGATGTCGATTAGCCTGGATATCAGGATAACCAAGATGTTACAACGTAGTAAGAGACTTCGTCTCATTTTGCTTGGTACTACAGATTATTGGCCACTACGCGATATGTCACAAATGATTTTACCGGAGGCAGTGGATAGGGGAATTTACTGGATCAGGAGACAAGTATGTCCAAGAAGCTCAGTGACCTTTGGGTGAGATTTTCAAATATCCATGCCGTCAACTTAACTGAAAAGGTGGGCAATCGCATTAACTCCAAATCGGGAAGGTAGTTAGGCGCTGCTGCTGAAATCAGTCAGTCAGTATCAGTCAGTATATTTGGAGTAAATGACCGAAGCCCTTAAAAAATTCTATGAAATGGTACAGGAATGCATAAGTTTTTGTGAAATATGCAAACATTGTTACAGATCCTTTTGTTGTGCAAAAGTGCATAAAAATAATTTGAAAATATGAATTGTTGAAAAGCTGAGGCGTTTGCGGAATGGCAGCGTACGAATGTTCACTGTATATGCAGTCTCTTGTGATCTTCTAGTGTAAATAAAAACGCTATTGAAATCAATTGAGTAGTATGTTTGTTTGTAGTGTTATGTCAGGGGGTGTTGGGTATTAACAGATCATTATCAAAACGTCTCTTGAAGACGTTCACAGTGGGTGAATGCACAATAAGATAAGTGGCAAATTATTTTAAAAGCGATTTATCTCAGAGAAAATACGACTAATTGCCTTTAGTTTTCTTATATAAATAATCCGTAAGCACCAGTACTTACAGTAGCCACCGAAGACCATGCAACGCTTATTATGAAATTCGCCTGGACACTTTGGCATATATTTGAAAACACTATTGTGATTCATTCAGGTTCTTGAATTCTGCAAAAGCCTTTTCCTTAGTTAAATCGTCATTTTAGTTAGGATTATTAAGAGACATAACCATTAGTTTTGGGGAAATTTAGAGTAGGCTCATATAGAAGGAATTTTATATGCTCTTACGAAAGAGCGAACCAAACCGCACGTCTATGTTGAAAATACTAAGAAGGAACTCCAAAAAAATTAAAAAGGTACAGAAGATATCCCTTCCAGAACTGAAATATGTATACAAAATTGTTCAGATTGAAGTGAAGCCAAGTTAAAGGTACCAAATTTACTTGCATAAACATTGAACATATGTGTTAAAGAAATTACGTTTAGCTATCTGCTTAAGTTTCTTTGTAAAAACTGCAGTAACAGAAGAGTTTTTGTTTAAATGCAGCAATGAATCTCAAATGTCCTTCAATAAAAACCAAATTTATAACATGTTTTCGTAGATTTATCACAAATAGTGCTTTATTAAATGTAAGTCCTGAAAAAATAGTTTATGTATACGTTACAATCCCTTTTACTTTATTTAGAAACTTAACAGACGAAAAAACAATAATTACTTCAAAAAATGGCAATGTATATGGCCAGTTTTTTTGTAATTCGCCAGTAAATATCTGAAAGTGGAATAAATCTACTCATGCGTAAGGTATTCCATTAAAAATAGAAAAGACAGTTCTTTTATATCCAGTCAAATCGAATTGTTTATCTTCATAAAACTTAAAGAAGTTAGTTAGCCAAATATCTAATCAAAGCAATTGCTCAGAGGTAACCTTTTATGGAAATTTTTTATATTAATCTTATGAATAGCAGTTGTAGAGTTATACTGCTGACATTATTTACTCTTGACAATGTGGTTTACTGTTTCGAGGAATTTCTACAAAGAAGCAACGTTCCTTGGTTAATTCGTTTCTTGAACCGTAGGCCATGGTCGAAGTACAGAAATGCCTAATGTTTATGTTGTTAAGAATTTGTTTTATATAAATATGGCGTGCTTCTATCTTGGATACCATCGGAGCACCATTTATAAGCGCATCCAAGTAGAAAACGGGCATATCGCGAGGCTTTTCCAGATGAGGTGACAACGGTCCCTACTACGTCTGCTGTTGTTTCCGATGAATCTCGGGAATCTTCGGATCCGGAACCAGAGATGCCCGTACTCACCACAGCGATACCTTCTGGTGGGTATTTTTGGTGTAAAAGTCATACATTTTATTAAGATTCAGGAGACCTCGATAAGCCCACATCCGCGGCTGACGGCTCATTTTTACATGCAATTAGGGCATTTTGCGTGCGTCGGAAATTACTCGTCGCAATTTCGAAGGACCTGGTAGATACGCTACGTGCCTTCCAGGGAACAACTATCCCCGAATTTCCGAAGGATTCAAGGACATTTTTGGATACCCCTCGGTCGTGCATAAGGAAGCTTCTAAATAATGGGGACTATGTTCATGTAGGCCTAAGTGATGGTCTTTTACTGACTGCAGCGACCTCTTTATCACCCCCTCTTTTTCCTCTTCAACCATTTTCATGTTCAAAGCCTCCACTTTTGAAAATAGTACGCTGTCTGCTGAATCTAGTGATATTCGCTGTAAATATGTCCCATTTTTATTTGATAAGTATTTTCACCTCATCCCTCTGTCACATACTTTTTCCGAAGAATAAAATTAACATTTACTTTTCATTTTCACGGTTTCTTATTAACGAAAATGACCTGACTATCACCTGCTTTTCATTTAGATGTACTTTGTTGTTGTATTTACAACTGAAAATTCAGTTGATGTGGTTGCCGAGAAATGGTTCCATGAGCAGGACAAGAGCCGTGTGATGTGGCCTGATGATCGCAAAGTGCAATAGCGCTGTTTAGAGATGGACGAGCGGCCACCAGAGGGCACGCCCTATTACCCAGTTAGGATACTGGGTAATTATTGCACACTAGAGGACGCTCTTCGTCGCGGAGGAGACCTCCGACGTATCCAGTTCTGAACGAACGCTCAAAGGCAGAGATTGTCGGAGGAAGTAAGCGTTTAGTACAACTAATGTTTCCTTTTCTAGGATTCGTCGTCAGCTGTCCTCAGAATATGAGGACGAAGTAAGTTATAAAGAAAATGAGCCGGCACGGGCTGAATGCGCTCTCGCTTCAATTCAGACAAAGATTGTCTGCAGAAAGCGGTACGATTGTGCTCAAATTCAATTGTAACTGCCTACTCATAGGTTGATGGTTTGGTAAAAATTGGCGGAAGAAACCAGAAGGACATTCTTAGAAGCCTACTCTCGGGGATTTTGGGACCTCCCTTTATTTTAAAATTGACTTACTCAAGGTCTTCCAAGAATAAAATGTCCTTCAGTAGGAGTCCCTTATACGCTGAATTGAATGGTAGGTTTACAGTTGTGTAACCACGTTCAGAGGCAGTCTGACAACATCTTGACTTGTGCAATGTTGATGACAATGTTGTGCGCATCACCATCATATAATGCTGCCACGGGTCTCGGGACCGCTATGGTGGGGTTCGAGGGAAGCGCAACGATGTTGTCCACGGAGGACACGGTAAGTATAATCGATCTTGCATACCTTCTTTGCTCAGTTGGTTTGAATTTGAATTATTTGTTATCAATTATGACTGAACGCATCTAATATTGCTGTTTATGTCATTGTAGGAACGCGAAAATCTTGGTGAATCTTCAGTGTATATACAGCCCTCCATACCTGAAGAAACCTATGCGAAGTATAAGGATCGCTCCCTGAAGGAATAATGAAAAATCCTTTGAACGATGATAAGCATTTATGTACATATAATTTTCCACGAATTACTTTTGTCTTTCAATACATTTTTCATATAACAAACTGCGTGCCTTTTGCTTTCACGATTTGGGGTTTGCGGGGTTGAGGGAAATGGGGCTAAAAAAGATTAAGATACGGCGTCGTGCTGCCCGATTTTTTTCGAATACGGGGCTAAACGGGTGGAAATACCCGTCTGCAACCCCGTCCTAGGCGGGGGTACATACCCGTTTACCCCCGTTTAAGTTTTTTGAATGCGTCGACGCTTTCAGCAAGAACAACTGAGGAAGGAAGTTTATTCCATTCTCCAGTAACCCGTTGGGAGAAGGAGTGGGCCCGCATTTCTAGTTTGGCGTGGTGTTTCTTCAGTTTTTACGGATGACCACGTAGATGTATTATTTGTGCTTATTCAAAGAAGTCGGTCAACTGAAGAGCACAGTCTACTCCCTTGACGATTTTAAGCATTATGGTCATATCTTCAATGTATTACCTCTAATAGAGATGAAAAAGATTGAGCCTACCTAGACGACCTTCATATGGGAGATCTCCTCAGCTGCTGACTAGCTTAGTCGCCCTTCTCTGCACTTTCTCGAGCATTGCGTTATCTTTCGACATCCAAAGGCACCACGCCTGGACGCAGTACTCTAATATCGGCCGAAAAAATGTTCCGAAGACTCGCCCAAAAGCTCCTCATTAAAATACAGGAAGGAACTGCTGATCGCTCCGAGGATACCCATAGCCTTCTTTGCGTAAAGCTTTAGTAAAGCTTTCGACAAGGTGCCGCATAGGCACCTTCTACTGAAACTAGAAGCCCTAGGCATCAGGTCTCCTCTCCTCGATTTCATTGCTTCCTACCTGTCTCCTGTTGTTCCGGATGACCCCTCATTAACTCATCGCTATATTATTTTTCCAATGACAATAAGCGTCCCAACCCTTCAAAAATAGGATCCCCCGCGCGCGCTTCAAATTGCGGTTTAAATTTCTTGGCCTCTGTGGGAAATATTATTTTCGGGATTTCGGTTCACGTAGCCCTCTGGCGGACTTTCGTTGTTAGCTATTGGATTCGCTTTCGCAATAACTCCAGCCACAGAAGACATGACAGGACATTAGTCAAAACGAGCAACATCTCCGTCACCGCCTTCTGTCAACAATGCTCCTGGATTCCAGCTCTCTACCAACGGCTGGATCGTTTCAATAACCTTTTTCATACAGTTGAACGCTTTATACATATTGCATAGAGCTTTTATATAGTTTTTCGTCAAATCGATTTCAAAGCTTAGTGAAATAAATATTTTTATCAGATTTCATCGTTACTTGCTGAAGTTGCTAGCTTAATTGTTGTTATTTATTTGTATATCTAACCCTAGTAGTAACTGCACATACCGGTAGTTGTCTTTTTTAACAACAGGTCAAATTAAACATTTTTATACTGTTTCACCGACATAACCTCATTCTATTTCTGGTAGATTTACGTAAAAAGCAAGTAATCTATTGCGTAAATACTGAATAATATCTAAAAATTTGATAATATATCAATTTCCAGCAAGAAATAATAATAATATGTTTTTTATGCCAGTTTACAGGCAATTGTAAAGAGATGGAAATGCACCTCTTGGGCGCCTTCCAACACCTCGAAGACCGGAAAAAACCTAAAACAAATAGTTTGCATTACTCGATATACTATTAGAGATCATTTTCATCCTGCGTAGCCTCTTCGGTAATTCAAATTTTCTGGCAAAATTTTGTGCATAACTTTGCTTAGAACATATCCTATCACTCACATCCTGCTCAGTATGATTCCCAAGCCACAACTGAGACGTAAATTAACCCGTAATACCAATCCTCCTTACGATAAACCCATCTTAAGCATGAAGAAACTTGGTCTTGATGCTTTAGACAAATTTAGTAAGTTTTATAACCAATATGCTCGTCTGTTTACGGTCCTTGGTGCCATCTTTGATGGAAAGGTATCTACGCTAACTTCTCACCAATGTAAGAAACTAGAGCCTTTCGTCAATATGGTGTCTACTGAGACCCGTGATCGGCACAAAAGGAATTTTAATTTTCTTTTGAAAAATGGTTCAAAATATAAACAACCTATAGATGTCGCTGTTCAGTTTCTTTACTCTTGTGGCTTTAATTTTAAAGTTGCAGAAGCTAAAAGACTCTCATCCCGAAGTTAAAACTTGCCGATTCTCGTAAAACTTTTTTCGGCGAAAGAAGTGAACCTTATATTCTCTCAGCATGAGCGGTCAGCCAACTATTTAAAGGAAAATAAACTTGACGTACGCAGGGATAAAACGCCAAGGGAGCGTTGGGTTTTATCAAAAGTAGGAAATGACAACATTGGCTCTAGTTCAACAAAACCAAAAGTTATCTCTGAGGCCGGCCCTCCCGCTCAGGTAAGCCCACATCCCTCTGGATCAATGTCAGTTTCCCCTGATACTTCTCCCATTCACCTAACTCGTGATTCGAGTGAGATTGTAGCTTCGTCAAGTCGTTCTCCTTCTAAGCTAACCACGTCTGTGATAGCTTTAAATTCCGATAAACCTACGAATGCCCCTAGTAAATCTATGTCAGTTTTCAAATTCGGCAATATGATTACAGATAACAACTCAGTATCTAACAAAAACCCAACCGATCAAGCTAGCGCTTTTCCTCTCCCCAAACCTCATCAACATCCCCAAATAATTCAGCCAGCTTATAAAATTAACCGTTTTTCAAAACCAGTCACGCAATTTTCGAAGGCAAATTTTCCGTCAAATTATTATATAATGCCTCAAAATCCTATTTTTATGCCCCCTCCTGGTTTTCCCATGCCAACTTTCAGCCGTCCTTTCTATGGAGCCCCTTCTTATCTGCCTTTCTACAATATGCACCGTTCATTTGATAATAATTACTTGACAAACTGTAGACCAGGGCCAGCTTGCTTTCCGCCTTTTTTTCTCCCATATCGTTTCCCTTTCCACCACCAAGTTTTCCTTTTTTATAAATACTGACGAGCGTAACCTGTATTTGAAGGATACGCTCAGTATAGTCTCACTCAATGCGAGATCAGTTGTTAATAAGATGACAGAACTTAAAACAGTAGCATTTGAGCTTGATTCAGATGTGCTCTGTGTCACTGAATCTTGGACACACTCTCTTATTTCTGACTCGACATTCGCCATAGATAATTATAGTTTGTACAGACAAGACCGCATTGAAAAGCGTGGCGGTGGTTGCCTTCTTTATAATAAATCATCCTTTGTACATTTCCCGTATCACCTGAGCATTTCGTCATTTTCTGGAAATTTTTGTCTTATTGAAGTCATCCTGCCACACAATAAAAAAGCGATACTTGGGTGTGTCTACAGTCCCCCCTGTAACTCAAGTAATGTAATGCAGCTGTGTGAATTGTTTGAAAAAGTTGCAGAGACTCAATTCAATAATTGTAGGTGATTTTAATCTGCCAGACATTGACTGGCATGCAAAAACCTGTCCACCAAGATTTCAGAAATTAGTTGACACTATTATCTTTTCAAACATGTCACAACTGGTCCGTTCAGTGACCAGAAATGACAACATATTAGATTTAATTTTACAAATGATGTCCACCCGCTTTTTTATGAATTTTCATCGCGATATTTTCACAAGCGACCATACCTTAATTCACTGTTGTTTTCCAGTCTCTCTCTCTAAAAAGCCCGAGATAAAACGCAATAACCTCGACTTTGGTAACGTGAACCATGAATAAATCAATGATTTCGGAAGTACCCTAGATTGGCATAGCATGTTTTCAACTAAAGATCCCTACTTATTCCAGGAGCTTTTGCAAAACCTTACAGAAAATATTCACGCTCTTATCCCACGGAAGATTTTAAAATCAAATGCAGCTTCTTCTACTGTGCCACAATTTCTCCAAAATAGACTTAAGAAATTACAAAAACAACTTAAGGATACGTCTAATAGCTCTTTATCAGTTCACTCAAGAATAGCGCAAATATTTGAATTAGCGCTTAAAATAAGGCTTGCACGAGAAAAGCTAAGCTTCAGAAAGTCATTCCAACCTTACTCAATGGCAAAAACCATTTGGTTACAGAGGATTTGGAGAAAGCAGCATTGCTAAATTCATTTTTCGCCAAGTTCTTTAGCATCGAAACTAGCCCCACTCCTGTAATCCCCCTGCTGTTTGATTCAAATCTCAGTACCTTTAATTTCTCACCCGCTCGTATCCAAAAAGAAATAGGTCATCTTAAAATTCACATTCGGTTGGAACTGATAGCATTCCAAACTCACTCATAAAACAATTAAGAGGTTTCCCACCCTTACTTAGTAAGTTATTTTCAGTGTTTCTTGAGAATGGCTTTTTCCCGGACTACTGGAAAAATTCTATTATAATTCCCGCATTTAAATCTGGTTCTCGATCAGTTATTCACCATTATCGCGGTGTTCATAAAACACCCTCTCTGGCTTAACTCTTTGAAAAACTAATTGCCAAAAATTTACAGATTTCTGCATAAACAATAACATTCTCAGCTCCTCACAGCATGGCTTTTTACCGGACCGATCTTGTGAAATATGCCGCACATCTTTTCTAAATCTACTTACTTCTCTTCGTAATGATCATCGATCTGTGGTAGTTATCTATTTTGACCTTAGTAAAACATTTGATAAAGTTCCTCACAGGAGGCTCCTAGCCAAACTAGAGGCTATAGGATTTCGTAGTCCACTTACTGACTTCATCAGATCTTATCTTTCAAATCGACAACAAAAGGTCTTAGTGGGATTCTCATACTCTACTCCTACCGCAATTTTGAGTGGTTTCCTTTAAGGTACCACGCTAGGTCCTCTGTTCTTCTTGCTTTACATAAATAATATCTCATCGAGTGTTAAACACTCCCAACCTTATATTTATGCAGATGATCTCAAGTGTGCTTACTCCTTCTCAAACTCTACGGCCGCGAGATGCCTAGAACAAATTCATTCTGATCTGTATGCTCTTTCGGCGTGGAGCTCAACATGGCACATGGAGTTCTTACCTTCTAAGTGCCGATACATGTGCTTTGGGCCTGAAAGGCTGCCACAACCTGTTATTTTTCAAGGTTATCCAATGACTGAATGTTCCAGTATCAAGGACCTAGGATTAAGCTACACCAATAAATTAGACCTTACTTCTCACGCCGATAGAATTACAGCCAAAGCCGCACAGATCTGCGGCTTTATCTCTTATAATTTCTATCTTCCTGAAATGAAATTAAGACTTTATCGTATGTTCGTGCTTACCATCTTAGAATACTGTTGCCCTATTTTTTGCCTCATGAATGAAGTTAGCCGTTCAAAAATTGAACAAATTCAAAAGAAGTTCACATGAAATCTGCTGTATCCGACAGCTTCTAATATTTGTTACTCAAATAGGTGTCAATGAACGAAACTAAGGTTCCTTTGGGTCAGAAGATTGGAAGCAGGCTTTTGTCTCCTTTCTCGGCTTAATAAAAGCACCAATTTCTCCAGGACCTCTCTCATTACCCCCGTCAGCCGTCCTTACAACCTTAGAAACTCGGCACTTGTTATAACCCCTCCTGCATCTTCCTCGTGAAAACGCTCTTTGTTTTTTGCTTCCAGATATAGCTTTCTTTCGAATAACTTGCCAATCGAAATTAGGTCGTTAACTAGACTGTCTGCTTTCAAACGGAGACTGCGCATTTTTCTTAACACTTATTCTATTAACCTGCTATTCTCCTCATCTTTTCCAAGCAGCTTTCTCCACGACCCCGAGAAGGAACCATTGGAAATTTAGGAGAGCCGCTTGAAACTATTCTCTCTGTCTCGTGTCCCCCGAGAACCTAGATGTTTCCATTAATCACCACTGAATCAAAAGAAGCCACGCAGTAGTATTCAGTCTAAAATTCTGCAGTTTCGTTGACTTCTCACCTTCATCAGACGACTCACACCTATTTCTGCTCTACTAATATGTTCCTACTATCATCTCCCTAAGCAGTTTTTTCTCTTACACACTTTTTGAACATGGTAGCCCGTTGAACATTGTCTCCATTTTCACTGTAACAGTTTTTTTAACTGCCATAAGTTTTCATTTTTTGTTCAAAATTACCTGCAAAACATTGCTCAATGTTGCCCCAAAAGAACAATTTCTGCTGACATTATTTTGACTTTCTACGTCTACTTGCGCAAATTGTCAAATTCTTTTTTGAATTTTTATTTTTTCGAAATTAACTTTGTAAAGATAGTGCCATACCGTCGCTGAAAAATATAAATTCCAAGTCTGATCTATTATGGGCGACAAAAATAAACGTGGAGATCAGCTTTTAAAAGTTGTGGCGCGAGAGGGACTCGAACCCAAAATCTGTAGTTCGTCGGTATCAGTTGTTACCACCACACCATCAGCGTCGACTGTAGACTCTAATTTCATTTCATTTAAAAGCCCTAGTCGTAATTTCGAGGGCAGAAATCGCCAGATTGATGCGACGAAATCGCCCCCCCCCCCCGGTAAACGGGCTAGAAGTCTCTCGAGTTCAGTAGACTCAAGTTACGAACACCAAGTTGAGCGTCTAATGAACTCCACCACGAAGACACAGGATGAAAGTAATCAAAATCAGTTATTTACAAACAAAAAGCAATCCACTTTTCTATTTGATTCATTAACGGTTTGTTGTGAGAAGATGGTGACAGAAACAATTGAAACTATGTGCGATACAGCTTTGGAAGACGGACAGGAATGTCCGCCAGTGCCTGCATTCGAAATCCTGAAATCATCGCAACAAGGAAAAAAAGTCACGCCATCGGCCGGATTTGAACCCCTGACCCTCGCGTAGAAGTCGAGCGCCTACCTCTCTTCGCCATCACAGGATGGAATGATAGTTTCCAAATTCCCTTACTCACTACAGAAACTCGATCTAGAAGTTCTTTGAAATCTCCTCCTGCCAAGCGAACTAAAAGTCTTAAAAGTTTAAGGGATGAAACTCATAAAGACAAAGCCTTCGTATCATATTTTACCCTTCTGAACAAAATTATGAACATTGAGAAGGTGGTAAATAGTCTTAGAGTGGAGATGGAGGAGCTGAAAAGTTTTTCTCGATTTCTCCCTCGTGAGTAGAAACTGGCGATGCTTGAAATTGAGCGAAGAAACCTAACCTACGGAGAAGCAGCATCCCTCGCCGAAGCGTCTACGCACCAAAATGATCCGGCAGCCAGTGTGCTTGACGGAGTTGGTAGTCTGCCATGGACAGGGAAACGGTTAACCCACTGGCTTCTCAGAGAACGAAGAAGCGCTGTCGCGCTCCCAAAAAAGGCCAACTAAGCCAAAGGGCTAATAGAAGTTGGCCGAGCTTGAGCAAGAGCCAAAAAAGGGCACCTTCGCAGGCCAAAACGAACAGGAGCACTGAAACTCGAAGCGAATCTGTCCTTACAAACCCAAGTGAAGCAGAAGGGGACGACAGTCGGAAGGTGAGTATCACTCGTATAAGCTGCATAGTCATAAAAGGTATGACAGAAGGTACTTCCGATACCCCGAACTCAAGATTAGAAGGAGATAGGAAGTTACTTAAAGAATATCTGAAATTCCTCCTAAAGGGTGAGGAGAAAGTCGAAGTTCTAAAGGCATTCCGAATGGGCCTTATAACAGAATCAAAAAATGAACAACGCCAACCAAGACCGTTGAAGGTTGTTCTGAAGAGTGAGGCCGAGGTCCAGCTATTGTTAAGCAAAAAACTAATACTCTGATGCTCAAAACCAACGTTTTTTTCAGCGGGATTATTCCCCCGTGGAGCGGGAGAAATGGAGATTACTAAAAGTAGAACTCCACAGGAGATGCGAACTC
>JAYGXS010000002.1:6823917-6872087 GCA_036362985.1 Ligula intestinalis | reverse complement strand
GAGGCCCATTTTCACCTAAAAGAAAAACATCTCTACTGTCAGGATGACTTTTGCCAAGAATTCAGCTTAAAGTGCAGTGGTTGTGCCATGCCCCTGGAAGGCAATGTGAGCACAGCCCTGGGGAAGTCTTTCCATCCCAACTGCCTTCGTTGTCACGTGTGCAGGCAAGTTAACGTTTCTCAGCTTCGTTTTGTACTTTTGGGTTTATCATGGGAGATCGTTTTCTGCACAAAAGTCGCTATTAACCTAAACTTTTGTATACGCTTTCATTCCTGTTTCGGTCGGTACGAACGACTAGCTGGAAAGACAATCATAAGTTGCGCATGCATTTTGGATTTTCTTGCGGAATGTTTGCGCCACATCAACCTCACAATCATTTGGGATACTAATAAAGCTGTATTGGCAGGACGAGGCCAAGGGGATTGGAAAAGAAGAAAGACTTGGTCAACTTTGCATAAGGCACCCATTGGTGTGCAAGATCACCCGTCTTGGTCATTCACATCCGGCCTCTATATTCAGCTTTCTTGCGAATCTAAGCGGCTGCAGTGATAAAACTGTCTTGTTCAGTCCCAGATGGCAAAATGGCTCAGGATGCAGTGATCGCATGCAACTGGCTTTGGGTGTGATTGCTATTCCAGGGAATAGAGTATCCTTTCCTTAAAAACCACAACGGGCGTCTTAATAATGATCAGAATACATGGCAAGTTAGTAAGGATTAAGAAAGGATACAACTGGATAATTTAATATTAAAATATCATCATGAATATTTCAATACTTTTAATTTTTATATGATTTTCTCTTCTTTGTTATCTTTCGGGGCGTTATCGGCCTAAACTGCTCATGTTTTATGTTAGCCATCATCTCCTACCTAGTCTCAAAACTCCTATCAATTGCTAAAATGGTATACATGTTTCAACATGTATTCAGTGTCACCAAAGTCTGCCTTTACTCACATTAGGAAAGTCAAAATATGTTTCTGCCTTCTCCATCGTCTAAGTAGACTTTCTTTATTGGAGTTTGTGGCCTGGATCTACCGATTGCGGACCACAAGATACCATTCACTTCAAGAAGATAACCGCAATTTTGTTGTGGGATCTTTTCACATTCATGCGCGTTAAACGCAGAAGCAGCTGAATATTCATTTGTACCAATGTTCGCTTCCAATTACCCTGATTACAGTAAATGCCTGCATGGAACCGTCACAAATCGGAGTCGGCAGTAGCCTGGGGTTCACTAAATAAATCAAGACTTGTCAACGCACTAAGTTTAAAACGTGAAAATTTAGTACGCGTAGGCTTGAGCGATCTCAGAATAGCGTTAAGGTTGAGGAGATTATTTACACTCCAGCCACGAAGAGCTTCGTCTCTGATCGGATAACTGTTCATACAGATTCATTCTGTCCCAAAAGTCATTATAATCTTCCTGTCAGACAGCTTCTTCATTACAACTTCAAATATACAAGGAATCATTAGTCATAAAACATTTGTCAGTTGGGACACGTTAAACTTTTGACTAGCGGTCGGCTGGCTTGCGATGCTTTCGTGTCTGTAACTATCCTCTAACCTAAATTCAGTAAACTTACATAATGTTTTGACGACCAAACGACTTTGTGCCTATTGCGGTTTTAACTTTTCCAGACGTCCACTTTCCTAATGATTATATCCTCAAACTCTACTGCCATTTTCTTTTTAAGCCGTCTTCTTCACACGGGTGAGAAGACTGTGGTGCAGGAGGACAAATTCTATTGTGCCTCTTGTGTCCCGCACACCTCTTTGCATGCTACCTTCGGTCGTGATGTCGGCTCGCCCAATAATTTTGACAGTCACAACGGAGACAAATTTTGGCATACTGCTGACGGCAAAGACCTTGGCAGTGGTGATGTGCCTGACTTGAAAACACCCATTTCCACTCTCGGTAGAGCCGAAAAGACTACTTTTCCGCCGCAAAACACTGTCAATGGGACGGGCGAGTTGATGGTTCATGTTGGCGAGAGCGATCTCAACGGTGAGTGCTACGTAGGAGCTGTTTTATATTTGCAAGTGCCGATTCGGTGCTACCAAATTATTCGCCTCGCTCCACCCCATTTTATTCTTAGTGATATCCTGCGGTGCAAAGAAACAGAGAACACAAACACCGGTCATCTGTACTTTATTTTCCACTGTGGAATAAGTTGGCTAGATCACAGTCTCTAGCTGATCGCCGCGAAATTAAGTGAAATTTGTCCATGCTGCGCGCAACCATTTTGGTATTTTAACTCGACTTGAATTTTCACATGCATAAACAAGTTAGGATTCAATTTAAGAACTGCTTTTATAATATCCTGAAGAGTCTTAAATGGCCTTTTTTCTGACTATACAACCTCACAGGCAGATCTCTGTGGCCTAGTACCAAGGCTCTGAGTTAGTTCTTCAAAGTAAGACAACTTAAGCAATTTTAGTGTTGGGTGATTTAGACCGTACTTCCTGACAAGAAAGCTAGCATACTCAAATGTATGTACGCTATACATCCTGACGCCAAAGCATAATGCATTAAAGCGGCTGCCCATTTGAACACGGAATACCGTTCATTCTTCTCCAAACAGGTACCGTGGCCCTTGGTTGATTAAACTGTCTTACCAAGTAACCAGTTAACAGTAGATTGCTTGGCCCCTGACCTCATCCCATTTGTATATTCCGTATGCCAGGTTACAAAGTGCATAGTTAGGCATGATATATGTTTATATCCGCCTAAAGATCCGAAGGCCCTTTTCCCCATTATCACAGCCCTGCACTTAGTACCCAATAAGGTTTCTCAGAAATCCCCGGAACCTACACGGTCTTATCCGGGTTCTGCCAATAAAGGAAAGCTGCTATGGCAACCGTTAGTACAGCCATTATGTTTAGCGGTTTAAGGTCGGGGAGAGCTCACCTTAGCCGGTCGCTTCATGTCGCTTCTTCGTCTGCATCATTAACCACGAGGGGATGCATAATATTAGGCGAGAGAGTCTTGAGAAAGCAGACAAATAAGTAAGTGCATTGATGGTAATTAGCACTGCCGGATCTACTATTTATTTTATTTTTGCCTCTATGCAGTTGTTTTTACGTCAAGTGCGCTATCCCACACTGTGTGTCCTATAAGGGGAAGCCCCGCAAAAATTCCCATTTAATAATTCAGAAGACCCGTCGGTAGTCGGAATTACTCCAGATAATTGCATAGGCCAGCCGTGGAGTTAAAGGAAATATGCGCGCATGCAAACCAATCTTTCAGACAAGGGATATCTTAATTGAAAGCCTAGATTAGAGTGGCTCCTCCATTACGAGAAACCTAAGCGGCTGTTATGCTCATTCTTCGAGTTTTAGGGGGAAGGGGGTGACCACAAAGCCTTGTCTGAAATGTTACAAGGTTTGTTGTTATTTACCGATATTCAAGAAACACTCATTTTCTCGCATACCTTATCAGCTGGACGTGTTGAATACCAGTGCTTGAGGATCTTGCGTGTAGGTAGTCAAACAGTGATTTTTTATCCAGATTCAGCTGCAACTCCCCTAACCCTAATGTAAAGTTAAAGACGGCAAACTTGCCTTTGCCAGACCCACGTTTGCCTGAATTATTCAACAATTGTTCCTGGGATATTTTTAATTGACTGTGTTGATGCGTGCGTTGCTTCATTTGCTAAGCTCACGAAACAAGAACTGGGTTAGGCATTTCACTATGCTGGAAATGTTTGCTTATCGACAGCCGGATGTTTGAATACGGGATTAAAAGCAGCGCCAGTTTCACGGATTGCCTGTAGTGCCCACCTGATTTGCCCCAAAGCATCTTCGCGGCGAAATCCCAGTCATTGGAGCGATTAAATAGAGGCAGGTTGCCAGTCGCCCCCCCCCCCTCCCCCCGCCCCCATTAACTCTGACCTCGGCGACTGAAACGTGACCGTCCTCTGGCCACGGTGTCGGACCCGTATGCGCACACGCACTGTCAGGACAGGACACGTCAGGCTTATAATAAACCCCTCTCGGTGAACGCTCCTCTTTCTTCGGAAATAAAAGTGTTTTACGCCGGACAGATTGGCCATAAGATCCAGGGTTGCGACGGTAGAACGGCCACATTCTATCTGCCCGCCTGTCCGGCTGACTTAGACCGTCTAGCATTTAACTAGGGTAGGCTTAATTGTCCAGAACTGGACAGTAAAGCTTTCCTCCCCCCCAATAGCCCGCTAAATCCTACGATGGTGTTTGAAACTGAAACCTGAGATAAGAACCAAAATGTTTTCCTCAAGACACCTGAGAGTCAACATGAATAAATAGGCTAGCCTTTAACGTTTGCGAGCTGGCATTTTTGTACAGTGCTGCAAAAGAATAAACAAATTAGTCCAGGTAGTGTGTAAAAATGATTTCTAGCCTACTAACCGTCCTCAATCAGTAGTTCAAAGCATGCGATTAATTTTTCAATGACATAATAATCCAGGGCTAAGCCCCAGGTTGTCGAGCTGAGGGACTCAAATTTGCCAGGTTGACGACGACCAGCGTAGGTAATTGTACACTGTCTTCCCTTCGCGGGTTTCCCCTGGCATCACTACTCTAGGCCGTGCGAAATGAACCTTTTTTCCCATTCGGAGACCTTTGGCACATACCTAATGCCTACATTTCCTCGGTATTCTTCGGGTAAATGTGGTCCTGATACAACGAACTTGATCAATGCGCTTCTTACCTCTTCCTAATCAAACTATTGAGTACAGTGAAGCCTCGCGTGACGAGCGACCCCATCTACGAGCATTTCAGATAACGAGCGAGCCACTCGCAGAAAATCTGTTTCGATTGACGAGCTTCCTCATGGTTAATGACTTGTCAGTACATGTGGATGTGCCTTTATCCGCCGTTGAGTCTTGCTCCCAGGGCGTGCCTCCTGGGTTGCCTACAGCCAATCAGTGTATTGTTTCGCAAGACGAGCGTTTCATATAACAAGCTCGGAGCCCGAACGCATTTAACTGGTTAACCGAGGTTCTACCGTAATAACGCCACTTTTACTTGCAGGAGATTTAATATCCTAGTAGATGTCAACTTAAATTCTGAAATGGTTTTTTGTCAAGAAAAAAACTTAGGTAGGTTAATAAGTATTTTTCAATGTGTCTCAAAATATTTAAGCCACACGAGAATACGCACACGGACAGGCAGATAGAAATGCTGCACTCTACAGTTAGGACATTTCATCGATGACAGTACCCAGCGAACGAAACTGATTCGGCCATTTCACCCTGCCAGGCTGACAGCAAAGTGACCCGAGATTCTGCACTCTCTCTGTGGACTCAAATTACCAACTTTCAACCATGAGATGCGCCCTCGCCTTATCAGAAATCCGGTTGAGGCACTCCCTCCTGTTTGCACTGGGGAATTAATCAGCTCATTTGGCAACCTGGTTAACCGATGCTTTCGGCTAAATGCGTTTAACCTACTTAAGGTTCTTCTTCCATTCAGCTAACAAAAAAGGCATAACTCCGCAACCTCGATTGTGTTAAACTGTCCAAATCTGACAGCACCATAACATCTGTTAAGAGGTATTGTGAATTTCCATGAGAACAACATCTCAGGCACCCGCACAGTAAGAGATAATCTGACAGAATAGCGCTGAACATAATACATCCAGCTTAGCAGCCTTCAACTTTCCAGAACAAAACAGTCATCAGAATATCACATCAGTAACTGTTTGCACTGAAGCTGCGGACATAAATTGCTTGCAAACAGCGAGCAAGGCAAGTCACGCTTTCGCCGCTTTTTCTTCACGAGAAGTGTGTAGGTAGTAGTCAAGCAAAGGGGATCTGTAACGTGCTTTCCATTTCTATAGCGCGATTTCAATCTCCAAGTAGCGCATTCTATCGAGGAAGTTAGTCAACCCGTTAATAAAACAGTTCACAAAAGTTATTTTGAATATGCTTTTCGGCAATTGGTATTGGCGTGTACACAAAAACGCCAGTGGCGTTAGCAGTGTGCGCCTTCGTTAATTCGCCTCTTCACTGCTTGGTTCTTACACATCAAATGTACAGTTTGTTTGATGCGAATAGCTGATCGCCGCCAGACCACGCCTGCTAGAGCTGCAGGGACTGCTATTTAAGGGGGAAGGGGGAGTCGCACTGACCGCTTTAGTTGGGAGAAGGATGCGGTTTCACGTCAGCAATCGTGATTGCCTTTACTTGACTTGCGCACAAGATTTAGCCTTCGGACGGCGTTTTCGTGACCACTTCACGCGCTCCGACATTTCTTGCCGCAGTTGAGGAAGATTCCTACCCTACTACCAGTCATTCATTCACGATGGAAAAGTCCAGCCTCGAGCTAGGTATCTTACAGGGCTTCGACTCATAGGAGGTTTGCACTATGTGCCCGTTTTTCGCCCAAGATTTATCCCCTTGCGCTCTGTACCTTTCGAATAATATTACTAAGCCGTTAGGACAGAAGCACCAATGTGTCAGTTGTGCATTAACACTGTTACCACAGCATTCTTAAATATGCTATGAAATAACCGAGGTGCCAAATGCCAGTCTCCTGGGTCCAGTTAGCAGGCTTACTACTGGTCCATGAGAACGTGTCTGTCAGACACAATGTTTACTATGCAGTTAAAACAGAAGCACCAATGTGTTAGTTCTGCATTGACGCCGTTACAGTTTTACCCCGGAAACTTAAACTATGCTATGAAATAACCGATGGGCCAAATGTCAGTTCCCTGGATCCAGTTAGCGCGAGGACGTGTCTGCCAGACACAATATGTTTACTATGCATCAAACTTTTACTGAAGATTGTTCCGCCATTCGCAACTCAGGCAGATCACTCCTTTCTGTGTCGGTTCCATAACCGCTAGCTTAGGTATTTACATGATATGCCTACGGTAAAAGACTTACACGCATTTTAACTAGCGCTCAAAGAAAGCTATTTTAGCAGGCAGTCCCAGGTGAAGAGAATGCAAAATGCATGTAGCTACACGATGTAATCCCCGGTGACCAGTACGCCACAAATGATGACAAATTGTTGTCTACTTATTATAATTGCACGTTTCCGTTTGCGACAACGCCTCGTAGTTCAACAAGCTGGTGTTTGTATTCGCAGGAAAATGACTCAGTGCTACAAGCTAATCAGAGGCAGTTAGATATGCTAACAGATCAATATAACGCATTCTACTGCCCTATCATTGGCTGGAATTGTTCAAGGTATTTGCTACTAATTTATATGATGTGGTTCCTATTATTTATAAAATAATCATATATGCGCATAATTGTAGTGCGTTTTCAAAAATGGCTGCAAGTCACCTTCCTAGTAAAGAGCATCCATTTGCTTAATATGAGCACTTTTACTTCAGGCGGACTAACGCAGGTTACATATTACGCTCCTTGTGCTTTTAATTCAACTTATGGTCGCAGAAATATCTTGTCGAAAGACTTACGAGTTAATCATCTTTCAGAAGCGTATGTAGCGAGCATACGTATACTTTCTATAAATTTTTCATCGGACAATCAAATTGCAGGTATTTATGCTCATAGTTACAGGCAAATTAGTCATGAAAATAGGGGGCGGCAGTTGGTGTTGGTAATAGGCGACTAGCTACGCGTAATTGTAACTGGCCCGGTGAGAATTTATCGAATGTATACATATGCTCGCCACCTAATCTTTCGAATTCTCTGATGGGAATTCTTGCAACTTTAATCGTCTTCCTCAATGTTTTTTTTAACATTGAGAATCACTCCGCTGTCTCTTATACTTTCTCTTAGAAGTTGCTGTGGTAAACCTCACAGATTTTTGCAATTTCTCATCACAACCGTCATCTCCTATCCCTCAGGAGAGCTATTCGTTTCTCCACTATATTAACTTGATAAGCAATCACGAACTTTGTTCACAATTCAGCAATATCCCCCAGGACGATGCCCAGGATTTAGTGGTTGGATCGAAGATTGACATTCCAGTCAACAGTGTGGCCTCGCAACATAGGAAGCAGTACGACAGACTGTGTTCTAAACCCCCTTGCGGAAACAAAAGTTACTTTTATCAGTACATGATCAATATAGCCGCACGATAAGCATTCGCAATCTGATAGGTTTCCCGTTATTTGTCTTCGTGGCTCCACAGTCGATTCGACGACCGTCGATTCGACCGCCGGCGTCAAGCGCTGCCCCGCGAGGTAGGATCAACACGCATAGCCACCTGTGTGCGTGCATTGGTTTACAGAGGGTGAGAATTGCGTCGCATCCATCACACACCCTCTCCTCTCTCTCTCTCGCTCTATCACCAGCAACAATCCAAAGGCGAGGCAGAGACGCACACCCCCCCGCCTCCTGGAGTTAGTAAAGTTCAACAGCCAGTCTGCACATGCTCGCACATGCCCTGGTCCCCCGGTGCATACGTCCCGGGCCACGACAAGCCTGGTGACAAGTGTCAACTAGGAGTGAGAATGCCATAAAGGCCACAACATTAACAGGGAGCCATTACACAGTCTGGGGCGTAGCCTTGAGCAGGAACTAGTTAGCCCGCTAGTTAGCGGGCTTCCAAGCCAGCGGACTGCTAGCCAGCCATCCTGTCAGCTGGACTTTAATCTGGGTGAACTTTGTCGTGCATTTCAATTTGGCTGCAACAGCCGTGTGAAAATCACGAGATGCGTTCAACTAACCGGTTCGTTTGTGTGCTGAAACAGGAGGAAAATGAGTGAGGCTGACCTCATCACAGTGATGTAGTCGACGTTTCGTCAGTTTTACATACATTTACTTCACAGGTAATCCCACTCGGACTTGGCTGCTGTGGTCTGACTCGATACCAAATGATAAGTCGCAGTGTTTTCATTCCCGAAAATGGATGGCGGCTCACAACGAATACTGTCAGCAATGCTACTAGCTATTACGGTTGTTAGGGCCTATGGTTAGACACAAGGCAGACCGGGACAGATGAGTCCCGTTAGCGGTCAGGTGGACGTTTATCAACGAGTGTCAATAGCTCCGGACCTGCACCGGCTAGACAGCGAGCTCGTGGCTCAATGGTTAGGGCGTTTGACTCTGACCGAAGAAGTCGCGAGTTCGATGCTCGAGTGGGGCACCAATTGGGTCTCGGTATGACTGGCTGAGGGCGGCTAATAAGCCAGAAATGTCCATTCCAGTCCTCTGTATCTTTGCGGGCAATACTATCCACCTAATACTGTGTTTAAGTTCCGTAGGTAGATATAAAATGGTTCTTCGTCTGCTGCGGTTTGTTAAGGGCTGGGACACATAGTAGGCAGCCACCTAGGCATTAATCTAACAGATGCGCTATATAAGATGAGAGAAGGATCATGGAAGGAGAGTTTAATCCCATACTGTCTTTCCTCCTCACAAGATAACTGGTGCCCATTATTTTAGGAGGGTTTGGGATTTGGTAGGTTGTCGTTCGGTAGTACGGAAACAGATTCGTCCGAAAAAGGATTCTATGACAACCGCCGACATGGTTATTCGAATGCGTGAGACCCTGTTTACTCGGGAACACTACCAGCGCGTAGCACTTGATACATAATCAAGTGTAGACGAGCGCCCGACTGTGCACCGCACCCCTCTAGTTAGTCTTTAGTCGTATGTTTGTAGTTTTTTAACTGCAGCGGAAGTAAGCTTCACAGAGGGCTGTTTTTTGTTTTTCTCATAGTGCTTAACTTCACGCGAATAGCCATCGTTGGGCAGCGATATTTATCATACAGATCGATTAACTAAGTGTTGTTTGGGTCGATGTTATCAGTTTTATCAATAGCATTTCTGCAAGCAGTTCAGAAAAATCGTGATGTAGCTGCACTCTGCTTCTACCTTTAACGTCGTCAATAGTCCTTCCGAAACAGATATCAGCTGATTATCTAACAATTTTAATCCGGGACACCAAAGTTGCCCGCTAGTGCACATTAATACTTCATCTTAACACCTGATCTCGTATGCGATCTTAAAAGTCTCTAAGCTGAAGATACTACGGGCTTTATCATAATTGGAGGATTCCCGTGCTGAAATGTAACATCAAGCCATCCCCTAACTCAGATAATCAACACATATTTTTGAACTTTTTGTCGACTGCGTGTTCTATTTTAAGGCTATTAAGTCATTTATTCCAGTCACAACCTCTATGCTCTTATGGTTGAATTTGGCTGCCAAATTTTAAGTTCATTTTCCTAAGGCAATGGAATACAATTTGGATATGAAAAAACAGAACAGCCCATGTCCCCATTGTGAACTTTCGCTACAATAGAATACCTGCGTGTAACAATTGAGAGCAGAAAACATCTTCAAGATCGTTTAAGTGTTTTTGCGTCTATGGAAAGGCGTGTAATTTAACCATATAGTTAGAGAGAGACGCCCATTAGAATCCTGTGCTCAGGGGTGTTTTTAAGTGGATCATGTGTGCGTGAGTATCCCGACACAAGCTAGATATAGGACACAAGTGTGATTTCACACGATAAAATGCAGCGCGAAAGCTTCAAGAGAGTATTTAGACCAACAGAAGTCACATCTCTATGTCCCGAAGACTTCAACAACAGTCTAAATTGCGAGTGATCAATGCGCATGCCGCGCAATTATCCTAGAATTAAGTAATTTATTACTTTTTTAAGTCATATCTCTTACTGTTTCAATTCGTGCGCGCCGACATCCTTGAGGTCGGCTAGACCAGATCTGATCACAATTTTGCCTAGCGCAAGTGCTCTTACGTTTATGCATTAGGCTCAGCTGTATGACCATATTTACTAGGGACTAGCCTGATTACACCGAAGAAAGTGTTGCAGGTTGCGAGAATGATTGATTTCGACTTCTATAGAGGATATTGTAGGCATTAAGCTGAGAGCACAAAGTATAAATGAAATTGTGAGAATCTTTACACATGCCTTTACACATGGGTGGGTGCACACAGTGGGTTACCGAAGCAGAGTTCAAAAACGGCCAACCACCTGCCAGACCGAACTCTACCAAGAGGCAGTGCCGAGCGACAGAAAAATATACAGGTCGTTTGATAAAACATTGCTTCGGTATTATTTTTCCGGCATTTAACCAATCAGCAGCCTGACCACGATCCGGGGCCAGAAGCACGGATATGCGCACACACGCACGCAGCACAGATGGTCCACAGACCTGGTCTATCAGATGGGTCACAGACGCTTCATCTCCTTGCCACCTGGCACGCAGATATATCCATATTATGTCCACAGATGATGGAATGCGTTGCAGGTGCACTGGACGAAAACTGGGGAGGGGAGGGGGCGGTGGTCAGACTGGATCATAGGGCTCTTTTTTGGCTGTGCTGTCCGTATGAGAACTAACATGCTGTAGTACATGAGTGTGGTATACCTTGGACGTAGTCCTCCACCCAGCATAGCATAGCAGTTGATTACAGCATCAGTTAGTTGACAGGCTCGGAGGAAGAAGAAGAGCAGGAGGAGGATAAGGCAGATAAAAGGGGAAAGCAAGCCCATGGGCAACCAATAATTTCTTGAATAAAGTTAACCTGACGCGCTTGAATTGATCCGGCTGCGCTATCAGTCATACCTTGGTAAGCTGTAAACTGCAATAATTCCCTGTTGCTTTGACCTTAGGCTTTCCCGTCCATGTAAGATCCGAACTGCGGTTGCCGTAGCCTGGGTTCAGGACCAGGAGATGTGTGGCACGCATAAATGGACTGCTTGGTACTCGTTAATGCACGTTAACCTGACCGCTAAGGAGACTCATCTGTCTTTCTCTGTCTTGGGTCCCACCAGAGGCCCTGACAGCCGTAACAGCTGGTAGTACAGGCAGATAGTATTGCCGGCCAAGACTCAGGAGACTGGAATGACCATTTCTGTCAAGAAACAAGACCAGAACATATGGATATTTAATGGTTTGCGACATCATTCTTGTTCTGCTTTTAGCATGTGTAACGTCAAAAGGTGCGTTAGATAAACTGCAAACAGTCTGTTACGGTGGTAAAGCTTGTCACAGCAAGGAAGAAGAGTTGGCTAAGAAAACATAGTGTCGACGAACAAGAACGATTAGACGCTCGTTGATGAACGTTCACCTAACCGCTAGCGGGGCTCATCTGTCCCGCTCTACCTTGGGTCTCGACAGAGGCCCTGATAGCTGTAGCGGCTGGTAGTATAGGCAGATATAATCAGCCAGAAACGGCCACTTCAGTCTCCCCTGTCTTTGCTGGTAATACTATCTGCTTAGACTACCAGCTGTAACGGCTCTCCAAGCCTCTGGCGAGACCCAAGGCAGAGCGGGACAGATGAGCCCCGCTAGCGGTCAGGTGCATGTGCATCAACGACTGTCAATAACCCCTGACCTAAGCCGGCTAGACAGCGACCTCCTGGTTCAATAGTTAGGACCTTTGACTCTGATCAAAAAGGTCGCGAGATCGAGGCTCGGGTGGGCCACCACTCGGATCTGGGACTGACTGGCTGGTGACCGTTAATAAGCCAGAAATGGCCATTCCAGTCTCCCTTTTCGTTACCAGCAAAAGTATCTGCCTAGACGGTTTGGCTTTGCAGATTACCGCTCCCTCACCTACCGTTGCTTGTATTGACTACGTTTTGCTATTCTAATATGGTGAAGGATGGGGGGAGCGAGCGGTAACTGAAACGCGTTTCTGAGACACTTTGCACAAGTCACTCCTACTGTGCCCATATCGCGATCGTTGACCTTTCCTCATCGGCAGCATCGTTACAGTGTTATTAACGCATAGTTAAACGAGCGGTAAACTTTCGTCAGATAACACGTTTGACAAGCCTTTGACAAAATTTGGCTTTAACTTAATCTGTACGCAAACTTTTCTGATTATATATTTTATAAATTACATTTTCCGGTTTGACTTTCGATGGAAAACCATACCAAAACCACAACAGTACATTTGAAAAATTGTTTTTTGGTTCTTGCATTCCCGCTTTGTCCCAGCTTGCAGTTTTTCAGTGTCAGTTAAGTACTTCGAAAAGCTGCCTTCTTTTGCCTTTGGACACCTACTACGAACGCCATGGTTGCTGTTTATATGAAATTGTACAACTTTTTATGACCGTAGCAACCATCCATCATAAATGGTCTTTGAATATATTTTTTGTTTGTGGAAAGCGGCAAACCCTTCACGCACTGGGTTGTTTATTTACGCAATCTGTATCCGTAAATTGATATATTAGTGACTAACCGAACTTTTTTTGCATTTTTAGTCGGCTACAAGAAAAATGATGTGAGTATCCTTCCTATCCTTCTTAATACCCTGTTTTTTTGTCGTTCCTAACTCTGCTCCTTATTTATCCATATTCTTCTTTCGCTAGATGATGGAGTGACAAAATGGCATGAGGAAAGTTAACTCCTATTGAGCTCGTCCCTACCAACAGTCAAATAGACTATAATGCTGCCAATAAATGGCACAAGGGCAATCTGCTTATTCATTTTTTATTTCTCGGCACGTCCGACTGACGCCGGGGCTAGCATTCCAGTTCTATTTTTATGGTTTATTAACGTCATTCTGCATATACCGCTAGCAGCTGTGTTGTTGCCTGTAGAGCTCTAGATTTCGACTCAAGACACATAGGGATGCGTCGGTCCCGCCACGCGATCGGCGAGCGCCCCCCCCCCCCATAATATATCAAACTATATATATGAGAAGACGCGTACAGGCTTCCATCGTCGGAGCTGGGTTCTGTACGGCGCCTCACAGTATTTATGGGTGTCAATCTGGCGTCCTGTTGGCTCTGCGTCTATTGGCACCGAATACCCTGCGAGGGGGAAAGGGGGAGGGGTTCAATCGTCGTCCTGCTGGCCAGTTTCTCTCGCCCTCACCTCGTCGAAGGGGGGGGGGCAATGTCGGGGAGGCAAGGCTAACTGCTGTCGCCTGCATTGAGCGCAGTTGCTGTTGTTGAAGGCCCGCGTGTCTGGTTCTCGTGCCCCTGAGATTCGCGTCGGTATTTGTTGTGCCGGTACGAGTGCCTCCATTCCTATCGGAATGACGGCCCTCCGTCATCAGTGTCTATGCACAAACCGTTGGCATGTGCGTCTGTGTCCACGCCCGACACAAGGTCTTGTTGGTTCACGTTCCCCACGATATCCCTTACGGTTGCGTTGGTGTATGGTATACTGACCCACAGACCTGTATTTTGACTCGGTATGGGGTTGCTAGTGGTTGCGACCCGTCCGACTTCCTGCTGATGATTTTGTTGGCTAAGTCGCACGGGTAAGGCCTCGTAAGCCGCTGGGAGAATCGTACAGCGGTTGATGGAATCTGGTGCGGTGTGTCATGCCTCGAGCGTTTCTCTGGCTGTTTGGTCACTACCTCGGTCTAGGATTTCAACGTCATGAAAAGCGAAGGTGTGTCCAGAGACAGCACAGTGTTCTGCCACTTACGAGAGTTAAGCATTCCTTTGCACTGCATTTGCGTGCTCACCCATGCGGGTCAGCAGTCGCTTACCGGTATCCTAGATGTAGTTTGTTGCATAGGAAATGCACTGTACGCGATAGACGGAATTTCCTGTTTCCCTGCATGACAGCGGGATCTTCGGTCCCATGACCAGACGACTTATTGTTGCCTAAGATCTGTGGGCCACGCCGATCCCCAGTGGTTGTAAAATACGAGCGACTGCTCCGGAAACGTCCTCAATGTATGCCATTACATGCCACACTCTCGGTTGTTCCATCACCGGAAGGCAGGAAGGCGTTCTATGTGATCAGCTATTTATTTGTCCGATGTTTTAAAACCTCACGCGAGTCCATTGTCAAGGACTCAAAGATTATACGGCTTAGTGCATATTTAGCTCACCTCTGCTGCGAGTGCTCTTCGGTTCTGCAATTGATTTGTTTGCGCAGCGCCTGATAATCATCCACAAGATCGATATACCTAGTATTAGAATCCCCATGTGAGTGTCATGCCTCCTGCGGCAGGTGCGAGACGCTATCGTCTGACTAACCCTGTATTTTCACGATTTCTAAGTCGAAGCCGTGCGTTGGCGAGAATACATGGGCGGCTACCAAGAAAAGCTTGTACTTCCGTCGCACGGTGAATTTGCGCTCGTGTAGTTTCGTGATAATCCGTTTGCCACTTTCGCCAAAATAACTGGCTTGAGCACAAAGACATTCGATCCCTAAGGGACACCGGATCTCAGTTTACCGAGTATCGGGTCTTTAGGCTGCATGAATTTCCTGCGCATTGTTGGTTCCGGTCTGTGAGCGACGCCAATCTTGAATTCACTGACCAGTCGAGCGAATTCTTCGGATAAACCAGTAATACAAGGTCCTGCTCGCTAGCATTTTGGTCCTCACTACCCCTAAGGATTTCTTCTTTGGTTTCTCGCCTGCATCTTTCGACGAAACTGGCAGCATGTCCGTTGATCGTGAAGGGTTCCCCGAGGAATGTCTACAACTTTATGGCCCAAAATGTATCGGTTTTGTTGACGAATTCGTCCTTGCTCAGAATAACTCTCGACGAATCTATGGTATATGTATATAGATATATTCACTCAGAAATGTGCGAACACCGATCGAATAGGCTTTCGAACTAAACAAAGTTCAAGTGGTGGTCAGAGGTCCCCAACGGGGGACCACCTGCCAGGCCGATTCCGGCCAAGTCATAATAGCAAAGAGGAGGGATGACAGCGTTTGGGGGTAACTTGATAGAGAACCGTTTCGGGCTTAGTTGCCTTCATCAGCTAAGCATAACCCTGAACACCAAATTGTCGGACAACAAAAACAAACGCACTCACAGACGGCGCAGTTGGTCCACCACTGGGGTCTATCAGATGGGTCATAAGCAATTAATCGAACCGCAGTTCATCAACGCCTCGCTGATTGATCTGCTAAAGGAAAAGGAATGCTCCGTTGTGTCCTTAAGTTCACTGTGGACGCCTCGCAGACAGTCGCATAGCGACCTGTAGAATATTGTGAAGTGGAACCGATAAAGACAAGGGAGACTGGCTAATGATGGCTACTAAGTCAGAAATGGCGATTCAGGTCTCCTTGTCTTTGTCTTTAAAGCAGCCGCTCCAGTGTGCACAATGGACCAGCAGACATCGCAGTGACTATAACAGCCATACAGACTACAGGGGGTCACACGGGGGTGTCAGCAGTCGAACACGAAGGAGCGCAAGGCAATCCTCAGACAGGAAAAAAGTTTGATTTTGGGCGTTAAGAATGCCTAGAAAACTAGGCACGCGACGAGACAGAACAAACTAAGCAAGCACTCTGATGACGTAAACTAGGAGGTTTCCGAAAGGTCAGCACCAGTACAGTGTGGCCTATTAAAGCGCCTAGGGCGACACACGTAGGCGTGATGTTTCCCTTTGAAAACTGCTGCGTCTGCGCACAACTCCGGTTGTGTTGATTCTGTCTCACCAGATAAACCTGACGAGTGATGGATTAGAGTGTACGGTCTAGGCAGTGCCATATATGTAGAAAAATCTGTGGGATACTGTCGGATACTGTTGGACCCACCTCACGTGACAGTGGTCGACACCACAGTTCATGACAGCCAAACCTTCACTGTATGAATATATGATGGCATAATTATTACATAAGTTATCTGAAGGAATATTAAACTTTAAGTTCCAGGGTCACGATATTTGCGTCTGACTTGAAATTAAATTATGTGATAGGCGGTGTTTGCCGGTTCTCTGCATGACATGCGCATGACTCAGCTTTTCCTACCATTACCTATGATTAAGGATTCCCGATGGGATCCAGAACGTCAGGAAAATAAAACTCTTGTTCCAGTGATCGCGTTTACTTCTTCTGACCAGCTGCCTGGAACTCGCATATTCAATTCTTTTGGTAGAAGTCTTAGTCTACGTTAAACTGCCACTGGTTTTTGACGTGCAACAAGTTGTACATTAGATCTTCGAGACTACCAGCGTTGATGCTTTTGGCACCTAGCTAGGAGCCAGCACATCTCAGTTGCGGCATTCAGTTATGGACACATGAACCGAACATGCGACCAGGCTTCTAGTCACGGTCTAGGCATACATGGAAGCACCGTGATAGTATGCATCCCGAATCGATATAGCTAAAACCGGATGTTATTCGGATAAATAGCGATATTTACTCGGGCATATTTCGCGTTAGTGACACTGAGACGTCGTGGTTCGAAGTAAACGAGATGGGCACAAAGTACTAGAACATTTAGGATCCTTGAGATCACAGAAAGAGTGCACTGCGGAGTTAACGGGCTGGAAGCAACATTCCATATATATTAGAGGAGGGTATGGGAGAATGAGTGTTTTGGTGAAATTCGCATAAAGACAGGTAAAAAGGCCTGAGCAACTAACTTTTCTTCACCGACGCTGCGATACTGATATCTTTTCGAAATCCCTTTGCTTCATCCCGGCACTCCCGAGTGGCATGCAAGTATGGGTAACGCGTTTCACTGTTATTATTATAATATCGGAAATGCATAATTATTTGACTAAGATGAAAGACAACAATTTTCGACCCTAGCAACCAGCTACTCTTATGTTCCAGTGGCTTATTTTGCGCCCCGTCTTTATATGTGAAGTAATAGAGGATAACGCCACCACTTTGGAGTTATCTGATGTTTCGGCAGCCTGGAACTTTTTCCGTCTATGTAGTCGTCAAAGAGGACAGAGAGCAATGAATTGGTACCCTGTATAAGCAGTAAGTGGGTCCTGGGCAAACAGAGCCTAACCAGCTGTATAAAATGTATTCGCTCGCGGCCATTACGCCAGTCAGTTCTGCAATTAGTATAATCGTCATTCGCAGTTAATTTTTCGCCTACGCCCTCAACATTCGGTGTCTCAGGCTGCAATTAATTTTCGAGAACTTCCTTTTTCATTCACAATTTGCAGCTTCGCCTTTTGTGCATGACATACTAATCTAGCGTTCAGCATGGATTCTCTGTTAAGACAAGGATGCTAAAAGGGGGGGGGCATAATGTGAGCGCTGGCTTCTGGCATTTCCCTTGCTCTTGGCGTCGAGTAAGTGAACGTTTCCTGCAGCTTCACTGCTACGCATCAGTGCAAATAAAAGTTGCCTCGAATGAATGCCAATTTTTGCTGCAGTTGCGATTGGACGAAAGCAAAGAGTTTTGAAGTTTGCTCTAGAAGTTTGTGTGCTAGCCCAACTATCCTCCTAGTGGAGATTTTGCATTTTGGCCCATAACCTCGCAGTTTTGATTCAACCTTCCGTTTTAATAATGCAGGTCGGACAGAGTCCAACATACAGCCTCTACTCAGGGGAAGAAGCTGCTCTCGCAAAGTCCAGCGGTTTGCAGTCCGCGGTAAGTAGTTGCCTTCTCAGATGCATGAACTCAGTTCAAAAATACCATTTTTTTCCAGCGGTTGGATCTTGATGTACCTATCAAGGCAAGGTTTTGCCATGTCTGCCGTAGGCCGCTCTACCGAACGAAACTAAAATATTTACCGAAAAAAGAAAGGGGACTAGAATAGTCGTTTCCAATTTATCTTCCTTAGCCAGCGTCGCCTCACGAGCAGGTTGTTGCCCGATTCAGTTGATTCTAAGGCTGTTTTAACTCGAACGATCACGCACATGAGCTATGGACCCACAGAAGCCGATTTTGATCAGGAATATTTGAAGTAATGTGAGTGTTCTCATTTGGTAGAGCATTATTTATCCTTCAATTTTATACTTTAGGAAAGGGTATCTCCCTGTTTAAAAAACGTTCCTAAATTTATAATGAATCGCATTTGTCCATTTATAAATGCCGCTCATAAAGTATGCAACATAGAGCACATCCATCGTAAAAATTGATGTTCATTATGTGACATCTTCCGCATAGGGTATAGAAATATGTGATTCTTCTTAGATGGTTTGTAAACATCATGTACCGTGGAAACCCTGAATGCGAGTACACTATTTGTAGGTGTACTAAATGAGCACACGGTAGAATTCTTTCTTGCGTTTTTCCTTTAAAATATTTCACATTTCAAAGTCTACTTGGCAAACATGTTTTTGGCAGTTAATCATTGGGCCGGTGCAATTGCAGGGATAATAAAGTGGTAGAAGTGGACAAGGTTAATAAGTGTTTTATGATTACAACTAATCGTTTTTACACCGCCCGCATGCAGGAGTCGGCATGTAAAGGTCACTGCACTGGGGGAGGGGGCGGGCAATAAAGATAGGCTGTGAGTACTAGTCACGGATCGAGCACGCGAAAGGAAAATCACTGTGCCGTTCACGGAGTGAACAAGTGTCACTGAGGGATGGGGACGATCTGCGATAGCTATCTGGCGTCGGAAATGGAAGTGAGATCGCCTGTATTAGCGTCCTGTGAGAACACAGCACTGGATTGGCTAGCCATATGGCCACTGTCTCGGCTGTTGCGAGCACCCGTTGGCGTAGACTCTTGAAGAAGTTGTCTGGTGTCCGATAGACAGCCTGAAAGGCTTCACTGGGATCGACACGGTGATCCCTATCAACATGGTGTGCAAAGATGGAAATCAAGGTCGGTCTAGTTTCACCTTTTCTTACCCAGACTGATGTGTGTTGACGTACCCTCTTTTTCCGCTGTCTCATTGTTCGGGCAATGTATTCTGCTCCATGGGAGCAGGTTAAGGAGTAAATGCACGTCGATGCTGATATCGAAAATAAATAAGAAGAATGCCTAGTGTATAAGTAGTCCTTTTTGCAGAGCTTGCTTTCTACAGGTGACCGTAAAGGAGCTCCTTCAAACGCCGGTATCCTGACGTGACCGAAATAGATTGGGAATATGCTGCGCGTGAATTAATTTTGCATCACTAAAGTTCTCGAATCGCACCGAAAATCAACTCCTAAATTTGGCTTAATATTCCATTAGTTATTAAATCTACTGTACTTAAGTAGTTCGGACTGTGTCAGCTGACGGTCTCAAGCATTCTGCGTAGGCGCGTTGCATTCACATAGTGCAAAAAATACCCAGGAGAGGAACGACCATTCACCCCGTCTAGTCTACTGAAGCAGAACCTGGACTGTCCGTTTCTTTTTGACGTTTAAATGTCATCACTACTTTGTCCTACTCCTCATATTCTCACATCCCAACCTCTCCTCACAGTAATGTGCCTCGGTGGCATTTACACAACCTTTCGAATTAAATGTTTTCCCCAAATCTATGGCCATTTCACTTGGGGCCATGCGATTCGCTGCGGTTTTTTACATGGTTGTTCGCCGGGAATCATTATGCAACCACAGAGCAAAACAAGGAGGAGGCTAATACCTAATTTGCACGCCAACAGTTAAGTCCGATTAGGTCCGATATTGCCCGCGGTAACATCTGATAGGCGGTCTTGGGGTCTTACGCCCTTCTGGTCTTGTTTAGTTTTTGCTGTGTACAAAAAACGGAATGTGAATAACATGTGTCAGTTTGTTTTTGCCTGCATAGACAGCTGTACAGCAGCCACCTGGGGGGAGGGGGGCGGGCTATTAAACCGCAGGGGGGAATTGTGATTGTCAGCATAATTAGTTTACCAGACCGGGAGCTGATGGTAACGTCTGCATTTCTGCATACTGTGCGTAGCCTAATGTGTCTGTTGAATGCAGACGTCATTATTCATCTTATAAATACCATAGCTTACTATCATTGGCGGAATTCCCTAACGCAGAAGAGATCTCCAACTTTATCTGTACATTTTATTCCCACCCGGCGTCGCAGACAAGAGACAAAAACAGCGAAGGATGGCCTTGGGCCACCCAGTTCTCGGGAATTGCGTGTTTACTTTTACGCTCGCATTAAAGCTTATGAATATGCACACTCTATACTAGTCGTAACATTATCGTTACTTAATTACCCACACCGGGGTGTTTATTCAGTGCGTATTTGTCTACTGTGCAACAGCTATGCCGCAAATAGCCAGGTGAATGTATAGACCAATTGCCTTGCTCACGTACCACTATAACTTTAAGCGCTTGCGGAAGTGATATCCTGGGGGAGCAGTCGCAATATTAGTGGTATTAACAGGAGTCCTATCGCGTGATGTTAAGGCTATAAAGCTTAACCCTAATGGCTGCGGTCTTCCAGGCCTGGTTCCTTAAGAGCGGGGAAAAGTCTTGGGAAAGCTAGATTAGTAGGAATAGTGTATTCTGTAAAGACGGAAAGGAGAATAGTTAGGATGAAGTCTTGACTACCGGAGCGCACGTCCAGCCGCGAGGGGGGCTAGGTCCGAAGTGCGGCCTGGCGGCAGCCATGACCTTGAGGTCTGTCCAGACGGATTAAGGTCACACCATTGTAGGTTGAGGCTAGCATGGGAGAGACACGTTGCGTACGTTCGCTTGCGCGTCAAATTGCGTCTGGTCCGAGGCACGCCGAAAACTACCTTCGCGCGAGATCCTGTGCTCTGAGTGACCTCGTCTGTGGCGTCAAGAGTTAAGAGGGCGTCGGGCAGCAGCGACCACTACAGTCCCGGCAATACTATTAGCTTAAACAGCGTTATTTTGCGTGTGGCTATATTAGAAATTTCTGTCGTATGTAGAGTAGCGCACGAAGTAGGTGTGTAACTTATAAAAACAGCTGCACAGTGCTGCTGCCTAATGCCCCCGGAGAGGATGGGGGAGACTATAAAACCGCAACGGGAAATCTTGATTTTCCGCAAAATTTGTCTACCAGATCGGAAGCTACTGCTGCTGATTGGGCGATGAGGTCCCAAATCCCGCATACCGTACTGATGTGCTGGTGGGCCTTTTGAATGCAAACGTCGTCCTTCATCTTTCACATACCAGAGCTTACTATCACTTGCGGAATCCTCTAGCGCAGGAAAGATCTCCAACTTCACCGGTGCATTGCTATTCCCGTCCGGCTTCGCAGACAAGGATCAAAAACAGCGAAGGAGGCCTTTGGGCCATCCGGTTTTCCGGAATTTAGTGGGTACCTTTAGGTCCTCAACACAGCTCGTGAATATGTGCACGTAGTTCTGCCCCCCTCACTGTCCAATAATCGTAAAAATTTGCACCACTTAATTACCCACACAAGTGCGTGTATTTGTCTACTGTGCAATTAACTATGCCGTTAATAGCCTGGTGAGTATATATGCAGGTTACTTTGCCCGCGTACTACTGTGAATTAAAATGCTTGCTTATATAATAACCTAGGAGGGTGATGGCAATTAAAGCGGTTTTAACAGAAGTCCTCGTAATAGTATTATTGGGTAGGTGGTTTCTTGTGTGGCCGCTTTTTATCTACGATTAATAAACTATGATTAATAAACTACTTCCGCATTTTCAGTAGGATAATATATCCACCTACCAAAGCATTTCCTTGATTATGTTAACCAACAGAGATTGTTCTAATGTAACTGTTGGTCTGTAGGCATCCTTTTCTGACGAATAGGAATTTATATCGGTCCATTTTATTCATTCGGCACACTTTTCACATGTAGTTTTTCTTCCGTAAAACATAAATAAGCGGTTTTCCTACCGTGCGCATTAAACATGCATTACATACGCCTTAATAAAGAATTAAACCTTTAACCACGGTTTCTCTAAGAAACTTGAGCTGGGGAAAATTTGCCATTAGGCGGCCTTGCAAGGGAGCCTTGACTTTAACAGCGCTATTTTGCAGGTCTCTATTCAAGACTTCAGAGAGTAGCACCCGAAGACTGCGCGTTTAAACCTCAAAACAGAGGAATAAGAGCGTTTCTACTTTGCTCCAGCGGATGATGTTTTGTGAGTGCTACTGCACAAGCACACCAATATGACTGGAGCATGCGTAAGTGGACGTGAACGTGTTGAAGCACCACTGAGAGGATGGCTTACTAATTTATTCAAAGTCCTCACTCCCCCTCTCCATCTTCCTTTACTTCCTGTTTGATTTTCTCTTGTCACCAAGCCGCTCTCAGCACGTCCGGTTCAAACCGCAACAACCACATCAGCAATTCATCCGGCCCACTGAATACGACATTCCGTATGAGTGTAGGAGTTACTGCAAGTACCCTATAAAAAAGCTGTCATTCGCCTGAATGCTCTTCCTAAATAACTTAATCGCTGTACAGCTTTTTTCAGTCTGCTTTCGAAGTGATTCTTTTTCGATGGTGTAAGTGGTAGCACGCAACCAACTGGCACAGGTGAAACTAAAATCCCCCCTTTTCCCATTTTTTTGTCTGGCATATGCGCATAATATGTACTACACACAGGCTGGCACTTTTTTTCTGTCTGTGCTTCTCAGTGCGGAGGTAGTTAGCTTCGTAGGTGACTCGCTCGTCCCATCTAATCAGATTGTCAGTTTTTATCAGGTTTTCCAGACAGGAACTGAGTAGTTCGCCCAGTATGAAATCTTTCGCTGTCTGCGATGTACTGTCTGTTCGGAACTGTCCGAAGTGCTTTCGATTTCCGACTAGATGGGATTGTATTTGATGCTGATGATATCTTCTCGCAACCCTGACATTTTTCCGTTAGATAGCGTCACACAACCTTACATATGTTCAAGCCCTGGGGGAGGTACCCCTTCAAATACGTTTTCTCTTGAAGTAGTGCTGACGACTTTATGTTGATATGGCCTAAATGTCAAGAGTATAGATCATTTTCAGGCGGAAAATCGAAGTTGGAACTGCTGAATTTTCTAGATCAGCACAAACATCAACTAAGGCGTTGGGTTAGGCTTGTGCAGGCCAAACTTAGGCTGGAATATAGGTGTCCTACGACGCAAAAGTAATGTTAGGAGAATTCATAAACCTGATAAAACGGCATTGGCCTTTGAAATTTCTAGATTTTCCTTGATTAATAAGGATGCAACTGAACCCTCATGAGTTGGCCCCAAAAGTTTTTTAGACTAAAGAAGCAAATTTTTTACGGAGATTGCATTATTGTTGTGTACAGCGTAAATTTCCCTACTGCTTCTCGTATTATAGCATGGGAACCTTCCAAAAACAGCTGGACCAGTTGCCTATCGAAGGAGTCTTTGAATTAACTGAATGCTTGAGAATTAAATCATTTTTCTGTTTTATCAGTAGATATCTAAAAATAAAGCCACTATTATGAATACTGCACCTCTAGTTAGGCATCACTCCTAACTGAGGTAAGCCTTAGCATGTCGCTTACTGCCAATGTTGCTCACTGACCGCATAGCATCTGTCCCGTATGCCACTCACTTTTAGATACGCCAGTGACGCAGTTTTGGCCATTCGAAATCTGACCAGACAGATTGCGAGCTTGCCAGAATAACATTAGCTCATTTATCCTGTATCAATAAATGCCGAATCAGCGATCTCAATGAAAGAGTGAGCAAGACCTAAATCTACTGTCGATAGCAAGCTGTAGTTTCTGCTAAATTCGTCTGCTATCATAAAACCTAGTAATAAAAGGTTATATTTGGATTTCAGTGGTCATTAAAAGGACGATGGTTTAAAATAGCATTATTCTTAAGAATTATTTTAACGATTATAGGCTTCTAAACCGAACTCAGTCAATGTACTTGGAATTTCAAGATTAATAAAATCCTACATTTTTAGCCCTTGAGGAAGAAAAAAGTGGAATTGTAGAGCATTTATGATAATTTGTACAAAGTGCAAAGTATGATTAAACAATTTTATTTTAATTGGTCAGAACATTTGAGCCTTGAACCCTTTCACAAAAGGTCCTCCTTCCGATCTTTCATAAGTGCACAGAATATGGTTGACGATTTCTACTCGGTTGTAGACCTAACTTGCACCAATTTCGCGTCTTATTGCCCTTTTTAAAGAGAAATAAGTCGATTGTCCATAATAGCATGATATATCTCATAGAATTTATATCCAGCAGCCAAAAAGGATTAATACAAGTTTCATGTTAAAAACGGATATTATCAACTTTTAGTCGAAACATCAGTCCTTTACATGTACTCAGGCTTGGTGGATTGTAAGAACGTTTATTTTTGCAGATTTTAATAAGGTTTTCAAGAACCGTTTCTACGTCTTGACAAACGATGTCGAGCCAAGTCTTGAGTGCCTCAGCTCTTCGATACCTCCAGATAGACTGCGCCGCCCCATCTAGGGTGGCTTAGGAAAGCTCGTGAGACCTTACTCTTCTTCCCTTGATGGCCTGAGATATCTTTGCTATACCGGAAACACAACCATCGAATTTGAAAAACAAGGTTTAGACCAAACCACAGTAAAAAGACGGACTGAAGGAAACATGAAATAGTTGGTCCTCTGTGGAAAAAATTTTCGTCTGATCCAACATGAGTGAATGAAAAATAATAACCAGAATACGATCCATCCAGTGGTGTGGTCGATAACCGGGTACCGATTTCCCTTACCGCGACTGACAATACCTAAACTACAATTCTCGACAGCCACAACCACTCGCGACTCCTCCCCCCGTTGCCTAATGTGTGGTTACTACTCCCGCAATAAGCATTCGAAATCCCATGGTAAATTTGAACAGGCTAGTTGACTTAAGATTGCTGTTCCTGGAAAATCAATAGAGTAGCATCGCTCTATTGAAGTCTTCACTGCACCCTTTTGCTCGTTTATTTCCACCTCATGCATTCATGTCAAATGAACATCGTCTTTTTGCATACGGAGGGCTGCCCTCCTCCAACATAGAACGTAGCCGCACGACGTTTATCAAAGAAATCTGTGGATTACGTAGACTAGGCAACAACCGAGCACAGATAATCGTTGAAATTCAAGGTACTCTTGTTGCAGGAGCTAGTATATAGATCAAACGTGCCAGTTTGCGTTGGTTTTGGAGGCGTGCTAAAATGCTATTCGGCCTGCATTAATCCACTGACCTTAAAGGACTTATCCTTCTCTGCCTTTCCATTGGCAGTGACTTTTTATTGCATATTTTTCGCATACCAATAGCTTCGAGCGATGGTACCTTCGAAAGTCAAGTGCTATCTGTGCCATTCAGAATTGACACTCTTTCGAACTGCTTCAACAGTCAAGTGCTATCAGTGCCTTTCAGATTTGTAAACTTTATTTTCGTAGCTTACGCTCTTAACTTAAGAGGTCGACTTAAAATGTTGAAGCCATGAGATGCCTTGGTGCGTAGTTATAATCGGAAATGCGATAACAATTTTTTTCTGCTTCCACAGCATTTTACTCACCTACTTTGCTTATGGTCCCTGGCTCTCACTCAGACTCTAAATATTCTTATATTTCGCTTCGGATTGTACTGAAAGTGCATTTGGATTTTATTTAGGTTGTCTGCTATCTTTCCTTTAAAAGACAATAGCCGCATTCTTTTTAAAAGCCAGAAATTATGGTTATGTTGGGAAATTGTGAGGTAACGTTATTTCGTCTGATGCTGAGCTTGACCACAGCAATATTTCTGAACCTTCCGACCCCTTAACAACGGCTTGCATAGCCAGATTTACCGGAATGAAAACGTTAAAGTTAGTCAAATTCCTTGATTCAGTGGAATATTTTTGTGTGCAAAATAGCTAGAATTGCCGATACAAGCGAACATGCGAGTCCCAGGAAGTAATTAAGAAGAAGACAGCTCGATCACTGGGACAGCACTTTTATACGCCTGATTTTTCGAGATCTGTCGCGGATTCAGCATCTGAGATTCAAGCAATAGCAAATTGTTTATGACTTATGTCTCTACTGATTAATCCGCGACGGATGTCGAAACGTCAGGGGAATAAACGTATTGTCCCAGCCATCGAGTCGTCTTTTTCCCAATAGTAAGAATTGCTACATTTGCTTTCCTACATATAACACTGGAAGTTTAAATGCTGATTCGAATCTTTTCACGGCCTCGAAATTCTCCTGCTACCATGTATTTAATTCAGCTTTCGCTCCGAAGAATGATTCTGTCATACGCGAAGTGTGTGCATTCGCTTGCATTACTTTTCCAACATGGGGCGTCTGCTTCCAACCGCATATCCACCAATAGTTCAACTTGACAGTACGAGAAGTACAGTGGGGTTTCGGGTGGCTAGCAGCCCCGCCTACGAGCATTTCAGGAAATGAGCGAGCCACTCGGAGAAAATTTGTTTCGATTGTCGAGATTCCGCTCAGTTAACCAGCTGTCAGTGCGTGTGTTTTCCGTTGAGTTTTGCTCCCACGGCGTGGGTGTCCCCGGTCGTCTGCAGCCAATCAGGGAACTGATTCAGTTTGATTGGCTACGTTTCGCAAGACGAGCATTTCCCATGACGAGCTCGGTGCCGGAGTGGATCAAACTCTTTAACCGAGGTTCAACTGTACAGTCAGTTGTAAAATACTCGACTGCTAATTGATGTTTTCCCTCCACTCGTTTTACATAATTTTTGTGGTTAAACTAGTCCTATTAAGTCTGCGCATACCGTGCCTAATCTAAATAAATGCCAACAAATCTCTTCGCCTAGATCTTTGTATAGCAAAAAAATCGTGACCAGCCCACCTACGTTTACCTCCTTCTTGAAGCATTGCTAGCCTTTTCTACCACTTCTACGAATTTGATGGATTTTTTCAATTTTAAAGTTCACATAGCCCACAGACTCGGGGTATTAGGTCATTTAACCAAAGGCCTAGATCTTGCTGTTGTATAAACTATTGTGTGCGTTAGTTAGGGTACGTGCGAACTTTCCTTCAAACTTGCACATGTGAAACTAGTTTCAGTAACCTTTCTACCTTCCTCTGCATAATGATAAATGCCGAGAAGCAACACACTGTGTGCGACAGCAGGCTTTAAAGCAGGCAGTATGCGCAAACGCAACCTATAAATTCTCCTTAAAATGCCTAAATCACATGACACGTTACTCGCGAAATGGGACTACCCTCGACTTTCATTGTTTAACCTTGTTGTGGCTTTATTTCCTTTTGGGGGGGGGGGTGGGCTAGTTTATGGATACCCTCTGAACTCATACGCCACGTTTGGAGAATAAGTACTTGTTCCACAAAACATCACAGACGTTCCTGCTGGGTCACTATGAAAGTAAGGTTCACTTATTGTCAGCTGCTAGTAGTTGGGGATAGGGTTACATGTGCTGATACCCAGATGACTCGGTCTGGTGAATTAGGAGCCGTAGCCCCTCAACTGGAAAGCCAATTGAGTACGCACGCACACACCAAACCATTTTTCGAAATGTTTACCGTGTCAGGACTGTTGTGCTCAACACAGGCTCGTCGAGTCCAAGAGGTTACCTCAGCGTCATGTGAGGTCACAGGAGAGAACCAAGACATCGACCTAGACATTTAGAAAGACCGTCGCAGTTACTACCCCGGCCCCTCCCCCCTCCACCTGCATGCAGCCGGTCAGGGCATTAATATTAGAGTAAACAATCTTCACGGCCGTTTGCATGCCCGAAGGTTATTACGTCCAGTCCGGTTTAGGTCAGGTCAGATGAAGATGCAAGTCACAAAAGACGGAAAGGCGGGTATGATGCAGCTGGCTACCCAGCTGACTATAATGTTAGCCCAACCCGAATGCGTTGTAGACCGCATACTTTTGAGAATCTTTAAAATTTCCTTGACGTCCCTACGAGAACTGCAGGTTGGCTGCGGTAACGCGGATGGTTTAGACGTCTAAAGGAGGAATAAACCATTAAATCTATAGACAGTGCTCTTTCCCTTCAAGTGGGATGTTTACTCTCACAACGAATGCGGCTCGAATTCTGAATGTTTGTACATTTTTTGCCACGTCAAGCTGTAACATTCTTTTAGGTCGCTTAATATCGTTGATTTCTACTGGATATATTCTTGCAGATACCTTATCTTTAATGGACCTCGGTTGATGCAGGCTGCTAGAATAGCCCACTGCAGTGTTGTTTGTGGCAGGACATCTAATAACCAAGATCCTCTTACATACTCTGAGAACTAGAATCTAAGACCGATGGTTAAGTAGCTGGGCTATATACCACTATTATGTTGTTAACGCTGAGAAAGTCGTTTTTAATTTAAATATAGAACATGTAATTTATGACGTTCACTGATATATTGCTTTGAATTGACTCAATTGTGAAAAAAACCCGAGGCGTTTGGCGGGATTTGGGCCCGCATAGTAGAGAAGGCCTTTAGCGGAAGCCAAGGATCTAACCACTTGAGCTACAAACGCCCCACCTCGCGCCATGAAGTTAATCACACTTGGATCGATTTTTCCCGCCCAACTTTACCGCTCGTATGGAATCCATCAATAGGGACCAGCAAGCTAACTGCCTAAGCGTATGTATTGAACTAAACCGTATGGGCTGCTTCGCCTGGATACTCTGAGGTATGGGGCGTTCACTGAGAGAAAGCCTTTTCTCCCCCTGACTTACCACCCTGAACTCGAATTTTCACTACTATTACTCGGAGGTATCCCTGTGATGTTCGCACAAGTTTTGTTGACTGTCCCACTGGATTGTCGTCAAAATCTCCACTTTTTATACTGCTTGTACCCGCATAACTGAGCATTTAATATCTTGGGGTCAACTAGCAAACCGAGTGGAAATATCACAAATTACCTGGGATATATTATAAGTTAAAGGAGTGAGAAGATTTTTTAAACATTTTTCACTCGGAACCTGGAATTGCACTGGCCTGTGTAGGCCCATAGGAAAAGGAAGTAATTAAGCCTGACATAGTCAGTTGGTCGATATTCATGTATGACGTTCCTATAATATTAAAGGACGTTGTTCTTCACAGAATACCCTTATTAACATAAAAGAGAAATTGAAATTCGTTTCACATTAATAAAGACCGGTCAATATGCTTTAAGTCGAAAAACAGCTTCCATAAGTGACCACATTACTAGGGCATACTACTTAGTCATTTTTCCGGCCCTTGGTTGAGGTTGTCTTCTCTTACCTCTGCAAGCTTAAGTTTAAACAAACTCGTGGCTTTGATAATATTTATTTAGCCTCTTGATTGGTACTGATTGTATAAATTCGAGCATATTTCCTCGTAAGGGTAAAGCAATAATTTTTTTCGAAAAGTAATATGTAAGTTTCTTCAAAAAAACATGCCTTCTCCCGTTCTTCTGAAAACCACTAAAGCTATGTGCTTTTTCTGTCCTTAAAATGTATTTAACATTTTTTTCATTTTTCTCCTTACGTTATTCGGATATTGCAATAAAGATGGATCATTTTATATACTCTGTCCGAAGATCTGCTACGATCGTGCGAATATACCCGCTAATGTTAGAAAATCTCGCAACTGCTAAGTTTAAAGAACAACGGGTACCATATTTTCTAGTATAAAATCTTAGAAAAATTCTCATTCAGGTAAAAGTCCGCTTTATGCGCTTTTCCACTAAAATTAATCGATGAAACGATACGCATTATGTACGTGGTGTACACCTTTAAGAACTTTAAATACCCACGTTATTTTTATCTTATGAACGTTCGTTTAGCATATATTTTACTGCAACACATGCAAAAGTTGAGGATTCCCGTGCGTATTTTCCTCAAAACCGGATATTTGTTGGGGTATACTATGAAATAGGGGATAATTACACTTCGTGAGGAAGTTTTATTGGCGATAGGAGTCTAGGAGTTGCATAAGCTTTACCGAAAGTCTTTATATTTGAGGCCTTAGGAGATACATCCTGTAGTAGGCGGGAGGGTTATTCCCCACTTCCTCCGCCGCTCGCACACCCCTTCATCTTAACTTCTGCCCTCCTCTCAACGTGAATCTGCTCATCTGGTCCGACCGACTATGTTTCCATTTCTCATCACCCTGCCGTTTGTCACCCTCCCGCTTTCCGCCCACTAACTCACATGTCCGGTTAACAGCTGATGGTGTTTAAATTCCCCGCTCTCCTCGACTTGTGTGCCCCAGATGTGTGTGTACATAAACACTGGTAGTTCATAAGACCTCCTTCATTCTCGGTCTGATTGACCTTTTCTTTACACCGGAAACGAAGGTGGCAGTCGCGAGTGAGTGGGTAGATTCTCCGCAAATCTGCTTTAACTCCTGTTTTCTTTGGTGGTAGTTCGCTGCGTTGCCTCTGCCTGCTGTAGCTTTCGTGTTGCTTGTCCAGCTTGCCTCAGCGTTTGCTGCGGCTTGGTGGAGTGCGTGCTGCCCATCGTCGAAATCGACGGGGGAACTGTCGGTAGTTGATGAGAAAAGAGTTAAGTATCTCCCGTCTTTCTTTCCGCCCACTTACTCACATGTCTGCGTAATATCTCATGTTGTGTGAAGCCCCCACTCTCGTCGACTCGTTTGCCGCAGACTGTGTGCACAAACACTGGTAGCTAATGAGGAAGAATTAAAATATATCTCGTCTTACAACCCTTTAATTTTTTTTTCAAGTGCAGTCTGGGAAATTGATGCCCCTTAGTGGTTCCACTCTCAAGAAAAGGCATACGCTTTTATCGGTGTATGTCTATTGGACGTTCGACATTGAGGGAGCAGTGTACCGGCTAATTATGACCTGCGATCGGCGCATCTAGCGCAGAACTCGGCGGCCCATGGCCTAAGATTCCTATGGATCAATGTGCCACGCGCAGAAGGTCAGTACCTGCTGAGGCTTGCTGTTGACGTTTGTGGCTGTCACCCATTCGCTTTGCTCGGTCTTCTAATCTGTTGTCACAATGGCACACCTAAGTCCGTGCAGCATCAATGCACTAAACAATGCAGCTCATCCATTGCCCGAAAACAAAAAAAACCTGTTCAAGTATTCCACGGTCACGAAAATGCCCCGTAGCATTTCTTTTGCCGGCAGTGAACCCCACATGCTGATTACTCCGCTCCTGCTGCATGCTGCATGTCGTGCTACCTGTCAAAATGAGGGTCAGGACTCTAACACCACCGCTGCTGCAGTGCCGGTTGGGGCGCGACAACAAAGCCTTTGCCCCGATCCCGTTGTCGTTGCCTGCGCCGCAAACGCCAGATGACAAAAATGACAGCATCCCATTTGCGCTGCCCCGGCCACCAGCTGCTGTCACGCGCGCAGCCCTTTTGCGTCTGTGTGTGCGAACCAGGACGAGGGAAAACGTGCTATTGTGTCTTGCTGTGCCAAACGGAACTGCCGCGTTGTGGCTAGAACCCTTTTGGAGGACTGCCTTCGGTCGCCGCCTGGTCTGTGCACTTTTTAGAAATATACGCGGTTCTTTTTGCAGATGGTAAGAGTTTCAGGTGCGCTGTATGTAGGCAAACTTGCGAGAGCTACTCTATCAACTTCACAGCGGTGTGGGGCTTGCGGGGAGACGTAAAGAGCTTTCGCGCGCAAGAGCTCTTCAGCTTTAGATGCTATTTGAAGCAATCAGTGAATCCCAACCATCAGTTCCCCCACATATCCTCCATCTGTGTTTTTTTTTATTTGTGCAGGTCTCATATGGGAAATAACTTAGAGTTTCGAGAAAAAATTAAATAATTCGGCAACGGATGCTCACCCCACAACGAACCCATGGATAGCATACGGGTTACCGAGAAGAAGAAGACTCGATCGCTGTCCCAGCAATTGAATCTTCTTCTTCTCAATTGCTTCCTGGGACTCGCATGTTCGCTTGTATTGGCAATTTGGGTTACCGTTATGGCTAGGGTTAGGTTGGCGTGTAATACGTTCTAATGCAACGCTACCAAATGATCTCACGGTGATGGTAAGCATATGCATTTACTTTCACTGCTAAAAAGTTACCGCCGTTTCCGTCCCCTAAACTCTCCCACTCCAATTGCCACCGTTTCCGTATAACACGCCTACCTATCGCTTGGGCCCGTTAGTAGGATCATATAAGCACTTGTGGCCAGTTAATTATGTTCGCACAAGTATTCGTCGCCAAAAGCTATTTTACGACAGTCTGGCGGATTTACCAGCTGACTGCGTAGTTGCATGAAATTGTATTGTATAGCACAGGCGCTTTATGTTCTGCCATTCCTCATCCCGGTCGAATTCGAAAAATTGAGGTCCTCGGTGGATTTTTTTTTCTGCGTTCAAACGTCGAGTGCATCTACATACACGAAATCTAGCTGTTTATGGCTAATGAATCACGTATGCTCCTTCCAGTACCCCCTATGCCCTATTCCTCAAACTCCCGCACAGGCGATTTCGCTGAAAACTAATCACAAGTGCACATTTCAGAATCGAAAAGGCTCTATTTGCGGTAGGTTTTTGAAAATATTTTTCACTGGTAGAAAGTAGAAGCTTTCCGTTTAGAAGAGCTAATTTAAAGTCGAGTTTCTTCGTTAGCTTACCGAAGAGATTAAAGCGGACACTATCATCAACTGTTAAGTTTTGTGCCGGTCAAATAAACTCCACGTCTATATAATTAATGAAAATAGGAAACAACCAAATATAGGTGACCTTACATTAAATTTCAGGGAGATTGTGGTGAGTGTTGAGATTAGGTGACGGTGAACGGATACCCTTCATGGAACTTGGACGCTTGTATACGAACAGCTATCAGTATCAATACATTTGAGGAAGATATAGGTGGGTTACCTCTGAGTTCCCGTTTTGCTAATGCGTGTTGTGGTATCAATAAAATAGCATCTAAGTTTGTCACTGAGGCTGATTGATAGGAGACAAAAGGGTGAAACTTTTTTAGAAAAAGTGGTTTCTACTTTTGTATGCGACCAAGTTTTCATTTATCTGTACGTTTTTTAATCATTATGCCGTTTTTTATTGTCCTGGAACGCTTCCTACCTCTTATCCACCACTGATCCTTTTGCACACAATTGCCTCGTTGACTGGCATAACGACGCTGTCCATTGCTGAACTCGTAAAACTCTTCTTGGAAATGTCATCAAACTCGAAGTGTTGAAAAGGGCGAAAGATCTACAACGGATGTTCAGCGGACATCCTGGTGCATACTTTAGCTTGTTGCTAGTGTTTTCACCTCCGAAAATAGCTAACCATCGCAGAAATGTTTAGGTTTTAGAAATTAACGTTTGTGAGCCACCAGATTTTCCTGCTCCAACTCCTGCGTAGAAAAAAATGTATTAACTCTTGATGAGAATGAGGAATAAAAGTCAAAATTGCAGGAGACGCCCCTGTACTGGCGAACTATCTTATCCGAAATAGGTCCACTGGTCAGCAGTTCGCGGGTCCGAATAACGGATACTCCACACCGATGATGATGACTTATAAGCCAGAAATGGTCACTCTGGAATAATAGAATACACGTCGCTAAATAAATACCTGTGAGGCTCTAAAGTGATGCGCACTGCACAACGGGCCATTGTAATTAGATCGGTAAGCCCGTTTTCTATCAGCAGTGGATATATCCGGAATGGACTCAGTAACTCCTTGTACACCTAGAAGTAAAGTTTGCGGAAAGCGCAGGCGAAAAATACTAACACAATAGACAGAAATGTGCATCTGTGATTTCATAATCTAGGTTTTTACGACCCAGAGGTTTGCATCAGAAGAAGTCACATTCCAACCACACTTTGCACGTGATTGATCGTCACCCACTTCCGATGCCTTCTTAACCACTCTGCGCGCGCTAAAGGCTTAAGGAAGCGTACAGCCTTGTCATGACTAGCTCACGACCTTCAAGAGCACTGCTGCTTGCACACACATTTGCTGCCTGCATACATACATTTTAAGTGCAGGCTGGTGCGAGAACAAACTGGCAAGATGAGGTGGAGGAGGCGACAAAGAAAAGAAACAAAGCTTGATGATGATGTCATTGACAGGGACGAAAAATGCTAGTCGCTGCTGCCCCTTCATAGGTTACAAGACAAAAAACCGCAGGAGGGAGTGTAAGCTGGGAGAGACTAAATGTCCGTTTCTGTTTTATTGGTCATCTTCAGCCAGCGATCCGTAACGTGGAGCTTGGATAAGCCGATATCTCAACATGTAGACCTCGGTATGTAAGCTTATAATCCAAAGCGTTAGATTCGTGCCACGGACAACTGGTCTTGCTGGCATTTGACAGTAGATATAACAGCTGACTTCGCCTGTATTGTACACGAAAATAAAGCTTTTATTGTACGACTGCCTTTTGAAATACCAACGGACTCACTGTTTCCTTGTACGGTGGATCTTCAGGTGTCAAGCAGCCCCATCTATGAGCATTGCAAGTAATAAGTGAGCCATTCGCAGAGATTTTGTTCGATTGACAAGCTCCTCCTCAGTTTATGAGTTCTCAGTGCTTATTTTTGTGTGCCTGAGTCTGCCGTTGAGTCGTGCTTCCAGGGCGTGGGTCCTCGGTCACTTGCAATAAACTGGTGCAGTTTAATTGGCTATGTTTCGCAAAACGAGTGTTCCACATGACCAGCTCGGTGCTAGAAGGGATTGAACTTCTTAACCGACGTTCCACTGTAATTTAGAACTCATCTTAACTACGCTACCTGCCATCTATTTTGTAGTTTGACCATATTTGAATTTTAGACGCAACATGTCAATACAAAATTAGCTGTTCAGCCTAGAAACTAGATGCCGCAGCCCATATGATAGTTCCCCACGGTAATCAAGCATTGTCTGCTTAAACAAACTAGGCCTGTGGTTTACGCGATACCTAGTTTCTTGGTTGAATCTTTTAACGTGGAGACAGGAATGAAATCCAATTAGCTCTTCTTGTGTCTTGACATGCTGCCGTTGCTATCGTTGTGGTTGCTTTACCGAAGCCGATACTGTTGTGCGAGTGATAGAGCTACACAGTTGCAAAAGGTGAGTGACCACAGTTCCAGTGAACAACCTACCACTGAAAGTGGAAGAAAAGAGCAGTGTACGTGAGGGTCGGTTCTGCAGGTACGACAAAAAATGCTGAAACCATTGAGTCTCACGTTAAAACTTTGGCCAAATTTGTAGACAAGTAGGCCTGGTCTGTTTGAGGTTCAGTCGACTATCGGTATCGCAAAGGTGAGGAATTTCGAAGGCAATCTTGTCGGAGGTAGGATCTTTTGAAAATGAACGGTTTAAGCCATGGCCAGACGTGCAACTTTATCAAACTGTGCAGCTTCTGGTTTCCAGTTCCTTTGAAAATCGACAATTTGTCAGTACAGCTGTGGGGTGTTCGTATTCGCTAAATTCCGGTTTTTGATAGCTTTATTCTCAAGGAGAAAAGAGATGTTTGAGGAGTAAGAATACGGTGAAATGTTTACAACTATAAAATTCGTTCGTTGCTTATTATGGCACCATCCGTATTTGAATGAAATTCTAAGAAGACGCCTTGGCCAACCTGTCTCATGAACGGGTAATACATGCACAGGATTTTGCAGTATTTATAGAATGCAGTGATTGCTGCAAACAGACAGCGACAATTAACATTAATCGCCTTCTTGCGCGTGGATAGTTTGCTGGACGGTATGCGGGCTCTGACCTGTTGAACTTCCATCACGCGTGGCGGTCTCGGGCGTGGTGATTGGTCGGCCATCTGGCCCTCCGGTGTTGGCATACGATGACGTGGTGGCGACTTGCTTTCGCCACACTGAGTCTCAGCACCGAATATGGATTGGGCAAATCGTTGCGCTTCTTTATGGATTGGGGGCCAGTGAACCATGACTCAAGTAACTCTCGGGTCACCCGATTGTCACCCCTTGCGAGAATTTCGGTCTCATTAAATTTGAATGTATGGCTGGGTGTCGTCAACTGAGCCACAACATGAGAATTGGCATCATTTCGCCGCACTGCTGCCGCGTGTTAGGCAATTCGCATCTTGTGAAGTCTATCAGTTTCTCTGACATAGTTGGTTTGCTCGCAACTGCAGCAGGTCCTGTTGACGACTCCAAATGTTTCTTGTCGTGGCAGTGGGTCTTTTGGTTTCACTATCGGACGTCCTATGGTTGTCTTCGGCCTCTGTGCGACCCCAACTCCAAGTAGCGCGAGAAGGCGACCGACAGCCTCCGAGACGTTTTTGACGTACGGGATCACTCTCCAAGTTTTGGGGTTGGTGCGATTTTGTTGTCCACCTCGTTTACGCAAGCAAAGGTCGACGAAGTTGACTGCAGCGAACTAGAAGATAAAGTTGCCGAGGTGGAATACCTTCGACGAGTATTTAGGAAAAAGTGCTGCCAGCTCACGGTCACCATGCTACTGTACACGAATGACAATTAACAGCTCCCATCTGTAGAGTATAACTGCCCCCTTGCGCGCTAATTGCTTGATGGTCGACGTCCACGCCGTGACCGGCTGAGCTTTCATCAAGAGTAATGGGATTGGAAATGATGTTTGCTTGGCCATCTGGCTCCTTGGCCCTGGCGTTAGATGAGGGCTTGGCCTGTGCGTTCCCCAAGTGGCGAGTTGCTTTGGCCAAATTGAACATCAGCACCGAATATAAATTTGGTAGGTCGTTGCGCCTGTCATTGCACTACGGTTTCCATTCACTGGGACACGAATACGGATAAATGTCAAAAGGCCGAATGGTCTTACATAAAGTCCTAATTTTAGTTTCTGTAATTTTGTCCTCTAAAACGGACCTACCGATCGTTAATATGCCAATGTGTGGTAGGCAACATGTTGAAAGACACAGCACCCGTACTGTAGGGATGTCGAATAAATGTTTATTAGAGCGAACCGTAAGGACAAATCATAAACAATTTGATCAATAAATGTGTTGTGTTGGGAAATGTCGTTGTGTTATGGCGTCAACTAAGGAGAAATAGAAAAAATCGAAAGTATATGATAGCCTGTAAAGGACAAAGCTTAAATTTGCAATTATTTTTAAGGAAAAATCACGGGAAACTATTAATGAGCGGAAAAATGCAAACATCGAGAAGAGAAGCAGACGAATCGGCTTCATCACATGACGCCTTATAATTGCCTCTGGCCTGTGTGCGGCTCCAACTCCAAGTGGGGCGAGAAGGTAGCCGACAGCCTCCGAGAAATTTTTGACATATGGTGTTGCTCGCCAAATTTTGGGGTTGGTGCAATTTGTGCACGTATTACCCATTTCCGCTACCGTTTCTTGTTAATGTCTCTGATGATGAATCTGAGACGGATGTTAGTTCGGGTATTATTCTCAAGCGGCGCTCCCTTGCCCGAATTAAGTTCATATAGACAACCAGTTCAGAACACCTCAATTTGAATTTACTCCCTCGCTTGCTCCTGTGCACAGGTCGCAGCCTATTCGAGAACAGTTCCCGGTATGACTGATTAAAGACGACATTTCAAGCATAAACAGCGCCTTTCCGCCATATGTTATTTACTCTGGACATCGTTTGAACCACCAAGAAGTTGGTTCTCTATGTGCCCTCATCCGAGCTGCACAGAGAAACATCTTATAAGCTCTGAGCTTACAGTGGTCAAACGTTGATTAACTGCATGCATTTCTCTGCCCCTTCTTCTGACAAGACTCTTTGTAGCTTTCATTACCTCTTATTGGCCTCCCTCTTATATTCTCCGGTTACCGCAGAGGCCGATTTATTGTCTTGCGTGCTTCCGTTACTAGCCATGTGCAATTCCGTAGGCCTAAGACACGCAATAAGGAAGGTGACTGTTAAACTGTTACTAACGACTCTGATGATGCATCCACGACGGATCACAAAACATCAAGTGAATACAAGTCTCGTCTCAGCGAACACATCTTCATCTTTTAAAATGTTTCTACTGTCTACGCATGTTTAATTCCCTTTTCATAAGCTTTTAAACGTAAAATAAGTGGTTATTAATTGGCACTCCCAGTTTACTTGCTCATCTTGGGCAAATTACTTACAAATTATTTCGTGACCTGTGTAACTTGTGCAATTTTGCTCTGATAATGAATATTGATGAAATCCTTCAATACATCGAGGAGACACAGGGAATTTATCAGTTAGAATTGTTTACAGCGCCACTCTGAGTTGAGTGACAGACCGATAAACCTACTTTTAGAATAAAGAATGTCGCCTTTCCTTTTTAAAAATTTGGAAACGAAAATAGGCCACTACCCATACGTATGGCGAGTCAGTTTTGTATTTTGTCTAAAGGCGTCAAATGTCCCTTTATGCGAAGAGGCGTTGGCATACAAATTACCCTGACGCAAATAGCGTTCTTGCGGGCGCACGGCCTTACCACGTTTTAATTACAGTAAGTGTTTTTAGGGCATGCGAATTACCGGTGACTCATTGGCATTGGCATACCTGACCGTCTTCTGCTGGGCTCGGCTGTCTTTTCGGCCCCTCGATTGCGGTTGCCCACAATTGCAAGCCTTTTTCTACGCACTCGTAACGCCAATTTAACCTGCACGTGCGACAGCGCGATCGCCCAGATCACGATCTTGCGTAGACGCATACGGGCATAGACAGTATGACAGTATTGACAAGATGCGGATAGCACATGGGGTGTCACAGCTTAAGTTTTATTCCGGTAGGTAAGCGGTATCGAGAAAATTTTTCTGCGTAAATGTCACACAGTTCAGCAGAGATGGGATTATTTAGTTGCAATTAAAATTGCGTGATTATGAACTTCTGGCGCAACCGATAAATCTTCTGTATCCTTGACATACGAAAGTTGACTTAGACGATCATCTTCTGATCGGTCTCTAATTGAGTGCTAACTACCATTAAATCAATCATACGAGTGTATAATGTTTGGGTTACAGAAATGAGGCCTTGGCCATACCTTTGGTTTCCTTAGTGATATTCAAACTTTTTCATATTCCATTGTCATTACTAAGCCTGCAAAATGGGCTTGTCAGTCGTGGCCATGAACACTATGCGAACACTCGAATTAGATACGGCCTACGTTAGCCGAAACCTCATGTGTAAATCTTTCAGACTATGCATAATGTGCTATGGTAGAGGTTTCTTCAGCCATTTTGTTAGTACAGGCATTAGTTAATTGCCCAAACCTGTTCTGAATATGTGCATTCTCTTATGATGGAACTGATAGGCGTTTGATTCCTCATGCGGCCACAGGAACCGACAAAACACACTGATGGGTTGTCGGGTAGAGTCTATGTTTTAAATAAGATAAAACAGATCCCAGTGTCGTCAACATCAGTGTCATATTATCTCTCCTGACCATAGTCCATCAAAATACAACTAAGTGCCCTTAAGACTCCCTTTATAAAGAAGACTATTGTCGGCCTAGATATTCTGTCCAACTCTCACCAAGTTCTGTTTGGTGGAATGGCCCAGCCAATATGAAATACGTTTTCTTGGGTCGGCGATGTAGGAGGCCGTGAGTCCCGAATGCTCATTTCTTCAATAACTGTGTCCTGAGCCGCTCCTTTATCTCCTAACGCCGTCCTTTAAGTGGGTAGCACTTTTGTTGAACAAACATCATGCGCACAAAAGTACACTGCCACCACTTCAATTATTTTGATTGGCTGTTGAATGGATTTAAACACCGAACTGACAAAAACTACGAGTAATAGTTGGAAAGGACAGTTAGAAGGCATAAATTTTTGATACCGAGGACACAGGTGTGTCACCTTCTATCTCTCTATCTTCCGCACATTTATACCACATAGGAGCGCAGTTCTCTTCCCCAAACTACAGTTCACAGCCTCAATGGCTTCATTTACGAATGGTATAAACAAGCAGTGAAAGTAAACCCTGAAAATGCATTACACAGGTTTTTGCCATATTTACCTCAGATCGGTTTTTCCCTAATTTCGATGGGATTCACTTGCTACTTCAAAGAGAGGGTTGGTTGCTCAAACAGTTTTCCTGCTTTAACCTTCAAAACTGGTGTCAGCGTCGTATTTATTCGTTCCTGTACGCCTGCAGGCCACCCCAACCTTCCGTGGCTACTCTCTACCAGCAAGTTACGCAACTGACGGCACCCTTACCACTCCCTTAATGACACAAACCCTCTCCGGCGGTACATCCACCCTGCTCTACGACTCCTCCCGACGAATCTTCCCTCCTGGTGTTGACTACGGCCGCCAGTACCCAATCTCCTATCTGCGCCTGGCAGAACAGGGCCTCACCGCGGTGACCAGCGTTGAGGAAATGCAGTCTTTGCAACAGCAGCAGCAGCAGCAGCAACAGCGAAACCAGCAGCAGACCGTCGACCATCTCCCGCCCACCGGCAGCCGATACATGCGCACTGAATCCAGTCAACGCGCGCCACGTCGTGACGTCGGGGGCACCCCCGTGGTTGGCAGGGCCTTTGCACAGAGCAGAACCCTGCCGCTGGAGAGACCCGCCACTGCAGATGCCTCCTACCGCCTCTCCAGGCTGGACTCGCGCTTCTCGCCGCAGGTCTTTGGCGAGGGCGGACGACCAGAGCGGGACCGCTACCAGCGACAGCGACAACTTTCACCTAGTTCCGCGTCTGTTGGCAGAAGTGCGGGTCGCAACACTCTGCCGGGCACGAATTTCATCGCTAGACGTTCGCGTGAGTTCACTTGACATTTCTATACAACTTTCAGGGTAGCTGCCGTACTCTTGAATTCTTATTTTGGTACTTTGGTTGGTTTTTTTGGCCGAGACTGTTGAACGAAGAATTGCGATTTCAAGGACATTTTTTAGAATATGCCCGCATATAAAAGAGTGATGGTAGCGATTATTCGACTGCCAATTGATGACCTGTTCAAATATCTCGGTACTAAATCTCGATTGGTGTATTTTGTGTCCATTGTTCCTGAAATGAGGACGAAGAACTGTGGTTAGACAACAGACACGGTTTTATAATTGGCGATGACTAGAAGAATAAAAACAGTATACTTAAAATTAAAGTCTGCAAGCTTTGAAGCAGCGAGATAGAGTCAGTTTACGCGAGAAAAGGGTGGAAAATTCATGAAAATAATCAGGGAGTTTGATGAAAAAGAGGGGAACAATTAAGCCTAAAATAAACAGTAGATTGTTGAGGAATATAAAAAATATAATATGAATGACTTTATTGTTAATGCTAAAGGTTTAATCGTGAGGTAAAGAGTCTCAGTTATTCAGAGGCAAATAGCCATGTTACTGTTAAATTTATGGAGGTGGACGGGCGAAGAGAAAGCATACGTGAGAACGTACAATGATGTATCGGTAGGGCTGAGGACGGCTTGTAAAAAACAGGCTCCTCTGCGTTTCCTGTTAAACAAAGCCTCAAACTGGCAGCGTTCCAGAAGGTCAGACACCTAATGGGCCATCAAAACAGTGAGAAAAACAGTGAGGTGAAAAATGCTGCAGCAGTAATGCTCTGCTTGGTGGCAGTTTTTCTTTTGACATAATGTTTCTAATGTTTTGTAAAGATTGTTGAAAATTCTTCTATGTTATAAGTGACAGGTTCAACGTTGTGCTTCAAATGGCACTCAACGATCGAGCTGAATTGCAAAGGCGAAATGCAGGTGTTTGATTCAAACCTCCCCCTTGTAGTGCACTGGATTTCGGACACTAGCTGGCTAAAGATTAAAATGAAGCTAGAGTTGGATATTGGAGCCTCTGTTCTTTTGTGTCTGTCAGTTGTAAAGTCTTAAGCATTTTTACCCTGGCCAAATCAAAAGGGCTTGGCCAAAACAGTTAAGACCCGCGTATTAGTTCTATAAAGAACATAGCCGCAGGCCTATTTACGGTGATGTTTTTGTTCTCCCAGCTTGCTTCCTCCCTTGAGCGTATAGGAGAGACATTTACGATAGGAAGCTTAACAATAAATGAAAGCTCGCTTGGAAGAACGATTTCACCGATTATTTTTATAAGTCACAGTATACTTTGGAAAATTTTCAGTAAATAGCCACTCATCCACCCCATAGGACCATGAAAAAATGACTCAATTGAAAGCAGTTTTGCTCCATTTAACATACGACCCGTATGCTTTACCTTCATTGTATCTAGAAAGCAAATAAAATCAAGAATAGATTACACCAGCGATTATTTTTCTCCTTAGAGGCAGTACTCCTTCAATATATTAAACAGTACCTCGCAAGCAGTTTTCAAATTAAGTCGTCCCTCCATTTGGACTGATCTGAGCCTATAAGCCAAGCGCTATCCGAATGTCTTTCTCCACAGAAAACCCATGGTTTGAAAGGGGACTTTGATGTTATAAGTCACTGTCGTTAACTCCATGTGGCAGCCTCGAATAACTGACTAAGGTAGTCTAAAAATAGACCGGTCCGCGCGCCCACGCGCACCAAACAACCATTTCCGCTTCGGAGGGGGAACGGAGAAAATGTAATGAAATTGATGTGCATGCTGATGTATCCCTGGCGTGTTTCCGTAGCCCCGCGTACAAGTATGCACCATGGCAGTTAATTCATGCAAAATGTCGAATTATGCAAAAGCTTGGTAATCGCAGGTAAAACTAAAACTTGGAAAAAAATAATCAACAACCCAAGGGAAATAGTAAAGTGCTAATAGTTTCTTTATAAAAATCAAATTGTCAGAGAAATACTCGAGTTCTACAGACGTACAAAATAGCCAAAAATTAGACCAATAAATGTTAATCTACTCATCAGGTGAAGTCACATCCATAGCATTTTCTTTATATCAAAAGGACTTTTCATCTGTAGATCTTTTGATACATATTTCGGGTATTCGAGTCCAATTAGTTTCAGATCGTCCTTTGAATTCTGGCAAATTTTCGGACATTTTCAGTAATTTCAAGTCTTCGACCATCAATGCAGATTCTGTTCGATGTTCGAGGATGTTCAGAGGGAATTTACCAAAAAATTGAATGTTTAAATAGTGGTTCTTAGGAAGATTAACATAATGGCCATATTTCTAAACAATGCAAAACACCAATCTTTCTAGGAATTGAGGCGAATGTACGCATCCCAGGAGCGTGAATTTTTTGAGAAGAAGAATTATTGAACACTGGAATTATTATTTCATTAGCCTGAGCTTTCGAGCCCCTTCAGGAGCCCATCATCAGAGTAGGGAAAAACAGTAAGTGAGGGAGCTATTTCTGGCATGTGCACAAAACAACTAAAATTCGAACGTCCGCATGAGTTGTCTAGTATTGTTTTGCCTCAAATAATTTTAGCATATGCTCTATGAAAAGCACCTTAATTAGTTATGACATATATGGTTTTTTGTTCACCGTTTTAAATCGTCGGTGCGGTAAAACAACGTACGGTCAAAACGTTTTGTACGACGTTTTGTGACGAAAAAGTTCAGGCGTTGACGAAAAAGCAATTTTTGAAACTTAAAAGTTTCCTTCTTTCGGAAAATATTGAGATTGCTCAAATTTCACTTCGCCTGATTGTCACCAGTATAAGATTTGATTTTCCGTTTATGAATGAGATAAAGTTCAAACATTTCTTGCTTATATTGAGGTTCACCCGTAGCCCAATGCATAATAATAGAAGATTTGTTTCTGACATACTTCATAGCTAAGGAAATTTATTCAAAATCAGGCAAACTCCGATTTCACCAAAATTCTGACTATTACACTTCAATAAAGTGAACTGAGTAGGCAATTTTCCTTTCTTAAGAGTCTTCTTAGGATCAAATCCACTGATTAGATCAACATAACCTGACAAAATGTATGTCGAATTACCACCTCCAATTTCCATCATGACTTGCACCTATTACCTCTTCTACCGTAAGTTGAGTCTCATGAGACGCCGACCAAAATTATTTCGAGCACGCTGGAACAAGAATGCTTTCGTACTTGAATGTACCAACTTAAGTAACAAGCAACTAGTTGAGGATTAGCTTTTGCTCGATAGCACGCTGCATTTTGACTGCGAATATTTTCAGTCACTCAGACTGAACAGTACTTATGTTCTGCATAGTTTTTCGACACCCATATAAATCTAAGCCTATATTTTTGGGAAATATTGGCAAATAAATTCATTTATTTTACTCCTCATATATGAACGTACGACTTCTTGCGATTTGTTACCTAGACGCAACGCAAAGAGTCCTTAACTCATGGGAATTTTTGAAAGCCTCACATGTTTATGTGTTTGTCCACCTTTCACTTGTATATTAATTCCACACTTAAATATGCACCACACGATCTGAAATTTCCCATAAAGCCTTTACAACCGATCGCGGTCCAAAGGCCCATTTTGGGTTCTCTTGGCACTAGCACATTAACCCGTGTCATTTTCTGACTGCGCACTTGATCAAGAAATCATTCTCCCCCTTCGACCGTTTTACCGCGAAAGCTTATTTTCCCTGGCAGTCTTACTGCGACAAAGCAAGGTTTTAGAAGTACCAGGGACGTTGGCATGCTTTTACTCTGTTTTTGGATAATGAGAGAGGTCGTTCCCGGGCTGTTTATTTTCATTTCAGCTACTTTTTAAGCGCTGCCAGACATCATTTAGCATTCAAAAACTATTAACAGTTGCCACTGGACCTCTTGGAAGCATTTCAAAGAAACCATTCTCTCCATTTGACTTTTTTGGCTTTGCGCTGTCAATGCTATCGGTTTTTTCTCCAGACAGTCTTTTTTCAATTCTGTCTACAGGATAGTTCGTCAAGCCTGCTACCTTTTCAGAGAAGAACTTAACGAGGCAGTTTTAGGTGTCCATTATGCCGTCAATCTAATGCACAGCAGACGATATTGCCAGCATCCAGCCTTACATTTAACCTAATATGAAGACTGCTCTCTGTATAATTAGGCTATGTCAATCTCAGCAGATGGTTTTAAGTGCCGCGCTGTCTCTGGACAAGGCTTATAAATGCGCTAGGCGAGTGTTTTTTGAAAGGGAAGTGCATGTCAGTTGTAAGCCATTTCTCTGACACTGGGATCATTCAGTGGGTGGGACTGACTCAGCTGTCGCTAGTAAGACCGGAAAATAAGAATTAAAAATCCCGGCAGTATATGTAGATTTGCGCTAACTTCCAGGATGGGTAACTTTTCTCTAGCCCTGACCCAATCATTATCCCTAACCGTAATGCAGCTGCTCAATTTTTTCGGAAACAAGCTCGCATTTCTCGGAATAGGCCTAGGGTATTCATATTCCAGTTTCGTACTCTGCAGCTGGTTAGCAATATCGGGCACAGTGCTGCTGAATTGGTACAGTCATGGGCATGTCTGATCTAGCTGGCCTCAGAGATGTCGTAACTGGTTGTTCTCCACTCGTGCTACTCTACAGCAGCGCACCTCAGGAGCACTACCCAGCATCTGTTAGGTACCGAGATTCCAGACTGAAGGTCCAGTAACCATATCTGTGTTTTTTTGGATTGTGCTGATTCTGATTTGAAGCTTATCTTTTCCTCATTACCTCCAGGAGGGCAGCATGGAGGCAGACGATGAAGAAAGGGCGCAAACAAACTCAGTCGGCTGTACTAGATGGCCTGAGGTGTCTCCGCAGGATTAAAATAATGTTCAGAGAGCTCCTTATTCTAGATGAAGTTGGCGTGTTTCATTCAATATTTGACTCTTAGGCAACCGTGGCCAACCTTTTGTTCTTCCACGAGGGCGATTACTTGTATGTCCACCTTTTAGGCCTCGCCTGAATACAACATATGGTCCTATGTTTACCCTGGCTTATTGTGCATGGGGCTTAGTAACTTCATTCGTGCAGCCATTGTCACTATTGTTTTCCTCAGCCTTCAAGTTATTCATTTTGTGAGCTACTGCGACACGTTTTTTTTGTGTTTCGGGCAAGATTTCGGAGAGAGGATAACTTTTAGCGGATATCCTTCTAACTCCTGCCCAAATAGTGACAACTTGTGGCTGTTATCTTTCTAAGTCATGTATTTCTGCATTTTCGGGTTATTACTTAAAAGAAAACACATTCATTGTCAAATGATGGTCTATCGTCCAGCTATTTCAACAATGAAATGGCTATCTACTCTTTCATTTGAGGCATTTAAGTTCCCTGTGTCTACACATACTGGCATATGAGCTGTATGTTAGGACGTTTCTATTGGTGTCTTCGAGTGTCTTGCACAAGCATTGAATGCCTTTGCTGGGGCGACTTAACAATACCTGCACAAGTAATGACCATTGAGTTCTGATATTTTTTTTATTTACCTTAATCAGTCAGATAGCATAATTTCCTCTTATTAAGCGATATATAAGTTCAACCTTTCCGATTCCAACTACTAGTTGTGATTCTCATAAACAATGATATAACATTGTTCACGTCATCAGCGCATGCTTTACGGCATTTTTAAACTGTAATGTTGGACTGTGTTCTAATCTCTTAAGTTAAACAAGGCACATGCCTTATATGAGGCCTGTAAACTGCAGTAAAATGTCTATATTTTTACCCATGGAAAATGTAGCCGTTTGCCAATGCCTCAAGATATTATTAAAAATACAGCCACAAAAATCATTTGGTACAATCGATTGTCACATGGGCATCAGGCGTCAGACTAGCGTTCGGACACGCTTACTGACACCAGCAGGAAAATGGTCACTACGCTCTGACGATAGAAACAAGAAAGCTTTTCAAACGTCAGCTTAAATACAACCTGGTCCCAGAAATCGCCCCTTTTTCTTCCTCTTCCGGGGATGATGAAAGGAATATTATACCTGAACCTCAAATTTTTGTGCATAATAAATAGACTAGCTATAGTTTTATTAGGAGGGTTCGGCAGATTTAAATAATTCATTTGAACCATTATGAAAAATTCGTGGCCCAAATATGATTAAAAAGTGATTAAATATTAAAGACTTTCGAAAATCCGCGAAATGAAAATCATATGCTTATATGGTCTTTTTCATATATTTTAAGGCCTTTTAAACCCTCCCACATTCTTATAAATACGTTTTAAACAGTTATACAGCATAAGCACCCCCATGAGCTCTTAGATATTAGGTTAGATTTGTTGACAATATACAATTAACACACAGTGTTTGCCTGTGACTGTCTCTGACAGCGGTGTTCTGAATCGTCATACGAGTAAACGTCATGGTCCAGCGATCACAGCTTCAAGCATTATTTAAATGTGGCGCACAAATATATATTTATCCCACATGAATGAGGATCTCTATTTCATACAAAGAAAAACCATCCGTCAATGGCGTCCGGTGTATAAAAAGAACTGGGCAACCCAAAAGAGGAATCATGTACCAGGAATAAAAAGGCACATTGTTCGCAGAAACGATTGAACTAGCGAAAAAATGCGCAATAAGCCATGATTGCTTCTAAAATCCGCAGTAGAATGAAGCCTGAATGGTAAAAGTACGATAAAGCAAGGGCATTCTCTCTTGCGTGGGATCAGTAAATAGGTGGCATATATATATATATATATATATATCAAGGAAATAAAAGCGGAAATTATTAGGTGCATGACATGAAAGTAGGTGGACGGGACATGACTTTAAGGGTCAGACCCTAGAGTTTGATGAACATTTTCGTTGAAGACATTCAACTGACGCGGAATGACCACGGAAATGTCCATTCTACAAACGAGTAGCACTAAAAGTAGTGTGAATTCTATATTACAATGATGTTATACCGTACTTTTGCATAGATACTAGCTAAAAGCCCAGACACGTGTTTCGCCGATGTTTCTTCTACTGCATAATGCAGCAACGAGGGGTTCGGCTCTTCAGTAGGTCCCCCAACGTTCTCTTTGCGGTTTTTAGTATATGCAACCCGGCCCGTCCACCTATTTCCATGTCATGCACCTGATAATTTTCGCGATTATTTCCTTGATTATTATCTGAAGGTCATATACTAGAAACCACATAGCGAACGTTAGGGGCCTACTGAAGAGCCGAACCCCTCGTTGCTGTATCA
>JAYGXS010000002.1:6779283-6823817 GCA_036362985.1 Ligula intestinalis | reverse complement strand
TATATTCACTCAGAAATGTGCGAACAACGATCGAATAGGCTTCCGAACTAAACAAAGTTCATATGGTGGTCAGAGGTCACCAACGGGTGACCGCCTGTCAGGCCGATTCCAGCCAAGTCATAATAGCAGTAAGGGGGGGTATGACAGCATTTGGGGGTAACTAGATACAGAACTGTTTCGGGCTTATTAGCCTTCATCAGCCAAGCATAACCCTGAGCACCAGCTGGTCGGACGACACAAACAAACGCACTCACAGACGGCGCAGTTAGTCCACCACTGGTGTCTATCAGATGGGTCATAAGCACTTCATCGAACCGCAGTTCATCAGCGTCTCACCACCTGCCATTTGCTGTCACTGCAGATCGGGCATATATTTACTCAGAAATGTGTGAACACCGATCGAATAGGCTTCCGAATTAAACAAAGTTCATGTGGCGGTCAGAGGTCATCAACGGGTGACCGCCTGTCAGGCCGATTCCGGCCAAGTCATAATAGCAGTAAGGGGGGTATGACAGCATTTGGGGTAACTTGATACAGAACTGTTTCGGGCTTATTAGCCTTCATCAGCCAAGCATAACCCTGAACACCAGCTGGTCGGACAACACAAACAAACGCACTCAGAGACGGCGCAGTTGGTCCACCACTGGTGTCTATCAGATGGGTCATAAGCACTTCATCGAACCGCAGTTCATCAGCGCCTCACCACCTGCCATTTGCTGTCACTGCTGATCGGCTGTATATTCACTCAGAAATGTGCGAACAACGATCGAATAGGCTTCCGAACTAAACAAAGTTCATGTGGTGGTCAGAGGTCACCAACGGTGACCGCCTGCCAGGCCGATTCCGGCCAAGTCATAATAGCAGTAAGGGGGTAATGACAGCATTTGGGGGTGCTCATCCGATCTATCTGGTAAGGGCACATACTTGTCCCAGAAGTGCCTTGAGGCTCGTACTTGAGCGATATCAGGCTTGTTGCTTAGTGACCTCAGAATATGATGGAGTGGATCCGACAAAGACAAGGGACAAGTATGTGCCCTTAACAGATAGATCGGATGAGCACCTTTGTTCCATCATATCCCCGATCACAACCGACAAAGCAACGAGCCCGTTGTGCCGAGGTAGGGTGGTTAATCCAATGACCAAAGGTTCGGGGTTCCAATCTCGGGGGTTCCGACCCCTAAGATTGGTTATGACTGGCTGATGACGAATAACAAGCCAGAACTAGCCATTCCGGTCTCCCTTGTCTTTGTTGGATCCACTCCATCATATTCTGAGGTCGCTAATCGACAAGCCTGATATCGCTCAAGTACGAGCCTCAAGGCACTTCCCGGACAAGTATGTGCCCTTACCATATAGATCGGATGAGCACTTTTGTTCCATATATCTAAAACAGTAAGGGGGTATGACAGCGTCTGGGGGTAACTTGATATAGAACTGTTTCGGGCTTATGAGCCTTCATCAGCCAAGCATAACCCTGAGCATCAGCTTGACAGACAACACAAACAAAAGCACTTACAGAAGGCGCAGTTGGTCCACCACTGGGGTCTACCACCACTGGGGACCTCTGACCACCACATGAACTTTGTTTAGTTCACTCAGAATTGCGCGAACACCGACCGAATAGGCTTCCGAACGAAACAAAGTTCATGTGGTGGTCAGAAGGCTAATGAGGCTAATAATGAAGGCTAATAAGCCCGAAGCAGTTCTGTATCAAGTTACCCCCAAATGCTGTCATACATTCCTTACTGATATATATATATATATATATATATAGAATTGTTCGCGCTTCTGTTAACTGTTTTGGAATTCGTACCAATTTGTAGCAACCGAACAGTTGCGTTGCTTCCACATCGCGTTCAGAACACTTACCTTCTGTGTTACGCTGAAAAAGCCGATACACCATCTTCCACCTAGATTACAGTCTTTTCTCATCTCACGCAAAAGTGGAGCGATCTTAAATAAATAAATACTAAATTTTGAATATTCGAAAATATGCGAGGCCCAGGTAATTGAAGAGAAGGCGGGAAGACACTCTCTGAGACGAGTATTTTATTTGCCCGACGTTTCGTACTCTCACTTGAGGCCATTGTCAAGGAATGAAAACATGCAGCTCTGTCGTGGGTGACCTTGCGTCCCTATTGTTCGCTCCGCCGCGAGTGACCTTGGGCCCTGACATTGCTTGCGCAACGCGAGAGAGGCATCTGGGAGATCGATATGCCTATTGATAGCATTTGCATGCGAGTGCCATGTCTCCTGGAAGAGGCGTGACATTCGGTCGTCCGGCTGACCCAGTATTCGCACGTGTTAGAAATCGAAGCTGTGCCCTTTCATGGATGCGTGAGCGACTACCAAATCACGTTTTTCATTCCGTCCCACGGCGGGTTCGTGCTGGTACATTTTCGTGAGAACCCGTTTGCCGGTTTCACCAACATAGTCACCTTTACCACAAAGGCAGTCGATGCGGTAGATTACACCGGAATTTTGGTTAACGGGTTATCGGACTTAATCACGCAGTGAGCTGCACGTTTTCGTTCCCTGACAATAGCGTCGAGTCGGGCAAATAAAATACTAAATTTTATATTCAGGGCAAAAAAGGACCCTTTTTTTTTACAAAATTTGTGCTGTCATCAAAGTTAATACAAAGTTGGTAATCACAGGTGCGCGTAAGCACCTGTATAACATCAGGAAGTGGTACATCGTTACACGTAATAAGATAACAAGTCAGATCCGATTTACAACGTACCCTCTTTTAAAATTAAAGTTACTCGGCAGTAAGCAAAAACACCTACATCGGTGGGAGATTGCAGCAAGCCATCGATTTCCAAAAGATGTAGGAGAAAACACTACTTAAATAGGTAGTTCGATTGACATGGTATGATATGATGCACTTAGATGGGATCCTAGTGTTGAGGGTTGGGAACGCTTATTGTCGTGGGCAAAATCATATAGCATCATGGCGGTGAGATAGGAGGGGCTCATCGGGGACAACGGAGTTTAAATGAGGGGTGGGACAGTAGAAGTCACGGCCCACCAGACTGCAAAGTCCACCGACAAATTGGCGACAACGCAAGAACACGCGATGATATTAATAGCGACCTCGAATACCACCGCCGGGGTTCTAAAACAGAGAAGAGTTTGCAGCCTTTGGAAATGATGCTTGACTCTGCAGAGGTAAATTTAAACTATTTAGAAACTGTTCTACTAGCCTTAGAAGAGCTTCAAATCCCAGAAGGACCCTTTTTGAAATCTACAGGTTGCATGTTTGGAAAGGAAACAAAAGTACGACTTTATTTCCTCCAAATTTAAATATTTATGTAAGTTGCTTTTGAAAATCGGTAATTTAGAAGAAAGCGTAATTTAGAGTGGTAGATTTTTCCAAATGAAAGCATATTTGGCGGCAAAAAACGAGAACGGTTAGATATGGAGCTAAGGGGTGGTGAAATTATCGCACACGGGAAGACTAATGAGGCCGCCTTTTCTTTAATTGGCTCCTCAACATCTTGGGTAGATCCTGACTATGACTAAGAGCATTTTGATGATATCCATGGGTGGTGACGCTTTGTTGCACGTTTTGCATTTAAATCGGTATCCGCTGTTTTTCAGCATGCTGTCAGCGTAGATGCAAGTAGGCTGAGTATACCACAGCGTCAGGGTTGCCGCATTGTACATCCGCCTTCACATTGGCAGTAATATATGATCCTTGACAATTTTGCCGCCGGAAATAAGCCTCCCGACGGCCTCTTTTTCAAAATGCCGCAACTGGATGCTCGGATGACCGTCTGTAACTGTACCACAAAAAACGTCCTCGGTGATTCGTCTTCCGCAAAAGCCCTGGTAGTAGCACAATACAGTCTTACTGTCGGTCTTGCCATTCTTTGAAGTGTACTTGTATATATCCTCCTGCCGGCGAAAAGGGTGGGCTTCGTCGTTTTTTTCAGAGGGAAGTTAGTACCGAGGGTTTTTAGAGTTTGCTCGCGAGGACATGTGATTTCACGCATCGGTCTGGTGCACAGGATTAAATTTCGAAAAAATATTCATCTAAGGAAAAGTTTTTCGTGGCAAGAATAATTGGGGCTCTCGAAGAATGCCATCCCTTCTTTTCAAAATAAAACATTTTTAGTAATGTAGCCGTAATTTTATGTCAATCCAAGGCTCAAGGATGAACTATTGTATCTATCCGGTAACCAGATTACGCGATTGTTCCGGACGCTAATATTGATAGCCTTCTGGAGGTCCGAGCAGTAAACTAGTCGATGGGTAGTTTTTCCTTTCTTCTGCTGACCATGTGCAATAAAGTGCACGTCGAATTTGTATATAGCACGGAATACTAGAAGAAACCCAGGATGAAACATTAAGTCTACCCCTTGAAACTAAACCGGCAAACACCTCACCCAGGATTACTTATATAGCCTCCTACGTAAGACAGGGGAATAGGAAGATATCGCCCAAGTGGTCCTACGCGTAATTCCCGTATCATAGTTCTAACATTGGTGCTAACATAAACCTTACTCGTAGTCATAATCTTAACCGTAAGTTTTTTTTTCGCATTTACTCTTGTAAGCTTGTCAATACCTTTAACAGGTACCAAATAAAGGAATCCTAATTCTGCTGGAATTTGGTTCAAAGAAACCTGTATTTTGGGCCGTTCCTGAACCCTAGTCATGCAGAACTACTTCATTTCTCCACGCTTACCCAATCGCCCTTTGTATTACGAGCAGTTCCTGTTTAGCAGATCATTTACGTCCGCCTTACCAACACATATTCTTCGCGACCACCACATCCATAGGATATGTGGCAGCAAGTCATTCACAATATATTGCATTTTGCAAGTTGCTTTAAAAATTTAAAACTCATTACTAACAGCCAAAAACATGGTTACTACTTAACGATTATACTTATCGAATACGAGTCCATTTTTAACCCAATATATGCGATTGATGTGATACTGCTTGCGGAACGATGGATGTACTGTATACTATAGCACTCCAATCCCCTTGATTAATCAATAGTTTCGTATAAAATATTGTTTAATGCCATCGCAAAGAAAAAAGAAGTGTTTTGACGACGGCGTACTACGGAAAAGGCAAAACGTCTCGCCACCTGAAATAATTTTTCATTTGTTGATTAACGCTCCCATTATGCATTGGCTCTTATTTCTCGAGCCCCATCTGCGGCCACTGTATGGCTAGTAGTGTAGGCAGTTTAACCTTTCCGGCAAAGACATACGAAGACTGGAATGGACATTTCTGGCTCATTGGTCGTTATCCCTCAGCCATACCGAACCCTAAAGCGCTGCATTACCCTAATGGTTAAACCAGTCATCCATTGCTAGTCGCATTAAATGCTCTTCGAATAAGACGTTTTGGCAACAGAAGCTTATGTAGTCCCTCTCATTAATCCCTGCTCCCAGCATGCTGTCCGACGAAAACGGTAGCTACAGGGTTTTATGGGTGGGGAATTAGGACACGCAGTGGAATATACTCTAATAACTCCTATATTCATTTTTATTTTATTGCATTTAGAATTTATATTGATTTAAATGTGTACATTTTCCAAATCTGTATTATCGGTTAACGTATTGCGAAAAACACTATTATCCAATTGCAGTTTTCTTGAACTTGCCGAAAAATAAAAATGGTAGCCAGGCGGTCGTCTACTTCAACTCACCTGAGGTCCGACTTACCGTTCTGGAGTTAGATAAGTATATTCCGCGGCGTGAAGTATCGCGCACACCTTCAATGTACATACGGAACAACTAACTCTCAGTGGCCGCGGGAAACAACTTTGACTACATTTTTTCACTTTACACTTACATCCAGAAATGTCTTTCTCTGCCTATCCTATTTCTCCATCTCCCAAAACCCTGTAACCACCGTTTTCATAGGACAAAATGCTGGCACTAGGGATATATGAGGGGGGCTACATAAGGTATTTTTGCCGAAGTTTCCTCTAAAGTCTCCGACCACGGCTACAGTCCGCAATGTGGGTTCTCATTGCGCGCAGGAGGTATCACCAAGCCATACGGTAGGTGGTCCCTTGGCAATGCCGTGGACAGGGAACATGCGGCGAGTAATGCATGCACAGTTCGATTCAACCCTAAATTGAATTTCTTCCTACCTTTTGGGCTTACCAGTTTTTGATTAGTTTTAACACTTCGGTGGTTTTCGTTATTAACGTTAGTCGAGTATCTTTATTGTGTAACGCATTTTCGACAAAAATAGCAAAATTTTAATCTTTCAAGTGCTACTTTCCACTCGCCCCAACAATTTCATCCTAAAATTCGACGAAGCTGTTTTCTGTATGATGGTTTTTGTCCTCAAAATGTTTTCATCCTTAATTCTTGCGGCTATTAGTATCATCGACTTTAAGTTATGTGGATTTTTTTGCCTCACTCCAGACAGTGAGACCCGCAGCTGACAGCACGCCACAGTGGACACTAGGGATCAATTTCTAAACAAGAGCCCATTATTTAACTGATCTCAGCTTGTTTCGAAATATGCAAGCCGAGAGTTCAATAAAACAGCATGTACCCACCCTTGAAAGACGGTTGCCTGCATTTCTGTTAGCATTTGAATGACTTAAAAGCGCTTAGACGAAAACTGAACTATAATAATACCTTCTATGATGTACATAACTGCTTTTTTTGTTTACTGACATTTCTGACGTAAGAGGAACATAACTTTCGATAGAAAGATGACACTGTTAAATTCCCTTGTCACTGGAAAAGACCCTTTTTTCGAACCATAGTTAATGCATTTTAACTAACTCTTATTTCTCAACGTTTTAGATACCTATTCCTCGTATTCAACGCCAAACGTCAACTCCAAGCGTGGTGAGTTTTCGAAATGTTTTTCTACCTTTTTCTCTATTTCACCTGTTTTACGACCGCATATATGATGCGAGGAATGCATCTGCAAATTATTGGGAGGTTTGGCAGATTTGCTTAATTTAAATTGACTCAATTGGGGAAAATCGGCGGAATTTGAACACGCTGGCGTGGCCGAGTGGTAAGCACGGTTGACCTTAACGCTAGTGGTCGGTGTTTCGATCCCAGCTTGCGACAGCATCTGCCAATGTGTTGGCAGAGTTGAGCAATTCATTTAAGGCAGCTGTGTACAATAACTTCGGCCACCTTGATAGAATTCGAACCAACAGCCACACGGGCATGGCTTTGACCGCCTGCAAGAATTCTGAGTTTAGTCACACTTGGGTCAAGTTGCCCGTCCATTCTACGTCAACGCATGGACTCCACCAAATTTTATGCAGTAAACAGATTGACTAATCAGGGTTTCTGAAGCGGTCATTCGGGGCGCAAGTAGATGATTTTGAGGCTTGCATAGTTAAAAGGCGCCTTTGGCAGACTTTTATAAGTAATTTGACCAAATTGTGAGAATATCGACCGCCCCAATGCGTCCGTCTTCGAACACGCGCCCTCTTTATAAAATTGAACCTCCAGCCGAGAAACACTAACAACGGAATCAAGGCAAACTGACGTTACTAGTTCTGGCTGATATATATCGTCACCGACAGGCATCCAACCGGCGATTGGGGACGCGTAGAAGTGCTGCCGACAAAAGCTGAACTACAGATCCGGAGCTTCAGCGCAAACGGAATAATGTACCGCTCCCACTTGCAGTGGCATTACACATTTTGAACACAATCGTCACAATGAATCTCTAGTTTCATGTGAAGCAATCTATTGTAGGTAAAACTTTTGCAATCAAAAGTCTATTTGAAGTAAACGCCTTATATGGGTTGCAGTTATCAAGAACAGATCATAACAGTAATCATGCCATACCATACCCTCTGGGCTGGAGAACGGTGCAATTGCTGTGCTGCGTAAATAAAGCTGAGTAAGCAAGTCTTTACTGTTGTGTGCTTGACAAAGCCACTTCCAGAGTTGCCGCCCGTCTTTTGGCCTCCGCTTTGACGGTTGAAGCTTCAAAGGGGTACTTAAGTACGTCTGCAATTTTCACAAATAATCGTAACTTTCCTTCTCGTCATAGTGTGTCATCACAATCGCGGACATAACATACTTAACGCTAGACAAATTTTCCAGACTATGCTTTTTGACGGACATCCGGAGAATACTCGGGAGGAAGTGTGAATTCTACAAGAACGGAGAACTTATACAATTCTTGAAACGCAAAACTGATTTTATCCGATGAAAAGTTGCATTACCAATCGTACTTTCTGACTGTGCACGTGAGATACTCTCCGACTCCTAAATGACCTTTTTGAAGATCTTAGTTCACCTAATAAGGATACAGTTGTCGTATGTGTATAACTCACCAGCAGAAGAACTACCGTTTGAAGCTGAAGATACTCTCAGCATCCTCATCTCACCTTTGAACTAGGGGTTCGTTTACTGGCAATCAAGAAGCCGTTTGCTGAAATTAGACCAGCAATTTCACGGAGATCCATTTTGTTTGACTGAAGCCTGTACTAAGTGTCTGTATTTACTGTTATCTAGGCTAGCTCTAGTGTGGATTTACTTGGTACCGGCCTCTGAATTGCCGTGTGAATTTGCAGTTATGTGTTTCAGGGGCCCGATTCTGTCAGGTCTATGTCCCTACTGCTCCGCTGATTATGAATGACTCACAAGACTTTACGCAGATAACCGAATTAGTCAAACAGTTTTGCCAGCAAAGACAAGGTAGACTGGAAGGAGCCTTCCTCGCTTATAAGCCGTCGGTAGCTAATCCTAGCCAATCCAAATGGATGCCTTTCTTGAGCCTCGAACTCGCTATCTTTTGATCAAAGTCTTAGGCCCTAACCATCGAGCCACGAACTCATTGTCTTGCCGGTATAGGTCGGAAGATATTGACGCACGTTGATGAAAGTTCACTGGCCCCTAGCAGAACTCTTTTGTTCCACTCCGCCTTTGCCTTGGGTCCTCAAAGCAGTTGTAGCAGCGATTAATATAGGCAGATAGTATTTCCGGCAAAGACTGGAATGGCTATTTCCGGCTGCTAAAGCTGCTATCAGGGCCCGAGGAATGAGGCCGAAGGCAAAGGCAGAGTAAGTTCCGCTAACGGTCGGTGCGTATTCTTCAACAATGTCAATCGAGAAGAAGATGACTTGATCACTAGTACAATTTCGTTTATTCGCCTGACGTTTCGACATCCGTCGCGGATTCATCGTCACCCCGTTTCTGCTACTGTTTTCTGCTAATGTATCTGATGATAAATCCGCGATGGATGTCGAAGCGTCAGGCGAATAAACGTATTTTACCAGTGATCGAGTTGTCTTCTTCTCAATTTATTCCTGGGACTCGCATGCTCACTTGTATTGAAAGTATCAACCTAATTCGTAATTATCAAACTTTGCACACTAAATCGACACCTAGGTGACCGCGGCACTGTTATCCATAAACAGTTGCACGGGCAAACATATGTGTTCAGCAGGGATAATGAAAATCGTACACTTGGACAGGGTTAGTAAGGGTACTTTGGTTGCAACTCATCGCTTTCACGCCGTCCGCATGGCAAGATTGGCGTGCAGAGTTCCTTGCGCTTGGGGAGAGGGGAGGAAATGAGGATAGGTTGTGGGCGTTGGTCATGCGTGCAATGATAATTACTGGCAGTTGCACGGAGAGCAACACTGTTATGATACTGTGCAGTTACTGAATTCACTTGCTACTCCTGTGCTCTAGTTCTCCGACCATGACGCTGAGCTGATTGAGTCAATTTTTAGGCCGTCTGACTCTGATCAAAAGCGGCCACGAGTTCGAGGCTCGGGTAGGACACCAGTTGCTGTGGGTATGACTGGCTGACAACGACTAATGACCATTCCAGTCTCCCTTGTCTTTACCGGCAATATTGTCTGGCTCTAATACCAGCTACCCTCAGCTTCTTTCGAGGCCCAAAGGTGATCGGGACGGATGAGTTCCGTCAGCGGTCGGGTAAACGTTCGGTAACGAGCGTGAGCTGATTACTGATTCTGCCCTTCCTTTTATGTCGTGAAAACCCTACGGTATGCTAATCGTAGCGGCACACTTCTGCGTGATCGCGCAAGCGCGTGCGCCTGGAAGACAGCGTCACTCATTTGCATCCACGTGGTCAACTCGCATCCACCAGCATGTTGCAGCAAAAGCTCTTTTTGCAACCGTTATTGAAGGCAGCCGCAGTCTTCAAGTCGCACCTGTTTACTTGCCACGCAAAAAAGGTGAAGTGTAGACTAACGGTCGACCAACGAAGATACCTGTTTGCTCGTTCCCTAACTCACCGCACTCTTGTCAGTGAAAACAGCCGGACCGTAAAAGTCCGGGGCATCTAGGCTAATTGGTATACGATGCAATTATTCATAGCTTCTACACTGCCTGTTTTTTCTAATATTACTACAGTCACATTAACTAGCTGCGCTATTTCATTTCAGTTTTCGTAGTTATATGAAGCGCTTAACAATTTATAACTATTAAGGACAAAAACACTCTGAACTGCAATGTTTACTCAGAAGAAGATGCGATCACTGGAACAAAAATTTTATTTTCCAGACGTTTCGGATTCCGTCGGGAATCATTACTCAGAGGTAAACGTAAAATGGTTTTAGACATGCACAGATTGGGGTGGTACAAGCACAGATTCTGCGGTATTTATAGTTCGTAGCGGTCGCGCGACCGCAGGCGCACTACAAGTATCAGCTCCTGTAACCATCGCTTGGGGTCATGCTTGGTGCGATGTTGCCTTGGCAGTCCGCTTTCGAGTCATTAAATGCCGCGATTTCGTTGTCCATGTTGAATGTGGCCTTGATAATTGCGCGAAAATTATGTTAGCTGTCATTGGCGTTGTTGCTGGGCCCGGCCCTTCCCACATGACTGATTCTCCTGCCCAGGCAGTGTCTCAGTACGCAGTATGGGAACGGCAAATCGTTGCGCTTGTTGATTGACTGGGGGCCTGAGAACCATGACTCGAGCAGCTCGTGGCTTAAGCGGCTGTCACCTCTTGCGAAGATTTTGGCCTCGTTAATCTTCAAAATATGGCCGTGTCCCGTTAAGGGAACTGCTGTCACTTTTCTTCAGGCCCATCATAACCGAACTTCAATACCAGCAGACCTATCGATTTGTCCGATGCAGCCGGTTGAACACCACCCACAAGCTCTGCCGGTTGCCGTTGGAAATCTTAAAGTCACTTTAGTGTAATTTTGGTCAGTCTGACTGGCTGTTTGGATGAAACAAGTTTATTACTGTTTTTCATCGGATTAGAGACCCGTGGTTCTCGCTGGTGGCCTCGCGGTATAGGGTGTCCAATGCTTTACAATATTTGCCACAAAACAAGGAATACGTTTTTACATGTTCCGTTAAAGGCCAATGTTGGAAAGATGCGTTCTAAACCACTGTTGATGCATTCGAAGAGATCGATATTTGCTCTATTTTGAAGGTTATTTCCAACAAATTTGGCAAAATATGGCTCCATTCACGAAGAGCAATGCATAAGGTAAGTTAAAGGGTCATAGAGTACTCAAAATTAAAGGTTTACACGATATCCACATCTGTTATGGAGAGAAGTCGGCTTTCAAATTCTAAATTTCCGTTTCTTCACACGTGGGTAAGCCTGCTAGGTATGGGCGTATAGAGTGCTGATATGATGATGTGTGGCAAACCATATGACGGAAGCTTCCGCCTATAGTACGGGAAGACTACGCAGCCATTAGTTCAGGCTGGAGAATGTGAAGGACCTCCCTAAGGCTGTGATTAGCAAATCGCTTGACCGTTTTAAATTGTCGCTGTATCATAATGTCAGCTAAAGCAAAACATAGGTAACACCGGCAGCTGGAGAGAGCATTCGGAGAATACATTTAAAAATGACGAAATTTGCGTTAGTACCCAGGGTTGAAACGGATTGGGACCCTCAGGCTCGTGACCTCTGTTTCTACGACGTTTTTCATGTCTTGACGTCAACAAATCGTTCGCGCTTTAGTCTATCCTTTGTGCTGATGCTTTATGTGCTAATTTTTGTGTTTTTCTTGTGTTTTCCTCTCCCACCGCCGCCGCCTCATACACACAGGTATGCGAGTGCTTGGTGAGAACCCCTTTTATTATTCGGCCTGACTTTTTCCTTCCTTCCTTCCTGCATGCCTCTGTGGGCCTGTTTGATTCGATGGCACTTCTCTTTTTCAAAGATGTCGCCTCATCAATCATCTCTGCTTGACTGCACTCATTTGTGTGTGTATCAGTGTTCTCATCTGTGGTCACCTGCTTCTGGGTGCTTGTCTGTGCCTGTCTGTTTCAGTTCATTTATTGTGTTTGTTTTTTTACCTTCCATGTTCGTTGCAGACACCTTTTCGCCCGAATTGATCTTACGTTCTCTGTACATCATGTATTTTAGCTATATATATGAGTGAATATATATATATATATATATATATATATGTTAGCGTTGTACCACTGAGCACCAATGTGTGCGTGTATGCCCCTCAGTAATGAATTTAACTGTAATACTTTTGTATGCAGCTGGGTTTCGTATACGTTTCCGCATCCAGGCGTCGGTGTCATGATCACTCTCATACATTTTCAGTAACGCATACATATACATAAATGTAATGATATGCATATAATTATTGAGATCATTTTAACTTTTTGCAAATTTTCTGCAATTTATTTGTTGCTTTCTAAGTTACGTTGCGCGTCACCTCACAGTTTTGTTTTGCCTCCTCGTAATGAAAACCTGTAATTATCCCTTTTTTCGGGAAAAAAAAACAAGACAGTATGTAATCAAGCAGTCCCTTACAACTCCAATTTCTGAAAAAGTCTTGCTCTGATGCTTGCGGTCAGAAGCGATACGTTTAAAAACACAGCAGCAATTAAGTAATACTTTATATATTATTTTAACTTCTTCAACGACGGTTTTTGAGAGCATCCTTTAGATTTCTTATCATCATGTTCTTTCACATCGTTGGGTCAGTAAATGTTGCCTTCAATTTTAGTCGTGCTGCTAGATTTCAAAAGATAAATTGGCGAGCGAACGTTTGCTTTCGATAAATTCTCCTCAGTTCTGTGCAGTTACATGATAATGAAATAAATAAACTGTGCTGCTTGCTGGGAAGATGTAGTTTTGTTAATGTCAGAGATGGTGGGGAGGGGTAGAAGAAATTGAGGTAAAAGGTCAGCGTCTAGGTGGACTCGCGACAAAGAATTGGGAACTTGTCCCATCTCTGTGTGTACACGTTTCCCAGGTCGGTGATGAGCCGTGTGCGGTAACACTTTTGGGAAATGACGGTAAATAAGGAGTTAAAATAGGTTTAAGAGTAGTCTGCCGTTTACCGAAACGGCAAGTGAACTATAAACATACTGAGAGATAATTGGCATGATCCCTGTTGCAACAAATACCGTCTGCCGACGCCGGCTTCCTAGAGCCTGGCTTAAGACGAGTCCTGCTCATCCATGTTCTGGTGCCAAATTGGCAATAGCCTCAGCCAACACAATACTGTCGGGTGAGAAGAAGATATCGAGGTGCCATGAAGCAGAGACTGCCATCTGCATGTACCTAGGCCGAAACGGACAACAATGATGGCGCTGTTAGACAGCGTCCGGCCCATGTTGCTGCTTGGCCGACCGGCCACAGGGCCTTAACCGATAGCGGCGTTGCACTCTGGGTAGGAAACCATTAGGGCGACCGTAAACGCGAAATAATAGGTGGGCCCACAGGGCGTCAGATATGTGTGCAATTAAATCGTGGCGCTTGGCAACACGGATCGAGGCACAGTAAACAAACCGACTTGCGTTTGCTTAATAATTGTAAGTGCAATCACTTTTCAGGAAAAAAAAATTTCAGCTGTTTCGGCTTTGTCCTATTGAACTTCCGACATTGCTGGGTTGGATCGGGTACGTTGACTATTTCACAGTTGTGTTGTTCTAAGAAAATTGGGTTAACCCTGGCGCACTAAATAACTGAGAAAACTTGTGCTACTATGCCTTGTTTTTGTGAACTCTGTTAGGAATTCCATTGATGCATTAAACACTCCAAATACAATTTTTTGGTAATACGAAAATTACCCTATCGCACAACTTATCCACGCGGAAAGTTTTAACTTGGATCATTGAGCATTAGAGAATTCGATAATACTATTCAAGAGGGAACGACTGTATGCACCAAATCTCATAAAATTATGGACCCGTGTCTTTTACCACATCTCTAAGGGGAAATATAATCGACATTAAATAATTCAGTGGACTGGGAGCTGTCTGAACTACTTTAGATTCTTGCAAAGAGCCGCGTCTACTTTTGAACTAGCAATGTTCATAATACATATTAGACAAAATTAGCTTATATAGGCCCACTCATATCCGCCTAGTCCCAGCATTTTGTCCTCCAAAAATGGAGGTTATGCAGTTTTGGGGGTAGATAAATATGATAGGCAGAGAAGGAAATTTTGAGAAGTGTTAAGTGAAAAAATGTAGTCGAAGTTGCTTCCCACGGCCGCTGGGAGCAGGTTGTTCCGTATGTAAATTGAAGGTGTGCGCGGCGCTTCGAGCCGCGGACTATACTTATTAAACTTAATAACGGTAAATTAAACCTCAGGTAAGTAGAAGTAGATGACCTCCCAACCACCGTTTACATTTTTCGGGAAATTCAAGTTTCCTGCAATTTTATAATCGGGTTTTTCTGCAATAAGTTAAATGATAATACAGATTAGAAAAACCTACAGATAAACATCAACAACATCTCTAAATGCAGTAAAATAAAGATGAATTTAGCGTTTATTAAAGTATATTCCACTGCGTGTCCTAATTCCCAACCCATAAAATCCTATAACCACTGTTTTCTTAGAAAAAAACGCAGGGTTTACGGATTGCTGAGTGGGCTTACATAAGCTACTGTTGCCAAATATTATAATGCACAGTCCAGAAGCGTGTAGGTTCTCCTTTCACGAGTCTTCGATTCTTTTTTTATTATGCATTTTCACATGACCTTGCTTACGCATACTAAACGATGTTTGATATCGTTTAGGCAATTTTAGTCGATATTCGACGCAACACACGATTTGTAAGCCGCATTGTAAAGTTTTAAGACAAAAGACTACACGAATAATCGCACTTGTGTCCCAAACTCCCAATACTTTCCCCTTTCGTGTACGCGATCGTCGGTATGCGTAATTTTGCTTACATCATATAAAGTACACACCGTTCGATTAAATTTTACTGAAGACTTGAATAATGTGCGAAGCGAGTGTACACCACTTTCGTGGTACTTTTTGTAAGATATTTGAGTAATCAAAATATACTTCATCTAAATATCAGCATAGCTTCATATGTTATTAATTTTGCACTTTCATTTATATGTTTCCATCTAAGTGTGCTTCAGAGATTGCTTATGAAATTTTATAAATTTACGCGGGAAGTGTATAATTTTGTTGAGTACTATGCCAGTTCACATTTCTAGGATCTTTTCGGAATGAATGCTGATGACTTGTATTATACCAAGTAATGGAATTACATTCATCGCTTTTCACTGATTGCACACCATTTACCCTCATTTTATATTCGTTTTATGAGTTGCAAATTGTTTTGGCAATCTCGCAATCTTGCAAGGTCCAGATTCTTATTTTTAAAAGGATTTTCTCTTGATCATCCTTATTAATGTTTCCTCCCTACCGTAACTTTCCTTCAACTTGTATATTAATGCATTTGGTTAATCATATCTACGCTTGTTTAAGCGCGGCTCAGTGCGGCTGATGCAACTGTTAATTGCGCAAACAGTATCCTGCTCTTTTGTTAAATGCCTTTTTGTGTCAGAAGAGATCATGCTTATTGTTTGAGCTTTCTTTACTGAAACCTGCAATTAAAAGCTTCCACTATCGAAAGCATAATTGTTGTATGCGGCTGATCCAGCAAAAGCCCAGTGTGAATTGACTATTTCCCACGGCTAACTGCCAGTTGCTGGTTTCGTCGCAGGTTAGTTTGTTTAAGCGGCCGCTGCTGGTCTCCGATACAAGAAATGTTACAAGGAACTCGTAAATAGTGGGCGGAATTAAACCTGATGGTTATTCATTCAAGTCCGTTTAAAACTTAACTAGAATGCGGAAAATTGAGTTCATGTATGCCTTGTCGTTCTTCTTCAAGGAATCGATTAGTTGGCTAGTATTGGCAGGTAGGCGTTCCCATTCGGTGACTAGCACATTTTTTCTGCAGCAATCATCTGTCATTCTTGTTGTAACGGTTGCCAAAGCTGCGATATCGCCGTCTAACTACGTCTTGTTTGAGCCCCCAAGGAATAACACGACAAGAAGAGGACAACAGCAGTAGTCTTTTTCCATGCCTAGTGCAGAGTATTTATGGCAAGTGTAGCAAACAAGGTTGGACCAATCAAAGTGTGTCCTTTAGGGGTAACAATCTGACTGACTGTCGGGCTGGACAGAGTGATAGCGCAGAACACTAATCATGGACGGCGGCCTTATCGATTTCATGAATTGCGCAGCTTGTACCGATCGATAGTGCATTATTGGATGAGTAATCAGGGCAGTGTAGTAACTGGTCATTAGGCCTGTCCTGTGGAAAATACTTGCTTCTCAAGCATCACCGAAATCCTTCTTTCGACCTGCCCTTTTTGTTAGGCAATTTGCGGACGTGTTGTACCGCAGGTGTCATCCAGATAGGTTGTATATTTTTCTAAAGAGAGAGAGCGACAGAGTAAATTTTCTGAAGTATAGGGATGGGCGTCGTTTCCGGCTCAGTGACTGTTCATCGCGACGAAATCCGGTATAAAAGCACCCAGGTCAGTGCAAAAGCCACTGGGCGTTAACCGGGTCCGGAAACCGGATAGAACTAAGCGAGCTATAAGCGGGCGAATGAGTTTACACGAGCAGTCAGTGACAGAGAGGTCGCAGTCAGCAGTCTGCAGGGGGTTTTTGCGGTGTAAAAAGAATGTCTTTTATCCGTGCCGCAAACCTAGCTTGGTTTTTTCCGCCCTCTAACTTACTTATGGAAGCGGCAGTCGTCGTGGTTCATGATTGGCTATAACTTTCCCCTTGAGCTCGATGTAGCTGCACTAAAATGGAAGTATAGTAGACCGTTTTTGGCGCAAGTTTGCACAACTGTCTGGGAGAGCTAATAAAAGCTCGTTTAACCTTGAAGCTCTTCTGTTTTGCACTAAGTTTCTGGGCTTAAAACTCATGCAGACATTTCTATTAAAACGTTTTTGCTCCTTTTTGACCTCACCCTCACAACCAGAGTACCTTTGTAGGCATTCTTTTTTATGTTGAAAATTTATATTTAAAGTAGAATGCACCTTTTTTGTACCTTCAGGCACTTTTTCAGGTTTTGTACTAAGTTAAATCGGCATGGTCTTTTCCAAAGTTGGGACATAAATTAACGTTTCTCGGCTCTTGTTTTGTACGTGTGTAAGTCCTGGAGCCTAGCAGTTCTGCTTCCCACGATAGGAGAAACTCAAACGAAGGTGCCTGTGCTGGATACTGGCACTGCAGCTTAAGGCAGTTGCCCGCCCCTGAGATTGAGGACAACAGAATGTCCAGCACGCAAAGAGAGCCGTTTATAAAGAGGAACATTTGTGTACTCAGCTGATGAAGAGTAATTGATGTGAATCAGTTTTTATGAAGATGACGATTTTCTAAGGTGCTTGTCCATAAGTGTAAAGTTGAAGCATCATAGTGGTGCCCAGACACTTTATTTAAAGAAAATCATGTTTTTTAATTCTATAAAGTTGTACAGTCTTTTGAATGACTTCATCTAATTCGCGTCTACGCATATATTTTTAAATTAAATCTGTTGTCTATTGCAGCTGACACGATTATGCGAACACCACGGGAGCCGCGATCCTGTAGCCCAGAGACTGCAGCCATCTACCAGGCTGAAGCACGACGTCTGGCCGCCTATCCGAGTGCTCGAATCCCCGATGCAAACAGCCTGCCTGTGATTGACCGATATGATTGGCCCGCACCCCCATCACCTGCTGTTGTTATGATTGACCGGCGTAAGTGCAACTACATTACATGCATTTTTTCCTATGCCTCGTTCCTCCTCCTCCTTCTTTTATTTCCTGTTCCACCAGTTCGTGCATTCTTCTTCCATACTTTAAAGCACATTTTACTATCTCTCATATCTACGGTTCTTATAATCCTCAGTCGTTATTCTCTCTTCCTCCACTGCCTGATGTCTTCCGAGTTCCCTTCGCCTCCCTCCCTCCTCTCCCACATCTTCCTCACCTACATAGTTTGTGGAAGATTTGTTTTCCATCATTTCACTAAATCTGATGTGTTCTCTTCGTATGCCGTAAAACCGTATGCTTCCTGTGTGCCGTCTTTTTAGGTCTCTTTTTCTCTGTATCACTTAATGCATGCCACCATTTTCCGCTGTGTTTTCCTTAACCGCCCTCTTTATTCGACTTTTTAAAGATTTCGCCCTTTTTCAACCAAACTACCTACCCATCAGTTCTTTTCTCAAGTATATGCATGGGTGTGGTTTTTGTTGTTGATTGTCAGAGGAAAATACGCCTATTCTGGTGGCTTTGACTACTTTCCTCTGTGCAGTCGTCTGCGCAACACGGACGCCCAGCAGTTACCACAAAGTGTATCCCTGATATTTTGTGGTCGTTAAACCTTAGTCTGCTTAAAACGCCATTTAGTAGCCAACTGCTTCACTTCAGTTCATCATTAATATGCGAAAATATTCGCGTTCCAGAGATAATTTTACCTTCATTTTCCCCAGAAGAGGAAGAAGAAGTGGAGGCATTCCTGGGACCTGGTTATAATTAAGCTGACGTTTAGAGAGAGTTTCCGAAACGTCAGCTTAATTATAACCAGGTCCCAGGAATCGCCTCCACTTCTTCTTCCTCTTCTGGGGCAAATGAAGGTAAAATCAGTTCATTTTATGCTGTAAATTATTTATCTGTAATAAGGCTAGCAGTTGCGGTCGAAAGCTACGACAATTTAGGAGCCTTGTTCGATTTTTGTCACTTACTTAAGAAAACTTTCCTTAAATGAGACCTCCATAGACCAAAAATTACCCTTTAACATCCAGTGCACAGAGAAACGAACGTTTGAATTAATGTCCACTTTATTTCAAGGACGGATCTTTTTTTCCCTGCCTACTTAACTACTACCACGTCGCAGTCAGCTACAAGTCTACCATTATATGATCTTTGAGAGATCATATAATGGTAGACTTGTAGCTGACTGCGACGTGGTAGTAGTTAAGTAGGCAGTCAGCTACAAGTCTACCATTATATGATCTTTGAGAGATTATATTATTTCAAATCAATCTTAGTCGTAGCAGCTCTCTTATCCTACCTGACCGTTGGCTTTTATACAATCCTCCGCGAAGAATCCCGTCCCGGGCCTTTCAAGACAACGTGGGAGTGTCCGTTTTGTCTAGCAAACAGGATGGGTCGGTGAATTTTACTCTTACATGACGGCCAATAATCCTTATAATGATTTCGAAGCCTATGTGGTAGAACAGCTAACTTTAAAGCGTACGATGGCCAACTGTCTCCGGCTAGAATTGCCAGTGTCTTCCTGGGGTTGACTGTCTTTCGTTGATGAGGGTGAGTAAGTCAAATGTGATCTTTTTCTGACTCGTTTTCTTTTTGGTGGGCATCGTTTTTGCGTGCCAAATATAGGGAGTGTGCTTCTCTTGCATTCATTGAATTCTTATTTGCGATTTATTGCAAGGATTTCATTTACAAAAGACTTCGTATCATTCTTTGGAGTCGACCAATGAGACACGTTATAGGCGTTATACAAAGTTAATCAGAAGATCACCGATTGAATAGAATTTTTTGACTTTCTTCTATCATAGCGTTGGTACTAAAGAGGTCGTTCGAACTTCCCACACACCAGACATTGGAAGCAATGGCGTCTGCTTCATTTCCTTCCCTACCCTCAATTCTATTAAATGTTGGCAATTGCTTGATTTTTAGTCGGGAGCACTCACCTTTGGAGTTACAAAAAGTCTAATTAGGTTAACTTTGGGAAAATTACTTTTGAGTCCTTCTCTACTGCTCCTGCACCCTTGCTCTATGGGCATCCTCCAACGAATTTTCTCGGACAAAGTTTCCTTTGCCCCTTTAAATAGGCGTGTGAGTTTGGAGTAAAAATCTACAATAATTTCATAAGCTGACAGTTACGTCCAACTGCCTGCCTGAAACTGTATAAAATATAAAGCAAGTCGAGTATGTTTTAAATGAGGTTCGAACGCCATCCCTGGCTTCTTTCAATATCTAGTTCTGTTCAGATCACTTTTCGCATAGCAGTGGAGAAAATGATTCTTAAACTGCGAGTTTCCACCTGTTCCCTTGTGACTTTTAGGAAAACAAAACAATGTTCCACCATTTAATTTCCTTATAAATTATTTTTTTGTCCACGCTTTATTTTACTATATTCGCGGTATATCGCCATAGACCGAAATTCGATGTGTAAATCTAAGCTGACCTCCATCGGCCGCTGCGGCGTAACGACCTTATACACACATGCTGCCAACGGGCAGACAGAAGCAGCAAATATTGGTGTTGTAATTTACTATCCTGGCAGTGAAAGTACGAGCTAAAATTCCAGACAGTAGCCGATGTAATTCGGCCCAAATATACACATCAAATTTCGGTATATGTCTATAGACCTCGAATAAACTTACCTGTAAAATCGGCATTCCAAGAAGGACGTCGACGTCCTCGTTCAGCAGAATACTGACGGAACACTCCAAACATCAGTTTACAGCAACAAAGCACACGCGGATGTCATCCTACATTACGAGAGCAACCACCCTGCTGCTCGCAAACGGAGTGCTGTTACCACCCTAATCAATCGAGCAAGAACGCATTGTTCTAGTCCCAAACTCAATTACCTCTTCAAACTGTTTTCAGAAAACGGTGACACTTGAGAGTTCGTGCGTCGATGCATAATACGAAAACAGTTAAAACAAAAAGAAAGGGAACTAAATTGTTCCAATAAGGCGTCCAATCCAAGAAGTTGGCAAACGTTTCTATATCTTAAGAACGTGTCTGAACTCGTCGAAAGACACCTGAAGAAGCATCAAATCTAAGTGGCGCACAAACCAACGAATACTCTGCGAAATTAGCTTGTACACCCTAAGGATAAGGTTGGCTATTTTGACTAAAAAGAAGTCATTTACACGATCCCATGTAGCGGCTGCATTGCAGCTTATGGCGGATGGACTAGAAGATCCGCCTTCACACGTTTACGCGAATATCGCCATGCACACATTGAAAAATGGACACCAATTTGCATGGGATGAAAGTTGTATTGTTGGCTCTTGTCCGTAAAAGAAAGGCCGCAAGTTTTTAGAAGCCGTCAACTCCGACGACTCGTGGATCATTAGGCACGTCGAATTGGACACGATGTACATCAACCTCAGGGAAGCATGGAAGAGAACACAGCCTACCCGGACTAGAGGAAGCAAAACCCAGCCATCACCGAACGCATGATTAATTGCGGTCAACAATTATTTCCCGATCGACTGCATAATTACATGCGGGTGACAACCATTTTTCTCCACTAATCACATAATCACATGTGGGTGACGATTATGGCCAAGTACCTTATCTACTATATAATCTTCTGTGAGCCATCGTTTTCAATCACCGGTTTCGTACAATTTCCATCCTTCTGACGATGACCTCGTGTGCCAGTGCCGAAAATGTACACCATAAACCATTTCTACTGAAATAAACTAATCTATATGCGAAAAAAGGTATCTCTAAAGAAAATTTAAAAAATTAACTTTCAAAACTGGTCTATGAATTAGAAAGCGAACAGGGAAAGCCGGAGAGGGAGACCCACTGATGAGCCGGCCACCTCGCAGCTGTGTCAAGCAGCGAAAGAATACCGGCTAAACATATGTCTGGGCTATTAGCCGTGCTGCCAATATGGGAAATTGCAACATTAATTTGACAACCTTTTGAAGTTAAGTAGGCTGTCCCTAAAATTATTTCGCACATTGCATTTTGTTCGGAGGTAATACATCATAGAGGGCAACAACACTCACAGAGGAATGCGTCTAGTAGCGCATTTGAACTTCTGTCTGCGCGCATGTGCATCACGCTCCCAGGGACAATTCGCCCGTCGATTTCAATGATTGCCAATTGTAGCGAATATTCGAGTCCCAGGAAGCAGTTCAGAGGAAGAAGATGCGATCACTGGATCACTAGGCAAATAAAACTCTTGTTCAAGCGATTGCATCTTCTTCCTCTGATTTCAATGATGTTCACCCTATGCTCCACAATAGGGTGGTCTAGGGACGGTGACTTGCGCTGGATTATAATGCATGTATACTTTCTTAGCATCTACCTCAGTCCTTCATGTTATAACGGTGACCAAAAAGGCTGCGATATTCCCGTCTGACTAATGCCACATGTGAGCCCCAGAGAGAGAGATAGAGAAGTGTGCAGAAGCAGAAGTCTTAGTGCGAGCCTAGGACAGCATACTGAAGAGCAGGCAAACGCGTATTTACAAAGTTGGGCCAATAAGATGGTAGTCACAAGAAGGACATGCACTCATTGGCTGGTGAGTCATGGGAGTTGACGTGCTAGTCTGATCGAGACGTCACACAATGCACTTGAGCGGTGGGGCGCTTGCTAATGTGGCAGCTGCGTTATATTACTGCGCCGGCCACACCTGCGTGGCGTTATCGATTGCGTTGTGACTGAGTTAACCGGTCGGTTGCTGTGGCAACTCTTCATCAGGCCTGTTTGCGCACGCCATTGAGTCGGCCCCTGCCACTTCATCCACCTAAACCTGGTGTCAATAAATAGTCAAGAAGACTAGAAGCAGTATCGGGCACAAGGCCGCCCCTCCAGTGTATGCCATTACGCCTGGCTAAGATCCCAGCTACTTGGGTGTACCATAAAGGCAACATTAAGAAGGAGCCATTGCAACCTGACTCTCAGTCAGCCACTCCACCCAGCAAAACACAGATATCCCCACAGTTGACACCTTTTCAGATTACGTCTTTAAGTGCACTTTCATAGCTTCAATCATGTCAGCTTGCTTATAGTGAGGAAAGAAAGGCGCTGTGTCTGTCGTTGCACGGACATCTGCCTGTTAGTGCACATCATGTGCCCACAACCGTTTTCGTTTGATAACCCAACCTTTGAATACATATTTTCTGTTGTCATTATCTAAATAATTCAGAAGTGCAACTCCATTTTTGTGAAGATTCTTTACCATTTCACACTTTTTTTCTCCTCAGAATTGTCATTATCGATGCTAATGGTGGCACTGATTTTCCCTGTATAGGTCGTGAAAGGGCCTCGCGGCGTGGCGCCGGGGACACCCTCGACAGCACAGTGACAAAATCAGTTGGTTCGCCATCCGACGCCCAGACCCTCTCGCCGGTGCACTCTCCAACGCGCTCCAGCTCGCCAGACAGGGACTCCGAGGCAGCACGTCTGGACGAGAAAATTGCCACGCTAAAGCGGACTACAGGCAACTCAGGGATGTCGTCTGTAAGTACTTTATCCGACTGAATTGTACCCTTGTCTGCTGCATGACATTATTGTCTGTCTTTGATAAATGCATGCGTTTCAAATGGTAAAAAACCCGAATGTTTAGAATCTTTTTCTGTATTTAGTCCTCAGAGCCATGATAGTTTCATAGGCTGCCTTTGCCCAACAATTATCCGGTTTTTAATTAATTTCAGTAACCCAAGAGATAGAGATTCCGTTTCTAAGCCGTAACTAAGCCTATTCGACCAGAAAAAGTGCTCATCTGCTTCAAGCTGTTGTTTATTCCCTGTGAACTCCTATCTAATCTATTCCTTTCTTACTTATTTAACTTAACTTTCAGCGACAGTATATAATCAGTGGACGATCCAAAAGCCTTTCTAGAGTTCAGGACAATTATTTGTCAAAAAATTGGCCTCAATCTTGACCGAACGCTTTACTACCGCGTGGATGTTCAGTTATTTTGACTTCACTTTCCTCTTTTAGCTTACCATGCTAGCCACGTATAAAGCCATAGGAGGCTTTGTTGCGGTTTATCACTACGGCAACATAAAAACCTCTCGCTAGTTGCAAAAAGCATACAGTTTTTTAAACTTTTCATTCTTTGGTCAGGAAAGTGCCCCGTCAGCTTTCCTGAACTGGTAGCGTTGATACTGCGAGCGTATATGCTGCTGAGGTCTAGAACATTAACTTCCTTCTAAGAGTCAGCTAAAGGCCCGTAATAAGTTGTCGCCATCAATTAATTTTGCTTGCCACGGCTACTTTGTGGATAGGTTTCCGAGTACAGGAACTAAAGGGCATATTGCTTACTAAGCATTACGCGCCGCCTGTATATAAAGCTTCCGAATTACATATCAGGACAATATCCTAGCACTATATAGCGGTCCACGCTACGATGTACACGGAAACTGACAAGCTCCGTAAGTCTGGTCTTCTGGCGTAGATGCGTTCAATGCGAGCTGGCCACTTTAGTCCCGAACGGATGCTTGATATTGGGCGCTGGAATACACGAATGCATTCAGAATAGCATCAAAAAGATGCCATACCGCATAAGTAAGACAACCCAACACTGCCAAGCCTCTCAGCAGAGAAAATGAAAGTGGCTTAGCGACTCGCATCGAAGGAGAAAAGGGTAGTACGTGGATATAATTTAAGTTCTCAGTCCATATGGTAGCTGGTAGATTTCCCTGACGGTACTCTTTCACGCGCGGTGATCCGTGAACGCAGACCTGGACAGTCTGATCCAAGGGTTACAAGGCCGCCATTTAGTTTACAGGGACTTTCGTCCGCCTAATTTACCACAACAGTGGCTTCTTCAAACACTGAATGCGCATCAACAGGGGAGGCTAAGAAACCGGCAGTTTTTGGGTCCACCACGCCTGTACGCCCGCCTAGCAGCACGCGGTGGCGGCGGCCTTGCAAGAAGGGAGGAGGTTGACCCGGCGGCCTGCTAGAGACGTGCACGTGAATGGCGTGTGCAGGCGGCGTCAGTGCTCGCATTGGCGATGCACCGGTGGCGCCGATTAGCAGGCGGCTGTAAATACGCACACACACACCCGCAGACGCTAACGCGCGCGCCTGTGGACAGAGGGAATCAGTGTGTGGCGTGCCAGAACAGGGCTGCTCTCTTCTGCTACATAAGAGTACCCAGTGACGAGCAGGTCCATTTAGGAGCATTTCAGGTAACGAGCGAGCCATTAGCAGAATTATTGTTTCACTTGAAGAGCTTCCGAGCTCAGTTAACTAGTTATCGATGCGTGTGTCTGCACCAGTGTTCGTTAAGCGACCGATCAGCTAGGCGGTGGGGAAGAGATTGAGGTCGACGACTCAGAGCATTTTCCTCACTATAAACAACCTGTTGCACGTGAAGCTATCATGGTACGCTTAAGGTCGTGGCTTGGAGGGTTACCAACTGACAGGATAACTTGGACACCGCAGCCGGCCCATTGCGTGTCTTGTTGTGTGGAGTGGCTGATTGGTGGACTTGGAGTCAGGCTGCAATAGCTCCTTAATGTGGTTTTTATGCTACTCCCACGAGGGGGCCTTCAGTGGTTTTGTTTTGGTGCGTGTTGGAGTGTGTTTTGCGTACACTGTCTGTGCCCTTCTCGACTTTTGCCTTGGCATCCGGTTCAGGCTTGAGAGTTGTCAGAGAGTGGAGTAGATCCGGCGACTACTTTCATTATAATCCAGCTATAGTCAGCGCGTCTGCCTTCAGCCTGCTGAAGCTCGTGCTGGATATCGTCGAGAGTGGTGGTCAAACTGTCGTTCGTCGTTAAGTATTACTCTGACGGCGTGAATCCCCGGTCGCTTGTGGTCAGTCAGTGAACTGGCGCAGTGTGATTGGCCACTTTTCCCAGGACAAATGTTTCACATGACGAGCGCGATTCCGGAACAGCTTAAATTAATTAACTGAGGTTACACCGTTTATTTTTTAGTGCAAATCGTAACCTTTTAAACACTCGCAAGGCTAGGCTCTTAAAATTAGTTTGGGAGCTCCAATCTCTTCTCTGCCGCAAGACTAAGATACCCCTCGTATCTTCAATTATAAAGCAACCACGGCCAGGTCCCGCGCCTCCTTATCTAATGTAAAACCGTCTCTGTTTAGTACCAGTAACTGCCAGGTGGACTATTCATTTTATCCTGGATTCAAAAGATGCCGAAAAGATGGGTCCTCCGTTTTTTTTGGGCGTATCATTTTCTCCAAATGTGCTTCGTTTACCTCGAAAGTACAAACTCCGAGTTGAGTATGGTCAGCTAATTAGTTGAATGAGGGCACCCCTGAAAGGCTTCTAGCGGTGCAAAGGCTTGATTTTCAAGGTATAAGCGTACGATTTCGTGCTGTAACGCGAGCGATGGGTGTTCGTCTTCCAGTGTTAATATACAACCGACGGGACAATTAACCCATAGTTCAGTGGTTAGGCAATTAGACGGCGTTTCAGGCTCAGAAGTTGCTAACCTTGGGATGTGCAATAGGTATTTCATATAAAAACTAATTGCGGTGGAACCCCGGGTAAAGAGCAGCTACATCCACGAGCATTTCAGGTTACGAGCGAGCTTTGTTCCTATTGACGAGCTTCCGCTCACTTAACAAGTTCAGTCCGTGTGTGTGTGCCTGTATCCGCCAGGTAGTCTTGCTCTCAGAGTGTTAGTCCTCGGTCACCTGCAGCTAATTAATGAACTGATGTAATTTGATTGCTAAGTTTCGCAAAATAAGCGTTTCAGCTGACAAGCTCGCAGCTGAAGCGGAGTTGATTAGTTAACCAAGGTTCCATGGTACATTAATGTTGGCAGCATAAGGAGGAACCACTGCAGAATTATCTTCCCTGAAGTTGATATTATCTGCATAGTAATTCATACTGAGATGTTTAAATGCACTGCGTCGCATGTACATGTTGTAAACGATTTTCAATTAAGTCAACTTCAAACTGAACAAAAACGAGGTCCCTTTTCGATCGGAGAGGTTTCTCGGCATTATACAGCCATATAGAGTATTCCGCTTTTTTTTCTAGCCCATATTAACGTAGCCATACTCAAAGTGTTGCGTTAATGGTACTAAGGCTGTTCTCGACGCCTGTTCTAATATTTGTGCTGGTAGAATATGAAGTGCCCACGAGTCTTGCGGTTTTAACTATTGTATCGTAAAATTTCCCAAAGTGCAATCACAGATAAAGACGCTGGCTTTTGATGGAAGCATTTGATGTGACCTTCCCGTGCATAATAGTTATTCTGGCAGCAGTAGCTTATGTAGTCCCACTCGTTAATCCCTACAACTTGCATGTTTTCATACGAAAACGGGGGATATGCGCGGAAAATTAGGACACGCAGTGGAATATACTTTTATAAATGCTACGTGCATTTTTATGTTACTGTATTTAGAAGTGTTGTTGATTTATATCTGCTGATTTTCCTTATCTGTATTATCATTTAACTTATTGTGGAAAAACCCGATTAGCAAATTGTAGGCCTCTTGAATTTCCCGAAAAATTGAAATGGTGATTAGGAGGTCATCCACTTCAACTTACCTGTGGTCCAACTTACCGTTCTGGAGTTTCATTAGTATATTCCGCGGCGCAAAGCCCCGCGCACACCTTCAATTAACAAGCGGAGCAACCTGCTCCCAGCGGCCACGGGAAGCAACTTCGACTACATTTTTTCCCGTAACACTTACTTTTAAAAATTTCCTTCTCTGCCTTTCCTATTTCCCCACCCCACAAAACTCTAAAACCACCGTTTTTGCAGGACAAATGCTGGCACTAGGGGTATATGAGTGGGGCTGCACAAGCTATTTTTGCCTTTATTCTTAGTGATCACGAGTTTAATATTACAATGTCTCTGTCATCCTCGAGCAAATGGCACCTCAGTATATTTACTCCGTCTTCTTTAAATATTCCACAGGCGGTTGTACAGTACCTCCAGGAGAAGCGGCAACATGAAGACACTTTTGGTCTAGACCCCGTCTCTGCCTCAAGGTCGCCGAATGCGAGTCGCGAACCTCCATACAGCACGCGGTTCTCCAATCACCGATTTGCGTGTACGTCCACTGGATAGAACTTTGTCTGAACAAGGTTTGGCCTTGTCACACGTTTGCTTTGTAATGCATTGTCTCCACATAATATGAGTGATATTGGGCAAATACTTTCTTCCGATAGACACTAGTAATAACTTCTGCAATCATTTGTTTGCTTTTTTCGATCCCTGCATACGTAGTCTTCACTCTCAGGCACTTAAAGATATTGGTTTGCGGCGTATTTCAATTTGTAGATTTACTCAATACATAACAAAGAATTGTTCTCAGTGCCCTAATCAAAGCCAAACGGTAGTAAATTTCGCGCATTTCTCTTATGAGACTTAACTCCAACAGATTTGGAATACTAGGACATAACTTCTTAAGTTCGGACCTCATATTTGTAAGACTGCCTTCGAACGTCTGCATTGACCTTCTCTTGAAATTCCCTTTTGTGAATTACACATTTAGCCTGAGTTAATTTAGTTTGAGTTGCCCTATGCCTGAAAGGCTTATTGTGGGTTATGTTTAGCCCACTTTTTTTAATTTGTAGTATGCGTAACACTTTACGCGTACACCTTGCACATGCCTTAATATAACAGATTTTTTTAGGTAAGAAAAATTAATCCATGACTTCCATCCTGTAAGGTACCACAGTAGTCTTTTGACAGTCATTATTCTAACCATTCTATTAATGTCACGTGGGATGTAATGTCTATGTAAATAGGGGAAGTTTTTATTTATTTTGCTGCTTGCATAAGGAAGTGCAGACTTAAAAACAATCTGTCATACTCTTTTTGTAGCCAAACATCTCTTCATGTTTTACTCCAAAGAAGTAGTTTGGTGCTGGAAACTTCGAGAAGTCCGGGTTCTAAGTAGCTTACAATGTTTCAAAAAGTATTGCTGTGCATTTTAGCTGTATAAATTCATCGGAACTCCACCTTTAAATACAAAAACATCGTGATAATCGTGCAATGTAAGAAAGAATGTGAAAAACTTTTTTGTACTTTTGATAGCCATTCTTAGGCAAGAGATCAGTAGGATCTACTCTCTGACATAAATGAAATGCAAGATCTGTTCAAATATGACCTTTTCAAGACAGTCTTCCTCTACAGGAGACCCATTATTATAAATGAGTTTTGCGCGAAATGTCTTACAACTATTGTTGGCCTTGCGCCCACTTCAGAAAAAAGTCGGTACAGCGCACTGCATAGTTTTCCCTGTAGATCTGACAGGGTCTTATATGCAAAACAGCCTGCTGCTTTGTATTTGGGATTAAGGCCTTAACTAATCCGCTTTGCAACCTTATCTTAGTACTCTTGTGCTTCCTTAAAGTGCATCGACGCAGATTTCCCATCTGAATATCACTAGGGTGTATGTAGACTATTTACAGATCTTTGGCTAGTAGAAAGGCAATCGATGAACACGTCAAGATAAGCCGAGCCCAATATTCTGAATAGGACAAAACTGACTCCGTACATTGTCTAGTGAAGAACAACAAAAGCAGCAAGGTATCCGCTATTGATACATAATACCGACGAGTTGAAGTATAGCGTAAAACACTTGTAAATCAACGTAAATAAACAGCGATAAGTGCAAGTTACAGAAATACGTAACAAATTGAATAAGTGTAGAAGGTTGTGTACAAACACCAGTTACAAAAAGTTTTAATTAAATAAAAGTATGGCAAAAGACTACCACAGATATATTATGTGTTGACCGGGATAAATTTCTATAAATAACATGTTGGCTCGCAGGCATCATCTGTTACAATGAGCCAGTCCGCACTCGTTGTCGCAAAATCACAAAGATATCCCAGGCTATTGAGAAAAGACGGCTGAGTTGGTTTGGACACGTTCTTCGTCGCCAACCTCAAGAGCTCAGTGCTACTGCCCTCGACTTGAAACCGTTGCGCAATTGGAAACGTCGAAGAGGGGCTAAACTCAAAACCTGGTTTGAATCAGTCCGTCAGGACATGGAAGTGGTTCTTGGACCTTTGGTATTCAGTCTCAGGCGCTGGCGAAGAGGATGGATTGAACTGTTGAGATCTGCAGCCACGGATCATCGCGCGTGGAGAAGCACCATGCGGGACCTAATTGAGGCCGGCTAGATTATTCACGATTGCAGCCGTAGCAAGTACTAATACAATCGGTCTTCTCAATTCATGCCTTGCTCACCAGTTCTCGACTTTGAGATTGAACATAACGGTTCGCTTAATTTTGGAACAAATAAGCCAAATTTATGGCAGCCTGGCTGTCATAAACGATTCATTCCCTCTCAAGGACGGCATTTAAGTGGGTAAGGTGGTTTGGTCCTTTGTTCTCAGTATAATTTTTGGTTCATTAAGCTTTCACCTATAAATAATTATCGTCTGATAGATTTCATTAGCCTTGAAAGGCCCTAAACAAATTCAATTCTTGAGGGTGGAATAATCTCAATTTCACTATTTGTTCTAAATGTCGCTATATCACGCCCGGACTTTTTTTTCGGTTGATCCCTGTCCAACGGCTCTGGTGTCTTTTGTCAGCTAGATTTCTCTTTCCCTTTGGAGTTCACCAGCGCAATGCTATAAAGGGCTGCGACGGGGATTTTTCATTGTCGTCTGCGCTAACTCTCCTAAATGTCAGAAGCTTTCTACGTTCCTACCGTGACCCTTCGCCTAGAGCTGCTACATTATTCCTTTGGGATATTTTTCCCGAACGCTTGCACCCTGTTTGCAGGCCGCAACTTCAAACGACAGAACACAGTTTGACTGGCCAAAGACCATTTAACCGAAACGTAGTTTCTGGAGACGACACTTTCTGCTCCTTCGAACTTTGTGAAAATATTTTATTTATCTTTTGTATTGTGTACATTGCAGTGCGCAATGTTCTCAATATAACTTGCAGGCCCTCCACCCTCGTTGTTTAAAAGAACTGCGGTAATTTTTTCACTTTTATGTAACTTCGTGGCAGTTTAGCAAGGGGAGCTTTTTTGAAGAGAGCTTATTATCTTCATTGACCCAGCTGTCTGGGATGGTCGTGTTCCCTCAAGTAGTCATTACTGAGGATATTGTTTACTGCTGCGTACAAAGCCATGCATAATACCAGGGTCAGAATGCAACTTTACTAGGCACAAAATTTTCTGGGTAAGAACTTTAGATCCTTTTATGGGAGCCAAAAAATGTTATTAGGCAGCCGTACTAGGACATACTTAAAGGTACAATTTATATTAGGATGCCAGATGTCCTCAGTTTTTTCGAGGGTAATTTTTACCAAGCCACACAATGAGGATACAGGAATTCGGGCTGGATGCCGTCTGCCCTGTTGAACTTTTTTAAAACAGCTTTGAACGGGAATCTTCTGATTGTCACATGTGAAGTGCTCTTGCCTCTTCCCAGACTGAGCAGTTCTAGGCGACTGCAGGAAAATAATAACAGAAGCCGTCATGGTGATACCAATGGAATGTCCATTTGACGTAATCCAATTCTCACTTTTTGTAGGAGACCAAAACAGTATGACATCATTGCTGTGGACTGAAATCGGTTTGTCAAGTTAGCAGAAGTTGTCTTTTCAACGTTTACCTATTTGTTTTAACAAAATGGTCTCTCGAGATGTCTTCTTGGAAGTGCTCGATTAATCAATTGTAATAAAAGGAGATAGTTTTAAATTGTTACAATACTAAAACGGCACCGTGACTTTTGCAACTAAACTTAGGCCACAAGTGACCAGGAATGGCGGTGCTGGTAATAATACAAAATTCTTATGGTCTCATGGCAATCTTTTACTTGGAAGGTTCGTAAAACCAAACTTGCTTTCATCCTAATCGTCTCAATGACAAAAAGTAACTCAAACAATGTATCGAGAGTACAGTCCAATTTTATATCCCCGTTAGTTGATATTATAAAATTTATTGACTTAGATAGCTTGAAAATGTTCAAATCATATGACTTTCTACATATCCTCGCCTCTCTCGACTAAACTGCTGATGAAACAGTCGTTACTTTTGCTCTGTTTATGGATAGAAAAATGTAAAGTGATCGAGTCCGCCCAAACTCTTTCCAAGCACATTATTATGGCCTTTATTTTGCTTGCTCTAACATATTTCATGTTCGCCTGCTTATCGTCATCAACCCTGTCGACAGCGACTCATGCCTCGCCCCCGGAATGGCCTACATTTTCTCACCCCCCCCCCCCCCAACAGCCTCCTAGTGTAATGTTTAATGTCCCAGGGCTTCAGAGTTCCCAGTCTGTACATTTATCTTCCTTAATAGCGTAAGCTATAGCGGTAATCAAAAAGTGCTTTCGGCAGCACTGAGTACGTTCGCTTCAGTCTTTTGTCATTCCGACTTCTCTTTTTTGATTTTCAGCTCCATCCCGGAGTACTCTCCGCGAACGACCAACCTTTCACCCCTTAAACAATGGAACCATCCGCTCCGCCACACTTGCTAGTTCTCCATGTGAGCCACGGATTAATTTTGCCTTAAGACTTCAAAGCGATGCGGTGCAATTGTACCTCTTACCAGTATTTTATGCATTGCTGCGACTTGGCTATTGTGTAGCCGTTGCTAGTTTCAAGCAGACTTTATTTTATAGCTGTTTAGCCAATGAAGCGGAGAACTGGGTGTGTGTTACGCACACAGGGTAGGGTTTTCGCAGTTGATGGGGAAGACCCTATTCTGCTGTGATTTTTCAGGCTTTGGTTCCTTGTGAAATGAGAGGAAGTGGGGCGCCAGGTGAAAGGAATATTATCTGCTGTTAAGGGAAATTGGAGAATAGGTAGAAGGAAGTTGCTTGCCGTATGAGCAACCGCCCGCACCATAGAAGGGCGGCATCCGAAATGTGTGTGCTCTGCAGCCGTCAGATGAGGTCCTATGTCAGTCCGTCTCATGGAGGTGATTGACCAGGTAGCACTGGGGGGTGTAGGCGTTGGCGTGTGCAAATTTGTTACCCCGAGCGGTGGTGCAGTTTGCGGCACTTCTGATCGGCTTTTCCAGAGGCTGGTCGAGACTTTCAATCACATGACCTCATTCGTGGCGTGGGAGGTGGAAGGCGCTAAGAGGTCACTACAGGGCCAACTGGAGTGCCTGTTCTGGCGTCCTCGCCCTCACTAAAAGCATAGACACTCACATACCCAGCGTTTGAATCCGGGTTTAGTTGGTCGTCGAATATTTAAATGCAGTATATATGTCGAGTAAAACTGTTTTTGTTTTCTATAGCTGTTGCTTCTACCGCTAATTAGAATACCTTAATAGGGTATCTAAAGAAAAACCAGGTGTTACCTTTAAAATGCAAATAAAGGGCGCAACTGTTCTTTTTTTCCTAAGTGAGTTTGGAGGAAATGTTAAAGTCTTTCTGACGTCCAGAAGTCAGAAAAAAGGAGCGCCTTTAGCTGTTTTTCGCGTTAGGAGTATGAGGACACCCATAGTGATTAGAAAGAATTCAATTAGATAATTTGTATTAGTTGTCTCTACTGTATTTTCAAGTAGCGCTTCGCTTTACCGGTAGCCTTACGTAAAATTATGAATATCTGTATCCATTCGCCAACTACCAACTTTACCTCTTGCCTACTTCATCATTTCCGGATAAGCTGTTACAGTGTGAAGTGATTGACGAAAATGAATAAAAGCATTTTTGTAGTTCGTGTAACTCGACTTTACCTTTCGTAATATGCATATGCAATGTAATTATATCACCTCTACTGCCCTAGTCGAAAATCTTCGTTGTTTCAATGCATAGTTTACTATTTTTCTTTCATAACGTGAACTTAAAAACGTGTAGGGAGGGGCACTGTCTCCTAACTTCAAATAGAACCGTCCCTTTTTTCTGTCTGCGAGGCAAACCGTTTCGCAATTATTCTGTTTTTTTTTCATTTAGAGCTTGAACTTTGTAAAACTTTGGGGGTGGGGCGGGTTGGGGGTGTTTTCACAGCATGCGTGCCTGCTCTCACCAAATAGCGTCGCATATTCATGCTTTTCGTTAGCTTTGGAAAACTGACAATCACGTGCGAACAGGGAGCTCAAAGACCTTCACCTATTTTTCCCTCAGTAAACTTATACTGGCACTGAAAATCTATTCGCACAACCAGCTGTGTGTATTAGTAGCAAGTCAACTGAATTCGGGGTGAAACTGTATACGGCTTAGAATGTGAGTGTTTTATGACACCAGAGACCGCAGTTAACTTGAACCCAGCAAAATGCCCAATGTCTTGACAACTTTTCGAACCCATTAGCATACGCAATCTGCTCATTTTTATTTGTATTTAAGGAGGCAGTATCAATGGAAGTAAACATTACCGTTTTCTGACTTCAAAAATAATCAGGACGCTAAAGTTAAAGCTTGTCCCAATCTTCATGGACTTTAAACCAAGGACTTCCGTGTTACGGGACGTTCCTATTCCCATGACAAACACCTAAAAAATGCTCCCCTTGTCCAAATACAATAATCGCCGGTTATTAAGCCCATGGCTAATAAGCCTAGCCGCGTATTAAGCCCAAGTCAGCTTGGGACGGAATTCGACATAACAAAATCCGTTGGCTAATAAGCCCAGTCGCTGGCTACAAAGCCCAGTTTGTCCCTAGGATAGAGTGAGATTCTCATCTCTCTGCGTGCTCAACTGGTTACGTGTCGCAAATAATTCTTTTTGTTTTTGTTATTACGTAAAATACAGACAAACAGCATTCTTTTCTTGTACATAACCAAGCTCTTCACATAATACAGTGCGTATGTAATGTCTAGTGCCTATCCTGCGTTTGCTAATCAAGAACGAGGACTCTCCGGTTAGTGCGCCCGCCGCTTATTAAGCACAATTTGGTGTGTGTGTGTGTGTGTCGTAGCCCATAGTTGGATCAGGAATCCCCGCCGGAATTCAAATGAGCATGGGTGGCTGTTCTCTGGAGTTGATCAACTCATTTTTACAGAAAGGTAAATGAAACCAAAAATACGTTTGTCATGATAGCTGAAGCATTGCCCGGAAATCCTTCTGGTCCGCAGACAAGGTAGCAAACTGAAATTATAATTGCGTTATCGATTATAATTTCAACTTTTAAAGAATTGTGTGCGTACGCCTGTATGCATTTAGGGATCCTCGATTACTCATACTTTATTCAAACCTATCCGTACTTTCAGAATTCACGGTGAATAAATTAAAGTTAAGGCATTGCCTGGAAATGTATAACACCGTAAAAATCGAACGCTTCAACTTGAGAAGGTTTAAATCATCTTTGTCTTTGAAAAAAATTAATGACTTTTCCATGTTACGTTCTCCTTAAATAAGCTTTTAAGGAATGAAATTTTGCAATCAGGGCTGAAGTACTTTACGCTTACAAACTTCCTGTTAAACTTCCGTGTACGCATGAAGATGAGCATGGGTGGCTGTTCTCTGGAGCGGATCAACTCATTTTTACAGAAAGGGAAATGAAACCAAAAATAAGTTTGCCATGATAGATGAAGCATTGCTCGGAAATCCTTCTGGTCCCCCGGACCCTTTTCTAACTGGCCTTACTCTTTATTCAAACGCTTTCTGGACGTAAAAAAGGTAGCGTCTTGCTATCAACTGTTATCACTCAGCAATTCTGTGCACATGCTCCGCTCAAGCTGGTACAATTCTTTCTACCTACTAGTACCAGCTGTGGGCTAGTAATTACAAAGTTTTGACCCGAGATTCCTCTAAAAAAGCGCAGCATTTTTCAGCTTGCCTCATTAGAGGTGCCGTGCGAAAGCGTCGATGCGATCTTTCGGATACGCCCACAGCTAGAAAAAAACGTCTTTTCCGGAAATCTACCGTTCGGAGCAATTCTTTTTCAAAAAAGCATTCAGTGTTCTTTTCGTGAAGAAAAGCATCTGTTTGGGCGAAGAGGTTAAAGGCTCGAATTTTGCTGTTCAAATGCATTTCTAATTGAAAGTTTTTTTGGCTGACGCTTCTTGAGCGTTTTTATGTTATGGTGCACGAACCCAACTCTAGCTTCGCCGTTTCTTATCTCCAAGCGAGTTAGCTATCTTGTAAAGAAACAAGGGTTGGTTGTGAGACCAATTCAGCATAGGTCTAGCAGATACCAACCTCAACATCAGCAGGCCGATATGATGTTCATCTCAATTAAAGTGAATGGACTATCGCTTGGTGTATGTATTCGCACTAATGATGTTTTAAAATAATCCAACCTTAATGCATGTAAAATAAACTTATATTAGATCATTTCTATGATCTTTCACGTTTTTATGCATGAGAATGTGAACATTAATTTCAAACTATGTTTGTAAAGAGATTCGTTGGTTATGGGCCCCCAGGACTTTGAAGTGCTGTTATATAGCATTCAAGGATCTAATATACTCTTGTGAAGGATAACTAAATGCATACAATTTTGGCTAACCGTCTTCGGGATATCAAATCGAACTAACGCGTCGGCGCGTATTTAAAAATACCTTCGCCCGGTGTAGTATGACTAAACAACGATAGCTGCCATCTAGAATCGTCCATCGTCAGAGATAAAAGGCGTACATAAAAAACGAGCAACAGTTATAGGACTCAGGGACAAATCAGCCGTTATGGGGCGAGGGGGAAGGGGATGGAAGCGATAACAGTCAACCGATAGTGCCATTATTCCGGAGATGCCTGCGCAATGCGATGTATGCCGGAGCCAGATCCATAAATCTATTGACCGAGTTCTTATCCGAAGCCCAGGCTTCAATCAATTCGCGGCCTGTTTTGTTGCCAGCGTGCGCGATTACTCTTGCAGCTGCGAAATTAAACTCGTGACTGGTCTCGTAGGTAGGGGCTGCCACTTGTGAGGATGCCTCACCCCGTTGTACCGCCTGCTTATGTTCGTGTATGAGCGAACAAAGCATACGCTCTGTCTGTCCAGTGTAGTTTCGGTTTGGTCCTTGCGTCTTAAAACTGTTGCTCGTCTTTCCTTTACGCCTTTTATCTCTGATGATGGACTCTAGAAAGATTCCGAAAGCTCAGACAAGTAAGATTATGGTTCCGATGATCGCACCGCCTTCTACTTCTCTAGATTCGATTATGCCTAGAGATTGTGCCGTTCCGTGGATACCTTGCCGGCTACCTTCATTGACCATCTACTTTACTTTTCTTCATTTGCGTTATTACGTTAGAATTCCCACCTAAGTATTGAACAACCGTCTTGACTATTTGTACGCCTGCATCACTAAGGAGACAATTTACGTCTGTTACAGCTCCGCGACCTGGTTACACTACCGGCATCCTTCCCCCTCGCACCACCAGTCTGCCGCGTCCTCTGTTGAACGGCTCTGTGGATCTCATTTCCCGAGGTGGAGAAGAGGACAGTCAGGCCTCCAAAATTGGACCCTCACAGCGCAGGGTCATGGCCCACGCAACACAAACTCGTACTCTACCCACTGACACCAGCACCTCCTTGTCCCTTGGCCGTTCAAACGACAGATATGGGGGCACACCCTCAGGTGAGTTTCGTAGTGGTTCCCTGTCACCAACACCAGAACGCAGATAGCAATCTCGCACCGCTAGTTTAGATTTAGCCTGTTAGACATTTCTTCAGCATCCTAGTTTGCCAAAATATTTCCTGTACGAAAAAAATATGGCCTTTCACTTGCACTGATTCGGAAACACGTGCATGACTGCATCTATTTATTCATAGTTTTGGGAAACCTAATGCGGACTCGTTATCTTCTTTAAACAGAGATAAACTGTATTGCTTAATGAACGCAGCGCGTATGGGAAAAATATTGTCGAGTGGATTAAGGGTACCGTTCTACGACACTGTGCACTCTAATTTCACCTTTTTCGTGCTCGCATGAAGACCCATCAACAGATCCAATCATAACAGGAAGGTGGACAAAGTGGAGTTTTGAAAACAAACATTAAGCGCAATATAAGTAGCCAAATTGGATCAACGAGTACCTTCCAACATCTCTGATAGGGACTTATTAAGACATTTGAAGAACAACCGTTCAAAGCCATAATGATCTAGCTCTTATTTATAACGAAAGAGCAGTAATTAGCACAGAACGAGACGCTGTTTCCTTGGAGCTTAACCGCCGTTCTCGTAAGCTCATGCACGCAAATGATACTCGCAAAACAAATTCTTAAATCCGTTGAGATTTCACTAAAACTAAAGATGAAAATGAAGCTGAGTTAAATTTTGACTTGTCATTCCTGATTGGTATGTCCGAGTTAAGCTCCTGTCACAGCTGCCGCATTTTATTGCTTTTCGGGTTCATCTCTGCGTCTCATTTCGTCCTCTGTTTGTTCATAGACAAGTGTTGCTGTCGATGTGCTGTTTATTTCCAGTTTGCTACAGCTGTTTACTGCGAATTTTGAATTTAACAATTATTTGCTCTTCTGGATGTGCATAAGGTCTTCCTTTCATTAGAAATTGGTCAAAAAATTAAGACATACATTCCAAATTTACGGACGACCAGCAATGATGCCTCACCTTTGTCCTAAATCTAGAAGTACTATGGGCAATAGGGAATTTGCGATGACAGATGCTGGTTTCTGTTACATTTAACTGGTTGCCAGGTCATGACTTTTGTGCGTAAATTCTTGCGAGCAAAGTACAGTTTCAAAGATTTTGCCCGAAGATTCTTTTCCAATCATGCTGAACTACAGGTGAGTTTCCATCGCACGAAATTGTAGCCGAAATTGTGAAATGTGGTTTTGATTTTGTAATATATATAAACGCTGCACTCAGATACGAGTTATTGACTGACTTTTATCTGGCCGCTTGTAAACATTTTAATGTGCAACAAATGATAAACATTGCAGTATGGATTCTTTCTAGGCTTGCAAGGCCTGTATACATCGAAATACATTTAATAAAAGCTGTTTTAAAACGTTTTTCTGACTCTCATTTGAAAGAAAGTTACGTTAATTTCAAGTCTCCTGCTCAAACAAAACTTTTTTTCTATTTGCTTTGTAGTATGCTTTATTTTACTGGAGGTTTGCTTATTTCGGACTTAAAAATCGACTTCAGGATGCTGTGATCTCCGGGTAACCACCGCGGAATTTGTTTTCGAAACCGACATTTTATTCATTAAGCCCACACATTACTTATTATTTTAAAATTGCTTTCCTTTTAAACCAGTTTAATAATATAGTCGATGAATGAACTGTAAAATATGCATAACGTGACTTTTTGCAGACCAGATTAAACACATTTTCCAATGCCATGAATTAAAATCTCTTCAATGTAGTTGGTTAAAATACTTTGCAACCTCCTGTGAAGAAATATTTGTGTGCTTTCACAACCTTTCATCTCATTATAATTTATCATTGACCCATAAATAGTCAAACTGTTTTTTCATGCAGCTGGGAAATGTGATGGAGATTTTATAAACTAGCTTCTTGCACCACACATTTTAGTCTTCATTTAATCCACGCACACTGAGGTCGCGTGCACGAAGGCCTAATTTCCGCCTATTTCTTCACATACGCATGTGTGACCAAATGTTTTTGGACTGCCACCCTGAGAAATGGCATCCACTGGCGCCACTTGGGGTATTTGTTGTTCGTGATAGTCGGGTTTTTGCAGCCCTCGGTCGCGAAGTAAATGCAGTGTCTTGAAGACGAGCATAGCCGCCATTCTCCGCTGGTATTTACCGCGATAACCCTGTCTCCACCCGGCAGTGCCTGTAAAAAGCACACACACAGAGAGATGGAACATGGACACACAGCTGTTCTGTCCGGTTTTGCCTCTCAAAATGGCACCACCTCAAAATGGACCACTGTCACCATCCTTGTGCAGGCCCTTGTCTCCACAATATCAGTGCCCAAACAAGTTTCTGTATGGAACTTTCGGAGGTCGTCAGCCAATCAACCGAACGAAAAAGGCAACGCATAACTTTATTTTCAGCTGTTGGAGCCTCTGCCCGTGAACACGCATAAGTTCCGCACAATCAAACTGGACATGTTTGACATGCAAAAGTATTCTAACTAATTGTTTCTGTCACAGTGTGTTGATCGAGAGTTGCAAAGCTTTGGCCAAAATTTATAAATGGTTTTTTCAAGCAGGAATAAGTATTAAGGTCGTTTGCAATTATTCTTCACGGAGTGGCCTATATGCTTCTCTGTCATTTAAAAGTATTAAATTGCTTCCACCCTTAATTCCCCTTAATGCATTTTTTGTCTATCAATGGTTAACTCCGCTGCACTGGCAAATTCTAGTTTATTGAGCAGACTTTGTTTTTCCAAAAACAAAAAAATGTTTTAATGCTTCAAACGCGTAATCATTACGACGTGCTATAATTAATGTATGTAGATGTACAGAGTTGTGGGCGTCTATCTTCACCTTAAAATAAACGTATTTTGATCATGATCGCAAATCTCAGCGTGGTGAAACAAAGTTCGGTCAGACACCTTTTTGTAGTGTGTTTTGTGATAAAAACAAAATTCAGACCTTAGCAAAAACATGATGGTTTTAAAACTGAATCCCTTTTTGTTCAGCCATACGATTCTCTTCAGTTGCTTTAACGTGATTTTTATTGATTAAGGATTAGATTTTATGGTTTCATATGGGACTTTTTTGGCACGCTTCCTGCATCTCGTTTATAAAATAAGGCAACAAATAGGAGGACACTGTATCATATCACACTATATCAATCTAACTACCCATTTAAGCAGTTTTTCTACTATATTTTTTGGAAGTCGGTGGTTCGCTGAACTCTGCTATCGATTTCCGTCAGGAATTTTTTCATCGCCTCTTTCTCAGTTAACCATATTTAACTAATATTGTTGACTTTTTTTAAATGGTCCGATGTAAATCGGATCTGACTTATTACGTGTTACATACTGCTTATTCCTGTTGTTATGCAGTCGCTTACGCGCAGCCGTGATAACAAGCTTTGGATTTTTAACACAGCTCTAGGTTTGTAATGAAGGGACCCCTTGGACCTTAAGTCTACATTGTATTTATTGGCAGAAGTACATTACCGGCAAAGACATAGGACACTAGAATGCTCATTTCTGGCTGATTAGCGGTCGTCAGATAGTGATATCCAACTCCAGTGTTGCCGTTAAAATTGCTGCTACACTTGAGTTTCAAACTCGCGTCTTTCCGGTCAAGGGAAAACTTCCTAACCTTACTAACTGGTACTTTGAGCTAGGAGTCCGCAGTCTTGCCGGTATTAGATCGGGGATATAGAGTAGCAGGTATGCGTACACCGATGTGTCAGAGGACCCACTCGTCCGTCCATGTTGCCATTAGAGCTCTCACTCGAGCCTCCACCGCAAGGCGGCTAGGATGTAGGCAGAAGGACATTATTGTATATCAGACAACCTCTGATGTCGCCCGAATTCCGTCTGTTTACCTCCAGTGCATAGATTAGGCGTGCAGTTTACTTGACTTAAAAAACAACTTTCTAAGCTTCCACTTCAATCACACATTAAAAAACCAGAAGACCAAGCACTCATAGGTGGATCACGACGTTGCATAAGCTAGGCCATTGAGTGTATTTTTATCATGCAGCCAACCGTACATTCTGACCACTTTCTGGTGTCGGAAGCGTAAACATATTACGGATGGTCCAGAGACGCGGTCTGTCAGATGTGTCCTAAGTACCTTGCGGAAGTCAGGTCGATCAGTGGGTCGCCGCTGCCTACTGACATTCTCTTTGACTGCATATTGTGAAATTATTCATGAATTAATGGGGGCGCGCTCCGATGCTTGATGGTTTGAACCTTTTCCAGTTTTGCAAACTTTTGAGTTCAGGACACCTTTTTTAGATTAATAAACATGGGTGCACTTTAAACGTACCTACGTGACAATTACCATGTCTATACCAATGAGCATGCTTAAAGTCCTTTATTTTTGAATTGACCTGCCAACCCGTGGGCTTCTTAGGATACGTGTTACATTGCAAGTGCACTTGGTTGCTTCGGTCACGGATTATGCCTATGTATGCGTACGTGGTTTCATTTTCAATCCTTTCAGAATAACATGGATTCTTGAATTTTGTACCTACATTTTCATTTGCTGAGTTTTCTTTTTAAGCAAGCCCTATTTTCCGCAGTATAGGGCATCCTGGACTATAAGGCGCTTTAAGGGAAACAAAACAGTCAGTCAAACTTTAGTGAACGCATTCTCAATAATTCTGAAAATTCTTTAAGCGTTTATGAGCCTATCCCCAAAAACTGCCAATCTCGATCCGTTTTAACACTTAAAAATACGGTCGGATGCCGCTAAATCAAACGGTAGCGTATTCACAACAACCCTCAAAACTGTTTAGCTGTGACACCTAAATTTAAAAGCCAATGCACTCACATTTTTCAGTTAATTTACCGTCCACTTATCCCTAAAATGCTTCTTCTTTAATGTTCGAATTAAACGTTTGGGCTATTAAGCTATTAATCATGCCCGGACCGCTCCCATCATTATCCAATTCAGCGTCGTTGTTGTAACATAGCAGTTCACTAATGATTTCGGTCTTCGTGAAAGCCTCTAATTCAGTTGAGACCTTAACCCAGGCATCCACAATCCATTAGCACTTAGTTTTCGTCCAACTCATCGGATTAACGCAGAGCTGATTGTCACACAAAATCGCTTCGAAAACAGTCAGCAAAATAATCGATATATAAAGGCGCTCCAGGTTGGGAGGTGCCTTGTCATTTTTTCAGTTAATTAAAGGCCTTTAACCGCGCTTTATCGTTCGAAAAATACGCTTTGTAGGTCTAGGTCGTACTGTAAACATACCTGAGCATGAAACGTCCTTGCTGAAGGAAACAAAACCCCCTACAGAAGGGGCTTGCGATAAATATACTCCTAAATGGCTGAAGAGGTTTCTGTACTAATTTATGCTCTTTGAAATGGCTCTAGTATGGCATTTTATGACGCCCGCGTCCCTTCTGTGCTTCCAAAGTTTAGAAAAAATCGGAAAGTTTTTCTTTGTATGTTCTTTCCTGTAAGGTGTTGGTTATTTTTTCCGCAAACAAAAAAGCCACGCTCGTCTTTCAATCCTTTTTTATGTTTGCCTGCTTTTAGGTTTGCTCCACAGTTATAAATTAACTGTAGGATGCTCACATAAATTCTAGAGTGTTTTGAGTAACTGCTCCTATCGTCTGTTTGGCTTGAAATAACTTGCTCTCGGAAAAACAATGCATAATAAAGCTTTTACCGTGTATACGGAAGTTTGAATAACCCCTTTATATTTATATACCTTTTCACAGTCAATTATGTAGGGTTTCCCTGTGTGCGAAAATAACTTATTTCTGTTGGATTTAGTACCACTTTCTACAGCATGGAGTTAGGGATATTTACGACTCAGATTTTTTGAAAGTCGGAAGAGTTTTTTTCTTTTCAAGAATGTTTATGCACACCTTACCTCCACCCGAGTTAAGTGGACTGAAAAATCAAGTTTCAAGTTAGGAAGGTTGTTTTGCTAAACCTTTCTCGGTCCAGTTCATTCCAAACATGCATTCAAGTCTTCTCATGAAAGCCTTCGCGTTTCAGTGAGTTCTCTAACCGAGTTTTGCAACGCAAGCTTTAATCCCTGGCAGTCAAAATGCTGAAGTTATTTCTCCTTCGTTGGGTCTACCGCTCACCTGACTGACGTCTCATTATTACTATTATTATCTGTACAAATCTTTTCTCGATATCGCAGGAGTTATTTCTTCTTCCTGAGTTTTGCATGTATTTGCGACAATCAAAGTGCTAAATACTGCACATCACTTTCACATGGAAATGGCTGTTACCCCAAAAGTAGCACTGTCCTGTGGACATAAATCAACCATTTAAGTTTTGGCTTCCTGCCTATCCTCTGATCTGTATTTTTTTCGCACAACCCTATATTCATTACCAAGCTGGCGTAATAAGCCGCTTGTGACAGCATGGAGTGCACTGCGCTAGCTGCAGACTGCTTGATTCCACTATGTAGATTTTTTTAAAAAGTTTCCGTCACGTTTTTTAAAATATTGTTGTTTCTCCTGGGCGGCGAATAATCTGCTGATGGCGGTAGTGTGGGCTCAAGGCGCCAAATATCCAGCACATCGCCTATCTATTCTGCGTCAAAAATGTGCTTTTAAACAGCAGAGCCGAAGTGTTCTTTGAAAATACTGCATTTTCCTTCTAAATTCTTCAGGGTTGCGGCGTCAACTTCCTTGTTAAAAAGACAGAAACCGGGAACAGCCTGCGCTTTAGCGTGGGACCCGTACGTAGGCAAAGCGGACGCCGCCGCCGCTTCGCCTCATCTCAGTTTCGGTCGGTTTTGCACAACTATTTACTCTAGTACGCGCAGAGACGGTGAAGAGCAGAGGAGACAGGCTTCCCAGTACGCACTTTGCTCAGTACAGAACCTGGCGAATTTTTTTAACGTTATCACGACCCGCCTGTAAATTTACCAACACCGTTGGCCTTGCCAAGCTCGGAGCTAGCAGTAGGTTCTTTTATGCGCACAAAACCGGCTTCCTCAACCGGATCGCGGTTGCTTGTGCTGTTGCTAGCATTCGCTGACCCAGGGACTTTGGGTAGTTTGGTGGGACCTTATAAATCACGTTGAAAGCTTCGTTGGGGTCCACACGATGCCTGGAGTCAACCCTGTGGGCAAGAATGGCGTTGTTGATGCTCTCATCAATGCCGAAAAATTTCATCAAAACCTCAGTGCCGCCTAAACAGCCGCATATCATCAATCCCCAACCCCCCTCCCCCTATTCCCATA
>JAYGXS010000002.1:6764329-6779273 GCA_036362985.1 Ligula intestinalis | reverse complement strand
AGATTGCGTGATATTTACAGTTCGTAGTGGCCACCCACATGCGTACTATAATTATCAGCTCTTGTACGCATGTGGGTGGTCGCTACCATGCAATCTGTGTATGTCTCCTACGCTTAGCTCCTATTGAGACTCTTTAACAGAATTCGAAATGTCAGGAGGATAAAATTGTTGTTCCAGCGAGCGAATGTTCTACTCCTGAGCTGCTCAAAGACTAATAATTTGGTTTTTCGAGTTATGAATCCAAAAATGTGAACAAACAAATGCCCATCTATAGGATGATACTGTTAACAGTATCATTGATCTGTGGTTTGAACTCACTTTAAGAAACGTAAGTATGTAACTACTGAGCCCCTGTTTACCATATGTTTATACCTGATGCTTTAGGCGCAAACTTTTAGCGGTTTTTTTATACAAGGCGACCTGAAACTTCAGCCAGGATTAGTAGTAGTCCAGTAGTCCGAAACTGAACCGTTTACCTATGTCCTGTCATCTGTAACTGAGATTACGCTCCCTTCTTCTACCTAATATTCCTTTAAGGTGATGGTACCTGTCATTTAGAAATTCGGAAATGATAAACCTCTATTTTTCTGTGGGTAAATAGGAGGAACGTCGGGTGCCTTAACGGACGGCTACCGAAATCACTCCAATGTGACGCAGCACAGAGCCCGTTCGACCACACTCAGTGGCGGCTTACCACCACCGTCCATCTCTGGCCTTCGGCCGGTTAGTCGTTCGCCCGGCTATCTCCTGCCATCTGAGATTGGTAGCCGTTCTATGGCTGTCAACGGTGGAGGTCGTAGTCGCTTTCCACGGACTGCATCCGAGGGACGCCGAACCGCCACTGCCGAATTTACACCTACTTCTTTGAGCGACGTGGACAGCTATGGAGAAATGCATTTTCCCACAGTGCAGAGCTGGTTGCGGTCGCCGGTGCCAACTGGTGAACAGAAGGTGAGTACTGTCCATCCTCTTGCTGCAGCACAGTTCTCGTCTCCTTAGCAAATTAGTTATTTCTGAAGTCCCTATGAGTGACTTTTTCATCCACTAATATCGCATCCTAGGGCAAACTCTCGTATAATGCATTAGTAATCTACGGTCTGGGTATGCACAAATGACATCCTATTTTTGACAACTGGCAGCTCCTGCTTGATTCAAGCGCAACTGCCGTTAGTTTTATCTCTGGACAGTAGAACTTCGGGTGACGAGCAGTTCTATCTGCAAACATTTCAGGTAATGAGCGAGCCACTTGCAGAAAATTTGTTTCGATGGACGAGAATCTGCTTAATTAGAGAGCTGGCAAGCCGTGTGGGTATCTGTGTCCGCCTTTTAATCTTGTTGCCCAGGGCGTGGGACCTAGGTCGTCTGTGGTCAAACAGTGAACTGATGCAGTTTGATTTGCTGCGTTTCGCGTACCGAATGTTTTAAATGACGGCCTTGGTGCTGAAACGGCTTAAGCGAGGTTTCCTGTACTGTGTCTCATTATGCTTCACACGGAACTACTCAGAAAGTATTTCACGGTGGTTGGTTAGTTAGTAGCCCTTGTTGGATCAGGGGTTCCCGCCGGAGTCCAAACTGGGTTCAGTTGGGAGACGGAGAAAAGCCGTGACCTCGGCCGGCGTGAGCCAAAGGTCCACCGGGGTGAGTTGGGTGCCTGGCCGGGAACTGCAGGCGAAGAGATGATGGCAATCATGCGGCGAGACGCCGCAGTCGGGACAGCAGTCGGGTATAGGCGGGTCCAGCCGGTGTTGGTACTGGCGAAGGAGCATGCAGTAGCCACTGCGTAGCTGCACCAGGGTACAACGAGTCACCCTTGGGAGATGTCGTTCCGAGGTGGCGATCGGAGGTGGATAGCCACCCAGAAGGAGCGGGGGATGGTAGCTGGATTTAGCATCCACAACGGCTCTCTGATGAAGGCGCTGGTAGCCTTTTCTGACGGCGCAGCCATCAACGCGTAAATTTGAAAGAGACTGGGTGACAGCTGCCTTGTGGAAACCTCGGATAGACATCCGGACGTTACGGCTAGGCTCAGGAGCGTTGCAACGATGGTGGTTCGGATGGCCAGGTTGTGAACAGGTCCACCAGAACTGCTGGTCGAGGAGTTTGTTGTGCGCGGCCACTGGCAGGACAGAAGCCTTCGCATGAAGGTGATTGACGGGCGACATTTTATAGCAGCCCGTGATCGTGTGGAGGGCACCGTTCTGTGCTGACTGAAGGCGGCGGCGGCTGGAGGAGCTGTTTGTGGGAGACCAGACTTGAGCCGCAGAGGTGAGGTCCGCGAACGTGAAGAACGGATCTAAACGGATACCAAGGACCTTGGGCTTACGGAATAGCGGCATAGCCTCACCGTTGACGATTGAACTCCTTTGGGTCCAGCGTGAAAGTAGTGACGGACGACTTGACCGCTGAGATCATCAACCCGCGCTGAGTGAGGAAGTCCACAATATAAGGCATGACTTCTGAGAAGACCTGTGCAGCCTGATCAATGTTATGGTGCTGGCAGAAGATGGTGACATCATCAGCGTTTGATAACACTTTGGCGGGTGCATGAGGGAGTGGGAGTTCCCGCATGTAAATGTTGAACAGCGTCGGGCTGAGCAAAGAGCCTTGAGGAAGACTGCGGGTCTGCTTACGGGCTTAGAGAGAGCGCCCCGGAAAAGGACACGATCGTGACGGCCACGGCTGTAAGCCACCAACCATCGGACCAGGCCAGTCGGGACGTTCAGAGAGACCAAGTCCTGCAAGGGCTGATCGTGGCGGACACAGTTGAAGGCTCGTGACGGGTCAATTGACACAGGCACGGTCTGCGAAGCGGGCTTCTGTTGATTGAAGACCTCGAGAATGGCGTTGCTGATCTCGAAAAGCGCCGTTGTCGTGCCACGACTCGACCTGAACCATGTTGGTGGCTAGACAGATCCGCTGCAGACGTCAGAATTGGGTGGAGAAGTCGTTCCAAAATCTTCGCCAGTGGACTGCGGAGGGTGATTGAGCGATATAAGGTCGCTAGGCAGGGGTCCTTACCCGCTTTGACCAGGGGGATAATGATCGACTGGCGCCAGCAATCAGGGATGATTGAAGTTCCCAGTGAAAGGTTGAAGAGGGCAGCAAGGTAGGCAGCCACCTTCGGGCCGATGTGGCGCACATGGATAGGCGCCAGACCATCTGGTCCTAAGGCTTTCGAAGCTCTCATTTTCTTGACGGCGGTGAGGATGGCATCAGCCGAAAAGGAAATGTCTGGGGGCGGGGCTTTATGGAGGAGGCGAAGAAGGGGGCGCTGACTTTTGGGACCGGGCGCCGAGCGGGGCGAGAACAGCTTGTTCATCTTCGCGGCGATCTTACCGTTTTTGGAAATGAACTTTTCGTCCCCAAAGCTAATAGACTGGTTTGATGTTTCAGCCCGGGGTTTGGTCAGGTTGCGTAAAAGCTTCCAAGTGGCAGCTGAGTTGCCGTTGAAATTGCAATCTGAAACTAGTTCATGCCAGCGTTGGCCTTTGGCATCGTTGATAGTCTTAGTGATTAAGCCATTCAGTTCGCCAACGCGTGGGTCACTGGCATCACGCGCTCGTATTTCGTCTCTCTCTCTCGTTCCAGGCGGGAGGCTTCGGGCGGATAGTTAGGACGAAGAAAGGGAATGCGGCCGTTAGGGATGTGGTGACTTGCTGCTGCCAGGAGTAGTCGACGAAGGGCTCGCTCCGCCATGTGGACACAGGTGGGAGGTGGTAGGCCATCGATCTCGGCTTCGCATTCGGTCATGAACGCTGCCGAATTGGCTTTCTTGAAATTAATGAAGTGCCGGTTGGGGGCCTTGATACGCTCGGTGGTGGTGGCCAATTCGAGCACAATGGGGAGGTGGTCGCTACGCAGGCTGATTTCCGTCTTCCACATGGTGGAGGCTACCAGACTGAGACTGGCGAGGGAAACATCGGGCGAGCTGGAGGTGCCGTTGGTTGGGAGCCGCGTTTGGCTGTTCTCATTGAGAACGGCAAAGGGGGCGTGTTCTATTTCATCAGCCAGAGCTTCTCCTCGGGAGTCGGCTGCCAAGTTAGAGCACCATAGGTCATGGTGAGCGTTGAAGTCACCTAGCACCAGACTGTCTCCAGAAGGTAAGTAGGGAGCGATAGAGGCGGTGAAACCGGGAGAAAAACTGGAAGTTGGAGGGATGTACACTTTCACAACGGTTAGCGGCGCCGGGCCAATGTGAAGGGAAATCGCCAGTACTTCCGTGGGATCGGCTCCAAGCAGTGGAAGCTGGTGATGGGCAATAGATTAGTCCACCAGGAAGGACAAACCTCCGCCTTTGTTGCGGCCGTGGTCGCGACGGACAATCGTGTAATCGGCACAGGAAGGGACCTTAGTGGAGTTAGACCACTTTGAAGGCCAGGAGCTGGTCAAGCTTGTCAAGTAGGCCGTTGGCGTTGAACTGGAGGATCTTTAGATCAGGCGGTGTGGCAAGGTCGGAGATTTTAGGTGGGGTTGGATTGAGGGCAGGGCGGGCGGGCTGGACGTGCAGAAACAACTGGCGGAACGGGACAGCTGGGACACGCGAAGGCGGGCGACCAATCGGCAGCCATGGCGAGGCCACTGCAGCGGAGATGGCACCAGCCATTGCAGGAGCCGCAACGTACAGACCAGTCGCGGCGGCCCAGACGGACTCGGCAGAACGAGCAGTACCAGAGAGGTCCAGGGTTGGCCTCGATTCCGGCGGCGAGGAGGAGTAGTCGGAGCAGCGTGGCCGGGAGGGGCTGTTCCGTCATCAAAAACATGGATTGGGCGGAGGGGAGAGTTGATCCAACGTAGGGAGATGGGTGTAGGAGACCTTGGCCGCCGCAGGGCGGGTGGGAACGCGGGCGAAGACGCGTCTGCTGTGGTTCCCTTTCACGGTGGTCTGTTGAGCTGACGAAATGTAGGGCTGAGCAGACTGCTAACTGGTATATAGTATATAACTGCATAATTTACTAAATGCTTGACTCAAGAATAGATAAATATTAATTTCAAATACAAAAGGAGTCTAATGGCCTTTTCTAGTTCGTTTGTCGTCTTCACGCAGTGGTACCCATCGTTGGTGTCGAAAAAGTTGAATGGCAGGACTGTATATTACTCAGTTGAATGCGATCTGCACCATGTATGCCTGCAACGACCGTCTGACGAACTATCAGTTGTCTGCGTTTTACTTATCATTACTGTTGCCCAATTAAATATGTAGCTATTTAATGGGTTATCATGAAGAGAATTACTTCGGATCTATTAAGAGACTATTGGCTGAGTTTGAAGTTTGAAACCTTATTAATTGAACAGTAATAGGAAGGCGAAAATATGTTTGGGAGGAAATAGATAGCGAGGCTACTTACTGGTAATAGGTGTTGCTCTAATAGTGTTTTTGATCAATGTGCTTGCTTTGTTAACCAATAGGCGCCGTTCTTATAGTTTTCTTGGTTTAAAGGCTTCCTTTGCTGACTAGTAGGAGTTTTCTTCGTCTTTTTTCCTTTTGCACGTTTTCACCTATATTTTTCGTTCAGTAAAATAATAACAGGCGACGTTATTTTATTTCTTATTGCGCACTTATCACGCATTAGCTACTCTTTTATCAAGCCTTAAACCTCGAACCATGAATTCCGTCCCATCTTTCGGCTGAGCGACATTTGCCATTGGACGGCCCTTCAATTTATTCCTACAGATATTTGCATACTGTTCAACAGAACATGGGTGACTTAAGAATGGACCATAAACGACTATTCTTATACTTCCTTTCATGCAAGATCTACACGGTGCCTTAAACAGTGAATCGTTCAGAAAAGCATCCGAATTTATAGTATGTACACTTTATTAGCTTCTTGTAGATCAGGAAAAAAAAGTCACATTCCGGTGGAATAGCGGATTGTCAAAAGGTTTGGGCAGCTTAATGAATTGGTTCTCATCATGGTTTCTGTAAATAATTTATGTAAGAACTACTTGAATGCATTCATCGTTAACAATCCTATAACGTCAACTTAAAGGAATCAATTAACGCTGAATGAAGCCGTAGTATTTTTATTACCCTTTTAAGAAATGTGCTTTCCTAATACAAGCGATCATGCGAGTCCCAGGAAGTACTTGAGAAGTAGAAAACTAAGTTTTATAGAGCCTACCCTGATTTCTTCTGTCAATGAAAAACAACTGGAATAACTTAGGTACGGACACCTTATATATCCATGGCACCCCAAATTCCCAGATTGCATTTTGAAGTCCTGCGAATGCAAATAAACTGAACACAGTGAATGATTAAGGATATCCTGGGCAGTGAAAAAATCCATAAATGTTTTTCAATGCTAAGATTAACCTCTTTTCACCTCCCCCCCTCCACCTTACATTTCGTCGGCGAGGTCTGCTAGGGGAACCTCAGCCACAGTTTCACTAGGCAATCGTGTCACGTCTTTCACATTGCCACAATTTTCTCATAGTTCAGGGCACGGCCTCTGCTTCTACCCCTCTTTCTCCCAGGCATGTCTTTTGCGTGCAAATAGTGTGTGTTTGTGTGTTAATTGGATCGTTGTTTTGCAAGGATGCTCTACCAATTTCAGTAAACGCGCCCCCTTTTGCAGCACTTTTGAAGGCAACACAGCTTCTAACGCTATGTTTACTTCGTTTAATTACCTCAAGGTGACTTGGAAACCGTTTTTCTTTCAATCACACTTTTTATCAGTGAGATCACAGCAAAAGTCATGAGGTTATGTGTATTTCGAAAGGGGTCTTGCCTACAGCGCTTCAGAATGATTCCATTTTGAGGAGTTTAACGTGACCGCTGCCAATGACTCAAAGTTCTTGCCGATTGTAATGCAACTCACCTTTTTATCAGTGGTAAGTTTTCTTGTCAGCTTGATATCTGAGTAAATGCGGAACTCTGCGGGATTTTATGATCGAAATTCAATTACAGAACTCGAATTTAGGCAAACGAAGAGTAAGCAACCTTTTAAACAACCGATCAGTAGGAATTCGGGGGGAGAGGTGTTAATGGGACCAAAGGGTCAGATTCTATTCATAGCAGGAGTCCTGGACGGGGGAAGGGGGAGGAATGCGTCTGATAATTAATTCGTGTCGTCCTCTCGTCACTGTCTCGTGTCGTGTTGGGAAACGTCAGGACGCATGGTATGACGGTTTCGCGACGGACTACGTGGCCTACTGTCGCTCTCTCGTCGCCAACTCGTGGCATGGCAGGAAGTGTGTGGACGCAGGTTGAGTTGGTCTTCGACAAAATGAGCCTAAGCAACTGTACAAGTACCCTCTTCGCGCATAAACTCGGGTTTGTTAGCCGTATGGCCACTGCCCCTGCCGTCACAAGTATGCGCTGATGCCTCAACTTGGAATGTTTCAGTTGACCCAATTGTGAAAAATTCTTGGCCTCGGTGAAAGTCGATGCCACACAGCAGTGAGGGCTTTTGCGCAGCGAACGCTTTACCATTGAGCTACGAGGCTCACCGTGAGCTGTGAATTTACTCACACTTGGATCGATTTTACCCGCCCAACTTTACCGCTTGTATGGAATCCACCATAACAAAACAGCAAGCTGACTGCTCAGGCAGGATTTCCTACGCAATCATCTAGAATTCACCGGAATAACTACTAGGCTCACTTAATTGTTAGGAGGGTTCGGCAGCTTTTCCAATTGGTTCCACTGAATTAAGCAAATCTGTAAAACTCCCCTCACAATTGGAGTGCTTCGTCGGCACTTTAAAAATGACTCGAAATGCTTCGTTGACGTCCACCCCTTGACCGCTGTCAACCAAATTCAATTCATCATCTTTTGCCTACCTGATTGCTGGACTTTCTGAAATTTACGATAAAATATTCGGATCCATTGCCACAACTTGCCATTACTGTTTTATTCCTGTGGAAGGAAGACCGACAGTTCAAAACCAGCAAACTAATTTTGTGTGCGTTTTATGCCGAGTGTATATGCTTCATTACATTGCCAAGGCAGTTAACATTCCTAAGCAATCTGCTGCATTTTATGGACTTAATGATGCTTTTTTCATCCGACTGTCTCGATAAGCATCTCAAGCGCATCAGGAAGATTTGAGTGGCTTCGTGCAGAGCCTACGTATATGAAATGCCAGCGACTGCGCTCATAGCGACCTCCAGTTGCCTGTATGAACGACAAGATCATGGCCGGATAGAGTGTATTCGACGTTGTAGAGTCCGCCGTACTATACGCAAATACACGCGTACGTGAACAGGGACCCACCAAGTCGTAGTGTAGGATAAAAGCTCTCACCCAACTAGGGTACCTTCATAACTTTTTTCCGAATACGGGAAGATCGCTATTTTATCGCTTTCTTGCTTTGAGTCACTTTTTTTCCTGCGGATTCCTTTGGTTGTACACATTTTCCTAGTCCTTTAATTTAAAGCATCCGCTGTTTAACATTCAAACTTTCTTTATATTTCAGACTTACTCCTACGAGCAGTTGAAGGTCTCTTCTGGTGTTCGTTTGAAAGGGATCAACGCCGACCATCGTGAGGTATGTAACTATCTCTTATAACTGCTCTGAATCAAGAAAACTGATTTAAATTGCACCTTACAGGTTATGTTTTTTTCCCAACCCGGAATGTGTGGCATATTGACGCTTTCTAATAAAACTCGGTTGGTACTGGTTTAGATTTCAAAATTCAGCCTAGTCAGAATCAGTTAATCTCCATTTAAGTCATTTTATTGAGGGGGTAAGGCTTTCGCCCTTGCGCATCCCTACATAAGCCTTATTCCTATTTTTCAAGACGTCATATGGATTCCTCTGGTTTTACGTAGAAATATCGACCGCTTTGGGCAGAAATTATACCTACTTAATTAAGGCGCTTAGGTATTTCCTGTTGGATATTATGAAACTTAATGCTCTCTTATGCTGTGTTTTGTTCCGAAGGACTGTCTTCATGACTAGATGTTATTCAGATTTGGTTTATTAGTTTTTGGCTTTCTCATAAACCCTTCCAGTGCCAAAACAAGCGAAAATTTGGGCAATAGAAACTAGCTGAGATTTGTTGCGATCAACGATGAGTGATCTACCATAACCACAGCACTAAGAATATCCTGTCTGAAGGCAGTCAGATGTTAGGAGCGATTTATTGGTACACGGGGCAAGTTGCCGTAAATCGACTGTTTGCTTGCGTGCGGTAAATGTGTCCGTCTGGATGCCTGTGAGCAGCGGTGTCTGGATAATGCAACCGTTTGAGAACGTGCTAGCTGACTGGCTAGTAGCCCTTGTTGGGTCAGGAGCCCTGCCGGGTGGACCTCAATCCCGGCGGCGAGGAGGGGGAGTCGGAGGGGCTGCTCCGTCATCCAAAACACAAATAGATCCACCGTAGGGAGATTGGTTTAACAGACCTTGGCCGCCGTGAGGGCAAATAGGAACGCGACGAAGAAGTGTCTGCTGTGGTTCGCGAAACATGCTAGCAGAATTTTGTCGTGCATGCGTTTGTGATTGTTCATGTCAGCATGTGGGGCTGCGTGTCAGGTGTATGATTGGTCAGGTCACAGGGGGGGGCAGTCAGGGGGACATACACAGAAGGGGCACCACGGGTAAAAAGGCAGGCGTAAGATGCGTGCGCGTTGTCTGCACACGTGACTGAATAAGCTGAGGCCAACTCCAAGGGCCACCAGTCAGCGGGATTGCCTCAGCTGAATGCAGGAGAAAAGGGGGACACACTGGAGCAGCAGCTGTCCGTTAACCGGAAAGGGAACACTAAACAACATATATTTATCATATTCCCGATCTCAACCGGCAAAGCCAGGAGCCCGTGATACTCTGGTAGAGTCTTTAACTCAATGTCCAAAGGTCCCGGGTTAAAATGTCGGGGGCTCCAACCCTTGAGATTGGGTATGATGACCGATGACGACTAACAAGCCAGAAATGACCATTCCGGTCTCCCTTTGCGTTTTCGGATCAATTCCACACTGAAACAACTGTTAGGCAGACCGGGACGCCAAAGAAAGGAAGCATTGGGACAGCTACTACAGACTCGCCTCTTCGCGACCCTCTGCATTCCTAGTCCCATCCAACGCGCAGCCCTCTGTCGTTACGGACGGTCGGCTAAGGGGAGGGGGAGGAGATGGCTTCAGACCAGAAAGCATGGGCGGATGGGTTGCTATCCCATACCTCAGTCGATTTGGCGTAACCCGAGGATGCTCCTCGTCATAAATTTCCGAACTGCGGCGGGATTAAAGACATCACTTGCCTGACCGGGGAAAGAGTCTGAAGTGCGTGCGAAGGCAGAGGTCACGCAGGACTGGGAAGTAGAACTGCTGGCAAGCGAACCTTTTTCAATTATTCATCGCCCGAATAATCCGACTAAGCAAGGTGGGCTGGTTCCCAGAGCCTTGCCAAGGCTTCCACTCTCGTTGGTCCCTTGATATTGTGAAAAAACCCAACTACTACTCGGAAAACTTTAGCTTTCCCTCTCATGCCCACGGATTTATACGTATCTGCGACTTTTGTCCTCAGAAAAGTGTATTCCGTGGCTGTCAATGTATGCTGCATTGCCCTAAGCCCATAATTTATAATTTAGTTTCCTCGATAAATAGCACACCCGGCGACTAAATTTACGTACCTGAACGACTAGTTTTCTTTTTACGTGTTCACTGTTCCTCCTGGCAATGATTTAAAGCCCAGAAGGTCCATACCTGGAGATAGAGCTTTGCATGCAATCCATCAAACTTTCACAAATCTCGCTAATGTCGGCAACAGTGGTATATAGACTATCCGGTTTATGATATACCAGTATGACTTTGGTACTTTATCACTTTTTTGGACTTGAACAAGACCAGACCTATATTTATACGCTGTCAAGTATAACAAACAAATACTAAGCGTTTGAGCGTTTCTAAACTATGTGCTATCCTCATTTATGTCTAGGAGTACACAAAAGTATACTCTGTTAGAGCGTAAGGAGAGTAACATTGTGGCAAGTAAACCTAATGCATTGGGAAACCACCAAGTCCATTAAAACACTGCTTCGCAAACACAATATGCGGTCAGTTTCTGTGTATGGTGGTTATGAAGCCTAATAGGTCTCATCTTCCCATCCAACGTTGTGCAGCGTGCTACGTCTACTGTTCTCAGTGGTCCAAGAACTGCTCTTAAAGACGTTTCAGCGAAGATTACTTTTTAGTCACAAACATGTTATTACTCTAATGCCCGAATCAGCAAATGGCAGGTGGCGAGGCACTGATGAACTGCGGTTCGATGAAGTGCTTATGACCCATCTGACAGACACCAGTGGTGGACCAACTGCGCCGTCTGTGAGTGCGTTTGTTTGTGTTGTCCGACCAGCTGGTGTTCAGGGTTATACTTGGCTGATGAAAGCTAATAAGCCCGAAACAGTTCTGTATCAGGTTACCCCCAGACGCTGTCATACCCCCCTTACTGCTATTATGACTTGGTCGGAATCGGCCTAACAGGTGGTCACCCGTTGGGGACCTCTGACCACCACATGAACTTTGTTTAGTTCGGAAGCCTATTCGATCGGTGTTCGCACATTCCTCAGTGAATATATATATATCGGACTGCAGAGCAATTTGTCTCAGATCCGAAAGCCTAAGGCTCACTTATCGATTGCTTTCCTGAGTTTTATTGTTTTTTTCGGAAAAGAAGGTTCCTTAGTGCCATGGAAATCTATTTCATAAATTTAGTTGGTGCCTTTTTTCTTGATCGTGACAATAGATGCTTATTGCCGGCTTTGTGTTCATCTCTTCCAGAACTACCTTTCCCCTGAAGAATTTGAACGTCTTTTTGAGATGACACCTGCACAATTTCACCGTCTTCCAGAGTGGAAACAGAATGATATCAAGATGCGATTGGACCTCTACTAAGCTCTACAGCCGCATATTTTACAAGCCAACTTGAAGTCCTTTTTACATCAAACTGCACTCTATCCTTTGGATTGCTGCATGTTTCCTCTGAAATTGGGCTCGGATCCGTAGACCAGCAATTCGCTGGTAGCGTCTGCAGTTTCTTCTGCTGCGGCTTCCCTATGCACGGAAACTCATCAAAAACGTCCTAGGAAATAAATGCACAGGACGGGGATGTTTTCCTGTGTCCGGATTCATTGTTTATATGTATCTGCTTCCTCTTGCTCTCGCTCTCTCTCTCTAAGGCGAACTTGTTTCTCTTGAAGTTAGTTTTCTTGAAGTTTCGAGCTGATGGCTCGTGGTCCCTGTACCACTCGGCCCCAAATGCCTACCCCATACTAGCTTTCGGTATTCCTAGAATTTCTGCCTAATGCATTTTTCTGTGACAATTCTGTGCGCTAAGGCTTCTCTCTCCTGACAGTTCTGCATGAAATCCCGTAGATGTCCCCTAGACCTCTGTGATAGCCTGGGGCCTAAACTATTTTTGACCTCTTGCAGTACCGTCCTTCCCCCTCCCATGGTGTCCTTTACACCCGTCTTCGCTGCCTCCTTTCGTTCTTCCTTGTGAAAAAAGATCTCTTTTTCCCAAACCACCACTGACGTGAATGGTAAATCATAAAAGGACGTCTTCACCCGCCCACCCTCTTCCGTTTGCATTTCTGACTTCGTTGAACAACCGAGGGGAGAGTGGCCATTTTGCAAGGCCGCTGTTGCGCACTGGTGTGCCTATTTTTCGAATCCTTTAGGATCTCGTTCATTATGTTGATGCTAGACTTGCGTTCGCTCTATTTCTTCTTCTTCTGCTGCTGCTACTGTTGTTATAAGTTTTCCGGCAACATTTCTTTCAAGACACTGAGTTTTTAATCCTTCGCACAACCCTCATTGTTCTTGCAAGTGCTATCAGTTCGATTTCATTGATATTATATTTTGATGGCTATTATAATTACTAGCAGTATGAAGACCACTACTGCCGTTATGCTTATAGAATATCATGACTTCCACTCGAAATTTAAGTGCAGGGTAATCTGCTGTCTAGAATGAGTCTCTCAAATTGATGACAGCATAATTTCCTTTGAGAGAGAAGGAGCTAACACTCGCGGACCCCTACAAGTGCCCGTCAATACTTTTACTTAAAATACTGACTGCAGGCAATATGGTACTATTGACAAAGACAAAGGACACTGGAATGGCTACTTCTGGCTCAGTAGCCAGTCATACTGTTACTACCCGCTCCTGGTATTTTTAATTAAAACGAACCACGAACCAAAGAGCCCGTAAGAACGAGACAGAGAAAAGACCAGTCGGCCAGAGAGAGTGTATTTACTCAGACAACCACGTTACAGCAAGTCAGCGCAACTCCTTGAGTCTAAAAGGTATGACGAATTCAGGGCAACAAACGAGTGTAAGCTAGGTCCATCGAGCCAATCAGCTTTTTGGCTACCGGTGCGATTGAATGGGAATCGGCGGCTGACATTTAGCTTAAATTTTGAATTATCCATAGATGTAACTTTGAGTTGCGTTCGCTGCCTGTAGGCCGATCGATAGCCTGCTGTGAGCGCGGCTGTTTGCATAGGCAATATATCTGTTAGGCGTCTCCTAGCAGAGTAATCGTGGAAATGGGCGCGTTCCCAGTACATACCCAACCCTACGCTATGCGGCACTCGAGGCTCAGCTTGTTTACAAGAGCATTATTTACCGCCGGCCCGAATAGGGGAAGGAGAATTGTCAGTTTATTCCATTATGAATTCTATCAAGAGGTGACAATCGCGTGATCCGATAATTATTTGAGTTATGGTTAATGAGCCACCAGTCTATAAACAAGTGCACTGAGTTGCCCAATCCATATTCGATTCTAAGGCTTATTTTGGCCAAAGCAAGTCGCCACTTGGGGAATGCACAGGCCACCGCGTCGTCGTACGCCAACACCGGGCAACCAGATGGCCGAGCAAACATCAGGTCCAATTTTATCGTGTGATAAAAGTCCTGCAAGTCAGGGCCCGCATACCGGTAATCGAACAATCAACACAGTAGAGGGCAATGATCGTTAGTTGTCTTATTTTGTCATGCCTGTGCAGTAATGACTGTGGGCTATAAATGATGCAACTTCCCGTGTATGTGTTATTCGTTTCTGCTACTATTTTCTGCCCAGTTCTCTGATGAAGGACCCACGATGGATGTCAAAATGTCAGGTGAATAGCAGTGTTTTCCTAGCGATAAAATTTTATTCGCAATTACTTTCTGGAACTCGTATGTTCCCTTGTGTTGGCATTTTGTCAAAGTTTGTGTGGCACACCTTTTGTGGGCTAGGTCTTGCTTGTCAAGTCCTTGGGAGATACAGTAGCAATTGCGTCCTCTAAACATAGGCAACAGTCTGCTGGACGTGGCGACAGCACACAAACCCACCTTGCTGTTCGAACGCTTACGTCGCAAGTGATTCAGCTTGGTGAAACTGCGGAATTGCCGATTAAGCCCAGTCGCAGATGATTCAGGAGCACGCTTACACAATGGCAGGCTCTCAGTGCATAAGAATATTTGCTAACACATTCCCCAGAGTCGTTTGTACACTCTCCATTGCAGTGCAGGCTGTCCTAATGACCTGAGGTTTGATTTGGGCTACTCTCCGTCAATGGACTACTCCTTACAACTACCAGTCTTTGACATACTCACGTTATGACAATGGATAATGTCCCAGAACAAATGTAACAGGTCTTGGCACCTGCTTTTGACTCTCATTTGCCTGCCAACTCATGCAGCTGTTTTTTCGGCTCATTAAATTTTGTTCCACAATCAACTAACCGTCGACAGGAATAAACGTCCTTTTTTCAGTTCTCAGCTTACTGAAGTCGTCTGCCAGTCAAATCCAAACCAATACTTCTATTCAGTTCAGTGCACCCATCGCCAATCGTCATCCTATCGTCTTCGTTGCCAAAGTCTGTCTTTGTAGCTGCCTCTGCTCTTGCATTTTATTCCCTCAGGCTGGCCCGAAGATCATCCAAACAGCCACCCTAGCAATTTAACTATACTTCACATTAAGGAAGTCAAGTTAAGCGAACGAACGTTTTCGATTAATTCATC
>JAYGXS010000002.1:6737352-6754329 GCA_036362985.1 Ligula intestinalis | reverse complement strand
CAGGGTTATGCTTGGCTGATGAAGGCTAATAAGCCCGAAACAGTTCTGCATCAAGTTACCCCCAGATGCTGTCATACCCCACTTACAGATTTAATCCGAAATGTGCGAACACCGATTGAATAGGCTTCCGATTTAAACGAAGTTCATGTGGTGGTCGGAGGTCCCCAACGGGTGACCATCTGCCAGGCCGATTCCGGCCAAGTCATAATAGAAGTAAGGAGGTTTGACAGCATTTGGTGGTAACTTAGTATAGTTGCTTACAGTACAGTTGTTACAGTCGCTTACAGTTGATATTGTAACTTGGTACGTATGCAGCCCATACTAGACATAAGTCGGATATTCTACCTGATGTGTGATGCAACTATACTGCTGCTGTTAGTATTTCAAAGGTGTTAGGGAATCTTATGTATGAACGCGCTGTTCTAGCCTCGAACTCTACCAATCCGAACTTATCTACCTGTTCCAATTGCTTTCAAGAAACGTTTACCCGAGAGAGTTTTTGCGTTGATGCATGAAGCTAAAAGAGTTAAAACAAAAAGAAAAGGACCGAGATTGTTCCAATCAAGCGCCCATTCCAAGAAATTGGTGAACAATTCCATATATTAAAAGCGTTTCTGAACTCTTTGAAAGGAATTTGAGGAAGTACCCGATTCAAGTGGTGCACAAGCTAACGACCACACTTCGAAATCAGCTTGTACATTCTAAGGATAGGGTTGGCTATTTGAAGAGATAAGAGGTTGTTTACAAAATTCCTTGCGGCAACTGCGATGCAATGTATTGTGAAAAAACTGGAAGTTCCGCCTCTGCACGCACACGTGAACATCAATTTGCGGTTAAGAGGCACCACCACCTGTCCAAATTCGCCATGCATTCGCTCGAAACTGGGCACAAGTTTGCATGGGACCGAACCCGTATAGTAAGTTCCTGCCCGTATAGGAAAGGCCGAGAATTTTTAGAGGCTATTATTTCTAACGAATCATGCATTAATAGGCACGTTGATTTAGCTTTAATTCATATCAATCACAAAAAAGCCTGGAAAAAGTGCCAATCACCAAAGCCTACTATTGACTAATTTATGAGGAATCAGTATCGATTTTTCGGCCCGTTTAAGAATGCGCACTATTCTTCACACAGTTCCCTCAAGTCCGACGACGAACTAGTATGCTAGTATCGAACATTAACAAAAAAGTTCGCTCCTGTTTCCCAAAGCATATTTTCTGTCAAATTAGTTTGAATCTGTTTCGTGCAGATGCTGGCCTCACTACGAAGCGGACTGAGTCATTTGCAGGTACACATCGAAACCTAAGATTCTCTGGTCTCATAGATAAGTCGTCCAGTATTTGCAAGCACTGCTCGATCCTATAGATTTTCAGTCTCCCTATATATTCACTGGGTATTGCTTACTTCATGTACACATGCTAATTACGCAAACACATTCTAACACAGTTTGTGATCATTTACATACGATGATGCTTTGTCCATCAGATAAAATGGTACAGTTACATTCATGTTGTAACTTACCAAACTAACAGCCCAGGCACGAGCTAGAAGGCCCAAACAAGTGTTTTACCGGTGTTCTGCCGTTGCTTGACACAGCTGCGAGGGATCTGGCTCATCATTTGGTGTCCCAGCTATTCCTGTTTGTTTTCTGGTTGATACACAGGTTTTGATAGTTCATATTTTTTTCCTTAGAATTTAATTCCCGTTAGCGGTATACATCAGTATATTTAAAATCAGTACGCATAGATCTTAAATTTAAGTGTCTAGTTGGGCCGAAACTCGCCAATTACTGCAAACTATAAACTTGCTGTCAACGACCAACTATAGGCTACGCGCCAGAGTTCCTGCACTATGCTGACATATGCGAAAGATTGATATGCTTTTGCTAATCGGAATTGACTCAGATTGTAATACTGATAATCGTGTAGCCTATTCTGAAGTTATTTCAGTCATGATGGGATACAAGCTTTTTAACGAGTTTTGCTCTGGCCACTGGCAAAACGTATGTACTGTAAAATGGGACTACTTAAGCAGTATGCTTTTTATCATTGATTTTGACTGTCTTCATAAATTCAAATATATTTTATGGAAAAAAATGCACGAAACAATTCATTCTTGTACTCGTTTGGAAGCATAGTACGCCTTCTTTAGATCTGATACTTAAAGAATGAGTATCTTTCGGTTTTAAAAGCGGTTCTAAATTGCCGAATAATTTTGAAAACTACTGACTGCTGCACTCGAATTCAAGGTTTACAAACTGAGCGCTGTGTACATCCCGCTTAAGGAAAAGTACGTTTTTGCCTACAGTTTGAGGATGAAGTCAAATATTTCTCATAAAATTTTGCGATATATGTGGATCATGCTGTATACATTATAGGGGGCATTAATAAATTGACGGATACGATGTATTATAAATGAACACTGCATAATCGTTAAAGAACTTAGAATAAAGAACTTTTCTAAAACCGAAAGATATCCTTTCTTTCAGTATCACATTTAGAGAAGATGTAATTTCCCACCAAAGGAGTACGAAAAAGATAACTTTTTCGTGTATTTTTGCCGTAAGATTTATTGGAATTTAGGATGAAAGTCAAAATAAATCATAAAAATGTATATTACCTAAGGAGCCACATTTTACAGTTCATAGATTTTGTCAGTTATCAGAGCGAAACTCGTTAAAAAGCTCGCATTCTATTGTGACTGAAATAATTTCAGAATAGGCTTAACGATTATCACTATAACAATCTGAATCAACGCCGATTAGGGAAAGAGTATGAATCTTTCGCATATGTCGTCATGTTGCGCGAATTCTGGCGCGTACTGTACACTTAAAATTTCCGTCTTTGCATATAAGCCTTAATTATACTGATTTAAACCGCAAACAGAAATTAATTTTTTCGAATTTCATAGATTCTGCCGTTAAATTAAAAACTTGCTCAGTTCTGTTTCCCGTTTGTATAATGTGAGGGAAAATTTAAGCTTAATGTTTACGTCAGCTTTGAATGAGTAATCAGTGTGGATATTTACAGTTTTTTCCGTATAAAAACGCGAATTATATCATGTAGCAATATCCGTGATTGCGAAAGTAAAATTTATAACAGAGTGAACAGTTTTTATGTCTTGGAATATACGAGTTGGTACGTTTTTCTGAATATTTTGAAAATCTTTACGCACCTGAACACTGTTCCCGCTGGATCACAACTTCGATTGTTGCAACTTTTTTTATCAACCAAGCTGGCTGTGTATTTTTTCTTTGGTTCAAGCTCTAAATATTGAAAAGGCGATTTGATTATCTACGCATCTTGCACAGAGCATCCCCTTCGGTCACATTATTTGAGTCCGAACCGACTTCAAAGGCAACACTTCCTTGTCCGAAAGAGAGTACCGTTCCTGAGTTGATGTGGCTGACCTTCATGCTCGTCAATTATTCCTGCACCGAATGGTTAGTTCGAATATCTGTTATTTTTTAGCGCTGTTTGTCTATCTTTGTAGTTGTACAAAAAGCACTGCGACTCGTTATTTTTAAAAATTCTTATTGGCTTAACTTTAATCATGTATATTAAACATTTCTCGATGTATATGCATAGAATGACGTCTTGCCTTCAAAATGCTGTAAGACATAAGTGGGACAATTTTTTCCTTATTTTTAAGAATTTTCAGCATTATAAAGACAGAAAGATAAACCGTTTAAAGGGACATAATATCAGATTCGGTATTATAGTGACAGAACGATAAGGAAAAAAGAAAAGTGTATCTTGAAATATTTACTCTTAAACAGGCAATATTTCATAATAATTTCGGAGTCACTTGGTGTTCGAACCCGCATCCAATTATTCCTTTCGCTCCCCAGCTCAGCCAATATTTCGAAGTCCAGAGCTGGAACTTTAGCGTGTAAACTATTAAACTACGTCTTCCACTATTCTGCCTATATAAGAATTTACTTCTAACAATAAATGCGTGCAACAGGGATCCGTTAAGATTATATTAAGCCTATTCGACCTCAAACTACGGAGCAAAACACAGCTGCCTACGTTAGGGGATAGGAGAAGAAATTTTGTACATTACCTATTAGACCATACTATGTCTCATTCGGTTTAACAAAGCTTCAATATACAAAGATAATTGAGTGAATAATTTCATCCGAAGGGTGCTTTAAATTTTAGGATGTGCGAAACTAAACAATCCATTATTGTAAGAATATATTATTCCAACAGCCTTTGTTAACCACGTTTCACAGTAACTTCCATTGTAGAGAGTCATATAAAGAGCTGTCCGAATTAGCATACCACATTGAAGATGTAGACTTTTCACAGTGAATCCCACTGTAGAGAGGTATGTAGGGAGATTTCCGAACTGGCGTGCCTCATAAACGGTATAGTATAGTTAAGACTAGTTAAGGCAGTTAGTCGTGCCATCGCCTCGTAAGGCAAAGACAAAACACGAATAAAGACTAAAAAGGAAGAGAAACGGTGAATTCAAGAGCATTCGAAGAGTTTTACAAAGTTGGTTAAAAAACAACTAAAGTCACTCTATAAGTAAAAAGATGTGCCGCTAAAATAGGGCGTTGCCAAAGATTTTATTTCCCCTGAACTCTAAAATTAGGGACCATTTCATCAATTAAAAAGGAAATTGACGCATATTTGATGCTTATAAGAAAACGAGAAACGCACCAAGCAGTGTCTTTAAAGTCTCCAAAATTTTGATGACTTTTTAGCGTTCAGAAGATAACTGATGTCAAACGCTCAGTGCTTTGCGCACAGTCCTTAGAGCGGTCGCATTTTAACTTCGCAATCCTTTGAGAATGCGAAGGTTTACTTATCAAATCCTCTTAATGGCAAAGGTAGCTTATGTAGGCCTGCTCATATACCCCTTGTCCCAGAATTTTGTCCTGCAAAATCGGTGGTGAGGGCGTTTAAGGGAGGGAAAATGGGATAGGCAGAGAACGTAATTTTTATAAGCATAGAGTGAAAAAGAGTAATCAAAGAAGATGCTTCCCGCGACTGCTGGGAGTTAGTTTTTCCGCATGTAAATTGAACGTGTACACGGGGCTTCGCGCCGCGGACTATACTAATCTAATTCCAGCAGGGTAAGTTGGACCTCAGGTCAGTTGAAATAGGCGACTTCCTAACCACAATTTCAATTTTTCGGGAAATTCAAGAACTCTGCAATTTGTTGATCGGGTTTTTCCGCAATAAGTTAGACGATAATACAGATTAGGAAGATCTACAGATATAAATCAACAACATTTCTAAATAGAGTAAAATTAAAATACATTTACCATTTATTAAATTATATTCCACTGCCTGTCCTAATTCCCCACCCTCAAAACCCTATAACCACCGTTTTCGTAGGAAAATATGCAGTGAGTAGGGATTAATGAGTGGGCCTACTGCTGCTACTGTTGCCCTCTTAATTACACAGTACGCGCTTTGGGGCATTCCACGAGAAATGAAACAAAGGAAAACTTTGGTGTATATGTAAGCCAGTGGTTAAGTCTTCTTCTCTTTGCAAGACTGAGCGGCTGGCTGTTAACAGGACCTTAAACGGAAGGAACTATTGCAATACTCCAGGGCGTGTAAAGAGATATTCGTGGGAATATCACAGTGACCAGCGGGATCCGATTTTCCGCATGCCGGGCTACTGACACATCGGGAATTGACCACCATTTTTGTAAGTTCACATAAAAAAGAATATGCAACCGAAACGAACATCTGGTTAGCTAAAAAACACTCATCAGCATCTGATGCGATTTAAGGATGTGAGCAATAATTTTGAGAAGACTACCAGTTAGGTGTCTGCTACAGGAACTTGTTGAATTAACCTAATGCCAGCTACAAAACAGGGTTAAAGGCAAAAAGCGGAATGGAACAGGCAAAGATGGCATTTTTAGTAAAGCCAAGTGGCTGTCGGGGGAAGGCTTATGACCGATCCCGAGGGTGCAATTATCTACAGATCATCTGATTTAAGGTTGTTGGAATGCAGACACTGAAAAAAATTATAATTAAATCAATGAATGCTGCTAATGTGAGAATAATAATGAAAATACCTTTAGAAATTTAACGAGATATTCGCGTCAGATGAACTGCAAAAATTGGTTGATGAAATGCAAAAAAATCTCTGAATTTGAACGCAGTCGCAAGCTAAAATACGCATTGTGCACAAGCTCCTTTTCTGCTGAATGCCTGGGTGGCCAAATGTTATAAATGTGAAAAGAATAGACAAAGGAAGAGGGAATTTGAATTCAGAAGTCTGCACAAATAATGCAACTTGGAATTACCCTTGATAGACCAAAAATCAAGATCTGCAGGTCGAGTAGTCTGTGAATCAAGACAAGGCCCACCGGGAATAGCCATGCTTGAATGTTTTTTTTAAGTAGACAAAAAGTATCATTGCTGAAGGTGCACAATTAATCAAGAGACGCTCATCGATCACAAATGCAACCGATCCTTAATTAGCGCTAGTAAATTTGGATGTAAAATATTGAGAAATCGAAAATCACTGAAAATGAAGCGGTACTGCTATATGGACGCCTTGTTTCCTTACGTATCGTTCAAAACACCCTCGAGTAAAAGAGCTTGTGAGGGAGCATTTAGCCGAAATCGTTATATTAAGTCATATTTATTTCATATTCTTTGACGCCAGTGGAAAGCTCTCGTAGAGGCTTTTCGAACTTTTTACGAAATTTTCATAAGGAATGGATTATTCTTCGAATTTTAAAGTAATATCAACCGATTCTCGAGATTGGCTTGACATTTGGCTGATTTACACGAGGCAATCTGCATTCCATAATGCCATTGTGCTTAAAACTGCAGTCCATGTAATATCTTCATATAAAGGCAATGGGTTGTCATAGCTTGTCAAGACGTTGCGGATTTTGGTTAACCTTAAAAACATGAACAGATTATCGAAACATTTCCTGTTTGGGTCTCCTCCCAAGGAAAATTGTTTGATGACAATTGTTTCAATTTATTGTTGAGACTATCGCTTTAATTGCCTCCAGGAATTGGCAAAGATGTCAACACGCATAAGTTCATTTTATTCAAAAAATGCATCCAGAATATTAAACTCCACAATCTTTTTAAAGGATAAGGCTTTTCATCTCATGGGGCATTTCTGAAATGTTTTTTTTCTTAGAAGTATCTAAAATGTGCGAATCTATCAATATATACTACAAAATCACTTGATTTTCCTATTTAATAAATAAACAACTGAAATCTGTGTTCTCAGTATGCTATTAATGGGAGCATCTACTAATAAAAATGGGAAAGCTTTAGGCAGCATGGTTGTTTGGCCATTAAGACAATTGTCCCTCTTTAGACATTTGACTATGAAATGAAGTCATTTTCTATGTTCTCTTAATGTTCAGTTTTCAATGGTAGCTATCCCCAGTGGGTGAAATCGGACAGTCATTTAAACTGCTGCTCTATTTCCTCCATTTAATGTTATGACAGTCATGTCAACCATGGTCTCTTAAACGTTCACGTCATAAGAAGACTGTTTTCTCCAGAGATTAAAAACCTTAAATTTCTAAACCGGTATATCAATCAGAAAGCAGATAAGGAAAGCGGGGGACGCACTGATGCGCCAGACCCCTAGCAGCTGTGTCAAGCCGCGGCAGAATACCGACGAAACACGTGTCTGAGCCTTTTAGCTTGTACCTAGGTTGTTAGTATGGTAAGTGACAATGTCAATTTAACTAATACAGTCTGTCTGTCTGTCTGCAGCAAATGTATATTTCACAGGGGTTGACGGGTTTCAACATACAATAATACACTTAAAATTTCGGTCTACGCCTATATACCTTGCATATACTGAAATGTACCTCGATAAGAAATTAATTTCTAAGGAGATTAAAAAGCTGAACTCTTATATCCGCAGTAGCTGTTCTTCAAGCAAGTTTAAATAATAATTCATCCCAGTAAAAACAGACTTCAGTTTTTCAAGGATAGTGGACAGGTAATCATAAAATCTTGACAACATAAATCACGACTTCAAGATATTATAAAATTTTGTCTGTGTATGGCATTGTACAATGCATTTAAGGCCAACATGTGCTCTCTATATGAGGATGATGCAGAAATTCCCCGGCCTAAAAAGTGTAAATAGCCTATTCTTCAGGTAAAATGCAGACAAACTTTCAGTTTTCATGTCGGAATTTTAATTTTGGCGTGCCCGATTAATTCCATTCCGGACAGTCTTTCAATAAATCACTTTCTGAACATTTCTTATTTTTCATATATTCCGCAAGTTTTGACCTCATTTCGTCTGCTGAATGCCTCATTTCAGCAAAAGCGAATGACAGATGGGAGGAAAAACTAGGGTTAGTTCTGCATTTGCGACACACATTCATTCATTGCGACTAGTCGATAAATTCCACGAAAGCAATTATAAGTCCGTTTGCTGATGCTGACTGTAATAAAAATAAAAAGTTTCACAAAATCGGTGAATGAATAACAAAATACTTAATGCGAATCCAATTGCTTTGATAGAGACATGCTAGAGCGTATTTGTTACGGATTGTCTAGACTATGGAAAATACTACATTGAGCAAAATTACGGCACCTGTTGGCAGAATAGGACGTTTAAGGCTTAGCAATACAAGCGAACATGTGAGTCTCAGGAAGGAACAGAGGAGAATAGTATTCAACCGCTTTTACTTTCCTGACATTTCTACATCTCTCGAAGATTCTTCATCAGCGACATGAGCAGAAAGGAACCTGTTTTTGCTGCTCATGTCTCTGATGAAGAATCCACAACGGATGTTAAAACGTCTGGCGAATAAAATTGTTATGCCAGCGATCGAATCTTCTTTTTCGCTGTTTAAGCTTACTTATTTCCCGTGCATTTGAATAATCTCACTTTAAGTATTGGTCTAAATATTGTTGGGATATTCTTTTCGAAAAGCAGATACACAAATAGAATTTTTCAGAATGCTGAGTTATTTTCCAGATTTATTTTTTGCAGAAAAATGTCATTAGGTGAACAGATGTTTAAAAACTTGCTTGAATATTCTAAATTGGATGCAACATTGATGAATTTGACACGACTGAGCGACCCTTTCCCATGTTTCTTTTCTACTTATTTGATAAAAAAGGAAGTGCTGTGAGTTTTGTTCCGATTCACTTCAAGCCAAGAGACCTCTACATGACCTTTGAGTTAGCTGCATCAGTTCCCAATATTTCCCAGTTTTTACTCTAGCCAGAGGTATATATTTCTGCTAGGATTCGTTATATTCGGAGTTACAGACCCTGGTAAGAACCATGAGTTTTACTTTTCCTCTCTCTCAATTAGTTCATTTCTGAAGCCTGAGAGCTAGACTATATATAGACTTCCAAAATATGTTGTAATTTTCCTGAACAAAATTATGTTCCTCCCCTTTAAAATTACTGTAACATTTTAAGGCAGCCTGATTTTAACAGTCCCTAAGGACAACAAAAGTTAAGCTTTGTGCACCGAAGTGTTAGGTCATGTGACATTTTTTAACAATGATCGTAAACAAAGTGCACCTATCAATATCGTCATACACTTGACGACACTTAAATGGTATGGAACACCTACTCGTCAAGAAACTTTTACAACCTCTGAAAAGGTTTTTTTGAATTCAAAAGTCGTCAAATTTTATTTTGCCTTCGAACCTTGCCCTGTTTACTGACTAAAGGGAATGAATTTATTTTTAGAAAGCAGAACAAAAGGTGAACAACAGGAGTAGGTGAAAAGCACATGCAAAGCAAAGAAGGGTTATTGTACGAAATATTTCAATCACATTAACATGTTAATAATCTGGTGTACAAATAAAGGGTCATCTAATTTTGCAGTAAAAATGCGCATAGGTCGCCTTAGAAACTCGATCTCAATCAATTTTCTAGGATTGCCTAGGTAAGTTTTGCTAAGTGCATCTGACAAAAAGGTGATAAGAAAAAAAGGCAACTATTTTGGGATTTAAAAAACACTTTTACTGATGATGCAGACTAGAAAACAATTACAATAACATTCTTGTTTTTAATCTAGCCACTTGCTACTTCACTGGCAGACAAATCATTGTGTATACCAGGTACGAACTTGATATTAGTTCAAACAAAACATCGGACCCTAAGTATTTACCTGAGAGTAGATTATCTATGACCTACAGCAGTAGACAAAGTCGTCAATTGAAAATCCTGACTGTGCAAATACATTCAATCGACATAATTTCTTTTCAAGTTATTCACAAGTCAGGATTGTCAAACATTAGGTTGTTTCGTCGGTTTGGGATCTAAAACGCCGAATGGCACCGTTGGCGATCTTTTTCGCCTTTAATTTAGTAAAAAAGCATATACAGTTGTGCAAATCCTGCGAAAAAATTTCAAGACGAAATTTAACTGGGTAATTTTGCGTATATCTGGACAGGTTATTTTGATGAACTGAGTGGAGTTAATAATAAGAAGGGCCTTGGTTTGGAAAACTGCCCTCTTACTTAAAGTTATTGGAAGAAATAGACCCTCAGTTTTGCTAAATCATGAGTATGTTTACATAAAAGAAATTCAGCATGCTATAAGGAAAGACAAGACGAAAATTTCTTCGCATATACATTGTGCTGTGGAAGAATTCCATAATCAGTAAAAAAAAGTTTGAATAATAATCCGTTTTAGTACTGGAAAATTTTGTGCGAAGTTGATCCAATAGACCTAAAGCGAAGGTGAAGGACTCGCATTTATTTTCAGAAAAAACAGCAAAAGAAATTTAAAAAAATATATTTAGCTATTCAGTGAAGTTTTTTGCAAAAAAATGTAGTAACAAAAAGTTGGTAGAACATTTTCTATTACCTTACAGCTGGTCGTGCGCGTAAACAAAGTTTCTACATGTAACCGCACAGACAGCCAATAGAAGGCCTTATTGAATGTTAGTCATGTAGAAATATAGTTTTTCTGTAAAGAATAGGTTCCGCTCAAGCGTTATTTAGAAACGGAACAGACAGAAGAATAATAAGTATTTCAAAAAATGGTCATATACGTGCATTCGCACGTTTATTACGGATCCTTTAATAACTCTCCTGAAGCGAAAAATAATCCGTTATAAGGAGAAAGGTATGTTCTTTCGTCTCCAGCCAAATATAATCGTTTTCCTTCAAATAATTTCAAGAAATTTGCAAACGTTCCCAATTTTCCTCTGAAATTATCTTGGAAAAATTAATATACGCAGAAGTTCGCCAGCTAAATATCCCATAAAGGTACTTTTTGAAGAGGTCACTAATTATGGAAACTTTTTTCATTAATCTTAGGAATAACAGTATGCGTGGTATCTAGCAGACAGGTTCTATGCTCGAAAATGGGGTTTGCTGTTTTGAAGCGTTTCCAAAGTTGACCAACATGGCCATCTGCATAGAAAATAATATCCAAAAGCTCCTTTTTTTCTGTAAATGCTGTTTATTTATATCTTATTTTAAAGGGTTTGCTGTAACCGTCGAACAAATGGACAGTTAGTAAAGTGATCCATGAATATACCAAAAAATAGCGAGATGAAGAGAGAATTTATTCAACGATATTCAATAAGTACGAATTTAATCCTTCCCAAATATACAAAATAGTTCGACTAAAGGCAAGTTCTTTTTGTAGAAAGAAAGCGCTTGCGTTAAGTTTTATGCGTAACAAACTATTTAAATGTATTGTCCTAATCTGTATACTCAATAAATTCGGTGACTGTCTCTGTGTGTGTCTCCGTTATCATTGGTCGCCGGAGTCAGGTTGACACGCCTTGTGCGCCTTCGACGCGCGCATGTCAGTACCAAGATCACTTCGTCCGCACGCGTTCTCGGTCGCCTGTGCGTGTCGGTCTCTACGTCGCTCCCTCATTCTACCATGCGCGTGAGGATTCAAATGACGCCCGACGTGAAATGCGGATGTGAATACGCCACGGGGGGGGGTGAGCGGGGATGCGGAAGGAGTCATCGCTTCCAGGTCGTCGCGGCCGCTTGAAAGGTCACCCCCCGCCAATGTAGCAAGGGCTATAACCGTGTTTGCACAGCTGCTTCAAATTCACTCACCGTAAGCCAAGCATCCAAACGCCACCGACACCGTCTCGAGAGGTGAACACCTTGCGTCCTCACACCTCCAAACAAAACTTGCGACGATGACCATGGGACGACATTAATTGTTGGACTCATTCCCCTCCCACCCCTCCCCCCACCCCATTAAGCTGGTCCCCAATTATGACTAGAATCTGATGCCCATGATCCCTATACACCTTTCTCTCCCTCTTACCCCTTTGTTACTACTGCATGGGTTGAGCGTAAACCTATTGACCTACTATCACTTGGACCTCCCCTTTTACTTACGCGTTAGTTGTCGCTGCCGGTTGAAAGACCGCCACCCCCCCCCTCCCACCACAGTGATGTGGCTAGCTCTTAGGTTAGGTTGAATGGCCTACCACATAAATCCCTTCTCTTTCAATCAAACCCTTACAAAATATCATTATGGACAACAGTGATGACGTCAGGCACGTTCTGAACACAAACAACTCGACAAACGATGATGGGCTGGTGACTGAAGGTAACGTTGTAAACTTACTCCTTTTCTACCTTATGTTATTCTGCTCAAAATAATAACCTATATGTAGGTTCTAGCTCATTAGGTAGAAACGGAATAAAAGCAGCCGCGAGAACACAAGTTCAAACGAAGGAGCAGAAGAGACTTGCCAATGTTAATAGACGTTCGCAAGAAACACAGGCAGAGAGACGGCTTCGACTGGAGACTAATGCCATACGTCAGCGATATCGACGCTCTCAAGAAACCGAAGATCAAATGCTGCAAAGAAGACGCGATTCGCCATCAAATTAACTTCTCCCAAGAAACCGAGGTCCCAACCCTGCGAAGGAGAGAGCTAGGTAGGTTAAGAGATTCGCAACGCCGGCAACACGAATTACCCAGACGTAGAAGTGCACGTCTGACTATGCAAGCACCACAGAGAGCGGATCAACGCCCAAACGATGCTGGAAACTCCAGTTTGCAACTAGTTCCCATACGGTTTGGCGACTCTGGCCAGTCGGTTGCTTCTATAAATGCTCAAGTGTGGGACGAAGCCTCACTCAATTACAACCCAAGTCTTCGTTATACGGAAGATGTAAATGTTTCCATTGGGAAGATGGTAGAAGGTTGTGGACATTGTCAGGAGAAAAAATTGACTGGTGAGACGAACGGCATGTGCTGTTCCAACGGCAAATTTCTACTGAATAACTTCCCCCCACCGCCAGAAATACTTCAAACATTGCTTGCTGGTAATACCGACGACTCGACGGATTTTCTTTTTCATATTAGAAAATACAACGGTGCGTTTTCAATAACCTCCTTTGGTGCCAACGTTGTTCGTGAGGTTGGATGTATGCCTACCTTTAAGGTGGAAGGCCAGGTTTGCCACCGGATTAGATTGTTACTACCTCCTCCTGATGGCGAGCCGAAATTTCTACAAATATATTTCGTAGAAGACATAAACTTACAGGCTTAAAGCCGATCCCTAGTTTACCCAGGCTTAAAGCATCATATAATACTGTCCCTCCAAGACATACTACACCAGCGCAACAGCTACGTTAACGGTTTCAAGTCCACCCTGGAGATGCACGCTTCCATTGACTTCACTGTTGTCATAGATGTGGATAAACGTCTTCGTGGAGAACACCGGCGAAGATTTAATGCTTCCGCATGCAACATGGTGGCCGTCATTATGTCAGAAACACAGCACGGCAACAGGGATATTGTCTTGAGAAGGAGGGAAGATAGGTTGCAAGACACACTGTTCATACGATGCCTTACAATACCCTCTCATGCGTGTTAATGGTGAAGATGGTTATCGCTTCGATATACCTCAAATTGGCACCCGTAATACAGTAAGTTGTAAAGCCTTCTGCTCATATCACTTTATGATTCGGGAATGAACTTTTAACCTACTTTGTCGATTCAAAACGTTGTTTCTGCAATTTGCTGTTGATATGTTTACCAAAATGGAAACAGAACGCCTTTGATGTTTCCGCACACACCAAAAAGAACTTCGCGTGGACAACTACATCCACCTTAGAGACAATATCCTTTCTGATGGTGGTAATGGTGCTGGTCGTGGTCAACTTTTCATCTTGCCATCAAGCCACACTGGGTCTCCTCGCTACATGCATGAGAAAACCCAAGATGCTTTGGTTTACGTTAGGCATTATGGTCACCTGGACCTATTCATTACGTTTACCTGCAACATATCGTGGCCTGAAATTACTAATAATGTTGTGCCCCGGTCAAAAGCCACAGGATCGCCATGATTTTTCCACGCGGATATTCCAGCTTAAGTTGAAAACCATGATGAGACTCATCACAAAATTCACTGTTGAATGGCAAAAGAGAGGATTGCCCCACGCTCACATTTTGGTCCGGCTGAAGGAAAAATTGCACTCTTCCGATGTCAACAAATTTATATGCGCAGAGTTGCCGGACCGATCCGTTGACTCTGTCCTGTTTGAAACGATCAAAACTCAAATGTTGCGTGGCCCATGTGGTCAGATAAATCCTAACAGCCCTTGCATGAAGGATGGGAAATGTACCAAGAGATATCCCAAACGATTTCTAGATGCAACTCAGACTGATGGGTATGGTTACCCTCTCTGAAGAAGGTGAAAACCTGAAATTGGTGGATTCGAAGCAGTTATCAATGAAAGGCGAAACGGTGGTGTGGTAATTGATAACCGTTGGATTGTGCCGCATTGCCCCTTACTGCCGAAAGTATCCAAAGCCCACATCAACGTTGAATTTTGCAACTCAGCGAAGTCCATCAAGTAAGTCTGCAAGTACATCAACAAAGGATCCGATGCCGCCATGTACTCTCTCAACCACCGTAGCAATAATGATGAGATTGCACAGTATGAAATGGGCAGATACATTAGCAGCGATGAGGCATTCTGGAGAATCTTTAGTTTTGATATCCATAACTATTTTCCGGCCATTGAACACTTAAGCGTCAACCTGAAAAATGGCCAACGGATTTAATTTACGGAAGGATTCCTCTTGGATCAGCTTCAGAATCTTAAAGATACAACTTTGACTGCTTTCTTCAAATTGTGCCAGCAAGATTCGTTTGCCCAGACACTTTTGTATATTCAAGTCCCCTCATACTACATATGGAATCGAAACAAGTGGGCCCAACGAAAGGTAGGTATTGCAGTTGACGGACATCCGGGCATCAAGTATGATGTGAAAATGGGCAGAATTCACACTGTTCACCCCTGTCAACCAGAATGCTTCGACTTACGAATGCTACTCCATGTAGTTAAAGGTCCAGCATCATTTGAAGATCTAAGGACGATTGACGGTTTTCTGTGCTCTACCTACAGAGAAGCCTTGCGAGGCGTGGTCTGATTCAAGATGATAATCCGTGGGAAAAAACACCATTGCCGAAGCTGTCGTTGCTAACTCTCCTTTTCAATTACGACGACTGCTTGCCTTGTTGATCAGAACTTGTGAGTTGAACTGCCCCCATGATCTATGGTTAAAGTACAGAAATCATATGTCAGAAGTCTACTGACATCAACTTTAGCTGCAAAATGACCATCTTCCCGTAGACTTCAATGCCGCCATCTACAACATGGCACATATGCACATTGAAAACACCTTGGTTAAAATGGTTGGAGAGCAACTTGAAAGGTACAGATTTCCTCCTTTTGACAGGAGCATTGGGAATCAGCTTCAAACTTAAATTCAGCGGGAACTTTGCTACAATGTTACCGATCCGGCAGCATACATGGCTCTTCAAAAACCAAGGATGCTGGTCGATCAACTTCACGCATTCAACACTATTATTGACAGTGTCCATAAACGCAGTAATGGTGACCACGTTTTCTTTTTGGATGCACCCGGTGGAACTGGCAAAACGTTCGTCATTCAGCTGTTTTTGACTGAGCTGCACAAAAAAGCAAAATTGTTTTGCCTGTTGCATCGGCTGGTATAGCAGCGACGTTACTTCCCAGTCGCCGAGCTGCTCACAGTACCTTCAAGCTTCCTCTAAGGTTACCTGACGATGGCACCGCAACATGCCATATAAGCAAATCATCTGCTTCATCTGAATTGTTGAAACGGTGCTCAGCTATAATCTGGGACGAGTGTACCATGGCCAACAGAATAGCACTGGAAACGGTAGACAGAACGCTGCGTGATGTCACAGGAAAAAAACATTCAATTTGTTGGCATCACAATGGTTTTATCTGGTGATTTCCGCCAGACACTACTGGTGATTCAAAGGGGTACCAGGGGTGACCAGGTAAAATGCTGCCTAAAGTATTCACCGCTGTGGTCAACAGTGAAGACATTAAAACTCACGACCAATACGAGAGTTCTCCTGCACAATGCCCATGAAAACGATGGATTCTCCACCAACATCTTAAAAATTGCCAATTGAGGAGAATATACGAGTTCCAGGCAGCAGTTCCGAAGAAGAAGATGCGATCACTGGAACAAGGACTTTATTTTCCTGACGTTTCGGATTCCGTCGGGAATCCTTAGTCATAGGTTATCGTAAACAGGTCTGAGACATGCGCAGATAGGGGGTGATACATGCACAGATTGCACGGTATTTATAGTTCACAGCGGTCACCCACATGTGTACTATAATTATCCGTTCCTGTAGCCACCACTGGAGGTCTTAATTGGTCCGGTGATTGCTCATTAATTGCAACAGCGTTCTTGTCCGCGTCAGATGTAGGTTGGATAATTGCTCGACAATTAGGCCCGCTGTCGTCAGAGTTACGCCCAGTCCTTCCCACGTGACTGATTTTCTTGTTCAGGAAATTTCTCAGTACACCGTATGGGAACGCCAAATCGTTGCGCTTGTTGATGGACTGGGGGCCTGAGAACCATGACTCGAGCAGCTCGCGGCTCACGCGGTTGTCCCCTCTTGCGAGGATTTCGGCCTCGTCAAACTTGAAAATATGGCCGGGTCATGAGGCCGAAAGACCCACTGCCACGGCAGGAAACG
>JAYGXS010000002.1:6676322-6731464 GCA_036362985.1 Ligula intestinalis | reverse complement strand
CAATAATCATTATAAAATATATATTTCAGAAGATAAATTGGCGAACATACGTTTGTTTTCGATAAATTCTCATATGACCTTTACATTAATATGGTAATGAAATAAATAAACTATGCTGGTTGGCGAACAGATGTACTGCTATTGTTATCAGGGTCGGTGAGTGGGAAGGTGAGGGTTGGAAAAGTTGTGGTCAGATTGTCAGTGTCCAGATGGACACTACATCTGTCCACCAACCAGCATAGTTTATTTATTTCATTACCATATTAATGTAAAGGCCTGACGAGAATTGATCGAAAACGAACGTATTTTCGCCAATTTATCTTCGGAAATTTTAGTGAAAATTTTTGCAAAATATATATATGATAGGAGCACATTCAGATGACAGTTTCTATGAAACTTTAGCTATGGCGACCAATCACTTAATTGGGATGACATCCTCAAAGAAAATTATGTGCGTTTGGAGTTGAGATCCAGCTTGCTGCGAGGCAGACTTGAGGATTATTCCGCTTTTTCAGCCACCGTGTCCACGCCCACCTTCGATTACATGAACTGTTTGTTTGCAAATAAACGTATTTATTGTATTTATTGAAATGCCAGTATGCCCTTTCAAATTGTGACTGCGGTGATTCACAAGACGCCGGTGAGATTTGTCGTATGTGCTGATCGGTAAAGTGCGGTCAGAATATTGTTGTTTAAATGGATTTTTACACACCGAGTATGCGTTTTTCGACTTGTTATCGAGTTTTCGTGAATTGCTAACTTCCGATAAGGGAGAGTTGTTGCAGTAAAAACAATGTGGATGCTGCGTTATGACTGGGGCGACTTTTCAGTTAATGGAATATCACAGAAATAGAAACTCCCGCCAACCTAACTATATCTAGACAATGCACCCCGAAGTCCGGAAGGTCCCCACACAACATCCCTGTTGCTTTCAGTAAAACATTTTTATCTTTCTTCTTTCAGAATAAGATTAAATAATCCATAAATCTACTATCAATTTGTCGTTAACGTAAGATACCCTAGCTTTGTATAAGTTATCGGTTGGCCTGTAGAAAAGTTATAGTGAATCATAGGTCATGGTTACGAGCTTTTTATTTTATATTTTACATTTACATTTTTTTAATTTCTGGAAGAAGTTGGCTACATAATGTTCTCTTGTATAAGGAATTTTGCGTTTTAAATATAGGACAAACTATTCTTGATTTGTAGACTGTAAAATCATGCATTTTTGCGACTCGAAAATATGAAGTCTTCGTGAAAATATAGCATTACGATAGGTCAGAATATTTTTGGTGTATTTTGAAAGATGATTGCTAAACAGCGGAAACTAAAATATTGATTTACGACATTTCGTCCTGAACTCAAGAAAGAGCCACGCGGTAGCCCAGAATCAATGGAAGATAAAGACGAACTAGGTCGACTGAGATCCATCTCAAATCGTACATATTTCATCGTTGCTATTTGGTATCGCAATACTAACTCACCTCACTCAAGTCAGTACAGAGTAAGAAATGGATACCTAGGCTCCACACGAACTGATAGTCTTTGCCTGTAGACCTTGAATATACCGATCTGTTCAAGGTAGGATTTCATAAGTCATCATCTCTGATTCACCGGATGGACTACTAGGCTAACCTTCGTTTTTAGAACATTTTGGCAGATTTCAATAATTTCAGTTTACCCAATTGTGCAAAAACTCGCGGCCTTGGTGAGAGTCGACATCACACAGCAGGTGAGGCTTTTGTGCAACCACACACAACTCACCACACAGCGCCGTGTGCACTGTGAGACTCGTAGCTCAATGGTAGAACACTGGCTGCATGAAAGCCTCCCTGTTGTGTGGGTTCGACTCCGACCGAGGACGCCTATTTTCCAATATTGGGCCAATCGAATTTTTGAAATTTGCCAAAACACCCTAACAACCAAGATTAACCTAGTAGGCCATCCGGTAGATCTTAGATGATAACTTAGGAAATACTGCCTGAAGGTCAGCTTACTGTGTCCGTATTGGTGAATTCTATTTGTCCAATAAAACTGGGCGAGCAAATCGAACCATATATTATTAAATACACGGTGCACAGTGAGCCTCGTAGCTCAAGTGTGGAGCATTGGCTGCGCAAAAATCCCCCTGCTGTGTTGGTTTGACTACCATCGAGGCCGTTTATATCTCCCAGACGGGCCAATCGAATTTGGAAATCTGCTATACCCCTAAGAATTTGTTATTTATTAATTATTACAGCGCATTTCAGGAAAAAAGAACGAATCAAGCGGCGGTTTCTGCGCAGGCTTTCATGGATATTTTGACAACGGTATCCACATATAAGCTAATATTTCAAGAAGCATTCTTGGTTGTCCATGCTTTTGAAAAGGTGAGTTCCCGGAAGCCGCTGAGAAGACTATTTAATCGCTGGAGCCAGGACTTCATTTTCATGGTGCTTTGGGTTACCCCTCGAATACATCCCCCAGGGCAGCTACTGATAGGGATAATGGACGCGTAAGAGACGCAGGCTCTATATGATACGGTGAGCTAAATTTTACATGTTATCCTTCATTACCAGCCTCCGCAACCATTGCCAGTCGTTGCATTTACAGCAATTATTGCTAACTCGCCTGTACTCGAGTAGCGAATTGCCCAACTTTTTTCACGGCATCGATTCGGGGCATGATACTTACACAACCACTTGCCTACTTGTTATTCATCCTGGAGAATGAGCACGCCGGCAAACCAAGTACATTGCTAGTTGCTCGACCCTGGCAAATTCGCAACAATTAATGTCCCGGGAGTGGTCATGACGTTCGTGAAGAAATTTGAGACCTGAGAGCCATGGCACAAGCAATGCAATCTTAATATTGATTGACTATACCTTTCTTTTCAAAGACTCTTGGAACGTACAGCATATTCCCTATCTAATGAAATTTGCATCACCCAAAGTCTTGCAGCAATATTGTTATGGTAGATCTGCAAAGTCGGGTATATTGCGACTTATCAAGTAATATTACGTTGTTTAGAAATGACAGCTTTTTAGGAAAGCGAGAAGTTCAAAAAAGGAAAAAAGGAGCGTACTACGTAACCTTAAGTTTTAAACGTAGAGGAAGCATGTTTGTGCATTAAAATCAAGTTAATAACGCAGCAAAAGTGAAACTTCGTTGAAAAATATTTACTTTTTAAGTTCCGGAGTCATATTCTTCTTCTTACGTAAAATTTAATCTATTGCTGTTACCAAACAGACCAAAAATCGACTATTTATTCCAAAAATGTTTCACGAGAACTGCTAGTTGTTTTTTGCGTCTATACATTGCTTGAGTTACGTTGGACCAGGTCGACCAGATTTTAATTCTTTGCGCCAATTTGGAGGTCACATGGGTAATATATTGTGTTAACTCACGTGCAGACATGCCGGTCAGTGAGGAATACATTTGAATGGAATTGTCAGGTCCAATCGTAAACGTACCATTTTTTCCACACTAGGATACATTTTCTTTCGTCACATTTATTTGTAATTATTTCCGGATTTCGATAACGACAATTTTCAACTTAGTCTTGAAATGGTGATAACCACTTTACGATTTTAACTGGCTTCAGTCAATTGACCATAAATAGTGATTGTATTCTACGTACTTACCAAAACCTCGTAACTAAGATATGACTTAAACGCATTTACATAAATAGCGAGTTTTTTGGCTACTCTTTTTAATGCACCTCTTTGTCTGGGTTATAGTTTTAAAATCACGCAAACATGTGAATTCGTTATCGAGATAAATCAACGCCAATAAAACTAGTCACAAATTTGTATGCCTGGGATCAACTAAAAGGCATTCTATAACAAGTTATCTCTTGAAATAGTGTTTTAATTAGATATTTTGGCGTCAAAAATCTGCGTTATTTATCTTTTTCAAAGATTAAGTCGAGATAAACATGGCAAAGTTTCACCGATTTGACTTTCTTGCGTATAAGGAATGCATTTTCTGTTGAAACTGAAAGGACTCACATGTCTGCGAAAACTGGAGCAGTGTTCAGTCTACATCTTTACTTTAAGGGTCCGTTCTAAAATTGCAAAATTACGCCCAGATAGGCCGAATACATACTTAGGTTTTGCGAAAACGGAGAATATTCTCTCCGTTCCATTTCAAGTTTTCTTATTCGTATTTGGAAGTTTTTTGCATAAGGGCTTCACAGAGGATAATATACATACACGCACTTATTTACCGTCCTTATTTTCGGAGTGGTACAACATATTACAGCCTTATAAGTTTATTACTTAATTTTAAGGCACAAAACTAGACAGATTCGCAAAGCAGAATTTTTTAAACTGAAAACTTTCTTTATTTCTTGAAAACAGTGTGTTATCTCATTTTCGCAATTACCTCAATTTCATGAGCACAGACCTAACTTTTCTAACATGATAGATTTAAAGCGTTTTGGTTCTTATCAATATTCCTTTACAGTACAACATGCATGCGCAAGAAGTTTTTATCTGCAGCTTATAATAGCATAGGCATTTTCTTGGATATCGACAGACGTTGGATTTTGCCCAATTCTGCACTTACTTTCTATCAATATTTTGGGCAGAAATAATACCTGTTTTAGAAAACAATATTTTACACCTCACGTTAATTCAGTGAATTATTTAAACAAACGCAAATGTATGTCCGATCTTTGCATTTCATAAGTTAGTCTATCTACTATACATAGAAGTGGTACAGCCCAACTGTGCTTTGAGAAGGAACCAAAAACGTTCATTTTTGCCTTTTTGCTCCATCAGTAGCCGTAGCAGCCTTCCACCTAGCTGCAAGTAGATGAAGTAATAAAAAGATCCACAAAGCAAAAAGAACTGGAGTGGCCTTTACAGATCTTTCTCCGTATGCATTGCGTGCACTTTATTGCTTCTTGACATACGACCTCTTGCAGTAGCTTTTGATAAAACTTAGGGCAAAAAGGGACGAGTATGATCCCTTTGACAATAAAGGTGGCAGAACAATACCTTTCTTGATCGCAGTCAAGAGGACAACATGTCCAGGGGTCAGGTGCACTTACTACTTGGTTCTCGAAAACTTCGGGTCCAACTTTCCGGTTTTCTAGAACTGATTGGTGGGTGCTATTTGTTGACGAAGGTAAATAGGCCACAAAGGACCATTTAAGTGTCATTCCCTTGCCAGCGTTTCTTCCACATCTTAAGCTGTTTTATTTCATCTTTCCGTCTTGGTTGTATTAAGTGTATACTCTGCCTCTTTTAAACCAAAAACAGAATGCTGTTTTCAGCAGCAAATGTCAGGTTTTGAGCTAATTTCGAATATTCTACAGAGATCTCAGGAGTTTGACGTAGTTAAATCCGCAACAATTTTTTTCGACGAAAAGAGGTATATTTGTTAAGCCCTTGTTTTTTCTAAATGTTTTTTTCGGAGCAAGGCTACGATAGTATTTCAACGTTACTTTGTGAAGTCCTGCAACTGATAGACAGTTTAATATTTCTCCAATTCTGGTACAGATGACCGATCTTATTGATGACGACTGTAGCGAACGCCCATCTGAACCTCTCCAATCGACGACCAATTGCCTCGTATGTAATGCAGGTCTCCCCATTAGAGTGTCAGTCTATAGGCGCCGTAGCACTCACGCAAAGCCTGTAGAGATTAACCTTAACGCCACGAATTTTGCCGAAACATTTTTCTGATCGTACATTTTCCTAGAGATTGCACTTTTGTGACAGATTTTACGTTACTCGGACCAAATAACTTCCTCCCATGCTAAACTCCTGATGGAAATGGTTTTCTTCCGTAACATGGGTCAACCAAAATAGAATGAAAACTAAACCGAACGTTTTCCTTGCAAGAGAGGGAGTGAGAGAGAGAAATTTGATCTTATGACCAGATGGAGTGATCTGGATCACGGTCTTCATTCGGTTGCTGCAGGAAAGACCACCCATTCAGAAACGTGCGATGCCCTAAGGAGAAAAAACAGCTGCAGTGCTTAAAAATGTACCCTCGGCTTACAAATGTTTGCCGATGGTTTCTTCAGTGCAGTGCATTTTACAGACAGCATATTTTTTCTGCTTTGTGTTTTAGGTTAACCTCTAGAATTTGATGCTTCGTTCTTATATTTAGGAGTTTACTCGACGGATACGAAATTAATGCAAAGCAAGCACGAAAACCATAGAACCCTTAAATGTTAGCCAACATTCGGAAATGTTCTTTTGATTATAAAATACCACTTAAGTAGAGTTAATATCAACATTGTCCTGCAATAGAATCCCACATATATTTCATTCCCGTTCAGATACCAGCTTCTGGCCACTTGCGACAAGTTCACTCAATAACCAATAATTAATTAAAGAGGACGGACTTTTCTATCGATTTTCGATTTATTTTTGAGATTTAATGCCTTTTATAGGAAACATACGCAAGCATTTCGTTTTACTTGTGTTTTTGGTAGGAAATTACGTCTTTCTAAAAAACTGTGAATGCAGAAAGGTGCTCTTGCGCTTTCTAAAAAAGCTCAGTTGGCCCAATTTTGAAAATTTAGTGGCCTCAATGGGTTCGGAACCCACCTCAGCAAGGTAGGCTTCAGTACAACCCAACTTTCTACCAATTGAGCTACAAAGGCACGCCGAAATTTTTGAATTTAAATCTGCTAAATCTTCCTAATAATTTAAAAAGGTCCTTTCAATTCCAAAATATATAAAAGGTGGACTTGCTGTTATACTTACATACAGCGTTTCCAAATTGTTACTTGTCAAGATTCTTTCAGGAATATCATGCATTCCTATATTTTATTTAAAACATGTTATAGGGAAGCTGACATAAATTGCACTGGAAGCGGAATAAGCTGCAAAATTCACAAGCAACATTAAGCAGTGGAAAGATGCGATGCTTTATAGATGAAAAATTCGCGCTCACAAAAAATTAGCATCATTGGAAATTTTTTGGCCCTAAAGATAATCTTTATGTTTGCATGCAATTATAACATGGTATTTAACACCAAACGGGGCAAAATTCACAAACAACATTAGGCAGTGGAAAGATGCGATGCTTTATAGATGAAAAATTCGCGCTCACAAAAAATTAGCATCATTGGAAATGTTTTGGCCCTAAAGATAATATTTATGTTTGTATGCAATTGGAACATAGTATTTAATACCGAACGGGCACACGAAAGAACGTTTGCGCATTTTATCGATAAAACATTAAATTTATAGAGGCATTGAAAGCCACTGGGATGACTTTATATGGCTAAGCAAGTCATTTTTCACAGAATGCAGTTTTACTACCCGGCATCAAAAATCAAAGAACTGAGGAATAGGCTGCACGATAATTATAATGCCAACCCTACTTAGGTGCACCTTTATAATCAAAAAATCTCAGAATTCGGCTTGAAATTTTTAGCAGATAACGCAGCAACTGTAGTACTTAATTGGTCATATAGAACTGTATGTATGCATCTGGCGCTGCCTCGCATGTCTCCAGGGACAACTATCGAAGTAGATAAGGGGGACCAGAGTGTTCATTGCTGGCTTTATAGTCCCTATCACTTAAAATTCAAATTTAGAACCTTACACCTAGACTGGAATACTATAATAAACCGGCGGGCCTGTTTTCCAGTTGGTTGTAACTGGAAATAGGAATTACGAAAGGATATCGCTCACCTATTCAACGTTGGATTTCTTTCCAACTGAACTCATGTTCGAGTTCCAGGGGCGCAATACCCGAGGCTAGGTATGGCTGGCTGATGACGGCTAATAAGCCAGAAAGAGTCATTTCAGTTTCCCTTATTTTTTTGGTAATATATTCTATCGGTTAAACGAATCGAGAGACAGTTCCTAGACCCAACCGGATGGGGATGCCCTAGAGCGCGATCGCCAACCATCCATTTGCTATCGTAAATATATATTCTATGGGACCTGAGCTCTGCCTTTTTGGGAGAATTGTTGGGCTCTAAGAAACGTTTTGATGCACAATCAGTAATGTTATAGACTTCATGTAAGATTGCTTTGCTAATGGTTCATCTAAAACAGTTAACTCGGACTTAACCTTTACATATTGTTTTTAACTGATATTTATTTGAAACAAATACGTTTACATTAATAGTGCTGAAAATTCGATTATCAGGAGCATGAGCCAGATTGTCAATTTTCTGCAGATAAGTAGATGAGAAAACTTCTCGAAACGTCAGGCTTTTAATACAACTCTCCAAGTAAACGTTTTCTTCCTTCTGACAGATACGTTCAGTGATGATATCTGATCCAACAAAATGTGCAATAAACCTTCAATCAGTTCGAAATCCATTTAGTGCTCTATATTTCGTTGTTAAGTTACAAAAGTAAACCTAAAAAAGGTAAGGACATTTTTTTGGGCACTGTCAATCATTGATTTGATCAGTAATATATTTTACAATAGGCTTATGTGCTTTGGACAAGGGTTTTTCTGTGTTGATTAATTTCTCTGATTAAAATTCTAAAGCAATTTTGAAAATATAAATGTTTTACGAAAGATTTTGATGAAGTTCCTTCTGTGCAATTTGTTTCATTCTCTTGCACTCAGCTAGAATATTTGTACGTTGTACGTTGAGGCCCGAATTGATTTTTACAAAATACTATTTTCAGCTGGATCGCCTTTTTCGCCCGTTTTACGCCAAATCCATAGGATCTCCTGCCAGCGTTTGTGCATAAGAAATCGACCATCAACCAAACTCCTAACAATGAAAGCAAAGTGTCACGATGGGGGCTCGCTGCGATTCGAATAAATCCAGGATGATTAATAAATTACTGTGGAGCTTTTCTAATAATTTATGCATTTTTCATCTTGCAAAAGGACTACATGCAGTATCAACTTGCGTGAAATATAGCCTCGATGCCCAAAACGCAATCAAGAACTTAAAGCCACCGAAACAGAAATGCGTACTTTTCAAAGTCCTCTCAAGATTCTTAGTCTCCTTTAATGTATTGTAGGATTTATTATTTTCTGCTCAATAACAGCTAATATGATTATTTTTGCAATTTTAAAATACTTAAACGCTGCACTTCGCAAACCGTGAAAGGTACTGTTGCGTTCCATCGTTACTCAAGTTTGACATAGGTCTTTCCTGCAATTGAAAGACCCAAATCGTGGATGAACCCCAATCATGCGATCACTGAAAACTAATTCACGTGCAATTCACCATCTCTGCTCCCACCATGTTGTGGGATTTCCTGTAGGCGTCGTCGAAATTGACGGTGAAAGTGTCAAAGCCCAAAGTAAACCATTTTCATGAAGATAAATGATTTAAAAGGGGTTTATTCAATTTTAACTACTGTTTTTTTACCAAACTGTCTTAATTAAAGGCGTTATTGTATTAGAGCAAACAGTTGGAAATATTAGAAAGTTCTCCGTCAAACATAGTTGCTTTTTAATTGTAGAAATTAAACTGGACGGTTTGTATGCAGACTTCGCTACGCAATGTTGTGGTGGTATGAAGCGCGTAAAAGAATGTACAGAAATTCCATTGGTTTTACGTCAGAATAGAGTTATTTGCTATGAAGAACAATACGCTACTCTTTTTGAGTAAACAGATAACTAGGGGGAATAGGGGTTTAAGACGTTGCTTACATTGCTGACATTCTGAGGCGCTCAAAATAAACAGTAAACGGAGGTTTTCCGCAAGTTTTTAAGATAACCTTTCCTTTTTACTAAATTGATCTAAAATATTTGAGCACGAAATTAAGGTAAGTTTAGGAGTTTTCTACTATGCATCTTTTGACCACTGAATGCCAATTCTCAACTTTTCTTGGCGCAGTTTTATCAGTGAAAACTAATTCATATTGCATATTTTAATCGAGTAATAGTGTCTGCGAATATTTGTTTAGCTTATAGATTATATATATTCAGTGGCATCCAAATCGGCAGAATTTACTCTAAATTAGAATACAATATTCATAAAACAAAAATTGAATTCAAAATCAATTTAGTAGTCACTGACTACGTGGTGTTCTATAGTGTCCGCCCTTTTCCGCCATTATAGAGAATCCGTTAATAAGGCCTCGAAGCGTGGTTTCTCTTCTTAGTTTTGGAGTTATAAGGATTCTTAGTCTGCTTTAATTTTTTCATGGTGATTCCATGTTTGTTGCTCTACAACAACTATTAGGGGAAACTATTCCGTTTTAATGCTCCAAAACGCTGCAGGCCCCATAACGTCAACCGTACTGTTGCCTTCTATCCGTACTCAACGTAAATACTGACCTATTTTGAAATTAGAAGCCCAAAACCGTTCTCTACTTTACGTCTCAGTGGATGCACTCCAATCATACCATCACTGAAAACTCATTTACGTGCAATTCATCATTTTTTCCCCACAACATGGTTGTGGGAATTCCTCTGGGCGTCGTCATAATCAACGGTGAAACTGTGATTGCGTAAAGTTTGAACTTCAAATAAGGCGTATTCCACGACCCAATTTATACAAGGAAAACGATTGTGATGCTTGTTTTTTATCACATATACTCAAATCTATAAGCGAAAATACTTTTATAAACGCATACAGTCTTAGTAATCACCTTTCTATCGAATGTTATTAAGGCAGGTGGCTAATGTAAAACCTGCTCAAAATCCGATATGCAACAATGCATATTTTGACTACATTTAAGTAAAGATTGCGAATCGAACATACACGCCTACTCTTTTATGACATTTCATGAGAAAGGCGGTGTACCATAAGCTCTATTTCCATGTTTAACCTCAGCAAAGCGATGTTATTTAATTATACTTAGTTAATGCAATTTGAGAAGTCTTTTACCGTTTTTCCTCAAGCAGGGCTTCTTTGCAATCATGTGAATTTCATTTAAAGTTAAATTTGGGTATTCATCCAAACTTTCTACTCTTATCAGTTTGAAGAAGTTACTAAGACTCAAAAGATGCCGACTACCGACACCATGTAGTGACGGAATGATTATAAACTGGGTCATAATGTTAATACTAACGAAATTACCAAAAAAAAGTGAATATGCGAGTTCCACAAAGCAGTTCAGAAGAAAATGTTATTACTGTGTGCAATATCAACTTGTGTAAAAGATAGCCTCAATTTCCAAGATGCAACCAAGAACTCAAAGCGACGAAAATAAAACTGCGTACTTTTCAAAATCCTTTTAAAATTCTTAGTCTCCTTTTATGTCCTATAGGGATTCCTTATTTTCTGCTGTAAAACAGCTAGTAGGATAAACTATTCAGATTTTATACTCTTAAACGCTGCACGTCCTATAACGCCAAAGATGCTGTTGCGTTCCATCACTACTCAATTTAGCCTTTGTCTGACCAACAACAACTGTCGAAATCGACAGTGAAACTGTCAATGCGTAAAGCAAAGCACTTTCAAGAAGATAAATGACTGCAAATAGGTTCAGTCCAAACTCAACCTTAGGTTTTTGACCAAACTGCCTTAAGAAAAGCAGTAATTGAATAAGAGCTAACAGTTGGAAATATGAGAAAGTTCTCCGTCAAACATAGTTGCTCTTTGTCTGAAGAAATTAAACTGGACGGCTTGTACGCAGAATTCACCGCAGAAAGTTGTGGCTGTATGAAGCGCGAAAAACAATGTACCGACCTTCCAATAGTTTTGGGTTAAAATAACGTTATTAGCTATGAAGAGCAATACGCTGCTCTCTTTGATTTAAGGGATAACTGAGGGGTGCTAGTGGTTTGAGACGTAAAATATATCCTCGATTTCAGCACTGAGTTCTCCTTGGAGAATTTGAGCTTACTTTTAATTTTTAATTGACTGATCTCAAATACCTTAGCAAAAAAATAAGTTTAATGTAGGAATTATCAACTCTGCATCTATTGACCGCTGGAAGCAAGTTTACAACTTTCCTTGGCACAGCTATATCAGTGAAAACTACTCCATATTGCATATTTCAATCGCGTACTGGTGTCTGCGAATATTCGTTTCGCTTAAAGGTTATGTATATTCAGTGGCAGCCAAATTGACGATTAAGTAGTCGCTGACTGCGTTGTTTTCTATAGTGTCCTCTCTTCTCCGCCATTCAAGAGATTCCCTTAATCCGATGTGCAGATTTTCCACTTAGCATTTGAGTTATTGAGATTCGGGTTTTATTTTTCCTTTCTTATTGTGACTGTCTGCTAAAAACTGAAATTCTTAGAGCGCAATGATAAATTTAGCTAGCGCCTGCTTCAGAGTGTCTGGTTCCATTTTAATCATGTATCTGTTTTAGACTGTTATATAAGGATAATTTTAAACGATAGGGACTAAAAGATTACAATAAAATAATTTGAGACCATGTGTGGGTTCAGCTGAGGTGGCAGACAAAATAAAGACAGAGTAAGAAAAAGTTTATTGCATTGTAATTCAGGAATTTGATACCAAAATGATAAATTGCTTACTAATAAAACCTTGAGAGAGTGTATCAAAAATGACGTGTTATAGAGAGAATACATTGTGATTTTAAATCCATCCCATGCTCTTCAGACTTTAATTTCCAGAATTGAGTGAGGGATACTGTAAACTGTTTGTGTATCCTTTTTCATAATTTATTCTTTCGGCCTGGATTGGATAACCCTATCCAGTTTTCTGTGCTACGGCCAAACAAACTTTTTTGAGCTCACTTCAACTCGTGCTATTGCGTATGCCTTTTTTATTTGTGGCATATAGTGCTTGGTACCAAAAATCAATAAACTGAATGCGGTCATATAGTACGCATCACGTTCAGAACAGGTCCCTATGGGGATGACTATTTCCCTCTTTTGTGAGCTGCAGAGTCTTCCATGACATCAATCTACAACAAGACATTCAACCAACCTATCCGAAATTTATCATGCAACGTATCCTGTAAATCAAGCAATAAATTTTAAAATTGCATTCAGTTTTTTGAGATCATAAGCATAAGCAGTGCCATTCCCGTATCTATCGATCCTGGGCATGAGTTAGATCAGAACGAAGCTTTTTGTATGATTTATAAAGTACCGCCAATGTACACGAAACCACTGGGTCAGCGTCTGCTTTCGAAGCGGCTGTCATCTGATTATAAAACCTAGCCTTGTACGCGCAGAAGAACCTCCCACAGGTTCCGTCTTTACCGTGATCCAGGGTTCATATAGTACATGCACTTTCGGGAAGTCAGATTAGGCAAATGAACATTTTCGATTATTCATCATCAGGTCGGTGCAATTCTATAAGAGGAGGTAAGAAAATTTTAATAAACCAATCAGTATTAATAAGGAAAAGAGGGGAGAGAAAGGTTAAAGGCCATATTCTAGTCATAACTAGAGTTCAGGGAGGGGAAGGGGGAGCAAATGGGTCCCACAATTAGTTTATGTTGCACCTCCTTCCCTAACTTGCGTCATGTTGGAAGGCCTCGCAATGATGTGGGTGGCTTGAGGATGCATGCTGTCGCTGCTCCGTCACCATTTCGCTACGTGGTGGGAAGCGTTTGAATGCAGGTTGAGTTGGTCTTTGGCCACGGTAGATGTAGTGCCTGTACAAACGCTTTCTGTGCAAATAAAATCGGGTAAGTTAGTCATACGGTGACTGCCTCTGCTGTTTGAATTATTTACCGGCTTATGCTATTTCCTGTTTTCTCTCACTCTGTCGGCGGCCCTGATGGGATTGCAACTCACGGTAGCAAGGGGAGGGCTTTAGTTCAGCCAACGCTCTAACCACCTACATTACGAGACTCCATCAGCAGCCGTGAGTTGGATGCCACCCAGACCACTGATGATTTCACAACGCGTTCCAATGAATCATTCAAATCAGCCAAAACCTGTTAATAGTGTAAAGCGCCTGGGGGATGAATTCTAGATGGACTGCTTATTCAATCCTGTTTGGGCAGTTAGCGTACTCCAGCAGAATTCGCGGATTCCATATATTGCAGCAGGCTGGGCGTTAACCGGAACTAAGTGTCGTTAAACTCATGCCTTCTGATGAGGGATTATAGTGTTGCTATCGTGAGTTCTAATTCCATTGAGACAGTTCTACCTTTTTCATAACTGGGTCATATGAATTATTAAAATCTGCTTAAAATCCATACGAATTTACTCTATTTCTCTTAACAATTACATGATACACTCGGCCATGTTTCTATGCAACCGTACTGGTGTGATGGAAACCTAGCGAAGGCAAAGGTTTGATCCAGGATTTCAAAAGTAGAAGATGCGATCGCTGGAGCAAGAAGTTTATTTGTCTGACGTTTCGGACTCTGTAAAGAACCCTTCCTGTTCACGTAACACCTGACCCAGAATCTGCTTTATTTTTACGATTTCTCGGATGCCTTAAGTTGGGCGATACGCGATACGATATGTGGCCCTTTTAAAATAACAAAGAGGGCATATGCTACCCTAACAAGATCTGAGCCCTCAAATTAAAATCTGCAACAACAATGATCCCCCATAGTAACGTATAGCTCATTATAACCCTAACCTTATAACTTCAAAGTAAACCTGATTTGCTTCAAATTAAATGGGTTACCGCTTTTCAGTGAATATATAACCATTAGACATATGGTCTACATATAGTTTTCTATTTCGCCTTTTACAGGGGTTGTCTTGAGAAGAGGACTCTTCACAGACCATTTGGATCTACAAAAGAATTGTTTGGTTTCGTGTTTCTTTTCTCTGCCAATTAAGCTCCTTGTTGGGAGACAGCCTTTGTTCTAGTGAGATAAGCGCTGATATTTGCTAGCGTTTGCCAAATGATCCTGCTGTCCACTATGCGTGCTCGCCCTCGTCCTGTGAACGACAGTCTTATTGTTGCACCAACCTTTTCCCTTCTTCCAGCCCTTCGGAATTTCTGCTGGTGTTGACTTAATGCATTATGGGTGTTTGGGATGAGGCTGTTTATGTACTGCTGACATTCTCATCACGTTTTGGTTGGAATGACAACGGGGCCTGTTTCTGTGCTTTTGCTGTGTCCGTTAAAAAGAACTAAGTAGATGTCAATTCCACGCTTGCACAAACAGTTACGGGAGGAAAAATGACCCGTAAACTTATCAACTTAAAAAAGATGCCTGCATAGTCAAAATTCGCCAGGGGACGCCTTTCCTATGCGCCTTGAACCTTGTTATATCAGTCTGTGGCACCAGATGTTATCATCAGTAATAAGTTTATTAGCAAATGCAATTAGAATGGTCATTTCCAATTTAATAATCTTCATCAGCCAAACATACGCAACTCCATTTGCTGAGGATGTAACACTGGAGTTACAAACCTCCGAGTATTTGATTAGATGCCCAATACACTAACCACTAAGTCACGGCCTCCCTACGCTATCGATAGTTTTAAATTAATTTCTCGCTGATAGAACGAGTGGTATTCAACCTTCCTGGCATCTGGATGATGACTCAAGCACCAAATAAATGATGATACCATATTATTTGCCGATTTCAAAACTACCTAATTAGCCAAGCGTTTACATCTGAACGAGACCTTGGGAGCATTTCTTCCATGCACGACGTCATCTACGGGCAGCAAAACATTTTTAGCCCTTCCGGTTGGCATAAATTCAGCGGCCCAGTTTACACACCTCCGTTCTGAAAGATATGTCTTCAGGGCAGTACTGGCTTTACGTTTGCTGCCTCTTGTCCACTCAGTTTGTTGCGAGTTTCGAGCCAAGTACGACTGGCAATTTTTGATGAGTTATTGGCGTTTGAAATTTCCCAAAAAGCTTAGCCCAAATGCAGTCTCTCGCACTCTGCATTCCTCTGCCGTTTACGTACGAGGAAAATTTGCAAGTAATAAATGATTTGGGTGAGCGTCTCTTGGAATTTATGTAGAATCCCACGCCGGTGGAATAGGGGAAGGGGAAACACTTATAATACAGACGACCTTGCGCCGTATTCCAGGATGATTAAGCTTTGGATGAAAGTAACGTGAGGATTGAGGGGTGGAATCCTACTTCAGGTTCCCGATCAGCACACAAAAGCCTCATCTTTCTGTAATACATGACCGCAAGTAATAGAGACTACCCAGTCTGGGCAATACAAAGCAAAGGAAATATGAATAAAAAATAAAGTAAATGAAAGTAAAAAAACAGGAATGCTTATTTAAATAATTGAATGCTTTTCAATAAAAAATGCGCCATAATTAAAATGTGCAATTGTGCAACTGGCGCGGAAAAATCTAGAAGCCTTCGCGTTTAGAAAACTTATGGAATGAGCTTAGCTATAACTAAGAGGTGCGTTTGTTTTAGCGACGAGACGGTCGATCTATCCGAGGAAAATGCTGCTGCCTAACGAGACCACTATCGAAACACCAAATCTATGGTGACTGTAAAATCTGCGTGACATAATCTTTTGTAATTCAGTCAATTTACGTGAGTGTGCTGGTATTTTTAGCATTCAAATGGAAACAGAATTCATCGGGCACATAAAGGGTAAATTATGAAACATATAATCCCGAATTGAACGAGAAAATCAGCTGTTATTAAGTTAACTTAGAGCATTCTAGGACGGGAAAAAAAAGAACTTCCATAGTTTTGTCCTCCTTAACATAAACCTAGTCGAGGGATTAGCACTTAGAGTACGACGGATCTGCTCTGTCGAAGCTGAACTCCTACAGCTGAAAAAAAAACTTCCTGAAAATGGATACCCAGAAAGGCCCATGCTCAAAAGTATTGGTGAACGCACCAAATACATGTAACCTTGACCGCAGAAAAAATAATAACGTGTTCAGAAGACTGTCTTCCTTGGGCGGTGCCGCAAGCGAGCTGATAAGACAACATATGATGACTGAGATTTCAAGCACTTTTCCCGCGGCGAACTTTTGCTTGTTCTTCACGAACTCTCCCCTCCTAGGATTGGGAAAAAGACCAACTCCCGCATGGGCCACATCCATGTGTATATACTCGTTCACTTGCTCCTGTAGAGCAGGATATATTGACCGAAAGACGAGGTGCCTGGAAAAGAGAGAACGTGAACACATACCGGCCTTGTTAAGTGAAGGCGAAACTGTATCCATCCCGAGTTCTACTTTTGCACATCTTGTCGACACCAATCACCTAATTGATACTAATGAAACCTTTCAGGTTATCGACCGGACACTAACTAACTTTTCTAAGGACCTACGCCAAAAGGAGCTAGCAACAGACGAGCTAGTGGCTATACTGCTAGCGAATCAAGTGATGTGCTGTCAGAAGACGTTAAAAAAACCTTTCACTTCCGTGGCTGACGCCAACTTCAGGTGGCGATCGCATATCGGCTCCAACCCCTGGTGACAAAGGTTCATTCCGTCCAGGTGACAGTACTTATCATTCCATGCACTGACCCATGAACAACGCTCATAACATATCGTTATTTCCATCCCTTGATTCCGTTTCCATTGAAAGGACCTCCAAACGTCAACCTCTTCATGCGGGTGGCATGAAGATAATGAGTCGTAATCAAAGGACCCTTATTAACCTGTACGATTTTCATAAACCCTGCAATTACACTGGCTTGATGATGAATTGCTGAAAACATAGGTTTGCAAAATAAACTTTCTGAGAAACAACTGAGACTGGACTGGACATTTCCGGCTAAATAATCTTCATCAGCTAACCATATCCAAGCCCAATCTATTTGAAACTAACACCAGCGCTTCAAACCTCCCAGCTTTTTAATAGATGTCTAGTACCCTTAACACTAAACTATGGCCTCCAAACTCTATCGGTGTTTGTTAATTCATTTCTCACTGACACTGAGAGCGGTATTCAAAACTTCTATCAGACGTTAGCATTTGGGTGATAACTCAAGCAACGACTAAATGATGATAAGTTCCATTCTCCGATGTCCAAGCTGCCTACTTAGCCAAATTTTTACATCTGCACCCGTCCTTTCGCGAGGTTCTTTCATGCACCGCGTCATCTACAAGCAACAAAACATATTTTTAACTTTCTGGTTCAAAGGGCTTTCCACGGATCCGTTCCATATCCTCTATCGATGAAACATGAATACTCCTTCTGCTAGTGGTTTTCATAAATTCCGCGGGTGAGTTCAAATACCTCCGTTCTGGGAGATTTGCCTTCAGAACACTGCAAGAGTCATGCCTATAGTCTGATGTCCACTCAGTTTGCTGCGACCTTCGACCAAAGTACGACTGGCAATTTTCGATAAGTTATTGGCGTCTAAAATTCCCAAAAAAACCTTAGCTCAAATGCAGTCTCTTGCGCTGTGCATTCTTCTGCCATTTTCCTACGATGAAAAATATACAATTAATAAATCATTTTGGTAAGAGTCTCTTGAAATTTATCCAAAATTCCATTCTGGAAGGGTATGGGAAGTAGAACCGGCCATAATGCAGACGGTTTTGCGACTAATTTCACGGTGATTAGGCTTGGGATGAAGGTAAGGTAAAGCTTGAGATTACGGAATCGGTTAAGATCAAGGTCCAGATTTTGGTGACAGTTAAAATTTGCACTACCTCAAGGACATGAGAACATTTTCCCTGCCTCCAATTTATCGCACGGTCGGGTTTATTACATGGGCGGGGCGTTCTTATCTGCTAGTGTCCTGTTTGGGAAGCCACATATGCACTCTCGGACACACTGAAAAATAAAAGTTCTACTCATCCTCTCTTTGTGTCCCTTAGGATGTGCTAATCGTGCACGCTGGTAGAAATTATTACGCATGCCGGTAATATGTTGAGTAGGGTCAAATTAGCTGCCCGTGCAAACATCCTCTAAACCTCATATTGTGCGGGGACTTACGTATAAATACCAAAAAACATTTCAGGAAGCGAATTTTGGTCTGCAAAACGAACTTAACCACATTTGCCTTGTAACCAGGCCGTCCTTAATTGCGGATTTTTGTAAGGAAAAAATAAGGACCACGCGTGCAAATGTTTGGCAAACGAGCTGGCTAGTTGAGAGTTTTACCTCGACTTGTTCGGCCGTGCGCTAGGGTGGGTTAATATAATATGCAAAAAACGTAAAAAAGATGAAATTTGTTCTGAGCTAAATCTAGTCAACTAATCAATATGCTGAATACATAAGATGCTTTTATTTTGTAAACTATAAAGGTCCTGCTTATTTTTACTAGAACCTGTTTGCTATAACCTATAATAAATGATTCATCCCGGACAGTCTGTCCCCATGTAAATATTTATCCCCTTAATGCGATGTGTTAAACATGCGAAGAAATCTTAGAAAAGTTATGCCGTTGGTTAAGCTCAATCATAAATTCCTTTTTTGGAGTAAGCTATGGTCACTTCGTGTAAACCATACTACGTGTTCATTCATATACTAAGAATTTATGTCGCTTTTTAAAAAATGAGTGGCTGGCCATATCTGAATTTTTTGAGTTATGCAATTCACTTAATGGAAGGCAATAAGGTGTACACCACATAATGTCTTAAGATAAAAAAGATGGCAGAAGGATAATATCCATGAAATGCCTCACAATGAGACCAGACGAGTTATGCGGTTTGGAGCAATTCTGAGCAAACTCTTAAAACTAAGAAAACGCAAATAACCTACCACATTGATTGATTTGCATTTTTTGGCAAGTACAGTAGCCGCCGAAGACCATGCAACGCTAATTATGAAATTTGCCTGGACACTTTGGCATATATTTGATAACGCTATTGGGATTCATTCAGTTTATTGAATTCTACAAAAGTTTTTTACTTAGTTAAATTGTCATTTTCGTTAGGTTTATTTAGAGAAATAACCATTAGCTTTGGGGAAATTGGGAGATGGCTCATTTAGAAGATATTTTCTATGCTAGTACGAAAGAGCAAACCAAACCGCACGTTAAAGTTGGTAATACTAATCAGGAACACCAAAATAAATAAAATAGGTACAGAAGGTATCCCTTCCAGAACTGGAAAATTTTATACAAAATTGTTCAGATTGAAGTGAAGCCAAGTTAAAGGAACCAAATGTGTTAGCAGTTACATTATATATAAATATGTTTAAGAAATTATGTTAAGCTATCTTGTTAAGTTTCTTTGTAAAAAATGCATTAATAGAAGAACTTTTGTTTGAATGCAGCAATGAACCTCAAATGGCCTACAATAAAAACCAAATTTCTAACATGTTTTCTTAGCTTTAACACAAATAACGCCTTATTTAACGTAAGTCGTGAAGAAAAAAATTTTTGTATACTTTACAACCCCGTTTTACTTTATTTATGAACGAAACAGACGAAAAAAATAATGATTACTTCAAAAAATGGCAATGAATCTGGCCAGTTTTTTATTTGCCAGTATATGTCTGAAATTGGAATTAATCTACTCATGCGGAAGGTAGTCATTATAAAGAAAAAAGTAAGTTCTTTTATTTTCCAGTCGAATTTAATCGTTTATCTTCAGAAAACTTAAAGAAATTCTCAAAATTCTCAAATGTTATTGTGACATTGCTTTGGAGAAATTTAATATTAACAGACGTTTTTCAGCCAAATATCTAATCGAGGCAATTTCTAAGAGTTCACCTTTCAAGAAAAGTTTTTAATTAATCTTAGGAATGGTAGTTGCAGAGTATTACTGCTGACACGATTTACTCTTGACACTGTGATTTGCTGTTGCGAGGCATTTCTACAAAGAAGCAACGTGGTCAGCATTCGAAGATCTTATATCCAAAAACACTTTCTTTAGGGTAATACTTTTTATATATACCTTATTTTAAAGGTTTTGGTGTAAACGTCGAACAGATACGCAAATTATGAATATATCAGTAAAGAAAGTAAAAACAAGCAATTTAATGACACACTTTTTTCGATGATATTCAATAAATACGAAACCGGTAAGAACAGACTTTACAGACTATTTTATCAGAAGAAAAATTCTTTTATTATATAGAAAGTGGTTGCTTCAAGTTTTCAACTTAACACAATATCTAAATTTATTGATCTAATTTAGAGTCCTTTTTACGTCTCTAGAACCATGGCATTATCGAGAAAATTTTATATTTCTTTGCTAACACTCAGTAATTCCTTTAGTTTTTCAAGTACTTAATAGGCCTTTGCCGTTAATTTTTATTTATATTATTTCCTGAAGACATTCACACTGGTATTGGAGTAATGATCAAACTTATACAAATTAAGGAAAATTACGTGGTCAACGGCGATCACTGTATTTGACCTTTCAAATTCCTTTGGCAGGTGAAAAAATTTTGCGCTTTTGATTTTGCTTTCAAGAGTTATTTCTAAGACAAACTCCTTGCTTTTATGATTCTAAAACCCTCTGATGCAAATATCAGATAAAACTTGTTCCAATGAATGCACCTCATTTGTTTAGATCTGGACTTTGCGATGAAAACGGTAGTTTTCAAATCCACAAACACTCCGAACAAGTGAGATCGTAGGTCACTTGTAACTATGACCATTCATCTATAACTTACTTTATTATGGCAAGTATACAAAACCTGGAAGGTTTCGTTTTTCGAAGGAGCAAACCTGTGCTTAATGGAGAGAGCACAAAGGAGAACTCAAGTTCTTAAATATGTTTTGGCAATTTTATATGCCACTGAATCGAGCGTTTGATGAAGTCCAATTGTCTCACAATTTGGGCAGTTATTTGAAGCAATATATGGGTAAGTGAATGTCCACATACTCGAAAAAAAAAGCAATTTGTAACGGGATTAAATCAGTTGTGTCCCATTTTTTCTACCAATGACGTTATCAGAGGCAGATCTGACGGCCGTGTGACTTACCGTATCTCCGCAATTTTCAAATTTTCCGAATTTTCCGCTTGATTTGCGCGGTAATCCGCAACTCCGTGGAAGAAATATAATCCTATATGTTACTTAGTAGATTAATTTTTTAAGCTGCATTTCGGCACACTGTTGCTGAATATGGAACGCAGAGTTTCAGAACTGCTTTCTTACTTATTAAAATCTTCCGAGTATGTTGTTCGATCACATTACAATTTACTTATGATATTTATCCTTGCAATCTTGATATAAAAACAACTACATTTCAAATTTTGGTAAACGTGGATCAATTATTTGGACGTGTTGGAAAATATCGTCGTTGAAAATTAATATTTCAAATTTCCGCGATGATAATTTTGACGCCAATCCTGTATTTCCGAAGCCCTGTGGGGAGAAATATCATCTTGAGAGACCCCAAGTACACGAACCGATTAATAAATCCTGACTCGAACGTCCTTTTAAGAATTATAATGACACAAACTTTCAGTTATGGGTTCGAATACCATCGAGGACGCTGACTGGGACAGAGAAATCTTTCAAACCTGTCAACCCTCCCCCCTCCATAAACTGATTAAGTGCGCCTGCTGTAAGTTATCCGGTGGTCTCTATATTGATTGCTATCAAACTCCTGCTTGGGCAGTTAGCCTATTTTATCGGAATTGGTGGCTTCCATACATTTCGGTAGACTAGGCTTTGTTTATGCTGTCGAAGAATCGAATCCCATGGAGGCCCTCGAGTTTTGCATAGCTTGCCCAAAAGTGTATCGATTATTTTACGACAGCAACTTAAACGTCCTTTTCTGGGAATGCTTCCTGTCTGCATTTTACCATTGAGCTGGAATTTTGTCTGTTGGATTCGTATGAAACGTTTACCAATTTGGAATCGGATGACCCCTTATTTGATAAAGGTTGATGTTTTTCTCCTCTTCGCCTGTTTAATCTACACTAATGCGGTCATTTGCAACTCCCACACAGGATTCTATCAGTCACCGTTTACTGTTAATTTTGCCGACAGTTAAAATTAGAAATAAACGCTTTTTATCATTATTGCTTTCCATCAAGGCATGGTTTAAATTAGAAAAAAGGTCTGCGCTTGGCAACTCTCTAGTTAGTATTAAACGAAAGCAGGTTGTCAAGTCCAAGCTTCATTTTACAAACAGTTATTCATTGCTAAACTAAAAACTCCTGATTTCTATTTCATTTAATCATCGAAAACAAAAAGTAAAAGTGACATGGTTTGCTTTCGAAAAACATGAGATGGAATGCCATTCTTCGTTGGACGGCTTCATTATTTAATATTCGCGTTGCCTTCCGTACCCAGATTACCTACTTTGACATTCGGCAATCTGTACTTTCTCCTGACTGCTCTGGAATGTGTCCAGATTCCTTCTTATCTGCTAATTTTTTGCTTTATACCAGTGTTCTGAGAATGCCTGCTGCTTGGTTAATTGTTGACCAAAATATCAATATGTTTTTAGCTTTCCTGTTAAAAATTGAACTTACTGTCTGTTCCTTAAGGACAGATTCGATTATGTCCCTGTATGGCTGTCTCCTGATTGTTGATCCGAAAGCAGTCCAGTGTTTGTTTCGATTGCAGCCATCTCTAGTTCCCAAATCCTGTAACATTCTCGTCAGATAAATATATGCTTATATTTTGTTGAAAGCCTGTCCTCTTATCCGAAATATGCTTAATAAAGTTCGCAAACGTGCATATTACGTGCAGAGTTTAGTTCCTACCATCACCTTTAATTCGAACATCTTCTAATGTTTGCATTAGCAGATAGGGTCTCTGACTATGTCTCTGATTGCGAATTCGCGACGGATATCGAAACGTCAGGCGAATAAAAGTATTGTCCTAGCGATCGAGTCGTCTGCTTCTCTTCTCGATGTTTGCATTTTTCCGCTCATTAATAGTTTCCCGTGATTTTTCCTTAAAAAGAATTGCAAATTTAAGCTTTGTCCTTTACAGGCTATCACATACTTTCGATTTTTTCTATTTCTACTTAGTTGACGCCATAACACAACGACATTTCCCAACACAACACATTTATTGATCAAATTGTTTATGATTTGTCCTTACGGTTCGTTCTAATAAACATTTATTTGACATCCCTACAGTACGGGTGCTGTGTCTTTCAACATGTTGCCTACCACACATTGGCATATCAACGATCGGTAGGTCCATTTTAGAGGACAAAATTACAGAAACCAAAATTAGGACTTTATGTAAGACAATTCGGCCTTTTGACATTTATCCGTATTCGGGTCCCAGTGAATGGAAACCGTAGTGCAATGACAGGCGCAACGACCTACCAAATTTATATTCGGTGCTGATGTTCAATTTGGCCAAAGCAACTCGCCACTTGGGGAACGCACAGGCCAAGCCCTCGTCTAACGCCAGGGCCAAGGAGCCAGATGGCCAAGCAAACATCATTTCCAATCCCATTACTCTTGATGAAAGCTCAGCCGGTCACGGCGTGGACGTCGACCATCAAGCAATTAGCGCGCAAGGGGGCAGTTATACTCTACAGATGGGAGGCGTTAATTGTCATTGGTGTAGAGTAGCATGGTGACCGTGTGCTGGCAGCACTTTTTCGTAAATACTCGTCGAAGTTATTCCACCTCGGCAACTTTATCTTCTAGTTCGCTGCACTCAACTTCGTCGACCTCTGCTTGCGTAAACGAGATGGACAACAAAATCGCACCAACCCCAAAATTTGGAGAGTGATCCCGTACGTCAAAAACGTCTCGGAGGCTGTCGGCCGCCTTCTCGCGCTACTTGGAGTTGGGGTCGCACAGAGGCCGAAGACAACCATAGGACGTCCGATAATGAAACCAAAAGACCCACTGCCACGACAAGAAACATTTGGAGTCGTCAACAGGACCTGCTGCAGTTGCGAGCAAACCAACTATGTCAGAGAAACTGATAGACTTCACAAGACGCGAATTGCCTAACACGCGGCAGCAGTGCGGCGAAATGATGCCAATTCTCATGTTGTGGCTCAGTTGACGAGACCTGGCCACACATTCAAATTCGATGAGGCAGAAATTCTCGCAAGATATGACAATCGGGTGAGCCGAGAATTACTTGAATAATGGTTTACGGGCCCCCAATCCGTAAACAAGTGTAGCGATTTGCCTAATCCATATTCGGTGCTGAGGCTCAATTTGGCCCAAACAAGTCGCTGCTTGGGAAATGGATAGGCCACCGCGTCACTCTACGCCAGTACCGGAGGGCCAGGTGACCGATCAATCATCAGGCCCGAGTCCACCACACGTGATGAAAGGCCAGCAGGTCAGAGCCCGCATGCCGTTCAACAGCCCATCAACACTCAAGAAGGCAATTACAATTAATTATCGCTGCGTGTTTGCAGTAATGACTGTATTCAATAAATACCACAAACTCTGCTACTGCTCTCTGACTATGTCCTGCTGATGATGTATCCGCAACGGATGTCGAAACGTCAGGCAAATAAAAATACTGTCCCAGCGATCGAGTCTTCTTCTTCGTAAGTACTTCCTGGGACTCGCATGTTCGGTTGTACGGCATCATATCCAATCCCATTTCTCGTGATGAGAGTTCAGCAGTTCGCGGCGTGCACGTCGACATTAAAGCAGTTAGCGCACAAGCCGGCAGTTATCCTCTACAGATGGGAGCCATTAATTTTCATTGGTGCGCAGAAGCATAATGACCGTATCCTTTAAACACTGCAATTCCCTGTGCATGAGTAACTTGTCTCTGGTGGCGTCTCTGATTAAGGATCCGCGATGCATCAGCGAAACGTTAGGCGAAAGAAATTGTTGTTCCAGCGATCACATTTACTTCTCCGTATTTGCTGAAAAGGTCGTAGTTTTGTTTTAAAATGAAGCTCATGCTCTGTCTTGGTAGCATTTTTTGTAGAATCAAAATGAAGTATAAGATAAACGGGCCATTTTTAATTATCAAGCCCAGCAGACGTGCATTTTTCGCACAGGGCCAGCAATATTTCTTAATACCTATACCTAGCTGTAAGGGATCGTGGGCAGTTTTGCATCCTATTGGAGTTCAATAAGTGACAAATTTTTGCAAGTACTGATTTCTTTGCTTTACTATCCCACAAAGACAGTTAATTATTAAGTTGATTTTGGCAGATTTGGTTAATTTAGTTGACCAAATTGTGAAAAACTCGCGGCATTCGGTGGGATTTGGACCTGCATAGGAGGGACGCCTTTTACGCAAGCCAACGAATGTTGCGCTTCACACTGTGTTTTTAATCACACTTGGATCGATATTAACCGCCCAAAATTGGCGCGAGTTTTTTTTTCACAATTGGTTAACTAACTTAACCAAATCTGCCAAAATCAACTTAATAATTAAGTCAGCGTAGTATTCATTCTTGTGGATTCTAGATGATTACTGAGGAAATCCTGCTTGGGCAGTCAACTTACTGTCCCATATTGGTAGATTCTATATGAGCAGCAAAATTGCGCAAGTAATATCGATCCAAGTGTGATTAAACTTACGGTGTGAAGCGCGACATTCGTAGCTCAAGTGTGAAGAGCGTTGGCTTGCTTAAAAGGCCTTCCTCTTATGCGGGTTCGAATCTCGCCCAATGCCGCGAGTTTTTTTACAATTTGGTCAACTAAAAAAGACAATTAAAGCGTTATAGATCTTGTTAGGAACATCCATCACAGAGAGTGTATTCTCTCTTTTACCGTGGATTCATTTTGTTTAAATGCCCTTCCGAATATATTTTGTTCTTTTTTAAGCAAAGATGGCAGTTTGAATTGATTTCGCGTCCTCTTCATGCCATGCTTTTAATTAATTTGTTGCAATTAACACATAGGTGTACTCTGAAGACCCTGCATATGACCTGCGTGCCTGCCATTGACCTTATTTTCCATAAATTTTCGCCCATTATGTCAACATTTGAAAAGTGGAAGGCGTTGAATCGAGGTCAGATTTTGGAAGAATTTTAGGTAAACTCGAGTCAACTTTTAATGCTCATAATGGGGTAAGATTGCTCGAAAGTTATTATCGCAGAAAAAAGATACTCCTGTGTTGTCAGCTTATAAAAACTTCTTTGAATCGTCAAACTCAAGAGCATGTGGAAACTCCATTTAACTGTCCAGAACATTTTGCACTTATAAGCACAAGGATTTGTGGAAAAGATCATTAAGCTTAACATATCTTCTAAACGTATTTCATAAACTTAGATTAAGGCTGCCGAATCTTGGATGATTGAGTCCAGCCCCAACGTTGGCGCTGGGATTTGGATTAAATACTAAGATTGAGAAGAACTAGTTTCGATCACCGGAATCGTAATTTTATTTGTCTGAGCTTTTGAACTCATGTGGGAGTCCATCGTCAGCAATAAAATTGTCAACGAAGGCAAGCAACATTTATAAAGGGAAGAAGCCAACAAGATGGCTGATCGAATTGGATTAGATAAGCAATCAATGGCTCACAAACAAAACCATGTGCGAACGCTGTACAAAAGAATCCAAACTAACTACAGTAACCCGGACGAATCAGCACGTGAGCCTCGACACATGTGCGACCAGTTTATGCAGAATGGCTATCCTAAAGCCTTCATAGGCTGATGCCTACGTACCCACCCTCCGAGGACCCAAACAGAACCATCCCCACGATTCGGCATGCACTACCATACATCAAGGACGTGTCGGAAGCGACCAAGCGTATTGGCGAGGAAAAAGGCGCAGAAATCGCCCATCGTCTGAAGGCTTCAATGCGCAGCCAGGTCATGAGGATCAAGGATCGACTAAATCCCAGTGAGGCGTCGGGTGAAGTGTATCGCATACCATGTCTTAACTGTCCTGTAAATTACACGGGACAGACTGGATGAATTCTGTGTTCGTGCATACACGAACACAAGTCGGCTGTTCGACGGAGTGATGCATTATCGCAAGTGGCCGCCTCCACCTACGAGACGGGTCTCGAGTTCAACTTCGCAGCTGCGAGTTCAATTGCCCACACAAGCAGCAAGACGGGCCGAGAACTGATTGAAGCCTGGGCGTCAGATGACAACCGATGCATCGAGCTCGCATATGTTGCCCTGCACAGGTAGCTCCAGACTCAAGGCGCTGGTGGTACTGTCCCTCCCCCACTCTCCCCGCACCTATGACGGTTAATTGAGCCTTTCCCCCTATTAATGTTGTTTGCTTTCGTTGACGGTAAATTGACCCCCCCTTCCACCCTATATACGTTGCTTGCTTTTGGTGGCAGTTAATTAGTGCCTTCCCCTTATAAATAGTGCTTGCCTTCGTTGACAATTTTATTTCAGACGATAGACTCCCGCAAGATTTCGAAAGCTCAGACAAATAAAACTACGATTGCGGTGATCGAAACTACTTCTTCTCAATATTTGCACATATCTGGGATGCGAACCTTTGCCTTAATTGAATACTATGGCCGAAAAACTCCATATTTCCCCTTGCATACTCACAAGCAAATTCCCGTAGCTGCCAATAGTATCTGAAAATCTAATATTTGCCTTATGAAGCGTCAAATCATCGACTTAATATATTTTTGTGTCATGACAACACCTGCAATTTCCCTTCTGGCAATGTTACTGGTTTATCGACACTGCTTCTTCTAGACTCTCAGCACTAGTCAGCACTAAAAAGAAAGAGTATCTAAAAGATAAAAATTTCTTTCTGTGGGTTGGCAATGCTGCCCAATTATTCGCTACGTACGTTCACTAGAAACTCTTCCTTTTTACTTGACCAAGTAGCATTCATGAGTTGCCATCCCAGCAACGGGAATTTTTGTTTTGTTCAACTTCCTCCACAAGCTCTCGGCGATTTTGCACTGGCAGACTTTAACAAACAACGCCTCAACATCAGCCAACGTTTCCTGGCAAACAACACCACAGCAGAAGCAGTTTTAAATGTTCCATGAATCTTGTAGGAAGGAGGCAGTAAGCTAGGCAAGAATTTAGGCATATTTTGATTGGTACAAAAATGGCTAAATGCCACTAATAGATTAACCTTTGTGCAGGTTAGCTTTCAACGTACACAGAAATCAAATTCGAAGTTCATAATGTTTGTTTTTCGACATCAAAACAGTGGTTCATCTTGACTTTCTTTTTCACGGCGCCAAAGTGAAGCATGTTTTACATGCCCTGCAGCGATTGCTGAGGCAATGGGGACAAAAAGTGACCTGAATTGTGGCAATCGGCTACTTCGTCATGACAGCGCGCCTGCCCACTGAGTGTTCAAAAGCAACCAGTTTGTGACAAACAAGGGCATAACGACGGTTTTCACCCCCCGTCTCTTGTACCCACCCGTTCCAGGTCCCCTGCAAATGCTTCATATTTCCAAGCAGGAAGACGAACTTAAGAGGAGTGTGCTTTCAGAAAGTGGAGGAGGTTAGCAAAATATCACTGGAAGCTCTTAACGGCGTTAGTTCATAATAGAAAAAAAATGTTTTTAAAAAATGGAAAACTCGTGGGTACACACGTATGTCACCCAACGGACTGCACTTTGAAGTGAATTCGTGTTTTAATGATGTTATCTTGAATATATAAAAATAACCTAAATGTAAGTCTTGATGAATGCGTTCTATCTTTCGATGTAGTTGTTCTATTTCTGTCCATACCACACAGCCTGGCAACTGAGAGTGTAGTTCAGCACCTAGACGAACGTTCCACTAATATTCCGATACAGCACGTTTTAGGCATGATTGGGCTCTGCCTTAAGAATTATTGTCAATTTGAGGATAATTATTATCAGCATGTGAATCGCACTCCCGTGGGTTCGCCAATAGCAGCGCTACTCGGTGAACTAGTTCTACAACGACTAGTTCATTTTTCAAACGCTAAGACCTACAATATGACTCCGCTACGTAGATGAGACGCTTTATGCCATAAAAACTGCAAAATTGAGCGACTGCATCAGAGTCTTAGTGCTCTCTTCCCCACCAATTTAGTTCGATTGCAAACAAGCAACAGAAAAAGCGATTCCTTTTTTGACGTTGGGGTGCAACGATTGAGGGATGACCATCTCAAAAACCTTGTCCATATGAAAGACGCCAACGCTGAAATACTCCTGAATTCATTCAGTCTGACGATGAAATAATGTCACCAGCTCAAGCATTCACGAGTGAAAAACCACTGTCCGACGAGCCTTCTTTCTTCATCTAAAAATCATTCTAGTTTTTTGGGTACCCCTCGTATGTCATCACCAATGACTGGAACATTTCTGAAAAGCTCGTACTGGCAAAGTTCAATTGATATTTTTCCTTTTAAGATGGAAATAAACTTCTAAAGTCGGTGCTTAACACTGTATAAATCAATTGTGGTCCCGCGGTTTGTTTCCATTTTCCATTGAATATTTTCTGGGTGGGTGAGTTCTTGCTTTGCTTTATGCTTCTACTTGTCATGTTCAAGTCACTAAATAAGGACTTATTTTTGCGTTGTTTCACATGTCGCTATTTGTGTGGTGTGAGAGCAATATGACTAATTTAACGATACAAGTCTTTAACGATCCAGATCTTCAAAGTATCATGAGAAAAAATCAAAAATCTACCTTATCCGTCTTTAATAGTTTAAATTAAGGCCTAACTAGTTAATATGAAAAGGCCAAAGTAAAATGCATTGTCCCCTAGCTAAAATGCGTTCACCGTAGAAAGCAACATCCAAGTTGATGTTTAAAAAATTCGTGAAAACATAGGTGACCAGAAGCGCTATCTGTGGCTTAATTACACTCGTCAGCCAGGCACACAGTCGGTCATGAAGGCCCCGTAACTGCAAACCGGATCGCAATGTGACCCGCCTTTGCTGCAGCATTGCAGCTCCAAGCTAACGTGAAATGCCTGCTTGCAATCCAATGTTTATCACCGATCGGCCGATACCATTTTTTAGACAATCGTGTTAAAGGGAAAATATCAGGAATGTAGGTGCGAATTTCCATCTGCGCATGTCTCACACTATTCTACGGTTACCTACGACTAAGGATTCTCGACAGAACCCGAAACGCAGGTGAATAAAATTCTTGTTCTGGTGATCGCAACTCCTTCTTCTTAACAAATAGTTGTTATCATGCAGCCCTTTTTGTAGTTCTCACTGAAGCTATTTTTAACTTTAATCATGGAAAATTGTCATTTTAAGCTGATGCTGACACTGACAGTACCTGTTCAACTTCATTCGAAAGCTGAAAGCGTAGTTTCAAATTCTGAAGGAGATCAATCCAACGTCCTGTCAGTGTAATGAATGTTTTCTGCTGTCTTTGAAGGGGATTTTACAAATGATTGTGAGTTTTTTTCAGAAGGCACATATTATTTATCCCTTATCGGACTGCCTAATATATTCCTATTAATATTGTCTTCGATTATCTTACGAGGTTTACTATGACGTCTAACTGGATTTTTACTTTCATCTATTCTTTTATATTAACTCACAACAATTGGGGATATCCTCGGCTGATTTCATCAAAAAATGTTCGGAAAACGTTCAAGTTTTAGTAGTCGTTTATTTAAGCTGATTTTGCAGATATCTGAATATTAACGCACGCCAGAAAGGGTTTGCACCAGAGAGTAAACAACACTTAGACAAATACATATACCTGGATTGCAACAGTCTCCCCACTTCACATACTTTTTACACATTCAGCAGTTCTCTTGTCGAAAAAGGGAGGAAGCACTTTTAGCTATCTTGCAAATTAAACATATTTTCAGCTGACTGGAACACTGTATTCTGTGCACCGGAGTTTAATGCAAGCACATCTGCCAAGTGCGAATTTTGACTGCAACTCGCCAGCCACTGTGTCATTATCTTATACTTACATCCCTTTTGTGTATCCACGGCGGAGTAAGCAACAAACAATAGATTGTACACATATGTAGTAAAAAATAAATAAATATACGAACCCGGAGAAAGATGGTGAAGGTAGGAGTCTCTCTCCGGGGTTTTTCTGACCTATTTATTGGACCACGGTGTCAAATAAACACCGGCAAAGACAGCATAACTCCTCGTTTTTACCATATCAGGTTCATCAGCAACCACTTTCTGACAGGTATAGGGAATGGATAACTGTCTGATACAAACAAGGCCTGTCCTCCTAAGACACTTAATTGCAATAAATATATTTGGCTTAATAGCAGACGGTTTGCTGCAATTAAAAACGACACGCGTTAGAAAAAAAACATTTACCAGGACTATCAGCGTAGACCACAATGCAAGATAACCTACAATCCAGTATAAGGACACTTTCAGTGTTTCCTTCATCCCGAGCTGGCAGTAAAGGCTTCTACCAACATTTGCCTAAAATATGGCGAGAATTTTTACAAGTACAGTAACTTTAAATTTCCAAACCAAAAGTTAAGCTTTTGGTGATCTATAGATCGAGAAGAAGACGACTCGATCACTGTGACAGTACTTTTATTCGCCTGAAGTTTCGAGATCCGTCACCGACCCGTTTCTGCTACTGATCTATAGATCACTGGTGGTCCAAACACCTCTCATCTCTTTTACTTCTGATTCCAGTTAAGATCGCAAAGCCATTTTCATTAGTCTGCTCAGCCAGTGTTTCCGTATAGAAGCAGTCGGGAAGTTTCGAATTTTAGGACAGAATTATAAAATGATATCAACCATACTGTCTAGGGGGGAACCGAAGTAAAAAGAGTGGAAATAGAGGGTAAGCATTTCACTGCTTCATCTCCTGCAAACCTTTAGATCCAGTGACCTACCGTCTTGGAAATGCTCATTTTCTGTCACCAAGCACTCGATCTCTAAATCTCCATCACAATCACAGTTTTTAAATAAATATAAAAATAATTTTTTTGGAAACTGGAGACTTAAATGAGTCCCCCAGCTCGCCATTGGACCATGGGATGCGTACAGAAACAGCTAATTTAATAAACCGTGGCTAACATAGCATTCAAATGTCTGTACTAATAGGCATGCATTTTGTTATCGCGCTTTGGTTGATTGTGCGCGTCCCTTAATGTATGGCATCTTGTGTTCGTAAATATTTTGGTGGGATTTGCCGTTGGTTAAACTAATTAATTTTTGATCGGAGGCCACACTTGCCGAACGTATCTGCCCCCTTCTGAAGTCAGCCCGCAAACAAGGGGTTGTGGGGTTAATTTATGGGTATGTATCGCCAGCTACAGGAAGTCGGAAGCCTGCATTGTCAGAAGACAGTTTCTGCGGGCTCAAATTGAACCACCCATCTCGTGCCAAACGAACTTTTTTATGTTGGCAAGCCGCCAGGGTAAATACGGAAGTTTATAAAGCGAACAATGCCAATCAAGGTAGCAACTGCAGTCACCTCGGATTTTGTGCAGTATATCTACCAGCCTAACTCCCTAGATAAATAGCCTTTATCTCAAGCACATTGGGGTTTGTTTTCTTCGCTTGTGGGATTGTCATGTTAACATCAGTCTTCTAATGTGCTTCAACTCGTAAGACGTAAGACGAATTTATAAGGGCATCAAAATCAATATAAAAACTGCGTACTACATACCTTTTCCTTTTGTCTCGAGTGTCAGTTTTTTGGCCGACCGAAAAGAACTGCATTCATCCGGATTACCTAAAATAGTATGGAAGTCTGTATGGTTTTACCAACCCATGAAGGTACTCCTTCCTGCTTGAAAGAGCACCTCAACATTTCGGTCAACATTTCGTGTTGTCGGTAACTGACTCCATCCCAGAATTGTATCGAATGACTAGCCTCAGGACAGGTGACTCTTTGCATGGTTTTAGCCCTGTGACTTCTCTAACTGCGATTGTAAAAAGAAACCTCCACTTAGTTCACTCTAATTCAAATAATGCGAAAAGGCAACATTACAATCACCCTGTTCAATGCATCTTTTTGAAAATCTGTAGTCTAGTCTGTACCACTAGGCACCAAGAATGGTAGAGAATAAGTATAAGGCGTAAATATGAAGCCCGCTTATTACGTAACCTCGTGATAAATTTCGAAAAGAGTGCCCATTACCGTGTTTTAATCCCAACTATAACATTACCCCTCGCTTGAACCTAAGCCTGTCCCCAACCCGAACCCCTTATCTCGCTAGAATATAAGGTCGTCTGCATTATGGAAGGTTCCTTTTCATGTCTTTTACGAGAAAAAGTAAGCAGGGATCTTTCAGTCTGTAGACAGAGTAGTGGCTCACTACAACTATAGTACCATGAGCAGCTTTTAGTTTCATTAACTTAAACCATGACTTGTCATTAATTGGCCCTAACTTTGAATAACAAACACCTTGTTTCTCAGTTCCCATAAACCGTCTTCTTACTTTACTGACCCATAGCTTAGAGATGTTTCTAGCGTACGTGCAGGAGTAGGCAGATTCGTACCCTACACCATAAAAAATTAGACCTTGAAAGGCCGGTAACCAGGGCAACCTAGTCTCGGATTCAGCTCAAATATTGTCTATGCTGTGTTTCGTATTACCTAATGTCCTGCATTTCTGATGAGGCATTTTGGCCGGTTTCAGAATTATTACCAATCCAACAAAAGTCCTCCATTGGCTGAGTTAACCTACTTACTGTAACAAAAAGCAGGCTAAATGTAGGTCATTTGTCGGGGAGGCGATTTTATACTCTTTCAATAGGCTGTATTTTGGTTTCTCTGGATTAATTGATTTAACTAGTTTTGCGGAATGTTCCACTTGTTCCGTGTAAGGTGCACTAATTCGAACCAGGAAACGTTGAGACAGACAGTCAAGTGCGCAGGTACAGTGCCATTTTAGGCCGCTTGGCAAACGCTTTTCAAATTTCCCGCGTAAAAAACAATTCTGGTCGTCAATTCTTAATATTCTTGAGTTACTTTGAGGCGTAAATGGTTTTATTTTGAAGGAAACCTCAAGTACCTTACACGCTTGAAGATTACATTAAAAGCCTAAAAACTCGAGTATTTGGAGACCACCTATAGGCCTGTGCTGGTCACACATAAATGAGGACTGTTCCGGTCGCAAAAACTGCTACCACAAAGTTACATTTCAGTGTTAATGACCTATTTATAGCGATTGGGATTGTGTATGCCGTTTGTTTCACTCCAGTTTGTATCAACATGGCCTTTTGATTAACGACCTCAGACATGAAGGTCAGGAAACAATAAGAGGAGGTGCAGAATGCGCGCTGACGCGACTCCGACGTTCCTCGCACACCCTGTCATAAATAAGGACCATTGACGTCATAAACTGTGGCAGTTTGCGCTACGCATACACATTTTATCATAGTCCATAGTCAGGCCTAAGTGCAGCGCCATTCCTAGCTACAGGTCACAGATAGGAAAACGGACGGTTTAGCACGTTCATCCCACCCCATATACTGATTGCCCTTAGCTATATCAAAAAAGCGGCTGAATTAATTTGAATTAGCAGTACTGAACATACGAGAAATATTCACTCACAGTCATCGCTGCCCTATCTTACTGTTGCTACAATGCTACGTTGATGGTTAATTCTACCAGCAAAAAGGGCATTTCACCAGGCTTGCCCTGTCAAACATGAAATAAAGTGACTCGCGGTCTAGTACTGTCCTGAAAAGAGCATTTGTATTGTGTTGACTTCGATATTCAGTACAGTGCGGCCGGAGTTTCATGCAAAATGCCAAAATTTGCGAAAGATAGTTAAGCACTCGCAAGCTGGCATTAATATACGAACGAAAACTTTTAAATAATAATGAGCAACACTAGGTGAATTTTTTATTTAAAATAAGTATAAAAAGTACTGTGTGTTTGTCTAGAAAAATGACTGTTTCTTAACAATACTCAAGTTCCATAGACGTGAAAAGTGATTATAAATGAGACTAATAAATGTAAAAATAATCGTCAGTTGAAGGCATAACCTCTGTACAAATGTCAGCGATTATTCATTTAAATTTAAGTCTTCATTTCGGGGTGAAACCATTCTTTTACTATGGACGTCGGCCCGAATATATACATTGCCTTTCTGTTTATGCCTTTAAACCTTGAATTTACTAATCTATACCGAGAACAGTAATGAATCTGGAAACTTTGCGAAAATTCCAATGAACAAAGTTTCAGACGATAAATTGGCGAACATACTTTTATTTTCGATAAAATCTCCTCAGGTCTTTACATTTATATGGTAACGAAATAAAATAAACTATGGCGGTTGGTAGACAGAGTTCGCGTTATTGATGTCAAGATCGGTGGGGTGGGAGGAGGGGGTGGGGGATGGTTGGAGATTTGCGGACAGAATTTCAATCTCTGACCGGCCCGGCGTCCGAGGCAGGTGATAAGGTGGGCATGGTTGGATTTGGGAATTGTTCGTCTCTGTGGGGGTCCGTTTCCGAAGCCTGTGATCCACTGTGTATACGCGTGTTAGCTAGTTTCGCCCATGGCAACTGTGGCGCCGCAACGAAGTTATTTTTGGCGCACAGCACTGGCCTGCCCAGCCTGATGGCGGCAGCCTCTGTCGTCGCCAACAGACACTTTCCGAGGAATTTTGAGTAGCTCGAAGGCACCTTGTAGATCACTCGGAAGGCCTCTTTGGCATCCACGCGATGGTCTGAGTCTACGAGGTGCGCTAGAATAGAACTATTTATGCCCTTAATTCGGCCCTTCCCTAACCATGCTGGGATGTGTTCTCTTACTCTTTTGGAGAAACGCCTGTAAAGGCCTGGTGAGAGTTTATCGAAAACGAACGTATGCATGCTAATTTATCTTCTGGAAATTACAAACAGTGCAAACTGAATGCATGCTCGGGTCGCACATGTATGAATATCAACGTGTGGTACGACTAAGCAAAGAATTATTACAGGCTGAAGCGCATACCTATGAAACAGGACATGAGTTCAACTTTGCGGCCGTGAAGGCACTCGCACACGCCGGAAACAAGACGAGCCGGAAATTGATCGAAGACTGGTTCACGGTCGGGAATTTACTCAACCGATATGTCCAGTTGGTGCCGGCGTACAGAACATTGCGCAGCCACGCGCAGTCACACCCAGACGTCCGTCAGAGTTAATTGGCCCACATCTTCTATTATTAGCCCTCTTTTCGTTGCTGACGCCCTGATGGATGGTGACATCACTGACAACTAACTAACGTTGTCTGCGCATGTCTCAGACTGTTTAACTATTACCTATGATTAAGAATTCCCGAGGGAGTCCGAAACGTCAGGACAATAAACGTCTTGTTCAAGTGATCGCTTCTTCTTCTAATTAACGTACATCCCTACAGTTGCCTCTTTCCTCTACTTTTTCATCGTTGTATCTTACACCCTCCCTCTACTACTCGACGACCCCTGAGAGCTGATTCGTTAAAATTACTCACTCTCTTGTTGCTGTTTCTTAACTCTGACGATGGACACCTGTAAGAGTTCGAAAGCTCAGGACAAAAAAAAACAAATCAATCCCGTGCTTGTCAACCCCTCTTCCTCAACCACAAAAATTAATTTATGAAGAACTTAAAAAGCTGAACTGTCAAAACCAATATATCAGCCAGAAGACAATCAGAGAAACCTGAGGGGCCCACTGATGAGCCGGAATCCTCACAGCTGTTCCAAGCAGTGGCAGAATACCGGTGAAACAGGTATCCGGACTTTTGGGTAGCACCTAAGATGCTGGTTTGGTAAATTTCAACCTCAATTTGACCTATACGTCATGCCCAGTATCTGGTTTTATTGTAGGCAATTTGTCAGCTGTGGATACTTTCCTCAAAATCCCGTACATTCATTTTGTGTGAGACCTTGTCAGCCAAGCACATCTTGGAATAAAAGATAGCATATTACCACAAGACCGAGTACACTTTGTAGTGTCAACGTAGGAAAAAATCTCCTATTCTACCATACACAAGTTACTGTTTTTTCTTCCTTCTGAAGAGGCCAGATAGGTACTGAGCACTCAAGCCACTGTTGATTCCTCTACCGCCGTATGGGGAGCTTATTTTAGCAAATCTGAAACAGGAACAAAGCGAAGATCATGGGGCCATGAAGAAGAAACAAAGGTTGTGGAAAAAGTACGAGCATCTTCAAGATTCAACATCACTTGCCGAATATAAAGCGCAACGAAATATATGCCGTAAGGAAATACGAAATTCTAGAACTGCCTTTGAGCGTCAACTTACAACACAAGCCACAATATGTCCAAAGAAGTTTTATGGATACATCCGCAGTCAAAGGAAGCACCGGGACGACATTGCAACTCTAAGGGATAACCTCGGGAACGTAGTAATGGAAGGACCGCGGAAAGTAGAGTTACTGTCAGAGTTTTTCAGATCGGCGTTTACGATGGAATCCCCCGGCGATAATTCGGGAGTAGAAGTGGGCGAAGGTACAGCCGTTATTGAAACTGTTACCTTTTCTGTCGCAGACGTAAGACATGTCCTCAGTCACATCAAACCAGACAAGTCTCCTGGACCGGATGGGATCCCTGGACTGATACTTAAAGAACTGTCGACCGAGCTAGCGGTGCCTCTTTCAATTCTGTTCGAGCTTTCCATGCGAACAGGGGACTTGCCCTTGCAATGGAAGACGGCCAACATCGTACCGTTATATAAGGGAGGTAGCAAGATGTCTACAAACAGCTTTCGGCCCATAAGCTTGACTTGCCTTTCCTGCAAAATGATGGAGGTCCTTGTGAAGCAGGCCATACTAAGATTTTGCGATGAAAGTGACATCATACAAAATTTTCAACATGGCTTTCGGCAAGGGCGCTCCTGCCTTTCAAATTTACTGACTTCAATTTAGGCCTGGACAAGTGCTTTAGAAGAGGGCTTCGAAGTGGACGTAGTGTTTATCGATTTCCGCAAAGCCTTTGACAGCGTGCCCCATCAACGCCTTTTGCACAAACTCAGCGTTCTTGGCATCAAGGGAAAAATTTTGGACTGGATCAGGTCATTTTTAGTCGGTCGAAAACAACGCGTTTGCATCGGGGAGGATAAATCGGACTGGGTTGACGTAGTTAGTGGGGTTCCTCAAGGCTCCGTTCTCGGTCCTCTACTCTTCATTCTCTATGTAAATGACAGCCTTCAAGAACTGGACTGCGGTAAAATCATGTTCGCCGATGACGTTAAACTCTGGCAGGTCATTAAGCGCCCAAGCGACCGAGATGCTCTGCAAAATAATCTTTGCAAACTGCAGACGTGGTCTGAGAGATGGCTGCTGGATTTCAATGTGCAAAAGTGTGCCGTCCTCCACCTGCGTCCAACAAACTACCCTATCCCCCAGAGCAGCAGGACATATCACTTGAAAAACATCCAAATTCCCGTAGCATCTACGCAAAAAGACCTCGGCATTTGGATACAGAGTAATCTGAAGCCCTCATTACAGTCTGTCAAAGCTGCAAATAAAGCCACGGGAGTGCTGCACGCTATCAAAAGGGCGTTTCTAGCCTTCGATGAAGATCTATTTGGCAGAGTGTACGGCACATTTGTTCGGCCACACCTAAAGTATGGCATACAGGCGTGGCGGCCATGGCTAGCAAAGGACACAGCATGTCTGGAGAAAGTGCAGCGTCGGACAACAAAGCTAGTAAGAGGTCTAAAAAACCACACTTACATAGATAGAATGGCATGCCTAAATTTATTCCCTCTGCATTACAGGCAACAAAGAGGGGATCTTATCCTAGTTTACAAGATAATAAACGGTCTTGAGAAAGGATTACGCTTCGAAGACATGTTTCAGTGGCACCTCTCGCCTCATCTCCGTGGGCACACAATGAAGCTGCGCACGAAAATGTCCAAGCTAAACCTCCGCTCTGAATTCTTCACGCAACGTGTCATACAACAGTGGAACAACCTTCCACAGTCAGTCGTGGAGGCAACTTCCCCTCAAATTTACAAACAACGCTTGGATAATTACATGCGTCCCCTCTCCTCTCTCCAAGTCTGAACTCTAAAAACCAGACATATATTGTAAAAAACAATGCTACTCACTCGCAGCTGTGTCAAGCAGCGGCAGAATACCGGCGAAACACGTGTTTGGGCCTTTTAGCAAGTACCTAGGCTGTTAGTATGGTAAGTTACAACGTCAATTTATACTACTAACGACTGTCTGAGGGCAGCATGTGTATATTTCACAGGGGTTGACGGGTTTCAACACGAATATACACTTACAATTTCGGTCTACGCCTATAGACCTTACATATACTGATATATACCGCGATCAGAAATTAATTTCTCTGGAGATTAAAAAGCTGAATGCTACTCACTGTTTGCCAATACTATGTTAGTAGTGGTAAATTTACACATGCTAAATAGGGTTTTCAAAGGCATTGCCTATTATCCTCACCAAATAAACTGAAACTGAAAACTGAATGACTTGAGCAGAATTAAATCACGTCATGAAATTTTGTGACCTCTCAATCAGCTGCTAACGGTCGTTGCCTATTGATAAGTGTCAGTCTTGAAAGTTGGAACATGATAGGTGAAGGCAGTAGAAACGATATATGTGGGCGCATGGTGAGGGGGAGAGGTAATTGTCCCTTGATGGAGGTAAGGATACCTCAATTGCCACAGATCTCCCTGTAGGATCAGGATCGCGATTGAGGTTCTTACCGTTTCATTTAGACCAGGTGATTTTCCCCCAATTTTACTTCCTGTTTCTGCAGGTTGACATATAAAAATATAGCCCGTCTATAGGGAAATAGTAGCAGTGATAACCAATGCAGTTGAATTCGTTCGCATCAAATTCTATGAGTTTGTTAAGCTCCCAAATTCTACTAACGTCACGTATGCGTCGTCTACGGCTTTCTGTTTACCTAACACACAACTCAACTTATTTTGTGGATTGTCTTTACCTTCTCCATCACTAGATGACACACATGGCTGTAAGACAGCACAATAACAAGTTGGCTGTTGCCGAAAACAGGTTTCGGCCGCATGCACCTCATCACTTTGCTACCGATGTGTACACAAATGCAAATGAGAGAGGTTGGTCATGGGTGTTGCAGTAGCAAGTGAATCTGATGAGGCTGCGTGAGCGACGGATGACTGGGAAGGCAGTGACCGAAACCGCTGCTAGACAAACGTCCGAACACAAACACTTCGAGCGTGACTGGTGTCAGTTCGCGTCCAGAAATCTGGCTTGTGTGCCTTTCACATATTAGGGAGGATGATGGGGTGCGCATAAATGCATCACAACATGCACAGCTCGCTGCAAACGAGGGACCAAATGCCACTAAGAGCATCTGAACACCCATAGAAAGACTGGTATCTGATTGGCTTTCATTTCTGTGTGTTGTTTCAAGGAGTAATTTGTTAGAGCTGGCAGCAGGATTTTGCATGTACGTTTTTGTTTTAATTAAATCAGAAAAATTATAATTTTTTGCAGTACACAATCATATAACTCAATTCTTCAATAACAACTGACAAATAATGCCTGCAAGTTCTTCACAGTAAATCCTAATGTCAGCTTATTTCGTATAAGTTATTAAGTAAAAAAATTTTAAATTTTTAAACAAATATCCACACAAGAGTCAGCTGAAAAATCCTCGGACTAAATAGCCATGACAAAATTTTCATAAATGCTCTTGTATCTTATCTAATAACTCATCTTTAATTACTTGACGTAATGGTTTCCTGTAAAAAGATTTAAATGATAAGTTACAATGTTTCCTTCAGAGGAAGTTGACTGGTTCTTCATGATGAATGATAATCACTAGTTTTGTTCTAAAAAGAAACAATATGAGAAAAAGTATAAAAAATTATTGTTCGTTGTGAGAACATAGTTTTATTTTATTCAATTGATAAATGACAATTAATATTTAAGATTTTACTAAAGTACAATCGAAATTGAAAGCATTTCAGTTTATTTATTAAGTTGGAGAGTTGACAATGTTGGAGAAAATTCTGTCCCGAACCAAACACTCAAAAAGGCTACCTTAAAACGTAATTGTTAGTAATCTCGACACTGTGTTTTACACACTAAAAGATCCTGCTCTCTTCATGCAATAACTCAGACTTTTCGAATGAAAGTACCGTTTTAGCACCAAACAATGTGTTTTGCCGTGTTTTATAGATACGTGATTAATTATTCCAGAAACACCAAATTAAATTCTATCTGACGATACAACTATATTTTGAACTGGTTGTATCTTTAGTATTTTAATGTTTTTGTCTTATCTTTTTGCTGATACATGCCTCCTAGCATTTTTCAAACGTAAGTTAATATGCGCGAAGATTCGAGGTCCAGACATCATATCGTGTGCATCATCTCCCGAAATGGAAGAAAAATAGGGGAGCAATTTTATGGACCAAAGTATATTTTGACTGACGTTTCAAAGGCACCCACACCTCCATCTTCAGAATACTGTGCTTACACTTCCATGGGCCTTAAATGAATCCGCATTGCCGCAAGCCGTGTGTTTTATCGGTGCTCACCACCCGTGCGTTCGCCTGCCTGGTCCCCTTTGTCCTCTGCACCACTATCGTGGTTGCCGTGGCGTCAGCTTGCATGCTGGCCTTCTCGTCGTTAGGTGGTGGATTAATCGGCCGTTGGTTCTCGCTCGCAACGCTGTCGGCGCCTCCGTGAGAAAGCATGCCACTCCGGTCATATGTCTCTCGATCGTTGCCACGTTCTTCCTTCGTGGGTGTCGGTTGTTGGCCATGCGTGACTTCGTTCGCCCTGTTCTGAGCGGATGTCAACCTGTAGACTTTTTAGACTCTAAACTTTCAATTCAAATAAAAAGGCAATTCGGGATTGAACCTATTTGGGTATTGTAAGACAATTTAAAAGTAGATATACAATTGCTTTGAAAGCAAATTTTAAGCTTTGTAATTTTTTTACAGAATTGGTGTAAAAGAATCTGTTAACGATAATCATTAAAAAATTATAATGCTTAAGCCGTCCTTTTAACAGTGTTTAGATATTGCAGGTGGTGGGAAAGAAATGTACTTCAACTCCAATATTCTTGTGTAACTGAAATATCTAGAGATTATACTTCATGACAGGCCATTACTGAGCTTAAATACCCCTCTCTATTCGAAAATGCATTTGAGAATTTCGGTTTAGACTAAGGAGATTTGCTTCTGACTGTAGCTGCCTCCTCTGGTGCCAGGGGTCACGATCAGACATCCACCGGTGAAGTACCAAAGCGACCGTGTACAGTGGAACCTCGGTTAACGATTTTACTCCGTTCCGGCATTGAGCTCTTTTTGTGAAATGCTCGTCTTACGAAGCGTAGCCAATCAAACTGCATCAGTTCACTGCTTGGCTGTAGGCGACCGAAGACCCACGCCCCAGGGAACAAGACTCAACAGCGAACACAGGCACACACAATCCCTGACAACTGAGCGGAAATCCGTCAAGCGAAACATATTTTCAGCTAGTGGCTTGCTTGTTGCCTTAAATGTTTGTAGATGGGGGTACTGGTCACCCGAGGCTTCACTGTATAGTAGATTCCCTATCTCATGGAGCGTCACTCGGAATTCTGAAATGCGTTTTCGATTCAACCATATGGTTTTTAAAATGACGATCGTACAGCCTAATCTCAATACATTTTGGTCACATCTGGATGCCGGCTTTTTAACGAGCTCCTTAAGACCGCTAAGTAAAAGTATGAACGATAAAAAGTAGCTACTTAAGTAGCATGCCTCATTGTCATTGATTTTGACTACCTTTATAGATTCAAATATATTTTTTGGAAAACATGCAGGTAAACATATTTATTGTACCCGTTTGGTAGAAAATGACGTCTTCTTTCAATTTTATACTTAATGAAAGTGCACGTTTCGGTTAAAAGTTTATTTTTAATTATGAGCTTTTGTACAATTTTCAGGTGTTCATTCATAGAACGTCGTATCCGTCAATTTGCTAATGCTGTCTTTACTATATAGTGCATGTTCCATATCTATTGCAATATTTAATTAGAACTTTGTGCGATCTTTCTCAAACTGCAGGCGGAAATGTACTTTTTCTTAAACAGGATATACACAGTGCGCAGTTTGTAAACCTTGAATTCCAGTGTAGCAGTCAGTAGGTTTCAAAATTATGCGGCAATTAAGTAACTTTTTAAACCAAAAAATACCCCTTCTTTAAGTAAAAAATTTAATGAAGACGTTATTTGCTACCAAACGATCACATGTTTTCCAAAAAAAATATATAAGAATCTATAAAGCCAGTCAAAATCAATAACAAAAAGGTATACTACTTAAGTAGCTATTTTTTATCGTTCATACTTTTACTTAGCGGTCAACAAGGAGCTCGTTAAAAAGCTGGCATCCAAAATGTATTGAGATTAGACTGTACGAACGTCATTTTTAAAACCATACGTAATTAATATGTTTGAATCGAAAACATACTTCTGAATTCCGGTGTATCTACTGTATATAACTTCAAACACTGACCAGCGTACATGAGGGAAATTAAGTAGCACTTTTTTCAGTCTTACTGTGTTAGCACCAAATCCATGTGATCCCATTCCTGGCTTGTCGCAAACTTTCTCAACAGCATGTCAGGTCTATTTTGCACACACTTTCCTCCCACGAACGACAGTTTTTCTGCTAAAAACATCCCACAAATGACATTCCATCTTTTGAATTCTGAGCCATACCTCAGGAGTGTTATTTTTCTGTCTGCTTTTTTTGCTCATTTACACCTGCTAGCTCGTGTGATCTGACATCACCACATGTGATAGTATTACTTGGAACAAATGAGTAGTCGTCTATCGGCTGCATCGAAACATTTCTTCACTACTGTGTACCACAAGGGAGTTCGAAGGCGTTTGCCTAAAGTTTCTATAATAAACTTTACCCGACTTGACTAATCCAGAAAGCTGTATGCGTGATACAGTAACGAGGTGTTCGGCTTCTCAGTGGGACCCCCAACCTACCCTATAGTCTGGGCTTTACGCAAGTACCTATGTCGGGAGTACAGTACTAATGTCTTTGCCGCATAGAATTCATACTACTTGTGGTATAACTCGATTATATAATTTGCATTTGAGTGGTTATTCCACAAACGTTGGTTGTCTTCGACTAAAATATTTATAAAAATCTCGGTTCTGACTCTAAAAGTCATGTTCCAGTCATGCACTTAATCATTTACAAAATTATTTCCCCGAGTTGTAGGAGTATTGCACAACGGTACTGATTATTTTAAATAAACTACTTAATATATTATTGCCCATCTGAAGGAAGCGAACAGGCGGGTCCTAAGAAGCAGAGCGGAAGAAAACGACGTGATCATTTGGAATTTGGCGTTTTCTGACTTGACCTTTCGGATTATCGCTCAAATTCGTCACTGCCATGAGGCAATGAGGGTTGTAGTATTTATAGAATGCGGTTGCCATACAGCCACATACTTAAGCAAATCGGCGAATCCCGCCTTCATCGTTGGTGGTCGTACATGACTGTTCGTTAGCCCGCACCCGAGTCGTTAACTGTTGAAATTTCCTCACCGCTCTCGCTTCTTGGCGTGATGCTGACTCGGCAGTGTGGCTCGCTGACACAGGAACCTTCGGCCACCCGCGTTCTCTCTCCCCACATGGCTAATTATTCTGCCTAGGAAATGTCTCAGGACAGAATAGGCAGCCACGAGGTCATTGCGTTTACTGATCGGCTGCGAACCAGCGAACCGGGACACAAGCAGTTCAAACCTAACGTGGTTTTTCGCCCTTGTAAGAATTTCGGCCCCGCTAAAACGTGAAGGTGTGGCCGGGTCCCGTCGCACGAGTCGCCACCCCAGAGTTAGCGCCTTTCCTGTTTACTGCTGTCGTATTTTCTGCCATCCCCGTGAGAAGTAGTCTCTCAGTTTCTCCAATGTAGTTACTTCGTCCGCAACTGCAACAGATTTAAGACATCTCCTACAATGGCAGCGGATCCTGCGTCCTCATTACTTAACGCCGGATAGTTGCTTATAGTCGGTGTGCAACTCCCGCTTGGAGTGGTTTGAGGTGGCTAACGGTTCCTGAGACTCGCTTTACGTACGATAGGGCTCGTAATAATTAGGAGATGGTGCAGTTTGGTCTTCTGCCTTGGTTGCGAATACAACCGTCGACATGTTTGCATGGAATCTTTGACCGCCTGCGTCCTCTTCCCGTGGCTAGTCACGCTGTGTAAGAAATGTCTCAGGACAGAGCATGGAGCCATAAGGTCACTACGCTTGTTAGTCGACTGTGGACTGCAAAACCAAGACTCAAGCAGTTCTGAGCTCATGCGGTTGTCAGCCCTTGCAAGACAGAAGCAACGGACGGAACAAAGAACCTTACTCGACACCAAGTCTCCTCCCTCCTCATGACTCATAGGCCGCGTGAGGTGCTCTTCAAGGTCGAACGCGATGCACTATTAGAATTCAAGGCCGCTAAAATCCTCGTTATCGTGCCTGCAAACGGGGGACGTTTCATTGTTCTATTTGACAGGACATCTTACCTTCAGAAAGCCCAAACATTGTTAGAGGGGATCGTCAGTTCTGCGTCCAATGCGAAACCAAGCCCGTAAAAGTGTAAACACAAGAGAGTAATTAGACCTTGTTGACGCTGGAGATCTCGAGGGCAATATCTCCGATCGACCGACGCATGGCCAGAACGCAAAAAACGACCTTGGCCTGATTCTACGGTTTTCCAGTAGTCACAAAGCGGACTACCTTCTCCGGTCCATCGTAGAACCCTAAAGGAACTTCGACTTACAAACAAACAAAGTAGCTGTTTCGGGGTCTTAAATTTCTGACCGCGGATTCAGACACCACATTCATCTCGTCAGCGCAATTTGTGGGGAGACTTACGGAAATTTTTTCTTACTCTTATGACAATATTGTGTCTTATGATCTCGCGTCTGTTTTTGCTTCCATTTCCTAGGATCTGGCAACAAAGATCGCCGAATTACTCCTAGAAAACAAATACAATGTAACGGCAAATCGCCTCGGGCCCACCCAAATCATTCAAATCCCGAACCTCTGAATCAAAAAATACATCACGCTTAACGAAGAAATCGACTAGTAGATGAAAGACATGGCGTTAGATTCAACGGCATCGGAACTCGTAACTGAGGCAATCCTGCAGCGGCTGAAATCATTGGTTTTCTGGCTCCACAGATCGAATTTCTGGGCTCGGTATGTGAACGACACTCTCATCATCATCGAACGGGGTCAGATGTTGATATTTAACAAACATCTGTCCGGAAAATTCCCGGATGTTTACTTTACGATGAAGAAAGTGAAAAGATTACCAGCTAGCCTTTCATGATTTCCTCGTTTGCCGCAAAGGTTGTGGTGTCCCAAAGACTACGGTATGAAAGTTAAGTTGGTCGCCCACCTCACATATCCTTAGCCACGGTATTCTGTGTAACGGGACGGGTGGCATTGGTTTAGTTTAGTTGTTAGTTTAGTATTTAGTTTACTAGTTTAATTTAAGTGTAGTTCAGCTTTTAGGTTTCTCAGTTTTGTTAACTTTGGCTTATGTTTGGACAGCCTCTGTTGGCTACAGCAGAAGCAGCCGCCATCAAGTTACGCAGACCGGGATTTAGCGCTCAAAAGGACTTTGTAACAACGCCGCAGTTGCCATGGGCGAATGTCACTAACACAACCACACACGGCTTATCACCTGCCTTTGGAATCGGGTCCCCCCACAGACGGACAAGTCGCTAATTCAACCGTGCGCAGCTCATCATCTGTCTTGGCCGCCTCTCACTTCACCGGCCCTGACAACAGCACTACTTCCATCCACCAACTGGCATAGTTTATTTATTTAAGTACCATATAACTATACAAGCCTGAGAATACGTTATCGAAAGCAAACGTATGCTCGCCAATTTATCGTTCGTTAGTTTAGCTGGTTTAGTATATAGTAGTTATCGAAGTTTATTTAACTAACTCTGGCGATATCTAACTAGACTAAAACTAAAATTAAACTAAAAAACTAAAAGTTATCACCGGACTAGAGCAAGGGGTATCTAAGGTGGGCGACCAACTTAAATTTTACCAAATAAAGTATTTGAGGAAGCGAGCTTCAAGAGCAGCTGCACAATCGGTCACAAACGCGGCTGTGCACGGGCGCTAGATCGACTTATTGCGACCCACTGTAGCGAACCAGAATGCAACGTTGCCGAATTGCAATACCTTCGATGGATGCTCAAGGCAAACGTCTACCCACACAACTTTGTCGACGGTTGCATTCGTGACCAGGACGAAAGGCCAAACCGCACCAGCCCCACATTTTTCCTAGAGCTATTGTACGTAGATAACGTCTTAGGAAACGTTAGCCATCTTCTCACACCACTCGGAGTTGAAGTTTTACATCGACTGGAGGAACTATCCGACACCAAATGCTGCGGCCGAACGATCCGCTGTCATGGCGGAAGATGTCCTAAGTCTGTTGCAGTTGTGGACGAAGTAACTATACAGGGCAAAATGAAAGACTACTTCGCATGAGGATGGCAGCAGTAAAAAGGAAAGGCGCTAACTCTCAGGTGGCGACTCGTGCGACGGGACCCAGCCACAACTTCAAGTTTGATGAGACTAAAATTGTCGCAAGGGCGGAAAACTGCGTGAACTGTGAACTGTTCGAGCCCTGGTTCTCTGGCTCGCAGGCGATTAGCAAGCGCACTGATCTCGCAGATACATTATCTGTGCTACGACATTTACTGGGCAGAGTAATTAGCCATGTAAAGGAGAGAGTACGCGGGTGGCCGAAGGTTCCAGTGTCAGCGAGCCGCACTGCCGAGTCATTATCACGCCTAGAAGCGAGAACAGTGATGAAACTTCGACAATTAACGACTCGGGTGTGAGCTAACGAGCTGTCGTCGCGTCATGTATGACCGCCAACGATGAATGCGGGCTCTGTTGACTGGATAAGGCGCGTGGCCGCATGGCAAATGTGTTTTATAAATATGATAACCCTGATGCCCTCATAAGCGTTAGCTGCTGTGCGGAAGTCGAACGAGCATCCGACTCAGGTAACGAGCGGGCAACTGGCAGAAACTCTGTTTCGCTTGACGAGTTTCCGCTCAGTTATTGAGCCGTCAGTGCCCGTGTCCAGGGCGTGGATCCTCAGTGGATCCTGCAGCCAATCAGTGAACTAATGCAATTCGATTGGCTACGTTTCACAAGAAGAGCGTTTCACATGACAAGCTTGGTGCCGTATAGAATGAAAAAATGCGTCAACCGAGGTTCCCCTGTAATTAGTCGTTTCGGTACTTCACTGGTGGTTGTCTAATCGTGACCCCTGACACCAGAGGATGGACTACAGTCCGTACCATATCCCCTATGCCTGGACCGAAATTCTGAAATGCATTATTGAATAGGGAGGATTAGTTAAGTGGAGTTGTAGCAATGCTTCCCTTAAGCATAATCGATAGCTACTTCAGTTACACAACAATGTCGGATTTTGAATGTATTCTTTTTCCATCGCCTGCAAAGGCCGAACACAGTGTTAAAAGGAATACTAAAACATCAATATTTTTCATAAATTTTCGTTAAAATATTCTTTCTTACCGATTCGGTAACAAATTACGTCGCTTAAAGTTTTTGTTCAAAGCGATGATATATTTGCTTTTAAAATTTCTTAAAATAACCAAGTAAGTTCGATCCCGAGTCACTTTTTTAGTTGAATTTAGGGTTTAGGTCCTACACGTATTATTTTCTCATATGAATAATCCCTGACTTGTCAGTGCTAGTGAGAAGTTAACACATGAGGCTCATAAATTCTGTTATATATGTAGACAGTGTTGCAAACTCGATAAGCAAGATTAATAAACGTACAAATACAATTTTTTAGCGTTGCAAAAATTTTTCATCAAAGAATTCAGAAGAGTAGTTGGCGTATTGAAAAAATTGGCATTCCAAGAAGTATAATTATGAAGAGAAAGCACTTTGGGAAAAGATGGTTTATTCAGTGAATTTTCGAAGCTGGAGTCCCGCTTCGTCTTCAGACGTAGAGAAAAGTGAATGGGCCAAAAACGGCTAACAGCTAACATCGAAAGTCCGTGGGAAAATCGAAAATGCCGTGGCGTGCTGCTTGCGCCAATGCCTTGTTGCCGCATTTTTCATTCCCTGTGGATTGGCTCGCGTCTCGCCCCCTTCTGCTTGAGGCTTTGGTACGACGATGCTAACTCGGTGTACCTGTTCATGCATTGTGCGTCCGAGTGCATAGCTTCGAGAAATTTGCGGCCTTTCTTGTATGGACAAGAGCCAACAATGCAGGTTTCGTCCCATGCAAATTGGTGTTCAGTTTCTAATGTGTGCATGGCGACTTCGGACAAGTGATAGTTGAAGAGCTCATGTAAGCTTGCGATAAATTCTCATCGCACTAGTACATTTATATGAGAACGGCGTACCAGTTAAAACTTGTTCGTCTTTTCATAGAAAGGAGAAGGGGTCGATAAGAAAAGGTTGGTTACGCGGGGAGGGTTTGGTGAAGCCAATCTGGGCGAGGGGAGGGAAACAAAGAGGGTTCGGATGGGTGCACTCAGCTGTCTGTGGGTCATGCTTGACCCAGAGCTTGCAGGAGGTTTTTTTGTGCACGCAACGAAAATACTGCAACCCTGATACCCTCGTCGCTCTAATCTGCAAGGAGGAGTTTGAGCGAGAATCCGAAAGATCAAGCCAATAAACACCATTTTTAGCGTCTCATGTTCTTCTATATTGCTTATCTGTTGACTAAGCTCTTGCAATATGGACAGTTTTTGGGTCCGTTTTTCAGTTTCTCGCTTTACCATTTAATGTATTTTTCAAAGCGATATTCCAATACCAGGTAACATATTTGTCGTAATCGAATGATAACATACAACGCACATCTGCAAAGGTCAGCTTAATCAGTATGGGTAGCATTGGTTTCATGTGTGTCAGTCCACGTACGGAAACTTTCCCATTTTTGAAAGTGAAAGAGGTTTCTTCTTAGGTCATTTAAGACCATTTGGTGCAAATTTAGCAAGGATGTCTTGGACATTCTATTTCATGCGCAGCTACATTTATTGTTCAATAAATCGAGATAAACAAGCCATTGGAAAATTTTAAGGAGTTGCAATCATCACTATAGGTCAGTTGTTACCCATTAAACCGGGCTCTCAGTAGCCTTTTATCCGCAGAAACACCGAGAGGATTGGTTATATTACCTCCAACTGAGTAGGATCCGTACAAGCAATAGTTATTAGCTTCTGTAGTCGGTTCCAAACTTCCTTCGATTTTCTCTTTTACCCTCTTACCACTGTTACCTCGCCCGTATGTCGCGTTGCCTTCAAGGAACAACGAAAGTGAAACGGTCTTTATTTAAAACATATGTTTGAAAAATAGAAGCCTTGCTTGGTAGGGTTTTCTTGAGAAGCCGCTTTCGTTTTTGACTTATCATAAAAAACTACTTCCACATTTCAGTAGCGCGAAATTCCGCCAAGCTCAACCCTATTTGGATAACGTTAACCAATAGGTATTGCTCTAACAATTTTAATCCGCAGTCCTTAGTCATTTTCAATATTTTTTGTCCTTTTCGCAACCTTTGCACTTAAGTAAAACGATTATGAGTGATGTAATTTCTTTCTTATTGCGCAGTTACCACGCAACTATTTGACTTTTGGTTTGCCCTACCTTTTTGATTTCCCTTTAACCACGAATTCTGTAAGAAACCGCGACGGAGTATATGTTTGCCATAAGGCTGATCACCTCCTGCTTAGCACCCAATACCCCCTATGAGGTTTTGCGCGTTTGGTGCTTTGCTGCTAAGGTTTTTTAAGTTCTAACGCCAAGTTTCAAGATGTTTTATTTGAAAATGTCACGGCCTTTTTGATGGTTAGTTTGTAGTATTTAAATTACAAATACAAGATCGTGTACTGAAGTCAAGCAATCATCACTAAGACCAATGATGTATTCGTTGCTGATTATTCCATGACATTGTCATGTTCTCGGAGAAATACTGACAAATCCGAGCGTAGATTAATCGGGAACTGAAAGTTTTCATGATTTCATCTAAAAACGCATTCAATATTGTACAAAAGAAAGCGGAGAGGTTATAGGATCGAGATAGAAAGAACAGGATTTTCAATTTAAATCTTTTAAGTCATATCCAGTTGAACAGCCCTCCTGTGATGCGAGTGGTGCTTTTTATGCCAACTAAACTTATTTAAAATTTTCGTACAGGATATTTAGAAAGATATGCTTTATTCTATGGAACAGTGATATTTTCATTAGACGAAAATACCCCGGAGATGTTGTTTACATAGACTTTAAAAAAGTCTTCCATAGTGTCCCTCACCAACGGCTACTCTACAAGGTTGACGAATCCGGGATAAGGGGCAATTGACTAAATTGGGAAGGATATTTTTTCATAGGCCGATCGCAGTCCGTGTGCGCCGGAAACGCAAAATCCTCTTCAGTGCCAGTTGCGAGTGGAGTGCCTCGGGGCTCCGTTCTTGGGCCACTATTGTTCCTAATCTGCGTCAACGACTGTAGGCATGGACTGGTCAGTAATGGTGTCTTGTTTGCAGCTGATATTTAAATGTGGCAACACATCAGAAACGCTTATGATGAACAAACTCTGCAAGAAGGACTTGACTGCCTAGGTCAATGGTCCAAAATGGTTAATGCGGTTTAACTTTGAGAAATGTGTCACAATGCGGCTCAACACGAAAAAGTGAGCGCAACGGATGACTCACACAACTACGTACTCGATGGAAGGTGCCTGTCGAAAGTCAATTAACAAAAAGATCAGGTTATGGCTATTGTGCCATCCATGAAGCCGTCTTTACAGTGCGCTAGTGCTGTCAAGAGGGCGAACAGTGTTCTGTTTGCCATTAAGCGAACTTTTGTCAACCTAGACAAAAAACTATTCGGCAAAATCTATGGAACATTTATTCACTCACATCTGGGGTATGGCGTTCAGGCCTAGCGACCATGGATGCACAATGATAACCAGATGCTGAAAAGAATTCAGCGAAGGGCAACAAAAATTGTGAAGGGCCTTAAGTCTTCATCTTACGAATGTAGACTAGAAGTACTTAACGTTTTGCCCCTTGAGTATAGAAAAATCTGCGGCGACATCATACAGAATCGGGAGTGTGCCCTGAAGTTTGATGACTTCTTCGCCTTCACCACTTCAACCAACCTCCATGGGAATTCTCTCAAACTGCAGGGAACCCTATCACATCTAGAAGTCCGCAAGCAGTCGTTCTCACAACGAGTCATCGATGCCTGGAACGGACTGCCCTAGGAGGTCGTAATGGCGAACTCCACAGATGCGTTTAAGCGGAAACTGGATGAGCATCTACTTAACAGTTACCGTTCATATGTACAAGGAAGCAGGAATAATTTACGCCCCGGAAAAACCTAAAGATAAATCTTTTCATTTGTATATGCTACTCACTATTTTACAGTAGCACATTTTATGTTGTATATATGATGTACACATGAGACTATTCTGACTGCTCACACGCACACGTTAAAATTTGTGCGTGTATATATGTTACTCACTGTTTATAGTGACATATTTTATGTTGGATATTTCATGCATTCTGCTTTCAATAGGGTCTTCAAAGGCATTGCCTACTATTCTTAATATCATGAACTATACTGAACTATATATGCATCACATTTTCTTTAAATTCATGTTATATATGTCAAATCCAGAGGTCCAAATGTCTCAGGGGATTTAAAATTTAGGAGCCTATTCTAGAATCCAGTGGAGTGTGGTCTTCTTTAAAGCATCGTATTCTAATACCTTTTATATATGGGTGCATCTGCGGATTACGAACGTAGTCCTTGATGACCCTGTTTGGACAAATTCGAGGTTCTAAATGAAAGTATATGTAGACGCCATAAAATATAGCCCTGGGTAGGGTTTACGGAAAACTTTTAAGTCGAATGTCTGTTCAGACGCGGCAGTTACATTAGTCCAGTATAGTTCAGTATATTTAGGGTAATAGGCAATGCCTTTGAAGACCCTATTGAAAACAGTATACATGAAATATCCAACATAAATATGTTGCTATAAAAAAGTGAGTAACATATACTTAGGACAAGTCTTATCTATAGGTTTGGCCAATGCGTAGATTACTACTGCTTCCTTGTGCATATGAACGGTCTATCAGTCCATGGCTGGCTGGAGAGAGTCCTGTAGTGAACGTAATCGATTATCAAAAATCACGCAACCATACTAAACGGCATACAAATGACCATGGAAGCTTCGCGGAAAGACTTCGGTGTTTGAATAAAGAGCAAACTGAAGCCATCGTCGTAATGCATTAAGGCTGGAAACAACGCCAGAAGAAAACTGCGCGCTGCAACAGAGAATTTTTAGCTTTAAATAAAAATCATTTCGCTAAAATCTATGGCACCTTCGTTCGACTTGAACTGGAATATGGCATACAAACGCGGTAGTCTTGGTTAGAAAAAGGCAAAATTGGTTCAGAGAAACTGCAACGTCGTGCAACATATCTAATGAGGGGTCTGAGATTACTCCCTCATATAGAAAGAATGCAATGCCTAAATTTCTTTTCTTTATGCTGCAGGCAATGAAGAGGTCATCTTATCTGAGTTCGCAAGATGATACATGGCCTTCAGTAAGGTGTGTTCTTTGGTGACGGGCTTCATGACATCTCTCCTTCATCATCGTGGACACGCAATGAAGTTGCACAAGATAATCTCAGGGCTAAAACCCCACTATGAATTCTTTACGCGGTGGGAGGTTAACCAATAGAATGGTCTCCAACAGTCAGTACTGAAGGCGGCGTTCCTGTTACTCTACGAGAAACATTTGGATGACTATATGTTTCCCTGTTGTCCCTCATAAATCAGAACCCGAAATAGTACCAAGTCAAATTTAGGGAAGAGTTATTTGCAAAAACAATGCAACTTAAATGTTTTTGATAACATTTTAAACGTGAAAATTTTAAGGAAATCATACATAAGTGTATGCGACTCAACTTCATGAATGCAGTTGAATTTTCAAGATCATCGCTATTACTCTCACCGAATAAACTGAAAAGAAGGGGAAAATGCCCTTAAAATTCACTCAGAGTAACTGACGTCATATTTCCGTTAGGGCGTGAGTTCAAAAATCAAACTGACCGCTGATTTAGGGAAAACTGTCGCTACTTTCGATGGGTACCTTCAAGTTTCACCTTGTATAGATAACCATACGAGTGAGTCATGCCTGTAAACCCAAAGAGATCTCTTGAGTTTAACTAACAGACATGTCCGTGGATAATGTGGAATGTCCATAGAAGATGGTGTCTCGTTTATTTATAGGAAAGGGAAAGAAAATGTATCTTGACCAGTCTTTTGGAAAAGGACAGAATCCTAAGATCTAACACCAATTTTGTCTTTCGCTTTTGCATCTGTTAATAATCATATGTTTATTATGCCAGTCTACAGGTAATCGTAAAGAGTTGGTAATGCACCTCTTGAGTGCTTTCAAACACCTCTAAGGCCAGAAAAAACCTAAAGCAACCTGCCTATGTTGCAGTCCGTATTGGTTTTGTTTCAGTTTTTGTGTTTTATCAATGCTGGGCGAGGGAGGGAGTGTGTTTTAAATGGAAAAACCTGACTTCAATGATATGATACAAGCGGAATAAATGTACAGTTGTAAGCTGAGTTGACACATCAGCGCTATTGGCTGAAAGGTAAGCAGACTGCGGGCTGCTGCTTCAGCAGCGTTATCTTCAGCATGAAGCCTGGCGGGGTTCAAAGTCCACGAACGCCATCAGAGTGCAAG